>JBBMOL010000264.1:0-615000 GCA_037954665.1 Laguncularia racemosa | reverse complement strand
CTCCGGCGTTGGTGGCCGGAGGCCGGTGAACGGAGCAGCCCCCGGTAACGCCCGAAACTTCCAATTTTTATTAAAAATATCAAATGTTGATGAAACATTATGATATTTTGTATTCCGGCATAATTTTGTATGAATATTAATGTGGTAATTTTATTTTTTTGAAATTGGATTCCAAAATATGTGCTCCTTAAGAAATGCTCTGTTCTGGTCGTAAATTAAATTGGAAACTAAATAGGTCAAATGATGTATTTTTAATGTAATTTTTAGTATATAAGATCCTTATATGATTTATTAGATCACCAAATCAATAAGTTTTCATATTGGAGTCGTTTTGTATTTTTAGTGAATTTTTCAAGCTAATTACCCTGTTCTGGCCGAATTAAATCCTTAGCAAAATTAGAGAATTTGATTTGATTAGTTGAATTTGATGTTCAGTTGAGGTTCATTGAAGAATAATAGGATTTTGAGAAGCTTGGGTTAGTTACAAAACAAAAACGGGAGTGTTTGGTGTAAGATCGTGATAATTTAGAACCATACGATTCAATATAGAATAACGCTGAAATTTAATTACATTAATATATAATAGAATATAATGTACCCGTATGTATATGAATTAGAAATTGTAGGAAAATGGTGGATTATACGAGGTTAGGATGAAATTTAAGGGTTTGGAATACTGAATTAGCAATTTAGGGTTCAATAGAGCGAATGAGGTAACATTGATTGGTATACTGATGATTCAGGTATTTCTGTTGAGTAAGGAGGACAAAGGAACTTGGCTGGTGCGACTATTTGGATTAACATATATTGTTTCAGGTGAGTACCCACTTAACTTTTCTCTTGGGTACAAGTGGTTGATAATGTAAACTACTTGTTGTTGGCTGAAATTACCCTGTACGATCACTTATTGAGATCAATGCAAGAGGATTGTTAAATTATATTGGTTTACTGATGGCTGGTTGTGTGTCATGATATGATTGGATTGTGAGAAAAAAAGAATGGAACATTCTAGAAAATCCTAGAATGAGAGTTGGGTGCGGGATTTGATTATACTATTCTTGATTGTATGTGATGTAATGAACTTAAATTATCGAATTCTTAATGATTGTGATGTAATGCTGGGTTATTTTTAGCTTATTAGATGGGGTTTATATGACTGGTTGAGTTCATACTATTATTGTCTTGGTAACGATGAAATATCTAAATAGATAATAAAATGGGATTTAAGCTATAAGTACTGTAAACACCCCATTTTTGCCCTAGGAATTAATAATTTTCAATAATAATTAATTTTTAATTTTTTTCAATTTTTCTCTAATTTACCATAAATAATAAAAATATTCAAAAAATAAAAATAAATAGGAAAACACATCAATTTTGAAAAATGATTTCAGAAATAGCAATAATAAATAATAAACAATTTTTACAAAATTTGGAATTTTCAAAAAATACAAAAAAATAGAAAAATCGCATTGCATATATGCAATTTGCGAAATTAGAAAAATCAGGAAAGTGGGCTAGCTCAGCTGGTCCGGACCATGGGCTAAGGCGCGCGGTGCGGGTGCGAGGTCACATGTTCGAAACGCGGGGGAAGCAGTTTCCGCGTTTTGCGAATTTTTCATTTACCCAGGACACGTGGCAGCATCTGATTGGCTGGAGGAAGCGCATGCGCCGGGCGCGTGATCGTCTCCTACCTTGAGCCCGAGATCGCCGACGGAAGGAAAAATTCGTATTTCGGCCGTTTTGATTCGATTGTTTGCACAAATCCAATAGATCTTCAACAAAAATAATATAAACATTATCTAATTGGAATCAAATCGTAACAAATCGAGGGATTGACACAAATCGGAGTTGGTTTTTTTTAACCGAAAATCCGATCAGCTTCAATCGGAGGAAATTCGAGCTTATCCAGCTCGGTTTCAAGTGCCTATAAATAGAGGAGGAGGTGAGGAAGCCGGAGCACGAATCAGAATTGAGAAAAAGTGAGGAAAGAGTGCAAATCGGAGAGCATCGGAGGAGACCCAAAATCGCGAGCGCCGACCGGAGTTGAACCACCACCAGGAGGCGATCTGGGAGCAAACCACTACCACCATTGAACTCAGCGCCCTCGAGAAGCTAGGATTCGACACCTCACCCGTCGCAAAAGGCCACCGGAACGCCGCGATCGAGCAACCCCCGTCGCTGTGCCTGACCGATCCGACCCGACCGACCCTACCCGCGCATCGACCCGGATCCAGGTAAGTCGGATTTTCCGGATTTTTTATTTATTTTATTTTATTTATTTTGTTTGTTTATTTATTCTGAATTTATTATTTGTTATTATTTTTTATTTGTTTGATTATTTATTTATTTGTTCATGTTTTATTTCAATAAATAAAAAATGTAGAAATTAGTTTTTTTTTTAGGATTTAATAATGTAAAATAAAAAAATAAATAATAAAATGTAGAAAAAATAATAAAAAATATTAGGAAAATAATAATAAAATTTTAGATGTCAAAATAGGATAGATAATAAACTTAGGATAAAATTTTCGAAAAAAAAAAGAAAAACAATAAAAATAAAAATCGCAAAAATCACAAAAAATCATAAAAATCATAAAAAAATTCAAAAATTATAAAAGAATCATAAAAAATAAGTTTTAGCACTTAGAAAAATCATTTTCTTCAAATAAATCCAAAATTGGTGTTTTTCCCTAAAAAAATCATTTAAAAAAAAAATCAGATTAAAGCTTAGGTTTAGAAATTTTTTAGAAAAATCCAAAAAAAAAAAGTTAAGAACATAAATCAAAAGAAATTTCAAAATTAAAACTCACCAACAAACTTAAGGTTTTCAGAAAAGCGAACTACGGCTTGTTTGATCCTGAGTAGCAGGTACATAGGCACCCATTCGGGTCAACCCATAAAATGAATGAAAAATCATTTTATCAAAATAAGTCAGAAACATAATAAAAAGTAACAGAAACACAATGAAACACATTTCTAAAAAGGAACAATTTTAGGAGATTAGGTGGTAACCGTAAAGGTTTTAATAGGTTAGCCTCCGGACTTAGAAACTCTGGTTTTCCCTTTTCCTCTTTTCACAAAAACGAGAAGAGGAAATAACGACGACTAGTAGTCCAAATTAAGACTAATCCGCTCCTTTAGTCTTAATTCAATTTTCCCAACAACAATTGGGTGGCGACTCCAAAAATCAAACGAAATTCCTAACTCAAGTTGAGGATCTACATTAGATGAGTATAGGGTCTAGTCTAGATCGGATTTGGAATGGAAATTCAAAAATTATACTCGACAAAGTACCTACTAAACTAAAACACTTAATGTAAGAAAAGTCCTGTTTCTTGCCTAGTAAGTTTGTGGTACGACCTTTGAGTCAACCCGGATGGGTTTGAGGCATGGTCGACGGACCGGCCCGGTTCAGTGACCTATAGGGATCTGGTCACCCCTTTTGTTTGAGGCAGGTGAAAGGCGAGCTGAATGTTTCTAACTAAAAAGAGTATATAAGGATGTCTTAATTGGTTGAGAAAACATTAAGTTTTGAAAAGTACATGAGGGTAGTCTATCTACCAGTTGATAGGCTTTGCCTGGATTAACTGAAAAATATTTCTAACCTGTGAGTAAATAGGAGTGATTGAAATGGTCTCTAATGAAAAGGTTATGAGTTTAGCAAAAATGGAATTACAGGGAAAATATCACTAAGTAAGATCATGGTGATGTTAAAATGTAATAAATTGAATTAGGTTTCTTGCGAGTATAACTTGAGTTGAAAACTTGCTTGCTTGAGTAATCACTTCGAGGTATTTGATAATATTGCTGATTACTATTATGTGATTTTGTTGTTTGTTTTT
Organism: Laguncularia racemosa; assembly: GCA_037954665.1. Lineage (NCBI taxonomy): Eukaryota > Viridiplantae > Streptophyta > Magnoliopsida > Myrtales > Combretaceae > Laguncularia > Laguncularia racemosa. Next base: position 611,155 of record JBBMOL010000264.1, on the reverse strand, counting down.
ATTGGGTTGCTTGATTTTATACTCACTTTGCTTCTTAAGAAGTTGAGGGGTTAGTGTTTTTGCTAACCTTAGGTATAGGTATTGAAGAATAAGTTATTGGAGACTCGGGTTTTTGGAGAGCGTCAATAGAGGCAAAGAAGCCCTTAGTTTCATTTTGGAACCTCTGTTATTTGTAATAAGATCTATAGGTGTTAATCTTCAGATTGTAATGTAAATATTTGTGTCTATAAGGTTGGATTTGTAATCTTTTGAGCCACTTAAGGCTACAGGATTAATAATGGGCTATGCCTACTAACCGGGAATGCAGATCCCGATGGTATATACATATGATGTATGATGTGATAGGAGATTTTAAGCACATGTGTTTAGATATGATGTGGATATGAAATGATAGCGCTGTTAGCGCCATTTTACAGGACGTTTATAAAATTTCATATAGGTTGGAGTTATAGGTTCAATATTAGCAGAATTTGCCTTATCCCTGTTTCAGAGACGACATAGCAACCCACCTACAGGTACCAAGGATAATTACAGGAATATTGGAACAGGTTCAAGAATCAGACCTAGTAGGTGGGTCACTACAAGGTGGTATCAGAGCTTAGGTTTAGGCATTATGATTAAACCCGTGTGAGCTTGTGTGGGGTAGTTAGGATGAATGAAGACTTTAAGTTGTGTTAATTGATTTGAATTACCAAATTGTGATGTATTTGTGTATTGTGGAATACATATGCTTGTTTAAGAAGTTTAAGTGTTTTATTTCTGATTCAAGTGTACTTATTTATGTAGATTTGATTGCAGTAAATGGAATGTGGAAGAGGTCGAGGCAGAGGTAGAGGAAGGAGGACCAAGAATATGGTCCCTCATGATCAGCAAGAGGATTTACCTCCACCACCTCCACCTCCATCGCCAGCTCCACAGAATCCAATGGAGCAAACGGTTGCTGTAATGCAAGCTTGGGCTGAAGTTATGGCCGCGGGATCAGGTGGGGATAAACTAGCCAGGGTACAGAGGATTGTAAAGCCCTTTGATGGTAAGAGTCTAGACCCCACTATAGTTGTGAATTGGATAAACTCCATAGAAAGAGCTTTCTAGGTACATGATGTTCCCGAGGATAAAAAGGTGGACTATGCTGCAGTACTATTAGAAGATACTGCACATGATTGGTGGGTATCACAGAAGGAGTTGATGGAAGCTCCAATTACTTAGCCAGCATTTAAGGATGTTTTCCTGAGTCAACATTTTCCCTCATGTGTACAAGATAAAATGAGGGAAAAGTTTTATGAATTAAAGCAGAAGGGTAGAAGCATAATGGAGTATGAGCAAGAGTTTAGCAGATTGTTGAAATTCGCTCCATTGGTCTATCAGAATGATAAAGAGGTAAAAGCTGATAAATTTCGTGCGGGGCTGGATATTTATTTTCAAGCGGAGCTGAAAAGAAGTAAAGTTGCGACTTATGTGGAGATTATGAATGAAGCCTGTATACTGGAACAGGTGAAGGATATGAAGGGTATAGAGGGTCCTTCACACAAAAGAAAGGATGGAGGTAGTTTTGGGCAAAAATGGAGTAAGGATAAAGGAAAAGCGAAGAAGCAGTATCAGCCACCAGTTCGACCTTAGAGGAATCAGACTTATACTATAGTGTGCTGGAAGTATAAGGGCAATCACAAGGCTAATGAATGTCCTCAACTGAGAGGAAAATGTTATAGATGTGGGGTAGATGGACACATTGCTAGGCAATGTCAGAATCCTAAGGACCTCCAATGTTACACCTGTGGACAGTTTGGTCATACTTCCCATAATTGCCGAGGTAGGAGTGAGGGAGGTCAACAGACTCAGGCTCAGACTTAGGCCCCAGCACCTAGGCATGATCTAAATCCTAAGAGGGGTAGACCGCGACCTCAAACTCAGGCACGAGTCTTTGCTATACAACAGACAGAGCCAACTAATGTGGATGATGTAGTAGCAAGTAAGACTACTAAACTTATCTGATAGTTTGATGGTTAAATAGTTGTAATGTAAATGAACCTATATATCTATATAAATATGTAAATGTATAAGTGTAAATATGTATATGTGTGTGAATTTTGATGTGTATGGGATGCTGATGCTTGTTATGAATTGAGTAATTGAATTAATGAATGAATCTATATGTGTAAATATAAATGTGTGTGTAGACATGAATTTACATGTGTACATATGTAAAATAGTTGTATCTGCTTAGGGGTTAAACAAATTGTATTAGTGAATATATGCCTATAAGTACGTATAAGTGGGTATATGCAAATGTGAATATATAGATGTGTTTATGGTTGTAGACGTGAAGTAATTAAGTTATAGATGTGACTATGCTTAACTTGTCATTGAGTAGGATGTTAACAATAATTGCTGGAAGTGGAATGTGATGTGTTTGATGATTTCAGGTGTGATTCGATTAGATGATAATCCCACTTATGCCTTGTTTGACACTGGAGCAACCCATTGTTATGTCACTAAAGACTGGGTGAGACGGAACATGGCTCCAGTGAAGTGTTTGAAATGTGAATATGAGGTAAGTATTCATTCTAGAGGGGAGAGGATAGCAAGTTATCAATTGGAGAATGGTATTGTGGTGATTGAAGGGCGGCAATTGCCACTTGATTTGGTTATTCTTAATATGAAAGGGTATGATGTTATCCTTGGCATGGATTGGCTGGCCAGGTATAAGGTGCATCTAAATTGTCGGGATAAAGTGGCAGAGTTTTGTCTACCAGATGAGGAGGCATTCAGTTTCAGAGGGAGTATAAGGTGATCAATACCTAAGATCATAGCAGCTAACAAAGCCAAGAAATTATTGAAGAAAGGATGTATGGGATATTTGGCTTCAGTGGTAGATGCACAATTGAAAGAGAAGAGAGTGGAGGATATCCCAGTTGTATGTGAATTCCCAAAAATATTTACTGAGGAATTACCAGGCTTACGCCTAGATAGAGAAGTTGAATTCGGCATTGAGGTAATGCTAGGTACGAAACCTGTATCCAAAGCTCCTTATCGTATGGCTCCTGTAGGATTGATGGAGTTGAAAAAGCAGTTGCAGGAATTATTGGATAAGGGTTTCATAAGGCCTAGTATGTCACCTTGGGGTGCACCGGTGTTATTTGTGAAAAACAAGAATGGTAGTCTACGTTTGTGTATAGATTACCATGAGTTGAATAAGGTAACCATCAAGAATAAATATCCTTTACCCCGAATTGATGACTTATTTGATCAGTTGAAGGGAGCAACTATATTCTCGAAGATTGATCTGCAATATGGATATCATCAATTGAAGGTGAAGGAGGTTGACATACCAAAGACTGCATTTCGAACCAGGTATGGTCACTATGAATTTCTGGTGATGCCTTTTGGTTTAACTAACGCCCCAGCTGCCTTTATGGATATGATGAATAGGGTATTTAAAGAATATTTGGATGACTTTGTGGTTATATTCATTGATGATATCTTGATCTATTCTAAAGATAACGAGGAGCACGCTAAGCATTTAAGAAAGGTGTTGCAAACTCTATAGGAAAAACAGTTGTATGCTAAGTTGAAGAAATGTGATTTTTGGCTAGACCAGATTGCATTCTTAAGCCATATTGTGTTAGGTTCTGGAATATCTGTAGATCCTGCAAAGATTTAGGCCATCATAGAGTGGAATCCTCCTACCACAGTCAGGGAGGAAAGAAGTTTTCTTAGTATGGAAGGATATTACAGGAAATTTGTGAAAGACTTTTCAAAGATAGTTGTACCCCTGACTCGATTGATGAGGAAAGGAGTCAAATTTGAATGGACAGACCAATGTGAGTAAAGCTTTCAGGAATTAAAGAGGAGGTTAGTTTCAGCTCCTATTTTGGCCATTCCTAGTGGAACAGGTGGGTATGCTATATATTGTGATGCCTCTCAGATTGGATTAGGGTGTGTATTGATGCAGGATGACAAAGTTATAGCATATGCTTCCCGTTAGTTGAAACCATATGAGCAGAATTATCCTACTCATGATTTGGAGTTGGCTGCTATAATATTTGCTTTAAAAATTTGGAGACATTATTTGTATGGTGATAAATGCGATGTATATACTGATCATAAGAGTTTGAAATACATCCTTACTCAAAAAGAGTTGAACATGCGACAAAGGCGATGGTTGGAATTGATGAAAGACTATGATCTAACAATTCACTATCATCCTGGTAAAGCTAATGTAGTTGCTGATGCATTAAGTAGGAAACAGTGTAGCAATCTGGCAACTTTAATCACTGATAAAGTGGCAATGTGGAGGGATTTAGAGCAGTTACAGTTAGAAATTATATGGCCAGGAGTGGAATCTAGATTAAATAGTTTGAGTATTTAACCTACATTGAAAGATCAGATTCGGGAAGCACAACTAACTGATGAGGAACTGCAAAAAGTCAGGAATAGTATGATTAGATATCCCGACTTTATATGTGATGAGACAGGAGTATTAAGATTCAAAGGTAGATTATGCGTACCAACAATAGAGAAGATCAAAAAAGAAATTCTAGATGAGGCTCATCATACCATTTATACAAACCACCCATGAAGCAATAAGATGTACAGGGATGTGAAATCAGTGTATTGGTGGCCAGGGATGAAGAAAGACATTGCAGAATATGTGGCAAAGTGTAGCACTTGCCAACAAGTTAAAGCAGAGAATGAAAAACCTGGAGGGTTATTACAACCCCTCTCCACTCCTGAATGGAAGTGAAAGCATATTTCCATGGATTTTGTTATAAGATTACCCGGGACCAGGAAACATCATAATTCTATTTGGGTAATCGTTGATAGGCTGACTAAATCAGCCCATTTCCTTCTAATTCAATAGAGCATGCTACTATCTCGCTTAGCAGCGTTATATATTAAGGAAATAGTGTGATTACATGGAGTACCCGCTTCTATTGTTTCTGATAGAGATCCCAGGTTTATTTCTAGATTTTGGCAAACCCTACAGGAAGCTATGGGCACCAAATTGAAGTTCAATACAACTTATCATCCTCAGACAGATGGTCAAACAGAGAGAACCATATAAACACTTGAGGATATGTTGAGAGCATGTGTTTTGGAGTTTGGTGGTAATTGGGATGAACATTTACCACTAATCGAGTTTGTATATAATAATAGCTATCATAGTACTATACAGATGGCCCCATATGAAGCCCTATATGGAAGAAAATGTAAATCCCCATTATATTGGGATGAGATTAGAGAGAAACAAGTAGTGGGACTAGAAATGCTCCAGCAGCTGAAGGATAAAGTTCAGGTGATAAAGGCTAGAATGCAAACAGCACAAAATAGACAAAAAAGTTATGCTGATAAACGTAGAAAACCATTAGAGTTTCAAGTTGGAGACTTTGTGTTCTTGAAAGTATCACCTATGAAGGGGGTCAGGAGATTTGGAGTAAAAGGGAAGTTGAGTCCTCGTTATATTGGTCCATACTAGATTCAGAGGATGATTGGAGCTGTGGCTTATGAACTTGAGTTACCTACTGAGTTAGCCAACATCCATAATGTATTCCATGTGTCTTCATTGAAGAAATGTGTTAGCGATCCAACAGTTATCTTAGAACATCTACCAAAAGGACTCCAGGAGAACATGACATATGAGGAGTATCCCATTGCCATTTTGGACAGGTCCACTAGGCAACTCAAAAACCGGGATATTACATTTATAAAAGTCCTTTGGAATAGTGATATCAAGGTAGAGGCCACATGGGAGAGAGAAGATCATATGAGGACTAAATATCCAGATTTATTCTAAACAGGTAACTTCTGTTTCACCCTTAGGATATAAATATGTATGGCCTTACTTAAATTCTAAGTGTTTTGTAATTTAAGTGTAGGATATTAAAATACAATGAGTTGTAACCGTGTAGTAGTTTCGAGGACGAAACTATTTTAAGGGGGGGGGGGGAAATGTGAGGACTTAAACTTAAGCAATAATGTTAAAATTAAAAATAATAATATATATATATATATATGTGTGTGTGTGTGTGTGTGTGTGTGTGTGTAAGGTAAAATCAATATATATATATATATGTTATATGCTAAAAATAAAATAAAATAAATATATATAAAAATAATAATAATAATATGAATTATATGGGCATATATATATATATGTAGAAAAAATGTACATAATAATTATATTATATTATAGCTAAAAAGAAGAAAATAAATAAAAGAGGAAGGAAAAAAATAAATAAATACAGAACAGTACCCTCAATGTCAGCAAAATTAAGTAATATTATATATATATATATATATATAGACATTAGAATAGAGAGAGAAAAAAAATCAAATCATCAAAAATTAGATAAAAAAGAAACCCAAAACTCTCTCCATTTCATCCGAATTTTCTGGGCAAATTGAAATTGGAATTTCCAACATGCAATCACCAGGATAGGAAGAAGAACAAGATTGAAGTAGGATGCAACAAGAATTTGAAGAAATTAAAGAAAAAAAAAATCAAATTAACTAGGGAGAATTTTGTCTGTTCGTTCGAAGGGGGTAAGGTACATCTGCTGCTAGGCCAAGCTAGGGTTAAGTTTTTGGGTGGGAGAAGATTCCGACCGACATAGTGGTTGCCGACTTTGGTAGCCGGAGGTCGGTTAATGGAGCAGCCCTCGGTAACGTCCGAAACTTCCTATTTTTGTTAAAAATATCAAATGTTGATGCAAAATTATGATTGTTGGTATTCTAGCATAATTTTGTATGAATATTAATGTGGTAATTTTTTTTTTTCTGAAATTAGATTAAAAAATATGTGTTCTCTAAGAAATGCTCTGTTCTGGTCGTAAATTAAATTGGAAACTAAATAGGTCAAATGATGTATTTTTGATGTAATTTTTAGTATATAATATCCTTATACGATTTATTAGATCACCAAATCAATAATTGTTCAGATTGGAGTCGTTTTCTATTTTTAGTGAATTTTTCAAGCTAATTACCCTGTTCTGACCGAATTAAATCCTTAGCAAAATTAGAGAATTTGATTTGATTAGTTGAATTTGATGTTCAGTTGAGGTTCATTGAAGCATAATATGATTTTGAGAAGCTTGGGTTAGTTACGAAACAAAAACGGGAGTGTTCGGTGCAAGATCGTAATAATTTAGAACCATACGATTCAATATAGAATCATGTTGAAATTTAATTACATTAATATATAATAGAGCGTAGTATACCCGTATGTATATGAATTAGAAATTGTAGGAAAATGGTGGATTATACGAGGTTAGGATGGAATTTAAGGGTTTGGAATACTGAATTAGCAATTTAGGGTTCAATAAAGCGAATGAGGTAACATTGATTGATATACTGATGATTCAGGTATTTCTGTTAAGTAAGGAGGACAAAGGAACTTGGCTGGTGCGACTGTTTGAATTGGCATATATTGGTTCAGGTGAGTACCCCCTTAACTTTTCTCTTGGGTACAAGTGGTTGATAATGTAGACTACTTGTTGTTGGCTGAAATTACCCTGTACGATCACTTACTGTGATCAACGCAGGAGGATTGTTGAATTATATTGGTTTACTGATGGCTAGTTGTGTGTCATGATATGATTGGATTATGAGAAAAAAAGAAGGGAACATTCTAGAAAATCCTAGAATGAGAGTTGGGTGTGGGATTTGATTATACTATTCCTGATTGTATGTGATGTAATGAACTTAAATTATTGAATGCTTAATGATTGTGATGTAATGCTGGGTTATTTTTAGCTTATTAGATGGGCTTTATATGACTAGTTGAGTTCATACTATTATTGTCTTGGTAACGATGAAATATTTAAATGGATAATAAAATGGCATTTAGGCTATAAGTACCTACTAACCTAAAACACTTAATGTAAGAAAAGTCCTGTTCCTTGCCTAGTAAGTTTGTGGTACGACCTTTGAGTCGACTCGGATGGGTTTGAGTCACGATCGACGGACCGGCCCGATTCAGTGACTTATGGGGATCTAGTCACCCCTTTTGTTCGAGGCAGGTGAAAGGCGAGCTGAATGTTTCTAACTAAAAAGAGTATATAAGGATGTCTTAATTGGTTGAGAAAACATTAAATTTTGAAAAGTACATGAGGGTAGTTTATCTACCAGTTGACAGGCTTTGCCTGGATTAACTGAAAAATATTTCTGACCCGTGAGTAAACAGGAGTGATTGAAATGGTCTCCAATGAAAAGGTTATGAGTTTGGCAAAAATTGAATTACAGGGAAAATATCACTAAGTAAGATCATAGTGATGTTAAAATGTAATAAATTGAATTAGGTTTCTTGCGAGTATAACTTGAGTTGAAAACTTTCTTGCTTGAGTAATCACTTCGAGGTATTTGATAATATTGCTGATTACTATTATGTGATTTTTGTTGTTTGTTTTTATTGGGTTGCTTGATTTTATACTCACTTTGCTTCTTAAGAAGCTGAGGGGTTAGTGTTTTTGCTAACCTCAGGTATAGGTACTGAAGAATAAGTTATTGGAGACTCGGGTTTTTGGAGAGCATCAATAGAGGCAAAGAAGCCCTTAGTTTCATTTTGGAACCTTTGTTATTTGTAATAAGATCTATAGGTGTTAATCTTCAGATTATAATGTAAATATTTGTGTGTATAAGGTTGGATTTGTAATCTTTTGAGCTACTTAAGGCTACAGGATTAATCATGGGCTATGCTTACTTATCGGGAATGCAGATCCCGATGGTATATACATATGATGTATGATGTGACAGGAGATTTTAAGTACATGTGTTTAGATATGATGTGGATATGAAATGATAGCGCTGTTAGCGCCATTTTACAGGTCGTTTATAAAATTTCATACAGGTTGGAGTTACAGGTTCAATATGAGCAGAATTTGCCTTATCTCTAATTTAAAGACGGCATAGCAACCCACCTAGAAGTACCAAGGATAGTTATAGGAATATTGGAACAGGTTCAAGAATCAGACCTAGTAGGTGGGTCGTTACAATAAGTTTGTTGGTGTTGGGATTCTCTAGCCTACACAATATGTTACAAGGTGTTACCTATGTTTATGTATTAAAGTTTGGAAACTCCAAACCATGGAGCATCGAGGTTATGCTGTTTGGTATGTCTAAATATTATAACATAAATGAATTGTTTGCAGCATTTAATTGAGCATGGTGCACATGTGATTTGGTTTGGCATTTAAGTGTTGTCTGTTGCAATATGGCTATCATTAGGCTTTTTGATCAACTTGGTTGGAATTTTTTTTTTTCAAGTAAATAAATTTTGGATATGAAGATTTGGTGATCGAAGGAATCGAATCTTTCATATTCTTATTGAGGTAGGAATATGTAGTGAATTTGTGATATTCTTCAGATTTAGAGTGTGACAATAGAAATTCTAATACTAACTATAGAATGGATTAACTTATTGTAAATCTTTCAAGGTCTTTAGTAGTCATCCTTTTAAAGGTTGATGCCTTTAGGAAATATAGAGAATGCATCTTGGTAGGAAGTGAAAATTATGGGTTTTATCAACAAGTTGTGTTAAAAAATTTGCCAAAATATTGGGGTCATTGTGTTAAAGAGTGCTATAGATTATCTCTAAATGAACGAAATGCTATCACTACTCCAAACGAAAAAAACAATTAGAGAAAACAAAGGTGGACTAAGATATAAAGCCTAAAGTAGCACAGTAGAGATATGTTCCTACAATTAGGAATTCAAGAAAAATAAAGATAAAATAGAAAGATAATTGTAAATGATGAGGTTGAGTCGTATGAATATGATGAGAAACTTTGGTGTTCTTATCTCCATATCGTGATTTTACAAAATTCTTGGAAGAGATGAAAGAGGTAGGAAAATAAATAAATAAATAAAGTATCAAGTAAATTCAAAAGTAGTGCAAATTAAAAAAAAAGGAAAAGAAAAAAAGTGTCAAAGCAAAGACGAATCAAGCATTTTCCCATTCACCTTTCTTAATATAATTAGTAGCGGTACGCTTCTACTCTTTTAATCTTAACTGTTTACTTGTAATGCTGCTTTTTAGTGTTGGGTTTTTGCTTATTTTAATGAGGCAAGATTCATGTTGCCACTGTTTTTATATTTGTTAGGTTTCATAATAAAATTGGGCCACCTTCCCTTTATTTTATTTTTTTAAAAATAGTCTATTAAACCCTATGTAAGGGCATTTTTGTTACGAAGGTATCCACCAAAATACTTTAATATCTATGCTCTTTTTATTATTCAAAGTGTTGTGGGAACTATACAATAGAATATATTATTTATAAAGAAAAAATGTTTAGGGCAATATGTTTTAGAAAAAAATGTACTAACCCTTTTTATATGAGAAAAGCTAATGGCACAAAATTTCTTGTTTTGAAGTTGATTCCTAGAAATTATCATTTAAGCTAAGGGGTGGGGATTGCTTCTCCTTGTGATAGTTTTCACAAAACAAGCCACTTCGATTTAATTGCTACAATTAAAGATATAACAGCTACCAATACCTTTATAGTGTGATTGTATAAATGCTGATTTCTTGATTGGATAAACTAAGCTTTTTTTTTTTTTTACTTTAGTTAACAGGGAAAAAAAAAAGAAAAAGAAAAAAGCCAGTGTTAACTTTACTTTGCTCACTAGATGGTGTTTCTCTCTCTCTCTTTTTTCTTTTCTTTTTTTTCACCTTTTTTGAAGACTATGATGTTAATATAATTGGAAGCTTGTATATTTTTCATTTTTTTCCCTTTTAATTGTGATTAGATACACCCCACAATTTAAGTTATGATTTCCGCAATATTTTAATATACGAGAGCAAATTACTTTATATACAATACAAAAAATGTTAGTCAGATTTTTGTAGACATTTGATAAGTGCTATAAGATAAAACTTTTTAAATTTACAAATACTTACTCTTTTATTTTGGTTCTTTATATATATATATATATATCAAGTCTTAACCAATATGGCAATATCATTGAATACGGACTACGACTAATATAATTAAAAAAACACATACGAAAATTTATAATTAACGTCTTCTTGTTCCTTTTTTTGTATGTACACGCTCAAACATGATATGCCTTCAAATTTCATGGAATTACCAATCACCTTCCAATTCCACAAAACTCCCTCATTTAGCCTTTTCTCCCAAAATAGAACAAGAAGAAGATAATGGATGTTACTAAGGGTGAGCATGGTTTGGTTCGGTGAGATTGGTTCTCTAGAACCGAATCGAATTTTTTATTATGTTTTTTTTTTCTTTTTAAATTGAATCTATTCATACGGTTTGATTTGTAAATTTTTTTTTAAATTTAAAAAAACTAATTCGGTTCGACTTGGTACATAGCTAGAACCATTATAATATTTGTTATTAATTTTTTTTATATACAAATCAATAAATTATGAAAAATTATACTGGACATAAATAATGTATAATTCATTACCATATCTTTGGTATTATTTACCATTTTCAGTACCTTTTTTATATATTTAAAGATGTTTTATTATCTCTCTTTAGGTAATTCTAGTATTTATATTGATCAATAAGGAAAAATATGGGCGAAAAAGGAGAGTAATGAGTTATTTGATGAAAATTAAATAAGATGAGAAATTAAATAAAGTGATATGAAATCTTCTTTTTTGATCATATATTTTCGAAACTTTTACTATCATTTTTCTATTATTTCTCATAATCTAGTTCAATTTGAAAATGATTCAACTTGGTTTGCAACTTTTCAAATTTAAAAGAAAATAATTTAATTTAATTTATAATTTTTTTAATATATATATATAAACTGTTTGAACCTAATATTTTGATTTGATTTATAATTTGATTGATTTTTTTTTTTCATCCTAGGAGCCACTACTGTGGGACCATGCCATGTTCTATGATCTCCGAGTAATGCGTACCAGTGAAGGTATCCGACAACTTCATGTTAATTGCAGGTAAGCCTTTTAATGAAGCGTAATGTTCATTGGCACAGTACAACTATTCTATATAGAGAAATCGACATTCCTTGACACCACAATATCATAAGTACATAAAAGTATACGAAGGGAAAAGAATTATAAAAGTATTTAATTTTTTTAATGTGTTTAGAAAATAAAAAACAAAAAATTTAAAAAATCTTGACTGTCATATTATAGAAGATAAAATAAAGTATAGACCTTTTATAAAGAAAAAAAGATAAATAAATGATGATCTAGATTAGGAAATTTAATTTACCTTGTACCTTTTTTTTCTTCTCTTTCTTTTGGTTGGGGGTGGTGGTGGAGTAGGAAAATTGAGAGGCTTACGGAAAATTCTTTTTCCCATATTCCTTCCCTTCTTTTGTTCTTCTCTAGCCAAGCAATGGATTTGTGATTTTATTAACAATGTTGCTAGCACAACTTAGTAACTTAGTATAGCAATTGGCTATTTAGTTAACTCCTAATATTTTTTGGTCAAGTGATATAGCAAATATATTTTGTTTTAGTTGCTTTGTTTTTCAATAGAATATCAACATAGGTTAACCTACAAAAGAGAAGTTGTTGGGGTGTAAGTTACATCCAGCTTAGTGAGATATTCCTCATACTATATTGTTAAGTAAATTCAAACAAGTTATTTATACAACCATATGAATGCATGACACACATATGAAATGCAACAACCTATACAGCCATTCGAAAGCTGTATATAGCATGAATTTAACATTCTTCATTGTCTATGATTGGGAAATCATGAATTACATGTTAGCTTCAGGCTTTAATCACTCAAGGCAATAGCCTTCATGACCTATGGATTCATTATCTTACTACAAACTTAAAGCTTAAGTGTAATTTATTATTAGAATGTTTAGTCGCGAGCTAAGCTCAAGCAAATTATTTATTATTATATATATACATTTTCTTTCTTTTCAAAAACAATAGATGTGATATTACACAATATGCTTCAAACTATGGATGTGAGCAACACATGTAGTCATACTCACCTTTAACTAGTGAATCCTTGGACTTGGCCTTAATTAGAGGGTGGCATTTCTTGGCTTCAAGTAGTTGCCAAAGGTCAAGGTAAGGTTGCATTTGAAGTACACCTTCATGCAACATCTTCGTACCACCATGTAATGCCAACAACCTTCTTCATGTAAACTATGGAACACATGCCTAGTTTTTATTTAAGTTAGATATACTTATATTTATTCATAAGGTGATCACCAAAAATTTGCAGACACACACAAGTTTGCTATTCTAATAAATAGTCAATACGTCCATTTATCCTTAATACATTATGATGTTTTGGAAGTTAATAACGTAATAGTCAAACACATACAATTCCCATACCCCACATAACTTAATTCATCATATATATAGTTTAGTGCAACTAAACAAGCACAATAGTCATTGGAATACTCAGAAGACCATGATACCTATCAGTTGTAGAGGTCTTTGGGTACTTGAGTTCAAAGTTGAAATCACCTAATAATGAAAATAATATTTTACAAGCTTAGGTGTAATAAAGTATCCTAGCCATTTTCTAAATTCGTTATAATTTCCAGATTTTTGTAGTTTCGTATTTTGGCCATAATGTTCTCATTTTAAGCCAGATTTTTGCGTTCTTATAGTCGTTTCAAAGGTTTCCAAGTGCACTATTCATTTTTGGAGTCATTTTGATCATTTGAATCATGGAAAAGTAAGTTATGCTCTGAACAGTTTTGACTACTTGTTGTTTGGGTCTATTTTGAAGCCTTTTTTTTTTCTCTTAATTGGTCCTAATACTTAAAGGAAATCATTTCTAATCAACTTGGGGACTTATTTAGGCTTTTCTTGGACATGTGGGGGTCATTTATCTGCTATGAGTTTTTGGTTTTTAGTCAAATATTGAAGGTTGATTGTTATTGATTCTAATGTTGCCTATTTTCCACTTATTTGCCTACCTTCACTCACTTATCCCTCCTTGTGCCTTAGTGTTGGTCCTTGTTTCTCTTAGTTTTTGAGCTCCTTTGGTGTCCCTTTAATGGCATGGAAGCCACCAGTGGTCAAGCGAAATTTTGGTGATTATTTTGGTAGTATAGTTGGCATATGGGTAGTGGTGGTTTTCATACTCCCTTGGAGTGTTTTCTTTGTATTTTTGTAAGTAAAATCAGAAGAGAAAGGAAGTGGGAGGATCTCACATGTGGATGGAGGGAAATAATGGGTAATTTGCTTGCTTAATGCTTTGCTTTGATACATTGGTTAATAAGATGTGTTGGTTATACTGTTTGTTTGATGGTTGAAGGAAGGTTTGAGGTTCAATCACTTCCTATTTATGGTAATTGTCCATTTCCATCAGATTTGGGTCACATCTAAGCCCTACTCTATCTTTCGAAATTGAACTTAATTCACTAATGGCCCTTGGATTAAGTTATGTTGTCTTGATGATGTCTATTGATTCTTTAATTGGTGATAAAAGGGTTATTTCCTAGGCTTTATTTCCTTTGTCCATTAGTCTATTAATTGAGTGTAATTAGGAGCTTGATTAGATGTGTTTTTAACTTGTTTAATCAATCTTAAACTTAAGATAATTTGGTGTGTGAAATGTCACTTTTAACACTCTAGAATTCATGACCAATTGGATTGTTTTGAAGAGTTAATTTTTTATCAATTGTCCTATTTTTTTTATTTATTAATGAAATTAATTCTTGCTAAATTGTAGGATTGTGTATTATCCTTAAGGAAAATTTCTAGTTTTAGGGTTTTGAATTCGACCAGGTTTCAATTTTATCTTTTAGCGATTAAGATTAATTTCGGCATTTCCTATTTGTGACCTTAGAGTTTGTTAATTAGTTTCGGGTTTAGAAATTCAAATTAGGGCTTTGGTTCATTAGGCTATAGCTATACTACTCGTATTGACTAGGCTAAAGCAACCCTAAATTTATGGTTAAGTGCTATATTGACTTTCAAAAGTATTTCCAATACTTCTACATGATTTATCTTTTGAATTTGAAATTTATTGGGGTTTACACTAAGTTTTAGAGATAAGTTTCATATTGATCTTCAAAATTATTTTATTTTATTTTTTATATTTTTTAACTATATTTGTCATACTTCTAATCTTTGCAAGGTTTGTAGAATTGGTAATGCTTATGGTTTGTTTGAGCTCCAATTAATTACCTAATGCAATCACAAGACACTTTGGATAATTGCATATGCTGGACGATGTGTGGTTTAGTAGGTAAAAGTAAGTGTAAGTTTAAATCAATTTTCCTTATTTGGCAACTCCCAATTGCATGTTGAGACATAACCTACCCTATAGGTTATCTTGCTCAATGTGTTGTCTTAATCCATGAGATAAAAGCTAGTCTTGGGTAAAGTTTGGGCTTGCTAGTTAAAGAAAATGTCCAAGGGCTTGTCAATTACCCAATTTGGCAATTTTTATTTGCATGGTGACACCTCACCTAGTCTAGGGCCTACTTTGCTTAATGCCTCATCATTATCCATTAGATAATTTTTGCTAGTTGGTTAAAGGTTTTGTTTAGCGGTTTAGGTAATGTCAATCATCATTTATAGCAACAACTAATCACATCTTAACACCACAATTTGCTTTTTCTTGATATGATTCCTTTGTCTAAGAGTTAGTTTCTCATAGTTGGTTAAAAGTTTTACCTAGTGGTTAGGGTAAACCTTATGTTAAAATCAACTTACTAGCTTTGGTAATTTTCCTTTTTGCAATAGGTCACTTGTCATATTTTACATTAAATTTTCAAGATTAAGTCCCCACCATTAGATCAAGGATGATGTAGAATCATCCCTGGTGGTTAGCAGTCAATGCTTTTGACCAGTAGATGCATGCTTTTTTCCATTGGTCAATTCATGTCTCCTAACTAATTAAGCTAATTAATTTAGATTAAGGTTAATTGAATTAGCTTATTGGCATTTCGTAGGACATATTTGCTGTAAGGTTTGGTGCCGATTAAGGTGATTATGGTTTTACTTTGTTAATTTAGGTCTATCGATAATGCTTGATATCTATCGATGATAGGTGTTGCATGCCGAGGCATGTTAGCACATTTTACACTTACCAATCCTTTTTGAGTTTTGTTACTTAGACTAGAATTTTGATTGTTTAATTTAGGGTTTCCAAATTAGTTTAAGGTTTCAATTATGACTTTAATGTCTCTTATTCGAATTAGGATTTGAAGTTGCATTTTAGACTTTATAAATTGAATTTGTACTTTGAATTTTCATGTTAGGGTTTGTGGTTCGAATTGGGATTTCGATCTTTCATTTTGTAGTTTAGGAATTGAATTAAGGTTTGGAGTTATTGATTTAGGGTTTTAAATCAAGTTACAGTTTTAATTCTTCATTCTAAGGTTTAAGGTTTTCGATTTATTATTTTTATTATCATTGTTATTATGGGTTTGAGTTCAAGTTAAGAGTTTAATTTATCATTTTAGTGTTTGCTAATCAAATTAGGGTTTGAATTATTTATTTAGGGTTTATGAGTCAATATAGAGTTTTGAATTCTTATTTTCGGGTTTAGATTTTTTTTGTTAAGGTTTGAAATATTATTTTATGATTTAGGGATCGGTTTAGGATTTTCATAGAATGTTTGGGGTTATTGAACCTAGTCATTGGGTATAGTATTAAATATCCTATCAAGTTTTGGAAATGTCTCCAAAATATCTTTGAATGATACAAATCCTATTTTGAAATTTTGCAGTGTTTACACCTACTCTCCAATTGGCAAGTGAATCCTTAAAACAATTTTGCAATTAGAGGAGTGAAGCATCTCTAATCGTGCTTGAACAATAGTGCCAAATCTTAAGAATTCTAACTTTTCTTTTTGATCAAAATTTAGTGTAATTTATAGTAAACTCCTTGTAATTTATGATTGGGTTTGACTATTTAGTGTGGGGAAGTGAATTTTGGCCTTAATTTGCTTCAAGTTTCTCTTATTTATGAAAAATTGAAGAGAAAGCATGTGTAGTGTCTTGAACCACGATTTAGAGAGAGAAATGATGTTTGTAAGTGATTTTGTATGAATTGATTCGTAAAATTTGTACAAATCAATGGTGGGTTCTCTAATTATAGTGCTTTAATTCCATGCAAGGAAGGCCTAAATGCAAGAAAAATTGCATCTTGATTGATATGGCCATTTTCGGTTTAAGTAATCTTTGAGCCCAAAATTAGGAAGAGTTTTGTAAAAATTAACTATAATCAAAGATATATTCGTGTTCCTCATGTCTTGCTTACCCTAAATATGTAAATTTTTTCATGTTTTTCGAAGTAAGAAGTGCTCTTAATTTGGTTTAGAAGATCTAGGTCTATTTAGAATTTATTTATTTATTTTTCCTTTTTTAAGTATACTTTCTAAGCAATTTCCGTTAATAATTGATGCGATTTTGTTCACATATTACTTGTATCCCATACCCACTATGAATTTTTGTTTTTATTTAATGAAAAAGGTTCAGAAATTGAGTCAAATTTGGTCACGAAATCATGTACCCTAATTTGACTTAGATAAATTAATTTTCAATAAAAATGATCATTTTTGTTAAAAGCTCTAATTTTTTCAAATCACATATACATATTTTGACTAAAAAAAATTGTTTTTGACCTTGAAAAATTGTTTTCACACTAAATTGTGCCAAAATTTTCTTTTTTCTTTTTTCTTTTGTTTTTTACATTTTTGGGTTTTTTCCCCCTAACATTAGGGCTTTCCTAAATTTAACTGAAATAGAATAAAATTTAGGAGGCATCATAGTTTGTCTTTGGTTCATGGGTATCGGCTAATACTATCTTGGACGCTTGCCATCTTTGTAATTCTTCCACTCCCTCAGGTATTACTGCTATTTTTCCTTCCCTTTTAGCTACTTAACATGCTCCTTTGTGAAGTTTATGCTTAAGAGAGTTTCTTTTTTTCATGACTAATAAGGTAAGCAAACTTTAACACAAAAAAAAAAAGTTTTGTTTTCTCTTGACAAGTAGTAGTTTGAATAAGTTAAAAGTAATGGATCCACGTTCATTTAGAAGAATCATAAGGGAAAAAGACTTTCTTTATCCTATTACCTATGGATTATATTGGATCACTTATACTATATGATTCAATACCAATGCAAATCCTCACAAGTTATTATAAAGATACAACAAAATTCAAAGAAAGTAATGATTTTCATGCAAGCATCAATACATTCTTCTCTCTCTATGTGTTCATTTAGTTCTAAGTTAATAGTCTATTAAACTTGATTGTATAAAATCATGGTATCGATTATTACCAATAAATTTAGGCATTATTAATCTATTGATTAGATTTCTTTTGAATCTATGTTGTTGTACCCTTAGACTAGAATACCCTTAGGATGTAAGTAGGAGGGACATTGTAGGGCATTTGCCTTGATTGAACCCAATAATTACTATCAGAATATTTTCTAGTAAGAATTGAACAAGTCAATTATGGGATTTGATTTTAAAACGTTTGTAGATGAAGGGTTCCAACCAAGGTGATTATGTGTGTGTTTTGGGCAAATCTCATGCTACATGTAACTCTAGAGTAGTGATGTAGAGATAGCATACACTGAGACGACTTAGAGAGAGTGATATGGAGGAGAAATAAGTAATCTCAGTGTCTCAAATGTACAAGTGATAGATTTATGCAATTAAGATCTATAATTGCCTCAGTTACTTGCTTGATCTTTGAGAATGGAGAAAATACACTAAAATGCCATTTCTCTTATCTCTTCTTAAAGTATCAAATGAGGGGAAGCAGTTAAGTATTTACATGCTTTTGGATTTAATAGCATTCATCTAGTCATCTTGGTGATCAATGGATGAGATGAAGCTTACTTATTTCATGGTTATTCTAAATGAGTTTGCTAATGAGCTAAGGCCAATAGTCACCCTCATGAGTGCGTAAGTCTCCCTAAGAAAAATTGGATGGGAACAAACTAGTTCAATGATTTCTGTTTTGAGCCCACAAAGCCTATTCTCCTTAACTCATCCCAAGTATTGACTAAACTCCTTGGACCATGTCACTTAGCTCAAGAAGTCAAGCCTAATAATTAATATAGCAAATATTATCCCTCTACAAAGTTCAATGTTTGAGACTTGAACTTGAGAAATTTACATATAAATATCATTATTTAAGCCTAGCACTTAGATAAGCTTATGGAATTTTTATTATATGTTGTAAGGTTTGAAGAATAGAATAAGTTATAAATAAAATTACAATTTATGAGGAAAAGAATAGAGAGTTAGCAACTATTACTTTGTTTAATTACACTCAAATAACATTATTAATATCAGTGACATATATAAAAATTCTGACATACGATTAACAAAATTCATGGCTTGATGTTGGACTAGTATTTCATGTATATATATGAAAATATTTAGGAAAAACTAAGAAATAGCCTTTTACTTTTCTGCCTATTAAGGAATGGCAATTATTTATTTCACAACAGTAATAATTCCATGTAATAGCTATTCCTCCCTATAAAGTTATTGCATTTGCTTTGCAAAATAGCTTTTCGATACTAAATTTACATAACTATCAAATAAAAAATTACAACACTTAGTTATTTATTGATCAATTTCAGTATATTTTCATATCTATTTTTGAGATCTTAATTAAAAATCAAGCCATAGACTAGAGTTTGGGTATATAATTTCATGTATGACCAAATAAAGTAATAATTATTACTTTCTTATTCTTTTCCTTAATAATTAAATTCTAACAAATAGATAGAAAAACTAACAATAGCTACTACAAGAAACTTTTATATTCTAAATTTAGAAAAAAATAATTGTTGACAGAGCCCTTTTATAGAAGGTGGGTTCTCAAATGTACAATGTTAAAAGCAAAGTTTAGCATAGACCTTATTTTCCTTTGTAAATTTACTTTTGTAGGCTATAACCTTAGCTATATCTTGGCAGTTGCTCATGGTGAAGCTACTAAAGTTTCTCGTGCTTATCCAATTTGTTGTATAGCTCTATCAAATCATATTAGCTTACAAAGATGCAACAAGGAGTTCTAATATGCTACTCATATATATGTGGTTTGCAAGTTGCATTTGATCTGGTTATGTACATTGTTTTTCTTGTTTTTTATCTAGGTAACTGTAACTTCATTATATTCGAGTAAGATATAATATATGGATTCTATATAAAGTATTAAGGGTAAGTTGCAAACATGCCCATTTATTTATTATTATTATTTTTTAATGTTCACTTACCCTCTTATCTTTGAAGCTGATTTCCAAATATTTTAAAAATATGTATTTAGACTGCTAAGTGGATTTTTTTTTTGATAATATGCATTTTTTTAATTATACTTCTTTTTATTATTTTATTGAGGGCTACAATAGTAAAATAGGATAGGAGTGCATGATGAGATCCATGATGAGAGTCAAGCCGGAAGAAGGAATGTGGATCCTCTTGAAGTGCCGCCTGGACCAATCACAAGAAGTCGAGTGAAACGACTCAAGGAAGCACTTAACGGGTTGATAAAGGATGTCCATGAAGCCGGGAAGGATTGGGGCAATCATGAAGTTGGAACGGATTGGAACAACCATGGGAAGACCCTTGCTCTTATACAAGTCACACCAAACATGGGTTGAAGAGGGCGTGTACTTTCAAGGCACGGCCGTGTAGGACTCTCAAGATTGCACAGAATCATATACGGCTAGATACACGGTTAAAAGGCACGGCCGTGTATGGAGTCAAGCAAATCCACAGAAAGATACACGGCTAAAGTACACGGGCGTGTATGTTGCCAGAAGTTGCACAGAAAAGTACACGGGCGTGTACACAGGCCGTGTATCCTCTGTCGGCCAGCTTTTTCTGTTTCGCGTTTTTATGTCACTTAACTAAACTACGTCGTTTTGGACTTGTTTTTTACACGAATTGTAACCCTAGTATAAAAGCTCCTAGGGTTTAGAACATTAAAGATTATTAGATATCTTTGAACATTAAACACTTTTGGGAGGCTCCTCTCTTGGTTCTTCAAGAACTAAATCGAACTTATCGGATTGATTTCCGTGGCGTTCATCCCGACTTATCAATCGGTCTTTCATCCCCGATTGTGGCGTCTTCACTTTATACCAAGGTTCTTGTCTCGCTTATAGACAACGGGTCGCGGTTTCCACATTAGGTGTTTGGGTGTCTTAGGCAACGAATTTCCGAACGTATTGGTATTGGGTTTCGTCACGGGTTGGTGTGGTTCGTATCAGTTTGGTATCAGAGCTTAGGTTTGTCAAAACATCAAGTTCGGTTGAGGAAGGTAATATCAAAAACCCTAACTCCAATCGTTCATATCAATTATCGTGTTCAATTCTGCAATATTAATTGTCTTTTGATAGTGTAGTGTTTACTAGTTGATTCAAAAAAAAAAAAAAGAAAAAAAAGAAGTAAAAAGTCACGAAAAAAAAAGAAGGGAAAAGAAAAGCAAAGAAAAACATGATCAAGAGCAACAACCTAGACAAACAAAAAAAAAATTCGGATAGAAAAATAGAGGAAAAAAATTTATGCACCCTAGAGTTGTTTTGAATTCTACGGAAGGAAATTGGTATAGTTCGGGTTAGTTCCAAGAGAATTGAGAAGAGGAAATTGGTGAGTTGATATCATCATTATTTGTGAGAATACACGAGTGATTGTGTGATATCATCATTTGAGCGAAACACGTAAGGGAGTGTATTGTGAGGTTTAATTTTATATATATTTGTGTTTGTACTAATCTTTTTTGCAGGAATTATGTCGAGACAACATTCTCCTGAAGGTGAGAGGGGAAGGTTTAATGCTAGGTTAGTAATTGAGGCATTGAGGGGAGAAATGAAGAGGATGTTCCAAGAGGGAATGGAACAAATTCATGAGACGGTAGAGCAAAGACTAGAGCAATCCACAAATGTATTCCAAGGGCGTAAGAGGGAGAGTCGTTCTAGGAGAGTACCGAGGGGTGGAGATGAGATGTCGGATGATGACTTTGATGAGCCTTCTGTCGGGAGTTATAGAGGATATAGTGGTCGGAATAGAGGAACTAGAGATTGGGAAGACAGAGGAGATAGGAATAGAGAGGGTGATCAATTGAGTAGCATCAAGATGAAGATTCCTCCTTTCCAAGGGAAGAATGACCCCGAAGCGTATTTAGAGTGGGAGAAGAAGGTAGAGATAATGTTTGATTATCACAACTATAGTGGGAGAAAGAAGGTAAAACTTGCTACCATTGAATTTTCAGATTATGCTATAGTGTGGTGGGATCAGTTAATGTTGAATAGAAGAAGGAGTGGCGAGCCACCTATTGAGTCTTGGGAAGAGATGAAGAAGCGGTTTGTACCTGCATATTACTATCGTGAATTGCACAACAAGTTGCAAACTCTGAGGTAGGGAAGCCGAAGTGTAGATGAGTATTTCAAGGAGATGGAAGTCACTATGATTAGGGCGAATGTAGAAGAGGATGGAGAGGCTACAATGGCTAGATTTCTTGCTGGGTTGAATAGAGAAATCCAAAATGTGGTTGAATTGCAGCATTATGTAGAATTGGAGGATATGGTCCATATGGCTATAAAGGTTGAGAACCAACACAAGCGGAAGGGTAGTAGTAATGCACGGTTTTAACAGGGTAATGGTTCATCCACTTGGAAGACTAATCAATGGAAGAAGGAAGAAAAGCCTTTACCCACCAAACCAAAAGGGGAGCTGAGGCAAGCGGGTTCTACTCCTGGTAATCAAGGTAACCCTGAATCTTCTACTTCTAGAAATCGTGACATTAGATGTTTTAAATGTCAAGGTAGAGGCCATATTGCTAGTCAATGTCCAAATAGGCGTGTGATGATTTTGCGTGATGATGGTGAGTATGAGATTGAGGGGGATAGTGAAGAAGATGATATGCCACCATTAGAGGATGTTAGTGATGATGAGGAGCCTGCAATGGGAAGGCTAGTGGCAGTAGTGAAGCGAGCGCTGAATGTGCAGGTGAAGGAAGAAGAGGAGGTGCAAAGAGAAAATATATTTCATACTAGATGTTATTTAGGAGATCACATTTGTAGTTTGATCATTGATGGAGGAAGTTGCACCAATGTAGTGAGAAATTTTATTGTTGAGAGGCTGGGGCTCAAAACTGTTAGACACCCTAGTCCATATAAATTGCAGTGGTTGAATTATAGTGGTGAGACTAAGGTGAGTAAGCAAGCCTTGATTGGTTTTCGCATTGGTAGGTATGAGGATGAGGTGTTATGCGATGTAGTGCCAATCTAAGCATGTCATGTATTGTTGGGGAGGCCATGGCAATTTGATAGGAAGGTTGTTCATGATGGCTTTTCTAACAAGTATACGCTTGTTCACCGAGGGAAAAGCTTTAATCTTAAACCTTTAACACCCAAACAAGTGTATGAGGATCAGTTGCAACTACAACAGTCATTTGCAAAACACAAGGTGAGTGAAAAGCAGAGTGAGAGTGAGAGAGCAAAAGACAATGAGAAGAAAAAGGAATATAAAAGTCAAGATCAAAAGGAAAAAGAGAGGAAGGCTGGAAAGAGTGTGAGAGGCCAAGTTGAAGGGGGATCAACTTTGGTGGTGAGTGAAAAGGAGAGGGCAGCCTTGCAAAAGGAGAGTTGTATGGCAAGAGCGAGCGAAGTAAGGAGAGCGTTAGTGATGAGGCAACCTATGTTGTTGCTGGTTTTTAAGGAAACATGTTTGACTACTAACGACTTATCTAACTCTTTGCCTAGTGTAGTTGTGTCTCTTGTGCAGGACTTTGAAGATGTCTTTCCTGAGGAGATTCCAAAGGGATTACCACCTGTTCGAGTTATTGAGCACCAGATTGACCTTATACCCAGAGCATCAATTCCAAACAAGCCAGCTTACAGGAGTAATCCAGAGGAGACAAAGGAACTCCAAAGGCAGGTCGATGAATTAATGGAGAAGGGGTACGTGAGAGAGAGCATGAGTCCATGTGCAGTGCCGGTGATTTTGGTGCCTAAGAAGGATGGGACATGGAGAATGTGTGTTGACTGTCGCGCCATCAACAACATCACAGTAAAGTATCGTCATCCCATTCCTCGCTTAGATGATATGTTAGATGAGTTACATGGGTCTAGTGTCTTTTCTAAAATTGATCTGAAAAGTGGATATCACCAAATTAGAATGAAAGAAGGTGATGAATGGAAAATTGCATTTAAGATAAAATATGGATTGTATGAGTGGTTAGTAATGCCTTTCGGGTTAACTAATGCACCTAGTACGTTTATGAGACGTATGAACCATGTTCTGAGGACATTTATTGGAAAATTTGTGGTTGTCTATTTTGATGACATTCTTATTTACAGCAAAAGTTTGGAAGATCATATGTCACACTTGAGGGATGTTTTAGAAGTGCTCCGAAAGGAACAATTATATGCTAACCTCAAGAAGTGCACTTTTTACACAGACAAACTTGTGTTTCTTGGTTTTGTTGTTAGTGCGCAGGGAATACAGGTTGATGAATAAAAGGTGCGTGCGATCCAAGAATGGCCTAGTCCAACCAATGTAAGTAATGTGCGGAGTTTCCATGGACTAGCGAGCTTTTACAGGAGATTTGTGAAGGATTTTAGCACCATTGCAGCACCACTTACTGAGGTGATTAAGAAGAACGTGGGGTTCAGTTGGGGAGAGCAACAAGAGAAGGCCTTTCAGACGCTTAAAAATAAGTTGACTCAGGCACCATTACTTGCTTTACCTAACTTTACTAAAACGTTTGAAATTGAGTGTGATGCTTCAGGATTAGGTATTGGGGCAGTGCTTATGCAGGAGAGAAGACCGGTTGCATTCTTTAGTGAGAAGCTAAGTGGGGCAACCTTGAATTACCCTACTTACGATAAGGAGCTATATGCATTGGTTCGAGCCCTGGAGACGTGGCAACACTACCTTTGGCCAAAAGAGTTCGTGATCCACACTGATCATGAATCCTTGAAGTATTTGAAGGGGCAACACAAGCTGAACAAAAGGCATGCTCGTTGGGTGGAGTTTATTGAAACATTTCCATATGTCATCCACTACAAGCAAGGTAAAGAGAATGTAGTTGCTGATGCACTTTCTAGAAGGTATACTCTTATCTCTACTCTTAGTTCTAGACTGCTTGGTTTTGAGCACATTAAGGAATTATATGCTGCTGATCGAGATTTTTGTGAGGAGTATGTGCAATGTGAGAAGAGTGGGCATGGAAAATTTTATAAACATGATGGATTCTTGTTTAGGGAGAGTAAACTGTGCATTCCAATGTGTTCTTTAAGAGAATTACTTGTCGGGGAGTCTCATGGAGGAGGTTTAATGGGACACTTTGGAGTAGCAAAAACATTAGGGGTATTGTAGGAACACTTCTATTGGCCTCACATGAAACGAGATGTTGAGAAGATTTGTGAGCGATGTGTCACATGTAAGCAAGCAAAATCTAGAGTCCAACCTCAAGGGCTTTACACCCCACTTCCCATTCCTCATGAGCCTTGGGTAGATATTTCTATGGATTTTGTGTTAGGATTACCTAGGTCTAGACATGGTCGGGATTCTGTTTTTGTAGTTGTTGATAGGTTTTCTAAAATGACACATTTCATTCCTTGTCATAAAACGGATGATGCTTGTAATATTGCTAATTTATTCTTTAGGGAAATTGTGCGATTACATGGTATGCCTAGAACAATTGTATCAGATAGGGATGCTAAGTTCTTAAGCTACTTTTGGAAGACTTTGTGGGCTAAGTTAGGAACTAAGTTATTGTTTTCTACTACTTGTCATCCACAGACTGATGGTCAAACTGAGGTAGTGAATCGAACTTTATCTACTTTGTTGAGGGCTATAATTAAAAAGAATATTAAGAGTTGGGAGGATTGTTTGCCGCATGTTGAATTTGCTTATAACCATACAATGCATTCTGCTACTAAATTTTCTCCTTTTGAAATTGTATATGGTTTTAATCCACTAACTCCTTTGGATTTATCACCTTTGCCTATTTCTGAGTATGTTAATTTAGATGGCAAGAAGAAGGCCGAATTTGTTCAACAGATCCATGAAAAGGCAAGGCTGAACATTGAGCGACGAACAGAGCAGTATGTGAAACAAGCCAACAAGGGTCGTCGAAAAGCTGTTTTTGAACCTGGCGATTGGGTTTGGGTTCACATGTGCAAAGAGCGGTTTCCCGTACAGCGTCGATCTAAACTACTTCCTAGAGGCGATGGACCAATTCAAGTTCTTGAGCGCATCAAGGACAATGCATACAAGATAGATTTGCCTGGTGAGTATCAAGTAAGTGCCACATTTAATGTTACTGATCTGAGTCCTTTTGATGTAGGTGACGATTTGAGGACAAATCCTTTTCAAGAGGAGGGGAATGATGAGATCCATGATGAGAGTCAAGCCGGAAGAAGGAATGTGGATCCTCTTGAAGTGCCGCCTAGACCGATCACAAGAAGTCGAGCGAAACGACTCAAGAAAGCACTTAACGGGTTGATAAAAGATGTCCATGAAGCCGAGAAGGATTGGGGCAATCATGAAGTTGGAATGGATTGGAACAACCATGGGAAGACCCTTGGTCTTATACAAGTCACACCGGACACGGGTTGAAGAGGGCGTGTACTTTCAAGGCACGGCCGTGTAGGACTCTCAAGATTGCACAGAATCATACACGGCTAGATACATGGTTAAAAGGCACGGCCGTGTATGGAGTCAAGCAAATCCACAGAAAGATACACGGCTAAATTACACGGGCATGTATGTTGCCAGAAGTTACACAGAAAGATACACGGTCAAAGTACACGGGCATGTATGTTGCCAGAAGTTGCACAGAAAAGTACACGGGCGTGTACACAGGCCGTGTATCACCTGTCGGCCAGCTTTTTCTGTTTCGCGTTTTTATGTCACTTATCTAAACTACGTCGTTTTGGACTTGTTTTTTACACGAATTGTAACCCTAGTATAAAAGCTCCTAGGGTTTAGAACATTAAAGATTATTAGACATCTTTGAACATTAAACACTTTTGGGAGGCTCCTCTCTTGATTCTTCAAGAACTAAATCGAACTTATCGGATTGATTTCCGTGGCGTTCATCCCGACTTATCAATCGGTCTTTCATCCCAGATTGTGGCGTCTTCACTTTATACCAAGGTTCTTATCTCGCTTATAGACAACGGGTCGTGGTTTCCACATTAGGTGTTTGGGCGTCTTAGGCAATGAATTTCCGAACGTATTGGTATTGGGTTTCGTCACGGGTTGGCATGGTTCGTATCAGTGCACTTTTTTTTTTTCAAAGATTTGAAGGTCTTGAAGTTTGTGTTTGAAGATAAAAGGTATAAATGCACATAAAACAATTATAAAAGAATGTATTTGCAATTTCTTGCATAATAAATACACACTTTACATACAAGATTTATAGATTAGTTCCATAATTTTATTGTTTTCCACTCTCGATTAGTACGACTTCAATTGACTTGGTATATATAGACTATATCAAGGTAAATAAAATACATATAGATTCAATCTAGAAGATACACAATGTGTCAATAGATTATTGGTTAAGTTCTTAATTATTTATTTTCAACTTTAATTTTTGCTTGAATTTCCATGAAAACTAGAATAAGCAACAAATTGAAATAATGTCTATATGTTATTGAATGCTTATAATGATTTCGATTCTTAGAGCATTTTGGTACTTATGTGCTATTGAGTGAAACTTAGACCATTGGAGAAGAGCTTATTGTAAAAATTAAACCCTATGTAGGGATACTTCTTGTATTGTGATGATACTTCAAGTTACAATAGATATTTGCATAAGCTTTGCTCAATGCTTCAAGCTTCCAATACAACATGCTTTGATTATGGCATATACAGTGAAGCATTTCAAACAATTATTATTGAGATAGACACCCATTTTCTAAATAAGTTCTTCCAATGTTTTTGGTAGGGCTTGTGAAACTTAAGTTTAGTGAAATAATACTATTTATTATATCATGTAAATAATAACTACAAACTTTGGCCTCTTATCATCAAAGATTGTGAATATTCTTGCCATTTTGATTATTTTACCCATGGCAAACAATTAACCTAAAGTTTTAAAGAACTTTTAGAATTGTCTATGTTTGAACATAAGAGTAATTTCAAGGGCATAACATCATTAATTAAGTTACTAACATGGGTAATAATGTATAAATCTTGCAGTTTCTTGGGACAAAACCTTAAGATTGGTACTTATATATGGGATAGCTTCTTTGTAATTTCCATTGCCATTTTTTTATTTAGTTTGTTTGCTTTCCTCATTGGAAATATATGGGTTGGTACTATTTAGATTTATTGAGTTAGATAAATATTAACATCAAATTGCTAAATGGTATCAAAAAGTTGTGGGTAAATTATGGTAATACCCCATGGAAATTAAATTATAAAATAAAGCTATAGCATTATACCTAGTGAAAAATGTTGATCATTATTTCTTCTTTAATATAGTGTCAAGTTAGTCTACTTTGCTAACATACACTTATAAGTACCATGAGAAGCTAATTCACCAATTGATTTATGGTTCTTTATCAACATTAATTTGTTATGTTAGCAATTGTTATAGATGAAATCAGGTGATAAAGTAATATAAAAAATTGTTAGAATTGCATATTAACAAGTGAGATTGATTTGCTTTAGTGTTAGGGGTGCAATTGAGGTGATTTAGGACAAGTTTTGTAAAATTTAAGTTTGAACCAATACCTAATATAGCTTCTTAAAACTCAACTCAAGACCTTGTAGGGTTTTGATACAAGACCAAAAACCTATTCTAAGCCCCGGATAGTAATTGTTGTGTCAAGTAGGTCAGATACCCTCCTTTTTATATAAATGATTTTAATAATATATTCATCATAATATTAATATTATATTTATCTTTATTATTTTTATTAAGCTTGGGTTTCCTACCGGGTTCTATTTTAGTCTTAAAACTTGATAAGAAACCTGATAAGATTTTAAAACAAAACTAAAAACACATCTAAAAACTTTATAAGAATTACCCTATATGATAATTGCTCGGTCAAATGGGTCAGGTATCCTATAAGGATCTATCTAGTAGCGTCCTATAAGTTGATGGAAGATAAGTTATATAGAATGAACATTTTCTCAAGAGTATAAATGTATTATTTTACCGATTCAAACCATGGCTAAATTTTTTGTAATTTTCATGGCATTGTACCATACAATAATTTTCCTAAAAGTAAAGTTTAAATATCTAATGCCTTGTAACCCAAGACGTTATAACCTATCACATGTTAATATAAGCTATTAACACACAAAAGCTTTTAACCTATCTAAAGTCTACAAATATTTGAGAGAATGCTTTAAATTCATTTAATAACATTTATCACCAAAGCATTGAGTAGTAGGTCACCATCTATTCTAAACTAAAATTGATAGGCTATAGAACACTGTAACATTAGAAAAACATGATAAACAAAAGTCTTAGATGGCTCCAACAACCTTTGTTTACATCAAAACAAGTTAGTCTAGATTTTACTAGTCTCATCTCCAAAGTCATACACTAATCGTGAAAACACCAAAGAAAGTTAGCCATAATCTCTATAGGTTAGCCACTAGTAATCATAATAATATAAATACTCCATATCCTCATTCCCTATGCATGCTCATACTTAACATATTCATAACCCATTTCATCATCTATACTTCTATCTACAACTGAAAAAAGTCCCACAATGGGGCGAAATAAAGCTCATTTCGAATTACTCACAACCACATATGCATGTCATGTATTCATAACAATCACATGCATTAAATGCAAATACATAAGTCACAACCAATTATTTATCTTTGTTTAAGTTTGTCAATCACACACAAAGATTCTCATGACTTAGCATAATTATTCTTATACTAAACATATTTATACAAATACATAATACTTTTGGGATACTAACACCACCAACTTTGTTACTACGATATTAGAAACTATCACTTCCATTCCCAACACTCATGAATTACCTTAAAATCTATCCAAATCATTTCAATGTGTGCTAATTTTGCCTTTCTATGCAAAATTCAACAATGTCCTATACAACTTAATGTACATTGATCATTATAAACCATAAAGTACAAGTTTCATACAAATAACACTAACTTATTCGATTAGTATGTCCTATAGTGCTACAAAGAGATCCTTATTCTTTGATTACTAGTGCATGAACCAACCCAACAATTCCCAAACACACATTAACAAATGTTCAACAAAGGAAAATGCAAGAAAATGGATTATAAACATGTAAATTACCTTGAAATTCGATAACAAGTCGAGGGAAAGCACGAGAAGAAACTATTAAGAGGGAACCAACATGAGGAAGGGAAAAGAAAAAGGAGAGATAAAAATGGAACATTATGCCCTTTTTAGTTTTAAATTTTCTTATATTCCCAAACTTACCCCTCCTGACATAACTTGAAAAACTACATTACCCCTAAGATGTTATTTATTACATTTCTTTTAGTATTTTTCTTTTCCTGGGTATTACAAAATATGTACATATGAGTACTCGCTTTTCTCTTTCCATTCAAGGTTAATTTATTATAAGATTTGGCATCCATAAATCTAAAAATAAATTGCATATACGACATAAGATTATGTTCAATGGTTAAGATGCCTTTCCTTTTTCTATTTTTTTTTTATTTAGTTACAGACCTACTTGTAGACTAAAATGCAAGCCAAATTAGAGAGAATGAAACAAAGAAAAAAGTATTTAGAAGGATGGAGTTCATTCTATTTACACCTTAAGGATCTTAGAAAAGAGGTCACATAGTGTGAAGTCCTAAAGTGGCAAGAGATAATAGAAATTAATTTGGAGAGTTTGTTAAACAATATTCTGATAGCTCCTAGGAAAAAACTTAGGCCATTTATGCAATGACATGTTCTCAAAGGTGAATTGCACAAACACTAACTAATATATTGCTATTGTTTAGTTTCATTTATTAAATAATGTGTAGAAATGGCAAATCAAGTAAGGAGTGTTTGTTATTTGAAAAAAAAGAAGGCTTTTTATAGCATTTGTTGAGTTGAACATTAGAACTTTCATATTATTGAAGGAATCACAGCATTTGATCATTAGTCTCCTTTAGATTATGTCACATTGAAAAGTCGATGGAAATGAAGAAAAATTTAGTTTTCAAAGTTGACATGGTTTCATAGTTGTTAACAAAACATCGAAACTAAAGATCAATTCTTTTTCATCTTCATCATATTTGTACTAAACATAGTAGTTGGGCAATCTCTTAAAATACTATAATTAGTTTGAAGATGGTAAAGTTTTGATGATCATTAAAAATATCAAACAAGTCGAATAACATCTCAATGAATAACACACTTGACGTTCTCAAAAAAATGTCAATTATGTTAATTATCTTATTTTTTTGCTTCCCCATTTAGATTCTAGTTAAGAAATAGAGAAATCATACCACGAGGAAGCTATGCACTTGCTAACTCTAGTTTTCTTAAAGAAGTTATATTTTTAGAAAGGTGACTAATTTATGAGGTATTCTTCATAGTACATGGAAATTTCTGAGTTATATAAACAAGTAAAGAGATTGGAGTTTCAACGAAGCACCTACAATTGTTGCTTTTTTGGGTAAAGTTGCTGCATAATTAAAACAAGTAGCTCAATAGCAATAATAATCTTGTTGAGCCCTTATTGGTCTTCCAATAGCAATAAACCATCGTTACCAATAAATTGAAGCTTTGCATTTCTATAAGATTTGAATAAAGTATTTGAGACTTTTGTAGACATTTATACAAATAATTGTAATTAGGCTAGTTTTGCTATACATGAGGCATGGAGAAAACATGCTAAAATGAAGCAGTAGGAAAAACTGTAGCAAAGAGAGTCAAATAATCTAAATTAAATAAGTTAAAGTTGGTTGACATTTTGATATATTTTTTACTCTATCTTCGTTATTCAAACATCTCACTTGTAACACTTCAGAACCTAAAACACTATAACCTACCATGTGTTCCTATTATATAGAGACATGCAAGGCTTCTATTTTCCTTACAACTTCAAACCTATTCAACTCCACCATTCATTGAAATAACCTTAACTCTAATAATATAAATGAATGACTCACAGGAAAATCATACTAATCACTAATAACTTATCAAATGTACATCATCCTTTAATAACATGTTTCTTAACTTGTAGACAATCTTTAACTATTCACTCATGCATCCTCAATTCTAAAAACAAATCCTTCATACACTCCCACATTACTTGTCTCCATAATAGTAGTGATAATCTCGTTCATTCTCATCTTGAAAATAGTAGACTATATTCCCATACTCATCACACTCAGTGTACTTGTCATATACACCTATAGCTGAAAAATAATAGAGTGAGCCTAAGCCTAGCATGTGAATATCCAAACATATGTGCATGTTACAATAATATAAATTACACACATGCATAATACAATACATAATCAACAATCAAACACATAATTATCTTCAAGTTAATCAACAAGCAACACAAGGATATTCATGACCCTACCACTCTCTTTTTTATTTAATTTAAGAAGTATCTTAAACCTAGGTTAGGAACTGCCATCTCTGGCCCTAACTTTCTATTGGTATCGGGAACTGTCACCTCCAGCCCCAATACTCCTAAAATCTATCTTAGATCATTTTGGTATAAAACTCCATTAGGATAATGTTGTAAATTAGCATCTAGGCGCCCCCTAAGGATTTGCCTCCTCTAACCTTTAGGCTAGCCACTCATAAGCATCAAGTAAGGCAATTACCAAGTTTTCGTTAGATTCATTCATTTACTATAACTAGCAAACACAACCAATAAGCATGGTAAACACGTACATGAAAGAGGGTTTTAGTTCTACTTGTTTATAATTATTGAGTTCCTCAAAGCCTATCAATGAATAGAAATTGATTCTTAGTTCTACTTTACAACAAGACCTAACCTTCACTAGGTCTTTCAAATAAAAATTAGTTGCCTATTTCTCCTTCCCCAAGCTCTATTGTAAATAATACAAACATATAATTGGAATTAAGTTGAAATGGAATGACTAAAGGATCGTTCTTAAACAATATAGCTATATGTATGGTATGTAGAAGAGCACAGGTAGGAACATAACCTTATACATGGCCTGTTACCTTACTAAATAGAAAGTCTACTCAATACGGCCAAGTATACGGCTATATACTTGGCATGTACTTCAACACAGGCAGGTACACACTCATGTACTTGATAGTGTACAATTCATCTTAGCAAATGCTTCTCACAATCTTCATGGGTAAGTATACAGCCATGTACCTTAGTCGTGTCCCCCTTCTAAAACTCTCCATTTTCACTCGTTTCAACCCTTTCTCTATCTGATCATTCACCAATCAAGATAATAATCCAATTCTAGTGCAAAATCTATCAAATTTCATCAATTTAAACAAAATCGAAATGCTTAGTTGTCTCAATTTGAATCCACAACTTAGAACAGGTTTGGTTCAGCAACTTTGACATCTAAATTGAAATGTCTAGAAATCCTAAATTTCCACAACATTATGTCTTAAACGGGTTCCCATTAAAACAAATAACATGTAGAATTATTAATTTGATAAATATACTTATCTTTGCGATCACACTTTCCTTTTGTAGTTGAAGTGCGAGTTAAGATGAGTTAAGGTTTTCTATAGCACAGGGGTCTACGTCGACAACAAAAGGAAAAAAAGGGTCAATTGGATTTCAAATTAAGCTTATATTGCTTGTTACTGAAAAGACTAAAGTACCCTCATTTTAAAGTTCTTAATTTCTGAAATGCCTCTACTTTCAAACTTTATTTCATTTCATTTTTTTTGTATTTTACATCCCCCATCTCACAAAAATTTGTCCTTGAATAATACCTATATCTGAGAAGAGTTCCGGATAACGTCTTCTCATCTCCTCTTTTAGTTCCTAAGTTTGCGCATATTTTGTTTGGTTACTCCATCATACCTTGACATAGGGAAATATCCTTCACCTTAATGTCTACTCCTTAATGTCTGCAATGCAGATGAGTCAATCTACGGTAGTGAGATTTAGTTGTACATCCAAAGATTCAAGAGCTATGATTTGGTTTAGATTTGCTATATACTTTCATAACATAGATGCATGAAAAACATCATGTACTCCTACCAAGTCTGGTGATATGGCCAACCTGTAAGTGACTTTACCAATTTTCTCCAAAACCTTAAAAGGACCAATATACCTAGGATTTAATTTCCCTTTTAAATCGAATCGAACAACACCTTTAGTTGGTGATATCCTTAGTAACACATGATCCCTTACTTTGAATTCTAGTGGTCATCACCTCTTATCAAAATAACTCTTCTGGCAACTTTGAGCCATTAGCATCATTTATATAATTAACTTCACCTTATCTACAACCTCCACCAATTTCGGTCCCAGTACCTTTCTTTCTCTTACCTCATCCCAATGCAAAGTTGACTTACATTTCCTTCCATATAAAGCTTCATATGGTGCCATCTAAATTGTCAACTAGTACCTATTATTTTAGGAAAATTCAACTAAAGGTAAGTGTTTAGCTTAATTTCCTCTAAAATTGAAAACACAAGCCCTTAACATATCTTCTAGAATCTATATAGTTCACTTTGATTGACCATCTTTTTTAGCATAGTAAGTTATGTTGAACTGAACCTAGTTCCTAGAGCTTATATAAGCTTATCCAAAATCTAACAACAAATTTAGTATCCCGATTAGAAATAATTGTCATTAACATTCCATGAAGCCTGACTATTTCCTTGATGTACAACTGTGCCAATTTGCATAGGGTATAACTAATACTGATAGGTATAAAACGTACTGATAACCTATCCACTACTATAAATACAATATCATGCTTTTCTTTGGTTTTAGTAAGAGTAGTAACAAAATCCATAATTACATGCTCCTACTTCCATTTTGGTATAGGTAGAGGTTATAGTTCTCTTATCGACCTTTGATGTTCTATTTTGATCTATTGACATCTCAAACACTTGGAAACAAAATCTACTATCTCCCACTTCATATTCTTCCACCAGGAATGGGCCTTTAGATTGTGATACGTTTTAATACTCCTAAGGTAGATTAAGTATCCGGAGTGATGTGCTTCTCTTAAAATCTCTTTCTTCAACTTTGTTCACTCTAGTATACCTATCCTGGTTCCATACAACAAAATTCCCTCCTGATTAATACTAAATTTAGGTGCATTCCTTGATTCCATACCTTTATGTTTTGGCTAAGATGCTTTAATTTTATCCACTTTAGTTGGCTAGATGCAGAAATTGGTGAGTCTTGCTCTTACCTTTTGGGTAACTACTTCCTTCAACCTTCACATTTCTTCAAGCAATGGCCTCTATGAAGCAAGCATTGTAACTAAGTTACCTTACCTCTTCTTGCTGAGAGCATCTGCCATCATATTCGCCTATCTTGAATGATACTGTATTTCAGAATCATAGTCTTTAATTAATTCTAGCTATCTCCTTTATCTCATATTTAAATTCTTTTAAGTGAAAAGGTATTTCAAGCTCTTATGATCTATGAATACTTTGTATTTCTCTCCATATAGATAATGTCTCCAAAGTTTCAATGCAAAAACTACTATTGCTAATTTCAAATCATAGGTGGGATAGTTTCTTTTGTATGACTTCAATTGGCGAGAAGCATAAGCAATAACCCTTCCATCTTGCATAAGAAGGCACCCTAAACTTTGGTTAGAAGCATCATTAAATATTGTATATTCCTTTCCACTTTTTGGTAAAGGTAGGTTTGGTGTTGAGATTAATCTTTCCTTCAGCTTTATGAAACTATCTTCACATTGGTCATCCCATTTAAACCTCACTCTCTTCTAAGTTGATCTAGAGCAACTATCTTAAAAAATCCCTCCACAAAATGGCAATAGTAGTCTACTAATCCCAAAAGGCTCTTAATTTCAATAATTGTCTTAGGTTTTAACCAATCTACCACTTCCTTTGCTTTCTTGAGATCCATTGCAATACCATGCCTATTATCTATGTGCCTTAAAAAAGAAACCCACTCTAGCCAAAATTCACATTTCATAATTTTTGCATACAACTTTTCAGCCTATAATCTCTGTAGTATAACACTCAAGTGCTCTTCATGCTTTTCTTTACTTTTTGAATATATTAGGATATCATCAATGAACACTACTACAAAAGTGATCCAAGATATCCCTAAACACTCTATTCATCAAATCCATGAAGGCAGTTACATAATTCACTAAACCAAAGGGCATTACAAAGAATTTATAATGCCTATATTGGGTTCTAAATACAGTTTTCTAGATATCTCCTTCCTTTATCTTCATTTGATGGTAACCCGACCTCAAGTTAATCTTTGAAAGTACTTGAGCCCCTTGTAATTGATAAAAAAGGTCATATATCTTAAGGAGCAAATATTTGTTTTTGATGGTGGCCTTATTCAATTCTCTGTAGTCTACACGCATTATCATGCTATCATCCTTCTTCTTTACAAATAGGATGGGAGCTTTCTATGATGACACATTAGGCTTGATGAATTTTTTATCTAATAACTCTTGTATCTGAACCTTCAATTTTGCTAATTTTGTAGGCACCATCTTATATGGAGCCTTGGATATAGGGGTTGTGCCTAACACCAAATTTATAGAAAATTCAATTTATTTGTTTAGTGTTAACCTCAGTAAATCATCATGAAATACATTAGCGTACATGTTTACTACTAGCACTCCTTCAAGCTTCGCTTCACTACTAGCTTCTATTGTTATAGTAGCCAATCTACTTTTGCTCCATAATTAATATGTTAGTAGACTTATAGGTCATTACACTTCTAACTTGAGACCGATAGGATCTTCATCAGGGGAAGTGAAATAAACTATCAAGTTATGATAGTCTATGGTGGCATAAAATTTTGACAAATAGTTTACTCCTAAAATTACATCAAAATTTAGCATATCTAAAACATACAGATCAGCGAGCATCACCCGCCCTTAAATCTCAATCTTGACATTTCTACATATTTTCCCTAACTCTCTTCCTACTCCTAATGGAGTACTTACATTCAAAGGATTCTCTAAGTTTTCAAATATCAATTCACATTTATTTATAAGTACCTTAGATATACAAGAATGTGTCACACTAGTATCAAAGAATACATATGCACTAGTATCATATACTAAGAGTGTACTTGCCACTATGTCTTGGTCCACAAGGTCTTGGTTCTATTGTTCTTGAAGAGTAAATACACAAGCTAGAGTTCTCTGCTTAAGACTAGTACTATAGGGTTTGCTTGCTTATGCTTGAACTTGCAGTTGCATTGCTTGTAGTGCTTGTATTGGTTAAGATGTTGTAGTTGCTCAACTACCTATGGTTTTGCATTCAAAAGCTATATGATCTCTTTACTTGCAGTTGTAGTAGAAATTCTAAGGAATAACTTTCTCTATACAATTTCTGTTGAAATGTCCTATCTTACCAAAAGAAAAGCATGCCCCTTTTGGCCAACTGCACTAATGCAGATCATGTCGTCGCAAAATCTGGAACATCTTTTCCTTAGCCCTACTTGTGGTTGTCGAAGCAATGCTAGAGGCATTAGCCTAGTTTAAATAGGTCTAAGCATGAAAGCCACAAGTTTGGCTTGATATACTATTGGCCTCTTTCCTTTCTCTGCATATGAAGTACTCAAGGCAAGTTTTCCCCCCAAAGCAATTCTTAACCTATAGGACAGTGCTTCTCTATTCTCTTTTGGATTGACTCCATAAATTTAGCTTTATCTATGACCTTTACATAGATAGGTAGCTGGAAGGATCCTACCTCATGTTAAAGGTTAGGCCTTAAGCCTCTCATCATAAACCTTCTAGCCCTAGAGGCATAATCTATATGGACTGCTTCAAGCAAAATTTTTATCAACCTATTTACTTTTGCTTCATATTCTTCTACCATCCAATTACCCTATTGATAGTTATAGTATGCTACCTCCATTTTGTCTTCGATGCTACTAGGGAAGTATTTCTCACAAAATAATTTCCTAAAACTCTGCCACTAGATGAGTGCTCCTATTAGCCTAGACACACTAACCCACCAATTTATAACCAAGCCTTTTAGCATGAAGGTTGCGTAATCTACTTTTCTATCCTCTGACACCCTAAATGTAGCAAACATCTCTTCAATCTCTATTATGCAATGTTCAACTTCTATTAGATTGTCAACTCATGGGTTGAATTCCTTTGCTAGTTAGACAAACTTGTCTAGTCCAAACTGGTCCTCTATGAGCTTAGCAAGTCTCATGGCTCATTGCTACCGTTGGGTTATCATCCCCACTAGGGCATTCACAGTTTTCAATAGTTGAGTAATTGTGTTGATAGCCTGAGTTGGAGTTTCCTATTTGGGCTGTCCTAGAGGGTACCTTTCATTTAGGGCATCCCTATCTTGTTTAACGCTTGATGATTCAAGTCTTGTAATCCCTTTAGGAGGCATTTTATTTGAGAGGAGATAATTGAATAGACTTGAGAGTTAAAGTTAGTTTAAAAAGTTAATCATGATATACATCTATATATACATATATCTATACACATATATAGTTATATATAAGCAAAACAGGGATTTAAAAGAAACTACAATTAAGGATAGTAATTAAAGTAAAATAAATTACTAAATAAAAACAAACAACTTGTTCTTTACCACTCTTATCATATTTCACCATCCCATAGATTTAATGCCTAATCCATTTAAAGATCATAACTTACTTTCTATTGATTGAAGCCTATACCTATTGATCATCAGCCTAGTACCTAAGGATATTTAAACCTATGCTCTATAGGCCTAAGCTCTGATACCACCTAGAATTTGTAAAACCCAATAACCTAGAATGCTATAGCCCATCATGTGTCTTTATTGGATAGAGACACACAAGTCTTCCATTTTTCTTGCAATTTCAAACCTATTCAACTCCACCATTCATTAAAATAGTTGTGACTTTAATAATATAAATGAGAATTATTCTAACCACTGATAATTTTTAAAATGTACATTATCCTTTAATAACGTGTGTCTTAAGTTGTAAACAATCTTTAACTATTCACTCAAACATCCTCAACTTCTACAAACAAATCCTTCATACACTCCCACATTACTTGCCATATCCACCTACAATTGAAAAATAATAGAGTGAGCTTAAGCCTAATATGTAAATACCCAAATACATGCATATGTCACAACAATACAAATTATACACATGCATAATGTAGTATATAATCAACAATCAACCACTTACTTATGTTCAAGTTAATCAACAAGTAGCACAAGGATTCTCATGACATCACCACTCTCTTTCTTATTTAATTTAAGTATCTTAAATCTAGGTTTAGAACTGCCACATTTAGCCCTAACTTTCTACTAGTATCTGGAACTGCCACCTCTGGCCCCAATACCCCTAAAATCTTCCTTAGATCATTTTGGTATAAAACTCTACCAAAAACAATGTCATATACTGATTACCAAGGTGTCCATTAAGGATCTACCACCTCTAGCTCCTAAATTAAGCCACTTATAAGCATCAAGCAAGACAATTACCAAGTTTTTGCTAGATTCATTCATTTACTGAAACTAATAAACACAACTAACAAGCATGTAAATACATACATGAAAGAGCGGTTTTGGGTGCTACTTGTCTGTAATTCCCAAGTTCCTCAAAGCCTATCAATAAACAGTAATTGATTCTTAGTTCTACTTTATAACAAGACCTAAGTTTCACTAGGTCGTTCAACTAAGAATTGGTTACATATTTCTCCTTCCCTAAGCTCTATAGTACATAATACAAAGTTAGAATTAGAATAAAATTGAAATAGAAGGACTAAAGGATCATTCTTAAACAACACAACCGTGTGGCTATATAAAAGAACATAGGTAGGAAATATTATGAGAGCAAAGTTATCAAGAGATATAAAATTGCATTGCCATGTGAAAATAGAACCAATGATAATGGGAATCTATGGAACTTTTTAGCATGCAGTAAATTAGAGACAAATTTGTCTTTTAAAGAATTTCGGCAACTTTTATAGAAAAAATAACTTTATTAATAGTCTTATTGAAGATAATAGCATACATAAATAAAACGTATAATTAAATTGAGAGCTAGATTTTTGAGTTGTGCTTAATGAAAATTTTCTTTTGAGGAAAAAAAGGTTGGAAAGCTCTTTCTCAATTTTGGAATTCCCTAGAAATTGTAACGTCTTATTATGCAAAGCCATATTCTATATGATAAAGCTAGCTAATGGATCAAAATGGCTCAAGACTAGCTATGTCCTTTGTTGGCAGTTGTTTCCGCTGTACAATCTGGGATGATATCATGTTAGCTAAAGGGTTGGGATGCCTCTTGTAATTTGGGTCAAGTTTTCATAAAACAAGCCACTTCGAGTTATATGAATTCATGTACAGTTATTAAGTCGACCCCAACAGCTCATCGGATTGCAACTGGTGCGACTTACAGTTGTTCACGATCCATGTCGTCAAGGAGAAACTACTAGGTTCTGACGTCAGTAAGGAAAGGATTAGGTTGACAAGGTTTCCACATGATCCTGCGGCTATGATTTACGTAAAATTATTTTACCTCATTTCAGAATTACGTGAAATAAAAATAACAGTTGTTGACTTAAATAATTAAATTGAATCACGTGGCCCTTTTTTTTTTCTAATTTTTCTTTTTTTTTTGTGATTTTATAGAACAATTGGACGTGTAGATAATTGGGAGGTTGTATATTTAGTTTTTACTAAGGAAAAAAAAATCATTTTCTAGTTCAAGTCATTTTTTTTATAGTTGTGATGCAATAACCTAGAATAATAATAATAATAATAATAATAATAATAATAATAATAAAACAAATATATAGTAATAACAATATAATAATTACTTTTAAAAGGAGAGGATAGTTTGGTCTTTCTAGGATTTTAAACTCTCCACTTTCCTCCTAAACTATAGGA
Organism: Laguncularia racemosa; assembly: GCA_037954665.1. Taxonomy (NCBI): domain Eukaryota; kingdom Viridiplantae; phylum Streptophyta; class Magnoliopsida; order Myrtales; family Combretaceae; genus Laguncularia; species Laguncularia racemosa. Next base: position 570,224 of record JBBMOL010000264.1, on the reverse strand, counting down.
TAAGTTTAGAAGACCTATCTTTCTTCTTTCCTTCATTTTTTTTCTTCTAGCTTACATTAAATATTCTTGGCAATTTCGTTGACCTTACTTGATGAAATTGGAATTTATTCTAGAAAATTGAGGCTCCAATGCAAGAAGAATCGGTGTAAACCCAAGTTGGTAAGTCTTGGGTTTTAGAATGTGTAGAAATGCTTTGAAAAGCATGAGGGTAATGTTTACAATTTTCTATTGGTTGTTCTATGTAGAAATCTTCAAATTGTACACATACGGCATGGTTTTGCAAGTTTCGATAAGTTTTTCTATCTTTACAATTAGTTTCCATGAAGCTCCTATAAGTATAGAGAGGGGTGCACTTAAAGTTGGGTGTGATTATTGTTGCATGAATGTAAATGGTGGATTAGGAGGGTTTGGGATATGTGATTATGGAACAAAAAGGGGTGTAGGAAGGAGTACGGATGAGTTGAGATTAGATTTTGGGAGAAAAGAAGGAAGAAAATCAAGTAGGGGGATGATAGGAATCATATAACTACATGACCTATCACCAAAGCAAGAGCCAAAAGGTTACAAAATTTGGCAATGAGAGTCCTCTTTGAACAATTAGACCTCGAAAATATTTGTTTAGTATCTTCTTTTCTATTATGTATTTGTTGTGCATTCCAACAGATACATTTGTCGGTTTTTACAAGATAGTGAGTAAATTCACTAATGCTCAGTTTGTGAATTATTCATGGACCTACATAAATCAAAGAAGAACCGGTCCAATAATCATTCCATGGAAGTGAAGAAGCCGGCCACTTACAATGGGTTTACTTGTAATTTTCCTTTGTTGCTAAAACCAGTTACTTGTTGCTTTTTACTTCTAATTTGTTTTGTTAAATTTTCTATATTTAGAGCAAGTATAAATAGTTCCTAAGTAGGTTTATAAGGGGACTTTTTTTTTAACACATATTTCGGCTGACTATTAACGTGAAAAGGTACTTCCTTTTTCACAAAATACTCTTATTGATTCTTCTATAGGATTGTGGCAAGTAGACTTAGATTTGTTATGAAAGATATCAACAAATTACAAGTTGATCCCAAGTCCAACTAGTGCGTAATATCCTGTAAGGAATTAGTTACTTTATGTTATTCTTGATTCATGCCAATTAAGGATCAATTTTCAAGCTTGGATTCACGCCATCTGTTTTGGAAATTGGAATCAATTGTGTTGTTTATTTAATTGGTTTTAGAATTCCAATTGAGTTCATTGTAATTACGTATTCAATCAAAGTGGGTCTTGCAATTAGGATTCATGTGGAAGTGGAATCATGCCATTTTATGATTTGTGTTTAGTTAATTATCCCATTAGCTTTTTGCGTGATTGTAATTGGATACTATGCACATCATAATTTTTTGTATCAAAGCACATCATATTTTGGTATCAAAGCAAGGGTTTTTAAGAAGGAGTTGCATGATTTCAATTGGGAATTGGGGTTCTTGAATTTCCATTTCTTAATTGAAGATTATTTGAATTGGAATTTAAGTAACTTAAGTGATTGTATTGTAATTTACCTTCATTGTTGTGGAATTGGAAGTAGAAATTTCAGACGTGAACTTTCTAGTCTTCACCTTTGCCATGAGTTGCTTGTTTGAAGAGGAAGGAAATTGCATGTCTTGAGGGATTTTGGAATTAAACTTCACTTTCATTTCCAGATTTTGTTTTCAATTGCGTGGAGGATTTGGAAACAATTTGAAATTCAAAAGGAAACATTAAGTTGAAGGAGTTATTGGGTATTGTAAATCATAATACACTTTGACTATTTTGAATTGTTTACTTACCATTTGGAGAAACATCATTAATTGTTTCCATTGTTACTTGTTGTCGTGATTAGAGGTGTGTGTTGAAGTGTATGTTGCACCGTGGGTGAAGTGAGTGTGTGTGGTTGAAGTGTTGCACTGTGGGTGAGGTGTGTGTGTGTGTGGTGTAGTTGAAGGGTGTTGCACCGTGGTGAAGTATGTGTATGTGTGTGGTGTAGAAGTGTGTGTAATTGTGGTTTAAAGAAGTGCTACACTATGATTGCGTGTGTGTGTCATGGAGTAAGTGTATATTGAAGTGTTGAGTGAGTGTGTGTTGAAGTGTGAAGAGAGTGTGTGTTGAAGTAATTATTGTGTATTACATTTGACGTGAAGTATATTGCAATTGCCTTGAATTGTTTTTAGTGTTCCAACAAATCAATTCATCAATCATGTTGAATGTTATTATGAATGGAGGACTTGGCAATGAGGCCAATAATCAAGAGGGAGGTGATTTGTATTTATCTATTAATGTACTGCGCCAAACTTTGACTTTGTTTCCTAGCAATGATGATGAGTAGAAAGAAAACTTATTTCACACCTCTTGTAGAGTACAAGGCAAACTATGTGCTATTATTATTGATAGCGGTAGTTATACTAATGTAGTTGCTGCATCATTAGTATTGAAATTGAAACTTGTAACTACCCCACATCCAAAACCTTATAAATTGCATTGGTTGAGTGAGCAGGTTAGTCTACATGTTACTTAGAGGGCTAGGGTACCTTTCAGTATTAGGGATAAACATTATGATAAGAATGTATGTGATATCCTTCCCATGTGTACATCCCATATATTTCTTGGCAAGCCTTGGTTGTATGATATGAGGGTTTTACATGATAGCTTCAGAAATACTTATCTGTTTCAGTAGGAGGGTAAACGTATAGTGTTGAACCCAATGTCACCTTCAAAGGTCTAAGAGGTTCAGAGGCAAATGAGTAAACCTTCAAAGGACCAAGAGGTTCAAAGGCAGATGAGTAAACCTTTAGAGGACTAAGAGGTTTAAGAGCAAATAAGTAAACTTTCAAAGGTCCAAGAGGTTTAGAGTTAGATAAGTAACCCTTCAGAGGTGCAAGAGGTTCAGAGGTAGATAAGAAAAACCAGGAAGAAGAAGACCTTATTATTGGGACAGTATGAGTTAGAGAACGCCATAGCAGATGAGAGACCAATGTATTTATTGCAGATGAGGTATACTTTAGAGATGGAGGTGCGTGAGCATCTACCCCTTGTAGTATCTTAGGTACTGGATGATTACAGTGATCTTTTTATAGATAAAATACTAGGAGGATACGACATCTCTACCACATTTAATGTTCACTACAGGAATTTTTGCATTTGGCGACATTTGTATATTTTACAAATGTCGCCAATGCCAATGTATCTTAGTTACGTTTGTTAAACGTCATACAAAATATATTATTAGCGATGTTTATGACTAAAGTTTAAGGTATAAACTCTAATTCACTAATAAATTATTTATTTTAGGACTTTTTTTTGTAACTTTTTATTCATTAAATAAAAATATTAATACACATTTTTTTTTAATTTCGGTTTAATAATTTATTTTTTTAGATTTTCAGACTTTTTTAATGAAAAAAAAAAAGAAAAACCGTATGCCAAATTGTGTTTGCCTTGAAACGCCTGGCCACTGTTCCCACCCCTGCGACTGCGATTACAACTAAAACACATTTTCTCTTGTCCCTTTGTCTTCTCTGATTGGATGAACAACTGGAACCGGTTGAGGAACGATGAAATTTGCATTGAAACTGTTCATCAACAACTGCGAGGAATTGTCATCTTCCAACCGTAGGCTTCAATAACTGTCAAGGTAAGAAATTTGTTCCAAATCATTATGTAAAATTAGGGTTTTAAGAATAATTTTAGGGTAAATCATCTTATTTACCATAAAAACGATTTGAACAAACGTGAGTAGTCAATTTAGTTATAACGCTACTCTGTTTTGTTCCAATTAAGGCATTTCGATTATCAAAATAGTTGCTAGCTTGGTTTCATAATTTTTTTTTCTATAGAATTTTTTGGACATATATGTGCATGTAGTCAATGTTTCTTTTTGTAATTAAGGCATTTCGTGAATCAAAATCATCCTCTTTTATGTCAATGTTAAATTTTTGTGGTCTTCGAAAGTAAGGTTTCAGGGAACCTTGCTTTAGTATCTATCCTTGATTTCATTAAGTTACCCCCTTCACTAACTAAGATTTAAGTGGTCGATACACATAGGAAAGTTGAGTAGAGAATGGTTGCATGAGTTCATAACGTTGACTAAGTTGAGCACATTGATTATGTTCATACATTTTCTCTAATGGCTACGCTTACTGCTATATGCAACTTATTTTCTATTGCTACTATTAATCAATGGTTTGCTCATCAATCAGATGTCAACAATGCATTCTTACATGGATCATTAGATGAGGAAATGTATATGCAACCTCCAGTAGGCTATAATTTGGCTAAATTCGAACAAGTGTGTAAACTTGTTTCGAACAAGTGTATAAACTTGTTAAGTCTCTTTATGGATTTAAACAAGCATCTTGACAATGTAATAGAGAGCTTACCAAGTTCATTGTTTCTTTAGGATTTATTCAATCTAAGAATGATTACTCTCTTTTTACTCATTGCCATGACAGTGAATTTTTGGCAATCCTTGTGTATGTTGATGATGTCTTATGGTTAGGAATTCTTTGTCTGCTATTACTAATGTTAAGATTGCTCTTGATTTAGCTTTTACCATTAAAGATGTTGGTGTAGTACATTTTTTCTTAGGGATAGAAATCTATCATACTACATCTAGTTTTTTTATTTCATCAATGCAAGTTTCTTTTAGATATTCTTTAAGATGCCGGTTTGATAGGAACTAAGCCAGTTAGTATTTCTTTTCCTTAGCATTTCAAGCTTGATAATACATTAGGAATTGTTTTGTTAGATCCTATCCTTCATGTTATTGAAGAATCGTTGGTTATTTACTTTATGTTACTATTACATGCCTAGATCTTATGTTTGCGGTCTAACAATTAAGCTAGTTTGTAGCTCATATACTTATATATATATTGAAGCACAACAGAATAACTAATATTACCTCATTTCCTCTAATTCTGTTTTGTTTCTTTCTTTTGTTTCTATTCATTCTTTATCGTATAGCTTTCATTGAGTTACCATTAAATGAGTTCATACCGTGGTTGAATGAGTTCATACTCTTTTAGTAGAGAATGGTTAAATGATTCCATTGAGTTACCTCAGACTATCATGTTTGTCATGTAGCTTTTAACACATACACACACACACACATATGATGTGCTTAAAACTATCATAAATCATGACTGTGGAAGGGGAGTTCTGCAGCTTGACACAAATGTGAAGCCATGGTGCCCTATTCAGCGCTGTTTGAAAGTGTTAGGAAGGGGAGTTTTGCAGCTTCCACATTGCCCTTCCTTATTATGTTCTGTAGCTGAATTTTTTATCAACATTTGCTGACTTTGCTATGTTGGCTTATGGTGTATTTCCTTATAGCAATGCATATTCATTTCTTGTATATTAGAATAATAGCTATGACCATTAGCATTCAATTTTGACATTATGCTTAAGCATAATAGCAATGATGCTTAGATAGTAAGTTAGATTGGCGAGGGGTTTTGCAATGCTTCATCTTTGTTATCAATAGAAGTGATATTGTCACCCCATGGTTAAGGTTTAGTTAAGGTTAACTTGAAGTGTAATTTATGATTTTTTTTATGTCTTCGCTTGATCTTGTTTGATAAAGACTGTGTTGTAGGCTTAAGAGTTCTATATATTGAAGAAGAATAATAAGTGAAAGATGAGATGTTTTAAGTCCAACTTATTAGATATCATACTTAATGTCATGTCTATAGCAGTCAACATATATCTACAGTGTTGACTTGATATCTGACTTAATGTGGATTTTTTTTTTTCTTTTGTGGTATGTATGGGAGTTTTATTAGCAATTTTACTAATTCTTTAGGGCCCTTATATTTCTAGACTAAGTAAACTTACAAGTTCACATTTTAAATGCTTATATGTTTATAATTTCAGGTCCACTTTACTTTAAAATAAAGTTCATTATATGTTTACCATTTAAGAACTAATGTTTTCATTATATGTGTGTAAAACATGATTGATTTTCTATGAGATTCTTTTATAGTTATGGATAACAGTTGGATGTATTATAATATTGGAAGTGAAGAGTACCAACAAGGTGTTGAGTTTTTCATTGCATACTTGCGCATGAAGTATGGAATGGACAAGAGGTTAAGTTGTCCATGTAGGAAATGCTTAAACGTGTCCACGCACACTTGCTTGTTGATGGGATAGATATAACTTACCGTTGTTGGATATACCATGGTGAGGAGTCGACCATTGAATTGCCAAGGAGAACTCAAGGTAGGATTTGTCATGAAGAATATGATTTTAGAACATATAGAAGCGAGGGGTTCAATGAGGAAAATGATGACGACATAGATGGACTTGATGAAATGCTAGAAGATTTAGAGGCATTTATTGACAATCAAGCTGAAGGTCCAACTCCTACGGATGGATTTGATTTCCTACCTAATTTTGTTGATGGGCTACGAGTTAACTCGCAACAAGAGCTTTATTCGGGGTGTAAGTTATCAAAATTCTCATTTATCATGAAGCTACTTCACTTAAAGGTATACAACAAGTGGAGTAATAAGTCTTTTGATATGCTTCTCCAACTTCTTCATGATGTGATCCTTAATGGAGAGTTGCTTCCTAGGTTATACTATCATGCAAACAAGTACTTACGGGGATTGGGCATGGGTTGCCATTATATTCATGCATGCAAATATGACTGTTGCTTGTTTTGGGGTAGTAACAAGCATCTCACACAATGCCCCACATGTGTTACCTCAAGGTATAAGGTGTGTGGTGGATCTAGGAAAGGTATTCCTCAAAAGGTTTTGCATTACTTTCCTGTGAAACCAAGGTTGCAACGCCTTTTCATGAAGGCTAAAGTCGCTAAAAAAATGTGTTAGCATAAAGAGGAACATAAAAAACAAGAGAACTGTATGGGTCATCCTACAAATGGGCTATCTTGGGTCAATTTTGACATTGAATTCCCTAAGTTTTCCAAGGACTCTCACAATGTCAAGTTAGGGCTAGCCAGTGATGGGTTCAATCCCATTGGATCTATGAGCTAATCATACAACATGTGGCATGTGGTTCTACTTACATATAACTTGCCACCTTAGATGTGTATGAAGAAAGAGTTTTTGATGATGTCATTATTAATCCCAGGACCTAAAGCACTAGGGAAGGAGATTAATGTCTACTTGCGGCCTCTAATCGATGAACTTAATGATCTTTGGGTTAATGGATTATGGACATATGATGCATATTCGAAGTGTTCTTTCAAAATGCCTTCCACTTTGTCGTAGACCATCAATGACTTTCCAGCATATGGGAACTTGTCTGGGTGGAGTACAAAAGGCTATAGTGCTTGTCCGGTATACAAAGACCAAACACCGTCAATAAGGCTTAACAACAAGATTGGGTATATTGGTTATAGAACGTGGTTACCGAATGACCATCAGTAGAGGCACAGCTTAAAATTCGATGGAATGCATGATTATCATAAAGCCCCTGAAGAATATGGCAGTAATGATATTCTTCACCAATTACAATCTATAACAGATGTGCCTATGGGAAAGCATCCCGACAAAGTTAAAAGAATCCATTACGCTGATGGGTTTAATTGGACAAAAAAGTCAATATTCTTTCAGTTGCCATATTGGTCAAATTTGATGCTTAGGCATATTTTAGATGTTATGTATATTGAGAAGAATATTTGTGAGAATATTCTTAATATAGTTCTTGAGGTTAAGGGTAAAAAAAAAGACACCTACAAGGCTCGGCTTAATTTAGAAGACCTTGGCATTAAGAAGGACTTACATTTGTTAAAGCGATCCGATGGTAAGTATTCCATGCCATGTGCTAGTTATTCATTGAGCACTAGCGAGAGGAGACCGTTCTGTCAGTTTATAAGGGGAGTTAAATTACCCGATGGTTTTGCATCGTATATTGGTCGGTGTGTCAATAATTCAAACTCGAAGTTTTTTGGTCTGAAGAGCCACGATTGTCATGTTATTCTGGAAAGGTTGTTACCTATAGGTATTCGTGACATATTGCCTAAAGAAGTCACCATGGCCATAATCGCTTGGAACCTTTTTTCAAAAGCTATGTAGACGCATTCTAAATGTGGAAGAGGTACAAACGATGCAGAGTGATATTGTCACCATACTATGTAAGCTAGAGTTGATCTTTTCCCCTGCTTTTTTTGACGTTATGGTGCATCTAGCTATCCACTTGCCTGGAGAAGCATTGCTGGCTGGACTAGTTGCTTATCGATGGATGTATCCCATTTAGAGGTATGACATTGGTTTTCATATTTACCAGTTATGTGTTAGAATTATTATACCTTCTGACACTCTATGTAAATTAATGAGTGTAGGTAACTAGGTTCGTTAAAGCAATTTGTTAGAAATAGAACTTATCCAGAAGGCTCCATTATAGAAGCATATGTTGTTAACAAGTGCTTGACTTGGTGCTCGCTTCACTTAGAAGACAGTGAAACAACATTTAATCATCTAGATAAGAATTTTGATGCCTTAGAAGAAGGTGGTGTTGATGTTTTCACCAACAGAGTTGGCCTCATATCCCCTCTTACATATGTTGTGTTATCAAACAAGGAAGTTGAAGTCATAACATGGTATATCATCAACAATTTTCATGAAATTCAGCCTTATATAAAGTAAGTGTGAATAGGAGCTTCTCAAATTTTACGAGATTGCTATGAATTAATGACTAACCTAAGTTGAAAACTATAATGTAGGGAACATAAGATCATTTTAAGAGCACAATATGGTGACAACATAGATGATATCCATAAAAGGGTATTTCGTCAATGGTTTATGGATAAGGTAAACACAATAATATAATGTTATGTCTAATTGAGAAGTTAACTTTTTAATATTAGCTTTCACTTTTTAATTTGTTGATGGTGTAGATGAGATGATGCTATGATGGTTCTGACCCATTGCTTAGTGCATTATATGCATTATCCATAGGGCTCGATTCCTACTACAAAAGATACAACAAGTTGATATATAATGGTGTTCGGTTTCACACATCAAAGTTTGATAGTAGGAAGAAGACTTAGAACAGTGGAGTTCTTGTAGAGAGGAATCATGGGGATGTGCAAGCATCAATAGAATTTTATAAGGTTGTTAAAGATATATATGAGTTCAGTTACATACGAAACAAGAGAGTGTTCTTATTTAAATGTAAGTGGTGGGACACATCTTATTTAAATGTAAGTGGTGGGACACAGATAGCCGACATCATAACATTAGAGTTGAGAATAGTATTAAGAGTATTAAGGTCACTCATACTTGGTATGTAAATGACCCATATGTGTTAGCATCACAAGCAAAACAGGTATATTACTTGGAGGACATGAAATTAGGTGCTGATTGGTATGTGGTGCAATGTTTTGAGCATCGCCATATTTACAATATGGACTATTTAATTGGTAACGTAAAGTTCACCGATATGGAGGCTCAATTGGTAGATGAGAGCTTAGATGATCTAGTCATCGAAGGTGGGGGAAGAGGATATGAGCGACATTCAGTTATTGATTGTGATGTTGATGTGCTATTAAGAACTTATATGTGTCCTGATATGATCTAAGGAGAATTAATAGAAAGGACAGTTGAAGCATCTAGTGGCTTGCAGCACAATGCTAATATCGAAGCTAATGATGATGAGGATGTAGATGAGGCACTCGATGATACACTTGTTGAATATGATACGACTGACAATGATTGTATGAATGAATGTTACTTATTTTTCTCAATAACAAGTGAATGTCAAATTGTCATTTTCCTTCTTATCATAACCTGTTGCATGGTGTTTCTAACATGTATATTACATCCTTAGCCCATTTTTCTTTTTGTAGAATCGTCTAAATATTGATGACAACACAAAAAATCCTAAAAAGTTTTGTACTGCTAATCGATGGATGGGAAATATCCATAGAAATAATTGAAGTTAAACTAAAAGTGCATGGATAAATATTGGTGATTCAATCTGACCTAAGGGATCAAGTGATGATGATTGGAAATAGAAAATAGATGAATGGAGGAGAGAGATTGCAGAAGAGAAGGAGATTCTGCAATTAGGAGATCCATCTGCAAAGGTAATAATAATTTAGTCATGTTTTCTTAAGGTTTTGACTATATGATATCATTAACTTCATGATGTCTTGATAAATAAAAGACTAGGGAAATGAGTGGGAAGGTTGAACGTAGGAAAGTAAAATATTTACATAAGTCGGGATTCGGATCATTTGAGAGCAAGAGGAATGGATATGTGAGTATTTCATTTTATTTAATTTTATATCACTTAAATTGGTGAAGTCCTTAGCTTTATGCATATTATGTGATTAGATTGAGAGGAATCATGAACCACCAGATGCAATTGAGTTCTTTAAGGTCACCTGATATAGTAAGCTAAGGTCTGATGGTGGTGGTGGTTGGATTTCCTAACGGGCTAGCCAGAATTATGTAAGTTGATGGGTTAATTTACAAGTAAGCACTTCAATTATGGTTTATGTTTGTATATACATTTCTATTATGTTCGCATTGTATATTGTTGTCATCGTTACTCTAGGAGGATATGGTCAAGATATATCAAGAATCTTAATCCTCAGACAAGCCTAAGACTGCAGAGGAGATAGTTGATGAATTTATGGGTGAAAACACGTGAACTAACTATCATCTTGGTAGAGGATATGGACCACCGACCATTAGGAAAGGTATACATACACAAATTTATATGGAAAAGATGGAAGCAGTGTTGCAAGAGACACAGGGAAAGCTTGAAAAGGAAAAAAAAAATGTGAATAACTAGAAGGAAAGTTCAATGAACAACATCAACAACTGTTGTCAATGCTTCAAGAAGAAAGGGATCTACGTATCGCCTAAGCTCAAGAGGTTAGTTTAAACTTATACTTTTGAGTTAAAGGTATATGTGTTACAAGGTAAATGCATGCATATTGCTTTTATGTATAGAGTAGGATTGTTGTGGGTTTAGATGATGTAGGGAGTAATGTTGTCCATACTTATGCAATATATGTTGTCATGTAGGTGTTAGGGGACAATATTCTAGAATATTGAAGCATCGACATGGTTATAATTCCATTGGGCAAATATTGTAGAATATTGATGTTTTGCTTGCATGTTAAGGATGAATATGTGAGTACTTTGTGAATGTCTTACAGCTATCTGAGCTTTCTCAAGTAGTGGCACGGCTTGCTGGGAATTTTCCAAGTATTTCACGTAAATAACCATAAAAATGTGATAGTATACTGTCCCCCACTCTCTCTCTATATTAATTTAAAAAAAAAAAGATACAATTGTATGTTTATCTTGTTTAAAGGTTGTATATTTTGTGACAGGAACAAAAAATGTAGAAGACCTTGTTCATTCACCAAGTGCATCTACTAATGATGATAAGTCAAGTAGTGAAGAAAAATGTGATAGCAAAGATGATGAAAGCAGTGGAGACGAAGATGAGGACTGATGCGAGAAATAGGATGTTAGACAAGTTTATGTAATGTCTAAGGTTGAACCTATTGAAGTTTGATGTTTTTTTCATCTTTTGTAGATTTGTTTGGTTAAGATTATCCTTGCAAGTTTTCTTGATGTGAAAGCATCATGTTTGTGGAGGAGTTTATTTGAATATGTGCAAAAGAATTTTGTAAGGTATATATAATTGTGTATAACTAAATAGGTGCATTTTCGTAGATATGAAGATTGTGAATACAGGTTGAAATCAATGCCCATCAGATCATGACTACATTTAAATGTTGCTAATATGGCAAAATTGTTGTTTAACTACGTTTAAATGTTGCATATCATAACATTTAGTTACGTTTAAACGTTGCTAATGGTACTTTTTTACTACGTTTAAACATCGCCTATCATAATTGTCAGTTACGTCTAAACGTTGCTAATGGTAGTCCTTTTCTATATTTAAACGTTGCTAATATTGCTCATTTGCCGCACTCTTTGTGTCTAATAATTATTTAACTATGCTACTACTACGTTTAAACGTTGTGGATCCTATTTGTATTAACAACATTTAAACGCTGCTTATGGTAGTTTTTACTACTTTTAAACGTCGCTTGTAATATTAATTTACTGCACTTTTTTTCGGCCTTTAAAATTGTAATTACCATTTTACAACATTTAAACGTCACATATAACCATTTTTTAGCAACGTTTAAACGTCGTCCAATATAACACATTTAGCTACGTTTTCACCTTTAGTGACATTTATGAAATAAACGTAGCAGATATTTTTTGCGAGGAACCTTTAGCAACATTTATTAGCAATGGTTAATAAATGTAGCGAAATCTTTTTTACGATGTTTATTTTATGTTTAGTAACGTTTATTAAACGTCGTCTAACATTGAAATTCCTATAGTGGTTGCTAGTCTGTCACTCTATTTACCTGATGATGTTCATGAAGACCTATCACATTTGAGGCAAATCTCCTTAAGACCTGAGGAAATGATAGGAATCATATATCTGCAAGACCTATCACCAGGGTAAGAGCCAAAGGGTTATAAAAGTTAGCGATGATGGTCCCCTTTAAACAATTAGATCCCGAGAATATTTGTTTAGTATCTTCTTTTCTATTATGTATTTACTATACATTCTAGTAGGTACATTTGTCGGTTTTTACAGGACGGTGGGTAAATTCACTAATGCTCGGTTTGTGAATTATTCATGGACTTACATAAATTAAAGAAGAACGGGTCTAACAATTGTTCCATGGAAGTAAAGAAGCTGGCCACTTAAGATGAGTTTACTTGTAATTTTCCTTTGTTACTAAAACTGGTCATTTGTTGCCTTTTAATTGTAATTTGTTTTGTTATTTAGAGCAAATATAAATACTTGCTAAGTAAGTTTGGAAGGAGATTTTTTGAACACATATTTCGACTGCCTATTCACATGAAAGGGTACTTCCTTTTTCACAAAATACTCTTATCAATTCTTCTATAGGATTGTTGCGAATGGACTTGGATTTGTTATGAGTGACATCAACAAGTTACAAGTTGATCTTAATTCCAACTAGTGCGTAATATTTGGTAAGGAATTAGTTACTTTATGTTGTTCTTGATTCACGCCAATTAGGGTTCAATTTTTAAGCTTGGATTCACGCCATTTGTTTTGGAAATTGGAATCAATTGTGTTGTTTATTTGATTGGTTTTGGAATTCCAATTGAGTTTACTGTAATTATGTATTCAATCAAAGTGGTTCTTGTAATTAGGGTTCACATGGAAGTGGAATCACGCCATATTTGTGTTTAATTGATTATCCAATTAGCTTTTGTGTGATTGTAATTGGATATTATGCACATCATAATTTTTGGTATCAGAGCACATTAGGGGTACTTACTTAAGGACATACTCGTATACCTGATCGTGTTCAATTGAATGATGAAAAGAAATTTGAGGACGAGAGGTATATGACAAACTACACAATCATGTATGGAAACACTTATTACTAGTATCAAGATAGAGAGAGCTATGATTACTTTTATTATTGTGAAGATGACCAGTACGATAGGACTAGTAAGATTTTTGCAAAATCTAGCTTTATTTATATTTTTGATAATGATTGTCTTATAACATCATAAGACAGTAGTTGAGAAGAAGGAAATATTATGAGAGGAAAGTTAACAAGAGATATAAAATTGTATTGCCACATGACAATAGAACCAATGATAATGGGGATCTATGGAACTTTTTGGCATGCATTAAATTAGAGACAAAATTGTCTTATGAAAAATTTTGGCAGCTTTTATAGCAAAAATGACTTTATAAATAGTTTTATTGAAGATAATACCATACATAAATAAAATATGTAATTAAGTCAAAACAGTTAGATTTGTGAGTTGTACTTAATGAAATTTCTCTTTTGGGGAAAAAAATGTTGGAAAGCTCCTAAATTTTGTAATTCCCTAGAAATTGTAACTTCTTATTATACAAAGCTATATTCTATATGATAAAGCTAATGGATCAAAATGGCTCAAGACTAACTATGTTCTTGTTAGCAGTTATTTCCGCTGTACAATCTGGGATGATATCATGTTAGCCACTTCGAGTAATTTGGGTTCGGTCCATATGAATTTATGTACAGTTATTACGTGGAAACCCAACAACTCATCGGATAATAACTGCTGTGACTGATGGTTGTTGACGATCCATGTGGGATAATACCGGTGTACCTGATCATGTTCACGTGAATGACGAAAAGAAATTTGAGGATGAGAGATGCATGGCAAACTACATGGAAATACTTATTACTATTACCAAGATGAAGAGAGCAGTGATTACTTTTATTAATATAAAGATGACCAATAAGATAAGTCAAGTAAGAGCTAATATTAGTTTGTAGTATCTTTATTTGGAGATGAGACTCTACGTGTTCTAATGTTGAGTTGTTGATGTTGTTTCAAGTGATGTAAGATTTTATCCTAGTGCCTTTTCTTTATACACTTATGGTTAAAATAACTCATGTGAGTCATTCTACATAGTGTATAGAGTCATTTTCAATGTTTATTACATTCTTGTTGGTGGTAAGTTCAAGTATTAATGAAGAAAGTAAGTATAGTTTTTAAAGCCTTAATATATTATTAGTTGATAGGGACATGTGACACATTGTAGTGTCCTAAGTTTGAGGCATTAAATATGATTAGAGATACCTCAATTTAAGTTATTAGTTATACGATGTTTCCGTTATTTTTCAAATAGTATGGAAAATGTTAACTTATATGTGTAAATTTAAATAAGTTAGGTAAAATATATATATATATTCTAAAATAGTTTTTTATTGGGTCTGAATTTTGACTTCTAAGCACATATGTTTTATTTTATTTTATTTTATTTTTATTTCTGTCTCGTCTATAATTAATTTTACGTATGTAAAGTTGCTTTCACATGAAAGCTTCGTGTAACACGCTTTTAACTTCACCTCTTTTGGTTTCCTCAATTTTCATTTATAGTGGTTCTAACTTGGATTTATATATAAATTACTTTTGTAGTTTCCTTTTATGGTACTTGTGATTCGTTTCTTCTATTCATGCTTCCGATTCACTTGGCTGCTTATATTTTTCTTTTATAGTGCTTTTGATATGTTGCTTTGCTTTTGACTGCTATCTTGTTTTTGAATGCTTCTCCACTACTTCTACCATACTTTTCCTTTTTCCTTTCTAAACTTCTAACTTTTAGTTGTTGCATCGAGCACCACTTCTTTACATGATTTTATAATAATAATTTTATATTTTTAGCTGCATAATAAATAAACTTATTATTAAAGTTAATATAGTATTTTGTTATCATCAAAAACATTTTTGTATATACTCAATACACATTTTCAAGAGAATCTACTTTGTTCTCTAGAACACCTCATTAGAAAATAATTTAAGACATTTCTACACCTACAATATTAGTAAATGATATCAACAAAAATTTTCATACTGTAGACAAGGTAGGGATACCTTCTAGTGATGCCAATAGCAAGGAATTAGTATTGAGTGACTTGGTGTTCTAGGGATTCCAATTTTCTTCATTTTTATTTTCTCAATTTTTAACAATTTAAAAATTGTATATCTTCTTCATTGTAGTCATTATCATAATTTATTAGCTACAATCTTATTCAATTCAATCCTATTCATAGGCAATATTTCCAACATTAATTTAATGTAGGTCTCTAGGAATAATTAACTTGAACAATTTAGAACTTAGAAAATTTTAAAACATATCTTTAAAGAACAAAATAAAATAAATGTTATATTATAATAAAATTGAAAAAAATAAATTATCATTTATGATAAAAATTAGAGATGTAAACGAAAAGAATTTCAAGGCTTTAGAGATTTTATCAAGAATTGTAGACAAATTAAATTTAAGTTCAATAAATAACTCACATTAGTTATGGAAAAATGAAATTATTGACAATCATCCCTACTTTATATATTGAATCATAATTTAGTGTTCAAAATTCTTGATATAAATATTTAATAATATCTAATTATGTAAGTTGTCATGTTTAAAATCTATCAATTCTAAATTACATTATAATATAATCCTAGTTATGTTGTTCTTAAATTCATTATTTGATGCTTCGTTTGGTTCTTCAATAAAAAAAGAATATAACATTATTTTTGTAATAGAGAATGATAAAAATCCTACGTTAACTCGGTTTTGAAAAAACTAATGTTTTGAATAGTGTATATTTTTCCTGTACTGTTGACATTTGTAATTTGTTGGTCATCATATGCTACTTCATTCCAAATCTTTCATAGAGTTAAGAGTTGTTATATATAATGTTCTCTCTCTCCATTCTTTTTTTCTTTCCATGCTGGGTGAACGTTCGCAATTTGTGATCATCAAGGCTAGTAATTATGATCGATCACGTGGAGATTATTACTGGAAAATGGAAAAAAAAATTATTTCTATGAAAAAGCAAAATCAATTTTCTCATATAATATGTGTTTTCTATATAATGATTGACACCACTAACCATGAAGTTTCATCAAATTCTACATCAAGAGCCTTTAATACCACATTCTATTAAGATTTTTTTGCAACAGTATCATACTAGTGGTGAAGTATTTGTAATATGGGTGCTTAAGAATTTAAGATGATCATATATCAAAATGTTAAATAGTTAGTTTGTAATTATTTAGGAAAAAAAATTTTCTTTTTTGAATTTAATAATAGGAATCACTAATACCCTATCAAGTTGTATAATTACCCATCATTACTTTATTGCTCTATAGATGGGAGGAAATCAATTTGATAACTTTACATGAATTTATGCAAAAAAACCTAAATTTCCCTTTCGCCTCTAAATAAGATAGTTATAGATATTCTATAGATTAACAACTCCTTTGGATTTTTTATTTTTTTGTTTGTATCTTATTTTAATCTTATCTGTATGCATTTAAAAATTAGCGTTTAAGAAATTATTTTATTTGTGTCTTATATTTTTAATTATGATAAAAATAGTAACTGAGAAATGAGAATTGGAAAATAAAATGCACATACTTTGAAGAGAAAATGTTTTAAAAAATATTTTTTACATTGCAAAAGACTATTATTATGTATTCTTTCAAAAATTAAAAAAGTAAAGAGTAAATAAGTGAAAATATTAAGAGATATATCTGACATTTAATTTTACAAAAAAGCTATATATGTATTTTTATTTTTATCTTTCTTATAATTTAGTCTTGATAAATACACATAATGAATGGATATTAAATGAATGCCAAACAAGCGAAAACAAATATGAACCAAATGGGCCCAAACTATAATTCATCTGTGCACTTTTAAGATGATGATTTAATTAATTATATATAGTTGCACTAAAACTACCTAAATAATAAAATAAGAAGATAAAAAACTATTTAAATATTTTGCTTCCTTTTATAGGAAGTATATGTTTACATGAAAAGAACAATACCACATTATTCTCTTGGCATGTTTTTGAAAATGGATTTACTTATTCAATCTTTGTTTTTCTTCTTTTTTTCCTAATAATTATATCACAATATCAATAGTATGGACACAATTAATGTAATATAAGATAATTAATATTATCATAATCATAAGTGTGTTGACAAATAATATATGTTGACTTAACATAAAATATAATATTATGCATATAAATAAAGTATATAATTATTATTGAATTATTATACCTAAAATGAGGGTATTTAATAAATATATATCCTTAAAAGTATAGTAAAAAGATCTAGCACCTTTCATGCAAAAATTGAATAAATACGTGCCCTTCCTTTATATTTTTTCCATAAATAACCAAATCATTTTGTCTCTTTTAAGAACTATGTCAAATAAATTAAAACTAACAATCATGTTGACTTGACTTCACTCTCCTGATTTTTATTTTTATTTTATTTATTTATTTATTTATTATTTTACATTTGATGGCTATAGGTCAAATGTGAGATCATTAAATTAAATTTTTAAGTAATAGTATAAATTCTCATTATATTAATTTTGCATAATATGTAATTGTTAATTGAAACCGAAACACCTCGATCATATATAAGGGAGTAAATTTTTGTTTTTGTGTGAATTAGGCCACAAAAAGTTTCTACACTAATTTGTAATCATAAGCATCTTCTAACACTAGAAGAAGAGAAGATAATGATGTTATTATTGGTGCCATCCCATAATATAAGCTTTTGAAGTAATGAAGATATGTTATGTTCATATAATCATATTGTTATGTCCTGAAATTTGGGTTGTGCTATTACTCAACACGTGTCTTTATTACATAAGAACATGTTAAGGATCTAGCCAACTTTGATACCTCTTAATCTTAAAATTCCTACAAATCTCCATTCATTATCTAGAATAATGATATCGTTATTGTAGATTATGACAGCAAAAGACTAGCTGACAAAATTTCCTCTTGATCTTATGGCCGTGATTTAACCAAATCCTTGTCTCATTTAAGAGCTATGCCAGGTAAATTAATGCTAACAAGCCTGTTGATACAACTTCATTAGCTTGATTTTTATCTTCATTTTATTTATTTATTTATTTATATTTTTACACTCGATAATTATAACTTAAATAGCGATTATTCAATTAAATTTTTCATTAATAATATAAATTTTTATACTATTTTACTCTTAATTGAAACCTAAATAACCTCCTATCTATTTATAAAAGAGTAAACTTTTTATTTTCACGTGAATTTGGCCATAAGAATTTCCCACACCACTTTGTAAATATAAGCATCTTCTAAAACTAGAAAAAGAGAAGGTAATGATGTTATTACTGGTGTCATGCCATAATATTTGCTCTCTGACTAATGAAGATATGTAATGTTCATATAATCATAATGTAACTATTTCTGTATGGAAAAAAAATCTACATTTTTCTAATTTTACCATGTTAATGTGTTCATAAAATCAACATCAAATATTAGCTACATATTCAGTGAACTAGATGACAAAAGCCTTCGAAAGCTAGATGAGATTGTTTATACTAAAACATATAGATAATGGAAAAAAATATAAAGCAAGGATTCGTGTTTATATAGATTCTAACTAATCTAATAATAAATGAATATTATGATTATCATTTGTAAAAGATGTATGTAATATTGGATTTAATGACAAGCATTATTTGGAATTTTGTTTGGAGATGATGAACATAAAAAAATATGAAATTAAATCAAGTATTAAAAATATTGAGAAAAATAGAAAATAAAATATTACTTCTTATTTATATAAGGATGCTAACTAAATATGAGGTTTTGTTTGTCTTTGGCATACGTTTTAATGAAGTTTAAAACTACAATCATATGGAATAAAACTTAATTAAGGCAATATTCTCATATATATACACACTAATTACATATTGCAGTATATAAAAATAATAACAATAATAATAATAATTGTTTTTTATACATAATAGTAATAAAATGGTTTATATATTTTTTGAGATTATTTGATATTTATTAGTGTGTATTTTTTTAGTTGGTTTGGCTTTTTTCCTTAAATTTATAAATGTTAAAATTTAATCTATAATTTCTTGGGGTAATATATGATTTTTTTGAATTAATTAATGGCAATACCTCATAGCTAGGGGGGGAGGATGCCAGCCCAAATTTTATTAATTGAATAAAATTATTACAGAAAAGAGATGAACATTTGACCTTACCTCTTGTACATGATAATAATACAGTATAAGTAAATAATAGAAATAAATAAGAAAGTGTTACTCTTCTTACAAAATATGTCTAAATTTAACCTAGTACAAAAAAAAAAGGTAGCATTACTACCCTTACAAAATTATTTGGCTTACTCAATATCAGGATTCGAACCAACAGAGCTTCCACCCGATGAGACAAAATTGCTGAAGTATTCATCTTCTTCATTGGACATCCCATACGACTCTTGTGTGCGATTCCTTGCCTTTAACTGATTCTCCACGCAAGCTAACACCTTATTGTTGATAGGTGATAGTCGTGATCACCACTAGGACAAGATAAGGCTTGTCGTGCTAAATACTTGTTCAACAACTATTGTTGATGCGGAAGCAGCCAAAGTCTACTGACCCATGCGAGAGAGTATGAGATACATCTTCCTATACCTCCACCAGTCAAGGATGTTGAAATTCGTGATATTGTTGTTACCAAATTCAAAGTGTGTATTGAAGTAATCGTCAAGTTCAAAAGTAGAATATAATTCTTCTGTTACCTAGACTGCTTAGCGTAGTTCTTGCATGGCGATAACGGCATAAGTATCTTATGTATCAAAGAATGCATTAATAATGGAATAATACAAATTAAGATATTCTAATAATATGTCTTTTTTACATTATGGATCTAAAATAGAAGCAATTACATAATTGTTAGAATTTGTCTATAATATTGCAATCATTTTACAGCCATATCATTTATAACCACCTACAGAAAAGTGTCATATCGGGAATCAAGCAGCATCAACAGTATATTCACTGTATTCATAAAGAAAAGATGAACACTAGCTTGGTACATTTGTGGAAATGTTTTAGTATAGTCATGAAAAATATTTAAAACATTCAACATTCTACTGTATATATCCTAATCATTGGGGTGCAATGGAATGTCTAGGGCATTCATGGTAGCGAAAGAACATAACGCATCTTTATAACTAAGTGTAATTTGTAAAAATCGATAAGTGGAATTCCATTTATGCTTAACATCCTTTCAAAGTTTTTTAGGTCATATTTCATTTTCAATACAAAATTTGCACCATGCCTTATTTATGGAATGATAGTCAATTAAATAACATACTAATTGTCTTATTAGGGACATTTTAAAACCTAAACAATTCATATAATCCTTAACGTAAAGATTTAAAATGTAGCAGACACATCGAATGTGAAAAAATGTCCCACCTAATGTGAGTTAACATAAAGATTGAAATTCATTAATGGATGCCATGTTAGAGGCTACATTGTTAAAACCAATTGTGAAAATATTTTTGTTAAACCGTATTCATCTAAAATAATACTTATAATACGAAAAATGTTTTATACCATATGGCGATCGTTGAAAACCCTTAAAGCTATTAGCCATTTTTATACTTGCCACGCATTGTCTATCCAGTGGTATGTAACTCTCATGTATGAATGTTCTTGCCTCGAATCAGTCCAAAAATCTGTGCAAATGAAAACATTCGTGTCAAGAGAATTAAAAAGAGTAACTAATTCATGCTTATCATTATGATATAGCTCAACGATGGTTTTTTGTATGGTTTTTAGGTCGTAAGTCCGTGAGGTTGGATTTAATGCTTCTCGCTTGTACTCCAACTGATGCAAGGAAGCTACGTGAGTCCATGACAGGTTACACTTTGCGAAGTATTCTATAAGTAGAACTTGTTACCTATTAGCAAAATAGCGAAATAAGCCTCCTCCTTGCGATCTTGTTGACTGCAAAATTTGTTGCTGTGATTTATTTATGCCAAACTTTGTGGGGTGTTTCGATCGCATGTGCCTATTAAGGGTGCCATACCCCTCTCCTTTCCATGTATAACTTGATTGGTGAAATAAGCCTCCTCCTTGGGATCCTATTGATTATTAAATTTGTTGCTACGATTTATCTATGCCAAACTTTGTGGGGTGTTTCGATCGCATGTGCCTTTTAAGGGTGTCATACTCCTCTCCCTTTTTCCACACATAACTTGATTAGTAATAGTTGCAATAAACATAGCTACTACCATATTCCCGTATAATTTTACAAAACTTTTAGTAAAAATTTTAGATTTAAGTGGTAGTAGTAGCTTACCCATGGAGCTAAATGACTTCTTGCAGATTGTCTTGCCCTTCTCCTTCTACTTCCTCCTTACTGCCATGTCGTGCTAGCGGTTCGCTTTGTCCACTAAAAGGCCTTTCATGAAAGCTTAGGGGTGGCATCATTACGTCCACTAGGCGTTCATTAGTAAAGTCATAGATATCATAATCATCTACTTCAAAATATTGTTGGGGTGGCTCTTGCACTATTTCCCCTTATCACCTTTGTTAGAATGATTCATCTTGGAAGAACTTGAACTGCCAAAATGACTTGCCATTTTTTAGTATTAGGATAATTATAAAATATTGACATGGGTAGATAAGGGGATAAAATTTATTTAACAATTAGCAACAAATATAACAGAAATTATGTAATAGTATAAAAGATGCAAGCATAGCAAATAGAAAAAAAGAGCACACAGAATACAAGATGAGAGTACAAAAATTTTAAGATGAGAGCAGAAGACAAGAGTAAGTGCAATTTTTGTGTGTAGGTAATTTTCCTCTTCACACTGCATTATCAATTTATAGAACATGTAATTTCTTCTACTCTTTACTCTATTGTAACGTTCAAATTTGAAAATTTGAACACCTACACTCTACACCTACACCAACAATTAAGACCTATTCCTTACTGTCTGTAATCCTATCAACCTATGCAAATTTTTTCTTTAAAATGCGCTTCATGCTTTAAAATTCTCTAAGCACAAATTTCATTATTTTCAACTTGCACCTTCCTTCCGCATTTCTCTTCAGCTGTCTTTTGTTTTTCTTCCCTAACGTTGCTAAGTTGCAACCTTTAACATCAAAATTTTCTTGATGAACTTCTTACTTCCTTTGAAATTGTTTTTCCTTCTTTTTCAACGTGTGTCAGGATACTGTTTTTCAATGTTTTCTTTTAATGTCGTCTAAAGTTTGAAACTTTCATAGGAACACACAGGATTGACAATTGAATTTTTTTTTTCCATTTGTCTTAAATAGCAACAAAGGAGAACATTTCAATTTTTTTTTGTTCATATACGGTGAGTTGACCCATCGGTTCGGTTGACTGTGAACTGGCAAATTGAAATGACAAGCCGATGGACAGTTCAAAGCCCATTGGTTCGCTAAGTTGCTCAATGCAACTCGAGCATTGAACCACTAGCCCAAAGGTTTCTACCTACCTAGCTAAATCATCAAAAGGGCTAGTTTATGGGTCAGAACCGGCCCTCTCTTATGTTTAATCGGGTTTACCTACCTAAGGTCGCATTGCTTATGGTGCTTGTATTGGTTGAGGTGTTGTAGCTACTTAGCCACCTATGGTTCCACATTCGAAAGCCCCATTGCCTCTTTACTTGCAATTGTAGTAGAATGTCTGAGGAATAGCTTTCTCTGTATAGTTTCCGCTAAAATGTCCTATCTTACCACAAGAAAAGCATGTCCCTTCTAGCTAACTACACCAATGCAGATCATGTGGTCACAAAAATCTAGGACATCTTTTCCTTAGTCCTCTTTGTGGTGATAGAGGTAATACTAGAGGCATTAGCCTAGTGGGAATAGGTCTAAGCATGAAAGCCATAGGTTTGGCCTGATATATTATTGGCCTCTTTCCTTTCTCTACATATGAAATACTCAAGGCAAGTCTTTTTCCCAAAGCAATTCCTACCCTATGGGATAGCTGCTCCTCTTTTCTCTTTCGACTTTGCTTCATAAATTTGGCTTCAACTACGACCTTTGCATAGGTAGGTAGTTGGATGGACTCCACCTCATGCTAGAGGTTAGGGTCTAAACCTCTCACAAACCTTCTAGTCTTAGAGGCATCATCTGTATATGTTACTTTAGGCATAAATTTTATCAACCTATTCAACTTTGCTTCATATTCATCCACCATTTGATTACCTTGTTGACAATTATAGTATGTTGCCTCCATTCTATCTCTTTTGCTAGTAGGGAAGTATCTTTCATAAAATAATTTCTTAAACCTTAGCTAATGTATGGATACTCTTGTTAGCTTAGACACACAAACCTACCAATCTGCAGTTGACCCTTTTAAAATGAAGGCTACATACTCTACTTTTCTATCCTCTAGCACCTTGAACACAACAAGTATCTTTTCAATCTCTATTATCTAATGTTTAGCTTCTATTTGATTGTCAACTCATGAGTTAAATTCCTTTGCTAGTCGGATAAAGTTATCTAGTCTAAACTGATCCTCTATGGGCTTAGCAAGTATCATGGCTGCTTGTTGTTGCTAAGCCATCATCCCTACTAAGGCATTCACATTTTCTAGTAGTTTAATAGTCATGTCGGTAACTTGAGCTCGAGCTCCCTATTGAAGCAATCCTAGAGGGTACCTTCATTTAGGGCATCCCTATTTAGTCTAATGTTAGATGATTCGGGTCATGTAATCCTTCTAGGAGACATTTTGCTTAAGAGGAGACAATCAAATATACTTGAGAGTTAAAGTTAGAGTTATTTTAAAAGGTTAGTGATAGTATACATTAAAAGAAATTGTAATTAAAGATATTAATTAAAGTAAAATAAATTATTGAACAAAAAAATTGACCTACAATTTACCCACTCTCTTCATATCTTACCATCCCATAGATTCAATACCTGATTCATCTAAAGATCACAACCTGCTTTCTATTGGTTGAAGCCTATACCTATTGATCATCAGCATAGTACCTAAAGATCTTCAAACCTATGCTTTATGGATCATAAACTATGCTTTATGAGTTTTGAAACTACCTAAAATCTGTAACCCCCTAAAGCCTAGAACGTTACAACCTACCACGTGTCCCTATTGGATATAAACACATAAGTCTTCTATCTCCCTTATAATTTCAAACTTATTCAACTCCACCATTAATTAAAATAACTATAACTCTAAAAATACAAATGAATGGCTCACAAGTGAATCATTCCAATCACTGATAATTTTTCAAATGTACATCATCCTTTAATAACATGTGTCTTAACTTGTAAACAATCTTTAACTATTCACTCAAACATCCTCAACTTCTACAAATAAATCCTTCATATATTCTCACATTACTCGTCTCCATAATAGCAGTGATAATCTCCCTCATTCTCATCGTAAAAATAGTAGACTATATTCCCATACTCATCGTACTTATCATATCCACTTGCAACTGAAAAATAATAAAGTGAGTCTAAGCCTAATATGTAAATACCTAAACACATGTGCATGTCACAATAATATAAATTACACACATGCATAATGCAATACATAACCAACAATCAACCACTTACTTATCTTCAGGTTAATAAGCAAACAACATAGGGATTCTTGTGACCTCGCTACTCTATTTATTATTTAATTAAGTATCTTAAACCTAGGTTGGAAATTGCCACCTTTGGCCCTAACTTTCTACTGGTATTAGGAACTACCACCTTTGGCCCCAATACCCCTAAAGTCTACCCCAAATCATTTTAGTATAAAACTCTATTAGGGATAACGCCATATACTTATCATCAAGGCACCCCTTAGGGATCTACCACCTCCGACTCTTGGGTCGAGCCACTCACAAGCATCAAGTAAGGCAATTACCAAGTTTTCATTAGATTCATTCATTTACTATAACTAGTAAACACAACTAACAAACATAGTAAACATGTACATGAAAGAGCAGTTTTAGGTTCTACTTGTCTATAATTACTAAGTTCCTCAAAGCCTATCAATAAATAGTAATTGATTCATAATTCTACTTTACAACAAGACCTAAGCTTCACTAGGTTGTTCAACTAAGAATTAGTTGCCTATTTCACCTTCCTCAAGCTCTATTGTAAGTAACATAAACCTAGAATTGGAATAAAATTGAAATAAAAGGACTAAAGGATCATTCTCAAACAACACGACCGTGTATATGGTTATATAGAAGAACACGAGTAGGAATACAACTGTGTACATAGCTGTATACCTGACTATACACAAACTCTACTCAACATGTCTAAGTACATGGTCGTATACTTGGTTGTATACTTTAACATGGGTAGGTACATGCCTGTATATAGCTCATTTTACTAAATGTTTCTCACAATCTTCACAAGATAAGTACACGCCCATGTACCTTGGCCATGTACCCTTCTAAATGTTTTGAAACTCTCCATTTTCACTCCTTTCCATCATTCCACCATTCGATCATTCTCCTGTGAAGATAATAATCCAATTATAGTGTAAAATCCATCAAATTTCATGAATTTAAACAAAATCGGAATGCTTACTTATCTTGATTTGAATCCACAACTTGGAATGGGTTTGGGCCGACAACTTTGACATCCAAATTGAAATGTCCAAAACCCCTAAATTTCCACAATGTTATGTGTTAATTGAGTTCTTGTTAAAATAGATAACATGTAAAATTATTAATTTGATAAATATAATTACCTTCACGATCACACTTTGATTCAGAAATCCTTTTGTAGTTGAAGTATGGCATTGGATAAATTAGGGTTCTTTACAACATAGGGGTCTATGTTAACAACAAAAAGAAAAAGGGTTAAATAGGGTTTTCATTAGACTCATATAACCTGTTACTAAAAAGATCAAAGTATCTTTATTTTGAAGTTCTTAGTTATCGAAATGCCCCTCTTTTTAAATTTTATTTTTCTATATTTTATACCACTAGCAGTAATAAGTTTGATTGTTAATCTATCCGTGAATTCGGAGAATTTCAGTATAAGAATTCGGAGAATAATCTATATCAATGCATCATGACCACAAGCTGGGAAACTCACGTCCGAATGACAAATCACCATTTAAGAGTTAATCAGTGAGTTCATAAAAAATTATACCGTAGCATATTTACAAAAAAGAAAAAAAAAAAGAAAGGAAAAAAAAAATGACTACCGCATTATTCTCCTGGCATGTTTTTAAATCCTATTTACTTCTTGAATCTTCGTTTTTCTCTTTTTACCTAATAATTATATCATAGTATTAATAGGAAGAAGACTGATGAATTTTTTTTTCTGTTTAATATTTAAGATAATTAATGATATCATAGTCTTAAATGTGTTGGCTAATAATAATGTTTTGGCTTAATAGATAAGATAATAGGGTGAAATATTATGAAAGGAAAGTTAACAGGAGATACAAAATTGTATTGCCACATGAAGTTAGAACCAATGATGATGGGAATCTATAGAACTTTTAGTATTCATTAAATTAGAGATAAAATTGTCTTATAAAAAATTTTGGCTGCTTTTATAGTAAAAATGGCTACGTAATCAAATAGTCTCATTCAAAATAATATCAGACATGAATAAAATGTGTAATTAAGCTTAGACTGCCAGATTTTTTAGTTATATTTATTTTTGTCTTATAATGAAATTTCCCTTTCAGGGAAAAAAATAATGCTGGAGAGCTCTATCTAAATTGTGTAATTCCCTAGAAATTGTAACGTTTAATTATGCAAAGCCATTCTATATGATAAAAGCTAATGGATCAAAATGACTCCAGACTAGCTATGTTCTTGTTGGCAGTTGATGCCGCTGTATAATCCAGGATGACATCATTTATGCTAGGGGGATGAGGTGTTGCTTGTAACTAGGGCCAAGTTTTCATAAAACAAGCCACTTCGAGTAACGTGGGTCCTTTCCGGTCCGGTCCTTATGCATTCTTGCACGGTTATCACTTCAAGGAGAAACGACTAAGTTCTTACACGTCAGTGACGAAATATTGGGTGACAAAATCTCCTCTCGATCCTTTGGCTATGATTTACGCAAAATTATTCTTCCTCATTTCAGAATTACGTGAAATAAAAAGATAACAGCTGTTGACTTAAATAATTAAATTAAACCACTTGGTCTTTTTTCTTTTTCCTTTTTTTTTGTGATTTTATAGAACAATTGTTCATGTAGATAATTGGAAGATTATTTAGTTTGAACTAAGGAAAGAAAGAAAAAGAATTCTCATTTTCTAATTCTTGTCATTTTCTTTTAGTTGTTTTTTTTTTTCACCAAGCTTATAGTATTTTTTTTAAATACTTTTTTTATTGAATCTAGGTATTAACTCTAGCCACGTATGTTTTGTTTTATTTTATTTGTCTGGTGGATAATTACTTCTACATACGTAAAAGTCACTTTCACATGAAAATGAGAGCTTCATGTAATCCTAGCCACAGATTCATAGCAAAATTGATGACACAAAGCTCCGGAATCTAGCGACAACGTTCTGTGGTACACAACCTAATAATGTATCTCGCGAATGCTCAACATAGATGTCAAGCTCCATGTTTCTCATTTGGTATTATCGGCATCTGTCGGGTGGTATAGCAAATATTCGGATTTAGATTTCTAAAGTTTTTTCTTTTTTTTTCCCTAAATTTTTCTTTCTAAAATGTTGTATGCATAAGAGAGGCAAATACAAATATTGTTCAAACACATTGTTATGAAGATATGTTTTAGTTACTACATGCAGGATCAAGGAGTGGGAGATGCGGATGAAAAAGGCCATGACAAGCCAAAGTAGTTATAAAGTCGATAAGAGTCACAGAAGCCAAATTAAGGTTGACCAGGTTAGTAATTAGGCCAATCAAATTCGACATAGCTGAGATTAGGCCAATCAATTTTTAACCCTGATAGTTGATTCACAACTAGGCAGACCTAACTACAACTAGGCTAACCAAATTTGACCGACTTAGCTTCACTTTGTTTAGTTTCGTTTCATATTCCATTTATGTAACTTATTCTATTGACCTTTTTCCCATTTCAAGGGCTTTTATCAATTGTATGATAGAAAATAGATTTTGATTTTCTAATTTCATTCATCAAAACACAGAGCCTTCTCTTTGGTTCCTTTTAAAACTTGTGGATTTATTTAGGGTTCTATCCTTGTATCACCAAATGGTGCTCTCATTATGTTTCCAGATAGATTAAAACCATTGGCTAGATTAGAGCTAAAGCAAAACTGGGGACTAATAACATTTGTAAAGAAATTGCTATTGCGATACAGCTAGCAAAATTCTAGAAGTGGGTTTTGCTAATAAAGAGGATGGGATGAAGAGACACAAAGCAGCAAGTCTCTAAGTCTGCTAAAGAGGAAGGGCATGGTGAGGGACAATGAGTTTGAAAAGGAGACTCTAGAGTTAAAGGTGTTACTTCTGTAATGCACTACACAAGATATAAAAGAACTAAGGAAAGGGAAGAGGAGATGCATAACATTCATATAACAAAACGTTCAGATATTTTTCTATATATGATCCCATGGCATATAATAAGCACTAGAAAATGTACATGCACACTGTGTGTATAGCTATAAATATATTTTATTATCCAATAAATCAACCAATTATAATATTTCGTAATTATTTGTATAGATTTCAATACATCAACCAATTAGGATAACTCTATTGCAATTATTTTGCATATAATATTTTATTGAATGCCCAGTTTATATAATTTATACTTATAGAAGAAAGGCTCCATCCTATGGTTAATGGTTTTGAAATATATAGTAAATTACCTATTAATCCTTTGAAACATACGAAAGGTCAAATGATGAAAATTGTTAAGGTAAAAAATATTTCAATATTATTTTGTCTTTCAATATCTTCACCTTCTCACTTTATCTCACACAAAATAAATATAAACTGTATTAATTATTGGAATCTACATGGATCCACTAAAAAGAAAAAATCAGTTTATAATATTTTTCAAATGGCGCGATATATTGAGTTGATATTACTAATTTGCTTAAAACATTTTTCTATGATGTTTATGTCTATTTACTTCAAAAGATTTAAAAAAAATAAAATGCAGAATTGAAGATTGATACAAATAAATAAAACAAAAGAAATATTAACTACCATTATATCAAAAAGAAATATGACATTGGCATATATTATCCCAAACTCATCACAGTGCGTTGTTGGCTACCACCACCACTATTAATGAAGCGTAGAATGCCTTTTTTTATTTTAACTTTATATATAATAGACATTGTATATGTATATGTATACGTAGATATATATATAATATCTTGTATTATCGCTTGTGCACGGATAATGGCAGATTCTTTCTTTTCTTTTCCTTTTTCCATCTAGCAATAGTAGAATTGAAATGGGAATTAAAGAAAGAAAAAAAAAGAAGAAAAAGGTTTCGCTATAGTAATATTCCTACTTCTAGTAGTTGTAGATATAACTATATAACATGATTATATATATATATATATTATGCTTCTCCTTCGATGCAGATTCTTTTCTAAGGCAACATGTTTTAATTTTATGATGTATTAAAACTACAGTGATATACAGTAAATATAACGGGGATCGAGGATTCGACATCCATCCCATTAGGAGACGAGCTATAAGGATCTTACCAACTATAGTAACATTTTCTAATGTAAAAACCGTGTTGTGCGAAAATTCCTAGATAGGTCCTATCTATATAGATCGTAGCTTTTTGTCTATATGGACTGTAATTGTTACAAGAACTTTTCATGCTATGCTAAACAATCACTTTCTCCACTATGTCAAGGTGAAACAGCGCGAGAAAAGCGTAAACACACGAGACAAATTCTAGGATTGGTACTCATGAATAAACAAAGAGGAATCTGAGTTTATTCTTTGATAAATCCTAATTGCGCATAATCGAGAAAACAGAGAAACTTTTCTCTAAAAGTGTATATTGAATAATGAATAATAGCTAATCCTAAAATGACCTAGCAACTATATATACTTCTCAAGAAAATACGTAAAAAAGGAAATATATATGTAAGCATGGAAATAAATATAAGTATGCACGTCCGTCATCTGTCGTATACACAACTGTGCATGCAGGCCGTATAGGCTTCTAGGAGTACTTTTTATAAAACATACGACCATGCCTCCTGACCGTGTAAGAGGTCGTGTATGTTTTTAGGGAAGATCTTAACAGAACACACGGCCATGCCTCCTGGCCGTGTATGTTTCTGGGGAAGATCCTGACAGAACATATGGCCGTGTCTCCTGACCGTATGAGAGGCTGTGTATGTTTCTGGAAATTCCCTGACATCATACACAACCGTGCTTATAGTAGACATGCCTGTATCAACCCGTGTCAGCTTCGATGACCTCATCATTCTCTCCCACCGATGAAGAACTCGACCCTGAGTTCTCTTCTGGATATAGGGGTTCAGCATCCGCGTAGAATAGGGATAAGTCAGCTACATTGAAGGTTTTTGAGATTTTCATGCTTTCCGAAAGCCCAAGCACATAGGCATTATCATTGGTCTTGGCGACAATCTGGTAGGGATCATACTTCTTTGGTTGCCATTTGCTATAAGTACCCATAGGAAAGCGTTCCTTCCTTAAGAACACCATCACTTGATCTCCCACCTTAAACAGTTTCTTCCTCCGGTGCTTATTTGCGGCTTTCTTATATTTCTTGTTAACCCTCTCGATTCTCTCTTTCACGTTAGAGACCACCGTGTGGTATTGTTCCGCCAGGTGTTTAGCAACAACATTAGTTTCAACACCCTTAGGCAAAGAAGCTAAATCCAAGGCGTGAGACAGTGCTTTGGTATAGACTACTGAAAAGGGCAACTTCCTAGTAATTCTATGGATGGAACTGTTGTAAGTGAACTTGGCTTGAGAAAGTGCCAAATCCCATTATTTTGGCTTCTCTCCATAGATGCTTCGTATCAAATTTCCAAGGGTCTTGTTCGTCACCTCTATCTGTCCATCTGTTTGAGGGTAGGCTGTGCTACTAAAATTGAGGGAAGAATTAAACATGTACCATAGCGCCCTTCAGAAGTGGCTAAGAAACTGGGTATCTCTATCAGAAGTGATTGACTTAGGAACCCCGTGCAACTTGACCACCTCCTTAAAGAATAACTTGGCAACGCCTTGTACATCAGTCGTCTTCCTGTAAGGAATGAAGTGAGTCATCTTGGAGAACCTGTCTATAACCACAAAAACAGTGTCAGCACCTCGTTGGGTATGAGGCAAACCTAACACGAAGTCCATAGATAGATCCTCCTATATATTTTCAGGTACTGGTAGCAGAGTGTACAGCCTAGTATTCTAAGAATGTCCTTTAGATGTCTGGCAGATGTAGCACCGTTGCACAATTCTCCCTACATCCCTTCTCAATTGAGGCCAATGGTATCTTGAAGCCATTACTGCTAGTGTCTTATCACGCCCCAGATGTTCGGTTAATCCCCTTCCATGTAGCTCCCTAATCAATTTCTCCCTCAAGAAGGATTTGGGAATACAAAGTTGGTTACCCCTCATTAAGTAACCCTCCAGGATGTAATAACTGTCATTGGATTCCTGATTGGTAAATTTTCTCCATATAGCTCCGAAATCGTATCTTCTTCATTCAATTCCTTCAGCTGCTCGAAGCCTACCACTTCAACCCTCATGGTGACCAATAAATCCGCCCTTCTACTTGATGCATCTGCCACCTTATTTTGGATCCCGGATTTGTGCATCAGGCGAAATGGAAACTTTTGTAGAAATTGTATCTATCTAGCATGCATATCTTTGCAAATGCGGGTCTGATTACTCAGGTGTTTCAAGTTGACACAATCCAAGTATAGGATAAACTCTTTTCCAACCAAGTAGTGCTCTCACATCCTTAGAGCTCTGACCACATAATAGAACTCTTTATCTTAAATGGACTAGTTTCTCCTGGCTTCACAAAGCTTCTCACTGTGGAAAGCCACGGGTCTCTTCTCCTGAGATAACACAGCGCTAATACCCACGCCACTGGCATCACAATCGACCTCGAATAGTTTGTTAAAGACCGGTAAGGCCAACACCGGTGCACTACACAATCTCTCTTTGAGCATCACAAACCCAGACTCAGCTTCCCCATCCTAATGAAACTTCCCTTTCTTCAGGCACTCAGTCAATAGGGCAGCAACCGTACTAAAATGCCGTATGAAACGTCTGTAGAATCCTGCCAACCCTAGAAAGCTTCTCAACTCAGTGATGGTTTTGGGGGTGGGCCAATCTCTAATGGCCCTTACCTTATCCTTGATATGCTCAGAATGTATATATAAAATGGGAGCGTAAATTGCAGCAAGTGCACTGGTCGTATCAAGTAATAAAGTGGTAAAAAAAATGTCGATTCCACGAGGACTACAAAGTACTAGACTTATACTAACTCAAATTGATATTTAGGTAATGGAAAGAAGGCTGATTTCACTATTTGATTGAAGACTAAAATAAAATGCAAATTGATGATTTTTGAGAATCTTGAACAAATAAACTTTTCAATTAAGAAGGTAGGAATTAAGAATTCACCCTAGACAAGTTAGTCAAATTGCCATCATGCTATAATAATCCTTAATCATGTGGATATTCATACAAAATTAACAAAACCCTAAATTAATCTATTAGCTTCCACTATACAAATTAATAGAGGACTCATATTTACAATCATAAACTTTCCAGTTATATGAATGACTAATACCCCAAATCAATCTCTCCTAATCCCTTAGAGAAAAATCAATTAGAAGCATTGCATTAATATTAAGATAATTTCTAACAAAAGTGACTAACTCAGCTTCCGCATATGTTAATTACTCATTATCAAGAATTTCTTATGAACCCTAATTCCCCTTCCGAGTCATCAACGTTCCTATAAATCTGATTCAATTAAGAAATAAAGAATTATAGCAAAAAGATTACAATATGAATATTTCCACATGCCTAATAATTCTATAGCATAACTACAATTATCATTCTACCAGTCTAGGGTTTCATCCCTTTCCCACCAAAAGAAATTAGAACATCATGGAGATGACAACAGAATAACAATTGATAGAAGCACATGCAATACGATTCATTGTAATTGATAATATATTACTCAATTGCATAAATAATCAACAATTTAGAGATCACCAATCTAGTAACACAATTGTTTGAAGATCCTCAATTGCAAAACTTCCCTAAAGCTTTAAGAATCAATAACTCAATCTCCACGAATGATTTCTCTCCACTCAATTGAATCAATTCAAGCTTGAATACAAAATTCTCCCAGAAGAACTCTTTCTAGGTCGAAAAATTGGCAAAAAGGTTCCTCTCTTTGTTGCAATAAGGCTATTTATATCAAAGGATAGACGAGACAATTCATCAGAAAGAAGGCCGGCCCAAAGCCGGATTAAAGTCGGTGGCCTTGGATGTAAGCCGGCTGTGAAGGCCGACGGCCTTGGATGTAAACCGGCTATGAAGGCCGGCAACCTTAGATGTAAACCGGCTGTGAAGGCTGGCAGCCTTGGATGTAAACCGACTGTGAAGGCCGGCGACCTTAGATGTAAAAATTAGTCCAACTTCCAATGCTTTCCATGCCATCTTTCTATTTGCTCCGCTTATATCTTGAATCTAAGTCCTCAAAGACCTGAATAATCAAAATACATCCATTAAGTACCATCTTCCCATGAATTCCATAGAATCCATTGAATTTCATCATAAATCATACTATAAAATATGAGTAAAATGTGCCTTTATCAACTTCCCCACACTTGAACTTTTGTTTGTCCTCAAACAAAATAAAACCAATGACGAAATCTAAAATTTAGAGTATAAAACAATGACTTTCACAAAATACAAGCATCTTTTCTTTCACGGATCATAACTTGCAATTTCGGTGCCTACCACTCTAACCAATTGGGTTTACGTAATTAGAGTACTATAATTAAAATGAAATATTTAATCCAAACAAAACAAACTTATGCTCGAGTGTTTAGCAAAAGAATCTTAACTGAAAAGTAAATACTCAATCCTATAAAGAAAAACACCCATTTAAACTTCACTGGCCATTAGCAAGTATATGATCCTTCCTATCACTTCTTTGAACAAGTCAACACAAAATGAAAGCATATGGTATCCATTCCCTTCCTAGATTTTCTCCCTTTTTATTATAAGTCTCATGTACTGTTGATTGGCATTCACTAAAAATCTTCTCTTTTTTTTCTTTTTTCTTTTTTTTATAAGTTCATGTTTTGAACTTTTGCTTCTCCGCCCTTATCGCTATAGTGAGATCATTGAGTTGGCACATCCCGGGCTCATCACCCAAGTGACCAGGTTTTAAAGGGACCCCATCGGACTCTCCCTCACTCTAGCATTCAAGTTTGGATACTCTTAACTCAATTACCTGAGTCATTGGAGTAAGGCAACTCATTTTGTTTGAATGCTGCAACAGAACTAAGACTTTTTTTTTCTTTTTTTTTTTTTAAGGAGTCACTAAGCGAGGAGTTTCCCCTACCTCTTTCATCAGGTGTTGACAAGCTTTCAAAGTAACTTTCAAGACAATATGCAAGCTAAAGAAGCGACTCGAAGTAGACCTGTTTATCTTTCCCTTAAGGACTCGACTCACTTTCAAAAATCCAATTCTAGAGCTAAAAACAAGGGGAATTTTGTATTATAAGGATTTTGCTACTTGATTTTAATTTCGTATTCTCATCACAGCAGCAGGTGAATAAGGCACCAAAGCAAATCCAAATTTTCAATTAAATCATAACAGATGCTATCAGTAATACTCTTTTTAAACTATCTAAATTTCAGTCAATAATTTTCACAAAATTATTATTATTATTATTATTATTTTTGCCTCAAATTTGCCATATACTTGAGGACAATTATCATTCAAGTGACAGAAAAGTTCAGGCATTAGATGTCATAAGATTAAATCACAGATTTTACACATCAATCATTTACTCAATTCCAATTCTATTTCCTATATGCATCCCCACACTTATATTGAACAGTGCCCTCACTGTTCCTAAGGCAGCTCAAAAGAAAGAAGAAATGTCAGTATATAAAAGGAAAAACTTGTACTTCCCTGGTGTACATGTTTTGCAGCAGCAGAACAGAATTCCCACCATGAAGGCCGCCAGCTTTCCAGCGGCCTTAAATCATGTTTCCTTCTTCTTCTTTTTTTCATTAAAAAATAATAATAATAATAATAATAATAATAATAAATAAAGATAAATAAAATCAAAAATCAAAAATCAAAACTATTGTATACCAATTTTCCGCATAGGCTGCCTCCCATGAAGCGCTTAGTTTATAGTCGCTGGCCCGACTTTAATGGTTCTCATGATGGATTTCTCAGATCCACAGAAGTAGTCTCTTTATCAATGTTGTACCCTTCATAAAAATGCTTGAGAAGACTACCGTTTACTTTAAAAGTGCGGTTATCTTCTGCTTTCAACTCAATGACACCATAAGGAAAAACATTGGTAATAACAAATGGTCCAGACCTTCGGGATTTCAACTTACCTGGAAACAACTTCAATTGAGAGTTGTACAATAAGACCTTTTGACCAGGTAAGAACTTTCGCTGTAAGATGTTCCTATCATGCCATCGCTTTGCTCTTTCCTTGTAAATCCTCGCATTTTCATATGCTTCCTCTCTCATCTCAGCCATCTGATTCAATTGGAGCAACCTCTTTTCACCTACAGCTTGCAACTCAAAGTTAAGGTATTTTATGGCCCAGTATGCCTTGTGCTCAAGCTCTACAGGTAGGTGACATGATTTACCATAAACAATCTTGTAGGGGGACATTCCAATAAGGGTTTTAAAAGCTGTTCTATAAGCCCACAATGCATCATCAAGTTTTAAAGACCAATTCTTTTAGGATGCATTGACAGTTTTCTCTAAGATACACTTTATTTCCCCATTGGACACCTCAACCTATCCACAAGTTTGTGGATGATAAGGGGTGGCAATTTTATGAGTAACTCCATATTTTGACAATAATTTTTTAAATTGCCTGTTGCAAAAATGTGATCCCCTATCACTTATGATAGCTCTAGGTACCCCAAATCTTGAAAATATGTTCTTTTTCAAAAATCTAATAACTACCTTAGCATCATTAGTTTTTAGAGCAACAGCTTCTACCCATTTGGACACATAATCAACAGCTAAGAGTATGTATTTATTTGAAAAAGAAGGGGGAAAAGGACCCATGAAGTCTATTCCCCACACATCAAAAAGCTCAACTACAAGAATATTGTTTTGTGGCAATTCATGTCTTCTTGAAATATTGCCAGTCTTTTGGCATTGAGCACAAGTCATAATGAAGTTCCTGCAATCATGAAACAAACTAGGCCAATAAAATCCACAAGATAAAATTTTTGCTACTGTTCTTTCTACCCCAAAGTGACCTCTTGTTTCTTTGGAGTGACAGTGCTGTATTATGCTAAGTTGTTCAATTTTAGACACACATCATCTAATTACCTGGTCAACACAGGATTTAAACAATTACGGCAAATCCCAAAAATAATACTTCACATCATGCAAAAATTTCTTTTTCTGTTGGAATGACAACCTATATGGTATGATTTTGCTAACCATGTAATTAACTATGTCGGCATACCAAGGTAATTCATGGATGTCTATTGCATGTAAATGCTCATTAGGGAATTTTTCATTAATGGGTGGTTCTAAACAATCATATTCTAAACAGGATAAATGATCAGCAACCACATTTTCACTTCCCTTTTTATCCTTAATTTCTAAGTCAAATTCTTGCAGCAATAGAATCCAACGAATTAACCTGGGTTTAGCATCAACTTTAGCAAATAAATACTTAAGAGCAGCATAATCTATGTATGCTATTACTTTAGAACCTATCAAGTAAGGCCTAAACTTGTCACAAGCAAATATCACTACTAATAGCTCTTTTTCTATTGTGGCATAGTCTTTCTGGGCCTCGTTCAAGGTTCTACTTGCATAGTATATAGCATGAAAGATCTTACCTCTTCTTTGCCCTAGCACTGCCCCCACAGCATAGTCGCTAGCATCACACATCAGCTCAAATGGAAGCTCCTAATCTGGTGCAACAATCACTGGTGCAGAGCTGAGCTTCTCCTTCAATATATTGAATGCCTGCAAACAATTTTCATCAAACACAAAAGCAGAGTCTTTTTCAAGTAAATTACACAGAGGTCTAGAGATTTTAGAGAAGTCCCTGATAAATCTCCTGTAGAAGCCAGCATGTCCTAAGAAGCTCCTGACTCCTTTTACTGAAGTGGGTGGTGGCAACTTCTCTATTACTTCCACTTTTGCCCTGTCAACTTCAATCCCTTTTTCTGACACCTTGTGACCTAACACTATTCCCTCTCTTACCATAAAATGGCATTTCTCCCAATTCAGAAGTAGGTTAGTTTCCTTACATCTTTTGAGCACACAGCCTAAATTTTTCAAACATGATTCAAATGACTTCCCAAAAACAGAGAAGTCAACCATAAATATTTCAATAAAATTCTTTAACATGTCAGAAAATATAGACATCATACACCTCTGAAAAGTAGCAGGTGCATTACAGAGACCAACGGGCATTCTCTTAAAGGCAAAGGTGCCATAGGGACAAGTAAATGTAGTTTTCTCCTGATCCTTAAATGCTATATGAATTTGATTATACCCAAAATAACCATCAAGGAAACAGTAATAATCATGCCCTGCGAGTTTTTCTAACATCTAATCAATGAAAGGTAAGGGAAAGTGGTCTTTACGGGTGGCATCATTCAATTTTCTATAATCTATGCAAACTTGCCACCTTGTCACAGTACGAGTTGGGATCAATTCATTGCCATCGTTTTTTACCATAGTCATGCCACCTTTCTTTGGCACTACTTGAACTGGACTAACCCATTTACTATTAGAGATAAGATAAATAATACCCGCATCTAGCAGCTTAAGCACTTCCTTCTTGACTACCTCCTTGAGAGTAGGGTTGAGTCGTCTCTATGGTTGAGCTGTGGGTTTACACTCGGCCTCCATCAATATTTTGTGAGTGCAAATCAAAGGGCTAATTCCCTTGATGTCCGCAATAGTCCACCCGGTGGCTTCTTTATGTTCTCTCAGAACGCTTAGAAGCTGGTGCTCCTAATCATCTGTCAAAGAAGAAGAAACAATTATTGGCAAAGTATAATTTGTTCCGAGATAAGCATACTTTAAATGACCAGGCAAAGGTTTAAGTTCAAGCACCAGGGGTTGTGTCAATGACGGCATCGGTTTCTTCTCAATGGTCCCCAGCTCCTCATAGTGTCGAGTCTTGAATTCATAAACTTGTTCAGCACGTTCTTTTTGGGGTTCATCCTCATCATCACTCCATTCATCTAAATCTCTAAGAACCGACTCCACTGTGTCTACACCTGCATTCTCTTCCATAAACTCACAGGAAAGCTTATCAATAATATCAATAGTGTAGCAGGATTTACAGTCATAAAATTTCTTTGCAGCCTCATACACATTAAACGTGACTTGTTAATCCATAACTCTTAAAGTAAGCTTACCTTGTTCCACATCAATTAAGGCTTTACTTGTTGCAAGGAACAATCTGCCAAGGATCATGGGTACCTCTTTATCCTCCTCCATCTCTAAGACTATAAAGTCAACTAGAAAGATGAATTTATCTACTTTCATTAGGACATTTTCCACAATCCCTCTTGGGTATTTGATGCTCCTATCAGCAAGTTGCAAGGTAACATGAGTTCCCTTGCACTCTCCAAGTCCCAATTTCCTGAAAATAGATAGAGGCATTAAATTTATACTTGCACCAGAGTCAATAAGAACTTTATCAAAATGAAAATTGCCTATGGTGCAAGGAACAGTAAAACTCCCCTGATCTCTTTGTTTTCTTGGCAAATTAGGTAAATCATTCTGTAAGATCATTGAACATTCCCTTGTAAGCATCACTGGTTCATTCCCCTCAATCTTCCTCTTCATTGTGAGTAAATCCTTCATGAACCTAGCATATGATGGCATCTGCTGAAGTGCTTCTGCAAATGGGATGTTGATTTGCAACTTCTTGAAGACACCAAGGAATTTGGCAAATTGGGCATCCAACTGTTGTTGCTTCAATCTTCCTAGAAAAGGTATAGGAGGAACATAAGGTTTTACCTGTGATGAGTTCTGCTTTGTTTCCTCTACCTTTTTCGTCCCTTTATCTGTCGCTGAACTCTCTGCTGTGGTTTGATCTTGTGTGTCAACTTTCTCCAACTCCCTACCACTCCTCAACATTATTGCATTGATACCTTTGGGGTTCTCCTCAGTTTTGCTGAGTAAAGGCCCAGATGGTCTATTGCTCAGCTGTTGAGATATTTAGCTAATCTGACCCTCTAGATTCCTGATTGTGGCTTGTTGATTCTGCAACATGGTATCTATCTTTTGCATGTAGCTCAACATGAGCTCTTCCATCTTTGATTGACTCTGTTGGGGTGGAGCAGTTGGGGCAGGACGTGTTTTCTGAAATCCAGGTGGCGGCTTGAGTGTGTTGTTGTCGTTCCTCCATGAAAAATTTAGATGATTACGCCATCTTGGATTATATGTGTTGGAGTAGGGTCCTTGGTTGTTCCGCTGAAAATTATTGACATAATTCGCCTGTTCACCACTAGATGAAGTAGAAGCATTCCCTGACATACACTCAAATGTCGAATGCGGTCCTGAACACATCTCACAAAAAGCAACCTGGTTAGTGTGAAAGGATTGAGTGGAAGTGAGTTTACTTACCTGAGTGGTGAGAGCTGATATTTGTGCAGTTAACTATGCGATAGTCTCTCTCTCATCAACAGATGCCACTTTGGACTTGTTCCTCTCATTCTGCCAATTGTGAGCACTGGAGGCCATCTCCTTTATCAAAGCACTCGCTTAAACATAAATCTTCCCCATTAGTGCACCTCCTGAAGCCGCATCTACCAGTGACCTCAATGTCTAATCTAAACTGAGATAGAAAATCTCAATAAGAAGATTGCCTAGCAGCCTATGGTGGGGGCACTTCCTGATTGCCTCTTTGAATCTCTCCCACGCCTCATAAAGTGATTCACCACTAAACTTGCTGAAGTTTGTGATATCACTTCTAAGCTTTGCGGTTCTGGATGGTGGGAAAAATCTCTTTAAAAATTTTGTTGAGAGGTCAGCCCAAGTAGTGATGGACTCCTGTGGTAGTGAATGAAACCAAGCTCGAGCTTTATCCCTTAGTGAGAAAGGGAAAAGCTGTAATCTGATGACATCTTCTGCAACATTGTTCATCATCACTGTGTTGCAATATTGGAGGAATACAGTTATATGATCATCAGGACTCTCATTTGGGTACCCTCCAAATTGATTTGATTGTACCATCTGAATGAGTGAAGGCTTTAGTTCGAAATTGTTAGCTTGAATAGCAAGCCTCCTTATCGCTGAACCTGTAACAACAGGTACAGTATAATCTCTAAGAGCTCTATGATGGCCCTGTATCTGATCATTGTTGTTTCTTGCTATCTTGATTTCTTGTGCTACCCTTCTCTCTTTGTTCTCTCTTCTCAACCTATGAAAGGTGCGGTCAATTTCAGGATCAAACTGTAATGATTCAGCACTTAGACTCCTATGCATAGAACAACTGTAAAGAGAACAAACACCAACGTAAACTGTAAAATGCGCCTAAATTACCAACAGAACTAAAAGGTCTAATATTTATAACTCCCCGGCAACGGCGCCAAAAACTTGATACGCTTAGAATGTATATATAAAATGAGAGCGTAAATTGCAGCAAGTGCACTGGTCGTATCAAGTAATAAAGTGGTAAAAAAAATGTCGATTCCACGAGGACTACAAATTACGAGACTTATACTAGCTCAAATTGATATTTAGGCAATGGAAAGAAGGCTGATTTCACTATTTGATTGAAGACTAAAATAAAATGCAAATTGATGATTTTTGAGAATCTTGTACAAATAAACTTTTCAATTAAGAAGGTAGGAATTAAGAATTCATCCTAGATAAGTTAGTCAAATTGCCATCATGCTATAATAATCCTTAATCATGTGGATATTCATACGAAATTAACAAAACCCCAAATTAATCTATTAGTTTCCGCTATACAAATTAATAGAGGACTCATATTTACAATCATAAACTTTCCAGTTATATGAATGACTAATACCCCAAATCAATCTCTCCTAATCCCTTAGAGAAAAATCAATTAGAAGCATTGCATTAATATTAAGATAATTTCTAAAAAAAGTGACTAACTCAGCTTCCGCATATGTTAATTACTCATTATCAAGAATTTCTTATGAACCCTAATTCCCCTTCCGAGTCATCAATGTTCCTATAAATCTGATTCAATTAAGAAATAAAGAATTCCACATGCCTAATAATTCTATAGCATAACTACAATTATCATTCTACCAGTCTAGGGTTTCATCCCATTCCCACCAAAAGAAATTAGAACATCATGGAGATGACAACAGAATAACAATTAATAGAAGCACATGCAATGCGGTTCATTGTAATTGATAATATATTGCTCAATTGCATAAATAATCAACAATTTAGAGATCACCAATCTGGTAACACAATTGTTTGAAGATCCTCAATTGCAAAACTTCCCCAAAGCTTTAAGAATCAATAACTCAATCTCCACGAATGATTTCTCTCCACTCAATTGAATCAATTCAGGCTTGAATACAAAATTCTCCTAGAAGAACTCTTTCTAGGTCGAAAAATTGGCAAAAAGGTTCCTCTCTTTGTTGCATCAAGGCTATTTATATCAAAGGATAGACGAGACAATTCATCAGAAAGAAGGCCTGCCCAAAGCCAGATCAAAGTCAACGGCTTTGGATGTAAGCCGGCTATGTAGGCCGACGGCCTTAGATGTAAACCAGCTGTGAAGGCCGACGGCCTTGGATGTAAACCGGCTGTGAAGGCCGGTAGCCTTGGATGTAAACCGGCTGTGAAGGCCGGTAGCCTTGGATGTAAACTGGCTGTGAAGGCCGGTAGCCTTGGATGTAAACCGGCTGTGAAGGCCAGCGGCCTTGGATGTAAAAATTAGTCCATCTTCCGATGCTTTCCATGCCATCTTTCTATGTGCTCCGCTTATATGTTGAATCTAAGTCCTCAAAGACCTGAATAATCAAAATACATCCATTAAGTACCATCTTCCCATGAATTCCATAGAATCCATTGAATTTCATCATAAATCATACTATAAAATATGAGTAAAATGTGCCTTTATCAGTCCTCATCTACTGTGATACCCTCACCGCTCACTACAAAACCCAGGAACAACAGTTTTTATGACATGAATATGCACTTCTTGAGATTAGCATAGAGCTTATTCTCTTTTAGCATAGTCAATATGCTCTTCAAATGCATTAGGTGCTCATCCTTAGTCTTGCTATATATCAGGATATCATTAAAGAATACTACTACGAACTGGCGTATGAATGATTTAAGTACCTGATTCATCACGCACATGAAGGTACTAGGTATGTTACTAAAGCCGAATGGCATAACCAACCATTTGTACAACCCTTGCTTTGTCTTGAAAGCGGTCTTCCATTTATCCCTAGGTTAAACCCGAATTTAATGATACCCACTTCTAAGATCCACTTTCGAGAAGATTACCGCTCCACTCAGCCTATCCAACATATCTTCAATGCGAGGAATTGGGAATTTATATCCAATTGTGATCTTGTTAATCGCATGGCTATCCACACACATTCTCCAACTCCCATCTTTCTTGGGCATCAATATGTGCTATAACGACACATAGACTCATGCTATCCCTGATGAATCCTTTATCCAGTAACTCCTGGACCTTCTCCTGTAGGACCTCCGTCCCTTTAGGGCTCATCCAATAGTGAGGGAGGTTAGGAGGCTAGCCCCAAGTACCAAGTCAATGTGGTGTTGGATGTCTCGCAATGGAGGCAACCCTTCTGGTAAGTCTTCCGGCACTGCCTCTTTAAACTCTTCTAATACCCCCTTTACTTCCTCCAGAGCCTCTACACTATCCACATTCTCTCTCACATTCTTCACCACAAGAGCATGCATCAATCATAATTCTTTAATATCCTCAATCATTTCCTTTTCTGACTGAGTGATCGTCAGAAAAGATTTTCCTTCCGCCCTCTGGATCTTAGGTTGCTTATCCATCAATGACAACAACGTATATTTCATGCCCCCTTTTTCCAATCTATATTTGTTTTCTTTCCCGGTATGTTGGGCATCCACGTCAAATTGCCAAGGCCGTTCGAATAGCAAGTGGCAAGCATCCATATCGACAATGTCACAATAGACTTCATCTCGATACTTGCCTATCGAAAATGGAACCCGGCACCTCTCCTTCACCTCGATTCGCTCCGCTGCCTTAATCCATCCTATGGTGTAAGGGTTTGGATGCTTCTCTATTGGTAGTTGGAGTCGTTTCACAACCTCTCTTCCAATGATGTTCTCACAGCTCCCACTGTCAACAATCAAGTCGAACACTTTCCCACCAATCGTGCACCTAGTGTGAAATAGCTGGTGTCGTTGTGAACTACCCTCCTGTTTTGGTGCTAACATCATCCTTCGGATCACATCGTTCGGTTCCACTACATCATCAACCTCATCATAGTAGGCATCGTCACCATCCGGCTCACAGCACACTTCCTCTTCTTCCTCCCTTTCGACAATGTTTATAGTTCGTCAATTCGGGCCTTCGTTGGATTAGTGTCCCGATTGATTACACCTATAGCATTTTCCCAAAATCGATTTGGCATATGAATTATTTTGCCTTGGGGTTTCTTTGCTCTCAAGAGGTTTCTTCCCCTCAGCTTTATCTTCTTTCCTCTCCATACTTCCCGTTGGTTTCTCCACTATTCCTCTAGCCCTTTCGCCAACCACCTTGCTGCTACTACTGAGACTATCATAAGAATAATTTCTCTTACCTCTACCTAGTCTTGCACTTTGTTCTTGAATCATCATCTCAGCTCTAAGGGCCAAATTCTTTGCTTCATTGACGGTTTTGAACACCGTCACCCCTATTTTATCCTTAATTTAGGGCTTCAATCCATCTACAAATCGTGCTACCTGCTGACCCTCTATCTCCCTCAGATCATTCCTTTCTGCCAGCCTCATAAACTCGGCAATGTACTCATGTACCGTCCTCTGCCCTTGACGGCAATGTTGGTACTGCTGGAAAGGATCTACTCATAGTCGGGAGGTAGAAAATCCCTCTGTAACAGATTCTTTATGCGGTACCATGTCCTTATAGGTTGCTTCCCCTCTCTTTGCCTTTGGTTCTGCAAACGATCCCATAATGCAGACGCCCCTCCTTTCAACCTACAAGCAACTAACCTTACCCTCATATCCTCAAGTACCTCCATATAGTCGAAAAACCTATCGACTTCTGCAAGCCAGTCTAAGAAATCTTCTATATTGAGATTACCATTAAAGGATGGAATATCTAGCTTGAGACGGAAGTCACCACCATCGGTATGATCGAGTCCCTA
Organism: Laguncularia racemosa; assembly: GCA_037954665.1. Classification (NCBI taxonomy): domain Eukaryota; kingdom Viridiplantae; phylum Streptophyta; class Magnoliopsida; order Myrtales; family Combretaceae; genus Laguncularia; species Laguncularia racemosa. Next base: position 525,266 of record JBBMOL010000264.1, on the reverse strand, counting down.
GTGGTTTCATCAATATCCGCTACCATATTCCTAATCAATTCGGTCATTAACCCTGCGGTACCTACCACCACCAACGCCGCCCCTTATCGGTGGTTATCCCCTCCTCTGCAGAAATTCACCCTCTTCCTCAGAGGAACTTTCATCTAGCCTTCGGTTCCACTGATTCGCGGCAGTAAGTTCATTGATAGGACTGTAACGCACAACTGCTACTCCCGGTCGATTCCCAATAACACCCATGTTTTCGTTGTGGCCCATCACCATGGCATCGAAACGCGCAACCAGGTCTTTCAAATGCTGTTCTACGCACCCAAGTCTTTGTTCCATGGCTTCAACCACCGTCCTTTGAGCCCATTGATTGACCCTTTAGACTTCCGCATCCCGATCAAGGTTGAGAACGCGACCGCCGTCAACACCATTGTTAACCGACATCTCCGCAGGAATTTGCCTTGCTTTAGTACCGATTGATGCAGTGAGGAAAGCGTAAACACATGAGACCAATTCTAGGATTAGCACTTACGAATAAACAAAGAGGAATCTGAGTTTATTTCTTGATAAATCCCAATTGTGCATAATCGAGAAAACAGAGAAAGTTTTCTCTAAAAGTGTATATTGAATAACGAATAATAGCTAACCCTAAAATGACCTAGCAACTATATATACTTCTCAAGAAAATACGTAAAAAAGGAAATATATATGTACACGTGGAAATAAATATTAGTATACATGTCCATCATCTATCGTATACACGGCCGTGCATGCAGGTTGTGTAGGCTTCTAGGAGTATTTTTGACAGAACACACGGTCATACCTCCTGGCTATGTAAGAAGCCATGTATGTTTCTAGGGAAGATCTTGATTCAACACACGATCGTGCCTCCTGGTCATGTATGTTTCTGGGAGAGATCCTGACAGAACACATAGTCGTGTCTCCTAGCCCTGTAAGAGGTCGTGTATGTTTCTGGAAATTCCCTGACATCATACACGACCGTGCTTGTAGTAGACACGCCCGTATCAACCCGTGTCAACTTCAATGTCCTCATCACAAGGTGAAAGGGTTTGAGAAGTTGAATCCACAGGTGAAGGAAAAACTGCGGGAATAGGCCACACTAGTTGTATTTCAAGCAAGAAGCATCATTCATAAGAAGGGAGATCCTATTTACGAAATGATCCATGTAGTAAAAGGAAAAGTTTTGGCCTTCAATAAAGATAAAGATAGTAATATGACAAAGGGATTGCAAAACCTTGAAAATAATGATTGTATTGAGAAAGAGCTGCTTGAGAAGGCCCTTGAGTCCCCATTGCCAGATCTTCCCCTGGTAGTAGAAACCATCTAGGCTCTCACAAAAGTTGAAGGATTTGCTATCTCATTTGATCAGCTTGCTGTTGTGTTAACTAAAAATGGATTCTTACATTTCACCTTATAATGAACGTTAGGCTGCATGTGGTTCTGCATGTGCTGATAGGAAGAGAAAGAAACTTTGCTACGGGGCACGAACCAATGAAACAGACACATAGAAGGAAAATGAGTAGTCTTATTGTGCAAGTTACTATAACAATCAAACGAAATTGAGGAAAATGGAAGGAATGCCATATGTATGTGTAAATATATTTATATTTGCATTTATATTTTTCTTTCTCCCCAATAAGTTGGTTGGTGTATTACAAACTACTGCAACATGTATGGAAACAAATACAAAGTAACAGTTTTTTTCCCTTTGTTTTGATTTGTATTAAAAAAGGAAATAAAGAGAAATAAAGTTAATATTTAGTAAAACAACTCATTTCTTATGTTAACAAACATAGTTAAGATAAGTACTTTGATAATTTTGTTTCATTTTCATTAACTCCCTCACTTTTTTTTTTCTTTTCCATTTTGGATATATAAGAAATGACTAATCACTATAAATATTTTTACACATTGTTTGTAGAGCTAGGAATGTAGGATGAGCTAGGCAAGCTAACCCATTTAACTTGCAAAAACTTATGGTTTGGGCCATAAAGTTCTAGCCCGCATAAGTTGCAGGCTTTCTAACTTGCCTTACTTGACCTACGGGCTAATGCAAGCAACCTAATGTTATTAAAAAAAAAGAGTAACTTGTGTTAGCAAATGGCATCCAACTAAAAGTGATTCATGAAGGGGTAAAAATAAACTAAAATAAACTATCAACTCCCCATTCACTTTTGACTTTTGAGCATAAAGTTATTTATATAGGGTAGAGTAATTGTTATGAGTTATGATTAATAAAAAATTATTTAAATTTGTACTTAGCAGTTGTTAGTTTTGTCTAATTGTTATATTGCATACATTGTAATAATAAAAAAATTGAAATAAAATAAATTAAATAATAGTATTTAAGCTAGAGAAAAATAAAATCAAAATATTAAAATAATAAGGTTGGTGCTAATGGAAGTAAAAAGGACTTAGTAAAAGGAGCGATATAGTCATTTTATGGGTAAGGTATAAATAGACCCCCATATGTCCCTTTAACCCATTTCTTTATATTGTGCACTACAAAATCTTAGGAGAGGCAGGCGACTACGTTATTAGGTGATTTAACGAATTTACACACAAAAGGCTAATGTGAGAAATTTTGATCACTAGAACAATCTAAACTATGTGAGAATGACTAGGCATCCACAATAACAAGATTTGGGTGATTCTTCAAGGGATGATAATTTGAGTAAGTCCTCGAAATCTTGTGTAATTGAAGTGAAATTTAGGGTAATGTTGTATATTAAGTGTGGGAACACAATAGTTGCAAATGTAGAAAGGATTAGAGGATAATTGTCATTAAAGATTTGGAATTTTGAAGAAAAGTTTTGTTTTCTTAAAGATTGAGAATTTCAAAACTACATGGTCCACAATACGGTTGTGTTGCACTTGTGTACTTCAAGTACACAACCACTTAGGAGACTTACGCAACTCCATGCCAAAATCACAAAGTGAACAATAAAGTACGTAGGCAAGAGACATGGCCACGTGCTAAAATCACAAAGTGAACAATTAAGTAAGAAACACAACCATAAATCAACTTATGTCCTATCATTGCAATAAACACACAATACACGGATGAGAGCATGCTTGTGCACTTAGATGTATTGGACTTATGTTTTCTAAAGTCGAGTTTTTCACCAAAATTTCAATTCCTCACTTATCAAAATACCTAAAAGTAAATTAAAGAAGTTGTTATAGGTTCTCTAAGCATATATGGTTATTGATTTGAATAGGTTTAAGGATTAAGGGAGTATAAAGTTATGAAGAGATCGCTTACTACTTATCAAGTACATGTATAGTATGTTTGTTAATTGTGTGTGTTACATTAGAAATGTGAATCAACTTAAATTGTTATAGAACTAAGTAACTATGTGATTGTACTTGGCTGGAATCAAGGAACTGAGAATGTCGATAATCGCGGGGTGGCACTTCGATGATTGGTTTGTAATGTTGTCCTTATTAAAGTCATGTATTGAGATGATTTGAGTTGTCGTATATATATGTATGTATGTATGTGAACAACTTATGTGGAATCTTGGACTTATGGACTCATAGACTCATGGATAATAAAGAAGACCCATTGTCATATATATATATATAGATGTATTGTGAGTATAGTGGTGTGCATGTGGAGATTGTGTTGTTGAGAGTTGTGTTGGAATAAATGCTATGAAAGATAATAATTTGGTTCTTGAATATCTTATTTCATCATGTTTGTGTTTGTATTTTAGTAAGGCGTGCATGTGTAGTTGTTGGTATACATTGTATTGAGCTTTAGCTTATCCCTTGTAGGACCCTTTTTCAACTATAGGTACTTCTGTTTGATTGTGGGATATGATGAGACGCTTGTGAATACAAGTCAAGACTTGGGTAATGATGATGTGGAATATGTATAGTATAAGGAGTGATAGGTAAGCTAAGAGAAAGATAATCATAGGATGATTTTGTTTAGTTGTGTCATACCAAAGACTTTGATTGTACTTAGGTTTTAAAATGCTTCCACTATTATCAATTATGGACAATTTGTTTGTTATAGTTTCTTCAATAGGGGAAAACAAAGTGGGATTTGTTAAGCCACTTATTTATACATGTGGAGATTTATTGTATTGACTATCATGGTGACTGGATATTAATTGTGGAGTTTACTATAGTCTAAGCCTTTATGTGTCTTTATTTAGTGAGAACACATGGTGGGTTGTAGTCACTCTTGGTTCTAGAGTATTATAGCTTAAGTGGTATTAGTGCCTAGGTTTATTAATCCATAAACTACTTGGGAATAAAATCTTTAGGACGGTAAGACATGATAAGAGTGGGTGATGAATGGGATTGATGTTATCGATACATGAATTCCTTCAATGATGTTTATGATGTCACTTTTAGATGTTTAATATCCTGAGAAAGCTTCTATTCTTACATTTCTTCTTAATCTTATGCATGTCTTCTTGTAGAATGCTTAGGAGAATTTCTAAACTAGGTTCAACATCAAGTATTGGAGGTAATGTTCCTGATAACTGAATTTCACCCAAACCACCTTAGCATGGTTCAAAATTAAATGAAAGTAGCATACCATAGTTACCACCAAGGAAACTGATTTGTGGAAGAATATGAGGCGAGGTTAAGCTACCTACTAAAATTCATGCTAATAGCTTTTAGAATAAACGAGAGGCCCAAGGTTTATAGATTTGTGTTAGGTTTGGAGCCCACTTTACAACATGAAGTGGGGTTATTCCAATTGAACATATACTTTGAAGTAATAAATAAGGCCAAGTTCGTGGAATAGAGCCATAAAATGACTAATGAGATGAGGATACAGGGGACAAGAGTGGTATTGGGGAACATACCTACTTAGGAGATCCCTATATAAAAGAAAGGCAAGAAGCTTTAAACCTTCTAGACTATACCTATGGTCATTATAGTACCTTCCTCTCAGGTTAGAACTTTCCTAGCAGGACATGTTCCTAGATGCACTAGGTGTTTTAGGCCACAAGAATTGAGTGAGTGTAAGTGGCCAGAGGGTGCCTACTTCTCATGTGAAAAGACAAGGCACTATAGTGGCACCTACATAGAGAGATCAATTCCCCTCACCTTCTATTACTCCCATAAGCAAGGGGGTCATAGAGTGATAAATTACCCAAATACCATGTGGAGGGTAGGGGGTAAGGGTTGGTAGGGGGCAGATTATGCCATCAAGTCAAATAAAGAGAAACTAAACTATGACCTTGGTTGGCAGACCCTAGCCAATAGGACCTAGACAGAGAGCATCGACTTTAGTGTTCGCATTGCAACGAGAAGACACACCAAACATATACACTTTGGTAGGTACGCTATTTGTCAACTCTATTAGTGCTTATGTCATGTTTAATACTGGTGTAATGCATTCGCATGTGTTTAATGCCTTTAGATATATTTATATTATACATGTTGAGGTATTGAATGATACATTAAGTATAAGTATACCTATGGGTATGGGTAGACGATTAAATAAAATATATAGAAAGGTTAGTATTAAAGTGTAGGGTAGGGTTCTATTTGTAGGCCTTCTAATTTTGGAGATGATAGATTTTGATATGATATTGGGAATGGATTGGTTGTTTAAGCACCATATAGCCAATGATTGTCATAGTGTGACAATCCATTTCGGTGCACTAAGAGAAAAACCATTCTTCTTCCAACTTGAAGCATAAAGACCAACGATATTGCTCACATATGAATTGTAGGATAAAAGCATGATAGCTTCAATGATTGTTGAATCTAACAAAGTGGTGAGGATTGATCAGATAGATGTAGTGAGAGAATTTATAGAAGTCTTTCCTGAAGACCTACCCAGCTTACCTTTAGCAAGGGAAATCAAATTTAGTATAAATATGGTACGTAGTACAACTTCTATATCCAAAATCTTGTACTGTATAATGCTTACTAAGTTAGTAGAACTAAAAAAGCAGTTACAAGAATTACTAAATAAGAAGTTTATGAAACTTAATGTCTTACCGTAGGGTGTACTTACATTGTTTGTGAAGAAGAAAGACAGTAGTATAAGATTATGCATCAACTATAGGGAACTAAATCGAGTCACCATTAAGAATAAATACCCCCTTCTAAGGATAGACAATTTTTTTTATCAACTATAGGGGCTTAGTTCCTTTCAAAAATTAACCAAAGAAGGCATATTTATAGACCCTGAAAAGATAAAGGTAGTAAACGACCGGCCTAGACTAAAGATAGTGATAGAAGTTAGAAGCTTCTTAAGGTTAGCAAGGTATTTTAGAAGGTTTGTAAAAAGATTTTCTAAGTAGCTAACCTCTTTAAATAGATTAACTTAAAAGGGGATAAAGATTGAATGGGATACTAGATATGAAACAAGCTTCATAACATTGAAGGAGAGGTTAGTTTGAACACTAGTTTTAGCATTACCTATCAGTGGTGAAGAGTTTATTATATTCAATGATACATTTATCTAAGGGATAAGATACATCTATCTAAAGGTTAGGATGTGTATTGATGCAAAATGAGAGAGTTGTAGTATATGCATCTCGATAGTTGAAGTCTTATGAAAAGAACTACCTTACACATGATCTTGAATTAGCAGTTGTAGTCCTTACAGTCAAATTGTGGAGATATTATTTGTATGGAGAGAAGTGCAAGATATTCACTGATCATAAGTTCATCTTTACCTAAAAGGAGTTAAACATGAGATAGAAACAATGCTTAGAGCTGATAAAAGATTACAATATTAAAATCAAATATCATTTTGGGAAAGCGAATGTAATTGCTAATGCACTCAATGGAAAGAGACATAGTAATTTGGTAACTCTAATCATAGCTTAATGGAACATATTGGATGACATGCAAAGATTAGAACTAGAAATCGTAACCTAGGAGGTTAGGGTGAAACTAGCTAGTTTACCTATATAGCCTACAATGACGAGCAAGATAAAAGTCACACAAGCTGACAATGTAGATATGCAAGAAATTAAGAAATGGATGGAAGAAGGAAAGATGATGGAGTTTAATGCAAATGGAGAAGGAGTACTAAGGTATGGTCAAAGATTATGTATTCTAGGTGTATTCGAAGTGAAGAATGAAATACTAAAAGAGATACATTATTTTAGGTATTTTGTCTACCTTAGAAGTACCAAGATATATAAAGATCTAAAATGTCACTGTTGGTGGAAAAATATGACGAGGAAATTGAGAAGTTTGTATGTAGATATTCGACTTGCCAATAAATCAAAATAGAGCATCAAAGACCTGCTAGGAAGTTGCAACCTCTACCAATACTAGAGTGGAAACGGGAGCATGTGACCATGGATTTCATCACAGTATTACCTAAAACTATAACTGAACTAGACACCATATGGGTAATAGTGGACAGACTCACTAAATTTGCTCATTTTATACCTAACGTTATCAGGTATAAACTTGAGAAGTTAACCTAGCTGTACATCAAAGATATTGTGAGATTATATTGGATACTAGTCACAATAGTTACTCATAGAGATACAAGGTTTGTTGAGAGCTTTTAAAGAAGTTTACATAGGGCACTAGGAACTAAATTGTAGTTTAATACTATTTTCCACCCACAAATAGACAAATAGTTAGAAAGAGCCACTAAGATATTAGAAGATATCTTGGGGGCTTGTATACTAGATCTTGATGGGAATTGGGATGAACATCTACCCTTTGTAAAGTTCGCTTATAACAATGGTTATCAAGCTACAAATCAAATGGCACCCTATGAAGCATTATATGATAAAAAGTGTTGATCATCATTACATTGGGATAAAGTGGATGAGAGACAAGTGCTAGGACTTGACTTGATACAAAACACTATAGATAAGGTAAAGTTAATTGGGAAGAGAATGTAATCAGCTTAAAGCCATCAAAGTCTTATGTATTGTGAGTACCGTCCCATGTACATGGAGCTTGTATTATTAAGAGTTGTGTGTTAGAATAACTTATATGAAAGATAATAATTCGGTACTCAATTATCTCATTGCATCATTTTTGTATTTGTATTTTGGCATGGCATGCATGTCTGGTTATTGATATACATTATATTGGGCTTTAGCTCACCCTTCATAAGATCCTTTTTTTGGATGCAAGTACTTTTAGTGAGATTATAGGGTATAATGAGATGCTAGTGAACACAAGTCAAGATTTGAATAATGATGATGTGGAATATGTATCTTATGAAAAGTGATAGGCGGGCTAAGAGAAAGATAATCACTAGATGATTTTGTTTAGTTGTGTTATACTAAAGAGTTTGGTTATACTTAAGTTTTAAAATGCGTATGTTGTTATCAATTGTAAGAGATAGATTATGGTTTAATTATTGTTGATAATTTGTCTTCTGTAGTTTCTTCTATAGGGGGGAATGGAGAGGGATTTGTTAAGCCACTTATTTATACTTGTAATGTCCTAAAAAAAAATTAAAACTATATAAAAATTAAAGAAAATAAGCCGAATAATAGCCACTTCTAGGCTAGGGTAGCGAGAATGACAATTTTGCAATATTAAAAATTTTGAGAAAATTATGACAAAATTTAAAATATCGTGATACATTAATATTATTCTAATAATTTATGAATAACCACAAACTTATAATAAATGATAATAGGCTTTAAAATAGAAAAATGAGGAAGACATGAGATTTGTTGATAAGTATAACAAACAATGAGAAATAGATATTTAAAATAATTAGAAAGAATAATCATATGCAAAGGAAAAAGATAACTAGCATAGAATTTCAAATTGTATGAAATATATCACTAAATAAATTTAGAAAACGAAGTAATTGAAAAATACATGCGTATAGGTATATAGTCAAATAAATAAAAATATAAATAAAAATAATTGTAAATAATAATTTTAGTTCATTCAATTTAAATTAAAATAATAAAATTTTTGAAAAATAAATTACAAAAAATATTGAGTTAAATAATGGAATTAATTGAAATTATAGATTTAGGAAATTCAAATGAAAATTTAGAGTAAATATTTATGTTTGGAATAATCAAATTAGTTTAAACGTAAAGTTTCATAATAAAATACTAAAAATATAAAATTAAAAAATATCCTCGTATGTGCGCGAAATATTAAAATATAAATAATTATAATATATATATATGCATATGACGTTAAGAAAAGTAGTAAAAAAAAAAAAAGGATGCTAGCGTGTTCCTTAAAGTGAGTGTAACTCATGTGACCTCCGATTCACAATTCGTGACCGCTAACGTGTTCCTTGAAGTGAGTATAATTCATGTGACCAGTTTCACAAGAAACGAAGATATTTTTTGTATTTTAGGAATAATCATAAAAAATAATATTTAGCCTAGAATATTGATGAAATAGGTAAAAATATACTAGATATGATGATCTACATTATGAATAAAGTGTAATGATGTATTCTCTTGAATTTTTAGGTGAAGGAAAATTATCCCGTAAATATACTCAAAAACTACTACAAGTAGTCATGAAAATGAGACCTAAGTGAGTGGGAAACTCCATGATTTGCTACAATGTTTTATTGCGTGTATATTTGTTGTATATGAGTTACATTAAATTGTGTTGCCTTATGATTACGTATGTATACTTTATGTTCACGTGGAGGATGTGTATATATTCGTATTACGAAGGTGTAGATATATATATGTGTAAGTACAAGTGGATGTACGTATATGTGCATGATCATGTGTGCTTTTTGGGTGTGGAAGTACGTGTTATATATGTGTGTATGTGTTCGATGTATGTATATTTTAACATGAATAGATAAAGGATTTCTCTGCTATTTTGCCATAGGACAAATGCAAAAATCAAACTTATCACAATAAACTGAGTTATCAAGAGCATTTACAAGTTTCAATTTGTTAAATGAGGGATGACCAAGTCTAAAATTCCAAATATCAAAAGATTTTGGAAAATTATTAACATGGGATATAAATGAAGTATTATGACTATTACATGAAGAAACTTGATCACCAGAATTTGTAAGTCTTTATCATAGGAGAAATAAACTTGATTTAGCTTTAGCTTGACCAATCATTCTCTTTGTGGAAGAATCTTGAATATAAACATATTCTTTAGTGAACAAGACTGAATGACTATCGATAGAAATGAGTTTCGAGATAGAAATTAAATTGAAATGAAATGTAGGAACAAAATGGACATCATGAAGAACTAAATGTGAATTGATAAGGATGGAACCTGAATGTGTAGGTTGGATTTTGCATTCATTAGGCAATTGGACATAACAATTTTGAGTAGGAAAATAAGAATGAAACAAATCTAAAGAACTAATCAAGTGATATATTGCTCTAGAGTCAATTATCCATGTCACATTTGGACTTGAAGAAGTCAAGAAAAATAAAGCTAGCAAAAAAATATCTACCATAGTAGTTGAACAAATAGGAGCATTTCAATGAACAAGACTGGTATCTATCTTCGAAGAATCAATCTCCAAAAGGTAGTATAGAAAGCAACAATAGAAGATAACAAACAAGAATTACTCAACCTAGAATCTGAGACATTAATTAAATTCAAAAGATGAATGACTTGCTCCTTTATCAAATTAAAACTTAAACCTTACCCCTTTTGCATATTAGTTCTTGAACCAAAAACATTAGAATTACCGAAATGATTGCTTACTATTTTCTCTTTAGACTCAATTATCATCTAATTTACACCTACAATTCTTGGCCTATTAAACTTGAAATGAGGAGGAAAACCAATTAGTTTATAACACTTCTCCTTTAAATGCCTGCACTTATGATAGTAACTACACTGAATATCATTCTTCAACTTTTTTCTATTATCATGAATGGACACCATAGCAAATGCATCAGAAAAAAAAAAAAATCTCTGTTTCTTCTTTGGAATTCATCCCAAATAACTAGGTTATAAGCTTCATCCAAACTTGGAAATGGTTTCAATACTAGGATATGAGTTCTGAGAGTTGAGAAATTCTCATTCAATCCATTATGAAATTAGAAACATAGTCTTTCTATGACATTTCCATAAACTTGTTAAAGCATTCTTGATTACAATTTCCACAAGAATAGTGCAGTAAAGGCTAATAATTTCTAAGTTCCTCCTAGATAGTATTTAATTCAATAAAGTAATCATCTATTGATTTGTTTCCTTGAATAATTGAACTGAGCAAATTATATAGTTGACAAATTATTAGATCATCCAATTGAGAAAACCTAATCCTAAGTTCATCCCAAATATCCCTAACTGAAGTCATATAGATCACAATAGATGCAATTTGTAGATAAATTGACTGATGAAGCCATGCCATAATCAAATTATTACACCTACTCCAATTTTGAAACATTGAATTTGTATGCTTTATAGTAGGAATTAAACCATCTACGAAACCAACTTTATTCTATATTGACCATGTAAGCAAGAAAGAATGACTCAAAGTTCAAACCAGCTAAAACGAGTGTAATTGAAATGGAATTTTAATTATTAAAATGACAAATGAAGGTGAGGAAACATCTAGAATACATTACGAGGCTCGACTCTCTAAACCCTAAGATTGTTGGAAACTCTTAATGACAAATCTCTATAGTGGATCTCAACAATGACAAGGATGGAACCACTAGGCTCATAATGGCTACCTTTAATGGCTTCATTGATTTAGACAAAACCATATTTCACTTCTCTTTTGAAAAAAAAAGGACACATCGAGAATCATGTTTTCAAAACTCTAGCAACATTCAAAAGGGAACTAGTAATTTTATTCATAGAGGAAGAGGAGAATGATTTGGCATTACGGTTGAATCTAGCCGTAGTGGGAAAATTCTCTAAAGGAAGGCCCCTAATTTCATAAATTAAAACCTTCTTTGTCTCTCTAGGTTTAAAAGGTGCATACCATGTTGGTTCAACTAACGAAAGGCATATATTAATTCAACTTAAATTAGAGGATGATTACACTAGGGCTTAGAAAGGACTAGTTAACCAAATAGGTTTTTATTCCATGGGATTGTTTAAATGGACGAAGGAATTTGATCCTAAAGTTAAATGTCTTATTACCTAAGTTTAGATTGCTCTTCCTTATTTGAAGGCTCATTACTTTAAATAATCTATTTTGTTCACCATTGGATCAGCTTTTGGTAACCCACTAAGAACAGATTAAGCAACGTAGTCCTTAGTTTATCTTTCTGTAGCAAGAATCCTAATTGAGCTAGATATTTTGATGCCTCCCAAAAAAAGAATTTGACTTAGCAATGAAAAATCAAGCTACTACCAACAAATAATTTATGAAGATGTCCCTAAATAATGTATGTCATTTTGCGAGATTTGTCACTTGAAAAAAGAATGCAAATTGAACAACAAAAGCAATATTAATATAACTAAAGGTTAGGGGAAAATGGAATATAGAGTTAAATTGAATATAATGGAGAAAAAGTCACTAGAGGTTGCAAAAGAGGAATTAATGTAGGTTCAAGTGATCCGTTGCGAATGTATAGATGAAAATACGTGCAAATTCTACTAGAAAGTGTACTGGATAGATCAAGTAGTAAAGTAGTGAGTAGAGTGTCGATCCCACGAGGATTAATTAAGTCTTAAGTCTATGTCAAATTCTATTATTATTTAAGCAATGGAAGTGAGAAGTAGTGAGTAGAGTGTCGATCCCACGAGGATTAATTAAGTCTTAAGTCTATGTCAAATTCTATTATTATTTAAGCAATGGAAGTGAGAGAGTTAACTAATTAATGACTAATTACCTTAGATTGTTATTATAAGCTAAATGAGAATTGTGGATATTCATATGAAATTTTCAAATCCTCTAATCCTCTTTTGAGTTTTAAAGTCTCAAAATCCCAAATAAGTTCATTAGCTCTTGCTAAACAAAATTAATAGTGGACTCTAATCTATAACCATAAACCTTCTAGTTATCTGATTAACTAATGCCCTAAATTAATCCCTCTTAAGCCCTTAATGAGCTATTAACTAGAAACATTGCATTAATTCTTAGGTCAATTTCTAATAAGATTAAATAATGCTACTTTTGCATCTATTATTAAATCTTAGTTAGGAATTCCTATCAAACCCAAAACTCCCTACAGAGTCATTAAAATTTCTATAAACTTAATTCAATCAAGAAACAATAGTTTATAGTATAGGAATTACCATATGAATTTTCCACATATCTACAAATTCTATGACATAGATACAATTTTCATCTTAGGTGTTTGAGGGTTTCATCATATTCCCAGAAAGAAAGTGATGAGAATTTTTCCAGCAACCTAGATGTTTACATAACTCAATTTGGATGACGATCCAAATCACTTATGTTTTACCTTATTTTTGTTATTTAATAAATGTTTGAGTAATAATCTTACAGGTACAATGATATTTCTCCATAGGATGCCAAATGACTTACAATCATTGATCGCTAAGGGACATCATCAAATTCTCATCCAATGGCCCACTATGACAGACATTACTTTGATGCATTGGCTCTTTGATGATTTTTATTATTTTTGTATTTGTAATTATTCTTTGGACTATTTATGTTGTAATATTTCTTTTAGGATACTTTCATTTGCTTGTAATTGTCTTATAGGACAGGCTATCCTAAAAGTGGCATAGTTGTAATTTTGTAAACTTTTTAACCTTAACGGAAGCAAGTATAAATACTTGCTTAAGTAGGGTTTTGAGGGGAGAATTTTTCATATTAGAACATCACTTTTACGTGAGAGGGTTAGGGTGTCCTAATTCAAATTGCTCTTATCAATTTCAAATTCCAATTTGAGATTGTAGCGAGTGGCTTTAGGTTAATTTGTGAGTAATATCAAATTTACTTTGTTGCAATTTCCTTTCTTCTATAGTGAGTAGCATCTAGGGTGGTTTGGAAGTGTATTGACCAGAATTTGATTGCATTTGTAATCAAATTCTTGTTACTTTAATTGATTGGTTTTAGCCTTAGTTTTAACCTTCAATTTAGCATCATTTGAACCATGGATCTCTTTGTTAGGAAAGTGGATCACGGAATTGAATCTTGTTATTCTTGTGTGTATTTCATGTGGATTTACTTGTGATTATTGTTATATTGGAGGAAATTATCATTGTAGAATTGTTAATTACAACGTTCAGCATTCGAATTTCATTGCATCTCCACTAGGGTTCATGTAAATTCTAGTGGTTTGAACCGAGATTGGTGTAATCCATTTGAAGATTATAAGTTGCTCCAATTGTATGTGCTCAACCCCTAATTTAGGCACATCATATTTTGGTATCAATGCTTGTGGTTGTGTAGACGGAATGGTTACAAATTACATTCGGAAGTTAGGGTTGGTTGTTGTAGCATTTTAGACTAAACAAGTTGTTGGTGTGAACTTGCATCTTGTTGTTGTAATTGTTGAATTTTGTTGTTTTGTTGATGAGTGGATGATCACTTGGAGAATTGGACACTCTTGAAATCTTTGTTTGTGGCTGTGATTGTGTAGTGCATGAATAGCAAACCATGAAAGGGAAGAGTGGTGTTTCAATTATGAAGTGGAATTGTATAGTGTGTGTTTTTCGGAAAAGGTGGTGAAATCACAATTGTCATTTTCATATTTGAAATCAAAATTGAAAGTGTACATTAAGAGGTCAATTCAAAATTTTAAATACACATTAAGTCATAGTTAATTGTGTATTATTTGAATTTGAAAAGAAAAGCTTCTTACCATTTGTGGAGTTGTGCACTTATTGAACTTCTTTTGAATTTGAAAGTGGCCTGTCTTATCTTGCTTAGAAGTTGCGGTTTTGGTTGTAGTTGTAAAAGTGAAAATTGTACCATGGCTTGAGGAGTGAATTTTAGAGTTATCATTGTTAATTTAGTAGAGGTTGTCTACATTTGATATTGGTTATTATATATATTGTAAATGATAATGTTAATTGTGGCATGAAGCATCTTATACTGTGAGCATAAGGGGATTTTTGTGGCGGTGGATTGTGTGTGGTGTATGTATTTGCCTTGCTGCCCATTATGTATTTAAGTAGTGAGAAATCAAGGCAAGGATAAAGAAAGTGGAGTAGTAGAATTTTAAAAAAATCAAACAAGTTATTAAAGTATGAAAGTAATTGAATTAGTTATTTAAACACTTGTAGTTGAATTTAATTTTATCTACTTAATAGTAGTTGTGTGTGTACTTCATTTATTGAACTTTACTTAGAGTACTAACTTATTTCCTTATGCCTTTGAAGCTTTTTAAGATGTGAGCTATTATATTATTGTAGTTGTTAAATGTGTGGATTGGTATTGTTGAAGGAGTATGCTGTAAATTGTGTGACTACTTCTTTAAATCACAACATGTCCAACAAAAGTATGAATGGGGGAATTAGCAATGAGGCTAATAGCTAGGTTGGTGGAGGTTAGGGTTATAATACTGTAGGTAAGAGGACTTTGGAAGAACGGCTCCAGGATCTATTACCATAGTTGCTACTTTAACAACTAGGATTGATAGGATGACATTACCACAACCACCAGTGGTGAACCCACAGACACCATCTTGGGTAGCTCCATAAAACCTCTAGAGAGAAAAGGTAATGGGAGAAGGAAATTTAAGTAGAAGGATGAAGGTAGATCATCACCCTTACAGAGAAGAGAGGGACGACAACTTTGGGGCTAATCCTTACCCGAATAGGGATTTCAGCCCACCTCGAGGACTGGAATATATGAAGTTGCAGATGCCTTTTTTTATGGCAAGGGGTTAGTTGATGATTATCTGGACTGGAAGGATAAGGTTGAGGGTCTCTTTGAATGTTGTGAGATCAATGATAACACTTGAGTCTGATTGGTTGCTATTAAGTTTACAGAATATGTTGCCTTATGGTGGATAAATCTGATTATTAGCAAGTATAAGGATGGGGAGGCTGAGATTCAGACATAGAGGGACATGAAAAGGGTTTTGAGAAAAAGATTTATTCCTAAGCACTATAGATAGGAACTGTTCATGTGTCTGCAGACACTGAGGCAAGGAGGCAAGATGATTGATGATTATGTGCAGGAATTTGAAACCCTTATGATTAGATGTAGGTTAATTGAACCTCCAGAACAAACCCTAGCATGCTTCATCTCGAGGATGAAATATAAGATACCGTGTCGTTGAGCTACAGCGATATAGTACACTTGATGTAGCTATTCAATTGGCCTTGAAAGTGGAGAGGCAAAGGCAATCCAACTTATTCAGGGTTCCGAGTAGTAGGCCCAGTACTACTACTAGACTCGTGACAGTTGATGGTTGATCAAAAGGGACCAAGGTGGTAGGTAAGAAAGTGAGGGCAGTGGACAAAGCTACCCCCAGCACGGTTGGGGAAAATATACCCTCTAGGAAGGGTAAAGAGGTAATAGCACCAAACATGAGGTAGACTGTTCCATGATCTACTAGTGGAAAAGTACACCAAATTAAATGCTTTAAATGCATGGGATTTGGGCATATGGCAGCACAGTGTCAAAATAAGAGGGTTATGACTGTTATGGGGGGCATTGAAGAGGATATTGAAGATAAAAAGGAACAAGCTAAGCCTATAAATCTATCTATAGCACTGTAGGAGTACTATGATGATCATACTGTAGAAACACATAAGGAAAGTATAGGTGAACAGTATTTACCCATTAATGTGCTACATAGGACTCTAACATTATCTCTTGATGCTAAGGGCATACAGAAGGAGAATAAATTCCACACTTCTTGCAGGATCAGAGGTAACCTTTGTGTACTCATCATCGATAGTGGTAGTTGCACGGATATTATATCTGCTGCACTAGTAGATGAATTACAATTTTCTACTAGTCTACATTTTAGCCTTTATAACTTGCATTAGTTAGGTAATCAGGATAGTATGCATGTTACACTAAAGGCGAATGTGCATGCGAGTGTTGGGCAAAATTATCACGATGAGGTTCTATGTGACGTAATCCCTATGTGTGCATTCCACTTGCTATTGGGTAGGCCCAAGATATTTAATCGAAAGGTGTTACATGATGGTTTTAGAAACACCTATATGTTCAATACAGGAGGGTCTCGAATCATACTATCGCCTATAACTCCATCTAAGGTGCACCAATTCCAGGAGCAGATCAAAACTACTACCATTACATTTGGTAACCAGGAGAACAGGCTAATAGAGATATCCAGGTTAAGTTCCCAAAATGACCCTCTAGATTTGAGGGCAAATCTTTCAGAGGCCCGAGGGGATGATGGGAATTTTTTCGACAACATAGATGTTTACATAACCTGATTTGGATGGTGATCCAAATCACTCATGTTTTACCTTATTTCATTTATCTAATAAATGTTTGAGTAATAATCTTACAAGTACAATGATATTTCTCCACAAGATGCTAAATGACTTACATTCATTGATGATTAAAGGACATCATCAGATTCTCATCTAATGGCTCGTTGTGATTGGAATTGCTTCAATGCATTGACTATTTAAGGATTTTTATTTATTTTTTATTTGTAATTGTTCTTTCGACTATTTATGCTATAATCTTTCTTTTGGGACACTTTCATTTGTTTGTAATTGTCTTTTAGGATCGGCTACCCTAAAAGTGGCATAGTTGTAATTTTGTGAACTTTTAAACCCTAAAGAGTGCAAGTATAAATACTTGTTTAAGTAGAGTTTTGAGGGGAGAATTTTTCAAATTAGAACATCACTTTTACGTGAGAGGGTTAAGGATTCCTAATTCAAATTGCACTTATCAATTTCAAATCCCAATTTGAGATTATGGCGAGTGGCTTCAGGGTTAATTTGTGAGTAATATCAAATTTACGTTGTTGCAATTTCCTATCTTCTCCAGTGAGTAGTATCTAGGGTGGTTTGGAAGTGTATTGACCAGAATTTTGTTGCATTTGTAATCAAATTCTTGTTGCTTTGATTGATTAGTTTTAGCCTTAGTTTTAACATTCAATTTAGCATCATTTGAACCGTAGATCTCTTTGTTGGGAAAGTGGTTCATGGAATTGGATCTTATTGTTCTTATGTGTATTTCACATGGATTTACTGTGATTATTGTTATATTGGAGGAAATTATCATTGTAGAATTGTTAATTGCAACGTTGAGCATTCGAATTTTATTGGATCTCCACTAGGACTCATGCAAATTCTAGTAGTTTGAACAGCGATTGGTGTAATCCATTTGAAGATTATAATTTGCTCCAATTTTATGTGCTTAACCCCTAATTTAGGCACATTAGAAAGCTTAGAACATCATGGAATTAATAACACAAAAAAAATGATGGGAGTAAGTACAATGGAATTCATATTAAACTATAAAAATTGATTACTAAATTACATAAACAAATAAAAGTTTAGAGATCACTAACGCGATAAAATGATAGTATGAAAAAATTGCAAAACTCCTCAAGAACTTTAAGAAAAATAATCTTCAATCTTCCAAGATGATTTGCTAAAACTCATCAATCAAAAGAACAATTTGTCAGAGGAACAACTCTCTCTTTTCAAAACTAATCTCTAGGTTAACAACATATGAAAGGATATCTTAAATTGTCACAAACCAGTCATTTTTATAGAAAAATGGAGGAAATTTAGGCTAAAATTAAGTTTCTTATGTGATTATCACCTAGATCTCAAAGTCGGCTCAAGGCCAGCAGCTTTGAATTATAAGCTGATGATGTAATGTTGAAGGTCAGTTTTAGGTTGGCAATCTTCAGTTATAAGCCGGCTCTAAGCCAACAGCCTTCAATCTAAAATGCTTTGAATTTTCATGGTCAACCTAGATTGATCAAGTGTCCTTCAATTGCATAAAACTCCTCTAAATTGCTCGTTCTTTCACCTTAAGTCCTCAAAGACCTTAAATATCACAATACACTTAATTAAGTACAATTTCCTTAGAATTTTTATAACATCAGTGAAAACTTAACATGATTTGCACAATAAAATATGATTATAATGTGTCATTATCATGAAGAAAGAATGAAGAGAAGGAACATAGTATGCATCAAGAAAGTATTTGAAAGATGGATGGTGATAAACAAAATAAAAATCTGCATATTCTCAAAAGATCAAAAACAATTCTAGTTAAGATTTCAAACTCACAAAAGAATGAGGAAATGATCTGTTTAGAGATTATAGAAAAAATAGATGACATACGTTCAAACATTCCACTTGGTTTAAAATGTGTTGATGAGAGTGTTAGAATTAATAGTGACATAGAACAACTAGAATAAGTTAGTTTTGAGGAAGAAAGGATGTTGGAAATAGATATAGAAAACAATGTGGAGTGGATAACTATTAATAGAAGTAGGAGGAGAGGTAAAAAGGTTTAATTAAGCTGAGTTCTGAGGAACATGGGTAAAGGTATCTCTAACAACACAATTTTATCATGAATTTTATGTGTTGAAATATCAGAGGGATTAGCAACTAGAGATCAATCAAAAGAGTTGAAAATCTAATAAAAATTCATAACTCGAAATGTCTAGTAATCCTAGAACCAATGGTATAGGTGGGGAAATTGTAGTTACTATTGAGAAAGTTGAAATTTCAAGGAGAAGTGTCAAATAAAAATCCCAAGATTTGGACTATTTAGAGAGATATTAGTTAAATTAAAAAAATATGGAATAGTGAACAAATACTTTCAATTCAATTTTGGAACCTGAGAGCAAATAAGAAAAGCTTCTTCACTACAGTGTATGCCAATACAACAATAGCATTGAGATTAAATCTTTGGGTAGATTTGAATACACTTTTTTAAAGCATGGTGATCATCCATAGTTGGTGAGTGGTGATTTTAACTACATCAGAATGGCAAAGAAAAGGGTAGGGTGGAATGCTCCATCGATTAAAGCTATGACTAATTTCAACCAAGAAATAGTGGAATGAGAACTAGAGGAACTAACCTTCATGGGCTTAACATCACATGGAATTGAGGAACAATATGGCAGCTTCATGATAAGGAATTATGTAATTCATCCTAGATGGGAGATGCAATGACTATAGTGATCCATCTAAACAAAACATGTTCAAATTATAGTCCTCTACTTATTAGGTCTAAAGAGCTTCAAAAGAAACAATCAAGTTCATTCAGATTCCTCAGTGTTTGGACCAAACAAAGAAGAATATTAGATGTAATAAAAAAGAGTTGGGAGGGTAATGTGGATTGCGGTGGTTTGACTAAACTGCAAACAAAATTAACTTGCTAAAAAAAAGAATTAAGTGATTGGAACAAAAAAGTAGTGGGAAATGTCTTCAACTAAGTGAAAGAATGGGAATAGAAAGTGGATGAATTAGAAAGAAAATGGGAAGTAGAAGAATTTGAGGTAAACATAATGGAACTCCATGTAACTTAAGCTAATCTATCCTTTTCTTTAGCTTGTGAGGATAATCTCCTACAATAGAAAGTAGGAATAAAATGGCTAAAGG
The DNA here is from genome assembly GCA_037954665.1 of Laguncularia racemosa. Classification (NCBI taxonomy): domain Eukaryota; kingdom Viridiplantae; phylum Streptophyta; class Magnoliopsida; order Myrtales; family Combretaceae; genus Laguncularia; species Laguncularia racemosa. Next base: position 504,890 of record JBBMOL010000264.1, on the reverse strand, counting down.
ATGGTGATTAGAATTCTCAATACTTCCGCACAATCATTAGGAAAAAGCAATTTAAATAAAAAATCACCAAAATCAAAGTTATAATTAGGCAATGGGTAGAAGATCCACAAGAAATTAATAAATCAGTAGTGAAATATTTTCATAGAATTTTCCAACAAGAGAAAGTCTTATAATATCAAAAACTAACTTGGTTAAAGAAATGAATGACTAAAGATTAGAACAATCATTTAATTTCTTATCCAAAACAGGAGGAATTTTGGCAAATCATTCAACAATTGTAAGATAATGCAACTATAGGACTTGATAGATTTGATAGATCCTTCAATAAAGTTGTTAGGTTATTATCAAAGAAGACATCATGGAAGTAATAAATTGCTTCATCTAAAGGCATTACCTTCCAAATTATTTCACATCAACTACAATTTGTTTTATCTCTAAAAAAGTAAATCTTAATGCGTGGAAAGATTTTAGACCCATCAATATCTGTAATGTCTTTGTTAAAATAATTTAAAAGATACTAGTGGATCGATTAAATACTTTTCCCCTAAAGTGTTTAGTAGAAAATCAAATGGGATTCATAAAAGTTAAACATATCATGGAAAATATTTTGATCACTCAGGATTTCTTACATTTGTTAAAAATGAAAGTAAGAGATGAAAATCTAGTAATCAAATTGGACATGGAAAAGGCTTATGACAGACTAAATTGGTCATTCCTAATGAATGTATTAAACAATATTGTGTTTTGCTCATCCTTTTGCCATATGATATTTAGACTACTTTTCAACTACTATTTTTTCCTAAATATTAATCATAACATTAATGATTCTTCAAATCGTCAAGGGGTTTACACCAAGGAGATCCACTATCACCTTTGCTATTTGTTATCTATTGTAACGTATTATTGAGAGGACTTAATGATTTAATCAACAAAAACCTAGAGATGACTTTTTAGGTAGGAAAATTTCAAGTGCATTTCCCATTTAGCCATTGTCAATGATTACATTCTATTTATTAATGGCTATAGAAAGTCAATGAAGAAATTGCAAGGTTTTTTTTAAGGTGGTTTGAGAATATATCAACTTAGAGAATAAATAGAAACAAAAGTGCTTTCCTAACTATTAAAGAAGATAACTCTCCTTTAGTAATTTAAGCAAAGTCAATATTAAAATTTCCAAGAGAAGATTTTCTTATACAATATTTAGGATGTCTACTAATTGTTAGAGAAAAAGGAAGCACATTTTCTTTGACTTAATCCAGAAAATAAAGAATAAAATTGAAAATTGGGCTAATCTCTAGCTTTCAAAAGGTGCCAAATTGATTTTAATCAAAAGCATTCTTAATTCCATTCCTTTGTATGTGAAGTAAAGATAGAAACCTCCTATTTTTATAATTAGGGATCTAGAAAGATGCTTTGTAAGATTTTTTTGGAAGACATTTGAAAATCATGAAGGAATTCACTGGATTAAATGGAAGAAGGTATGTACACTAATTGAAGAGGGGGGACCTAGGTATAAGAAAACTGGAAGACATAGCTAAAATAGAGGATATGAAGCTAAGGTGGTGGCTAAAATCGGGTGATTCTTTGTTTTCCAATTATTTCCATTCTATATACATATGGGACTCACATCCATGTTTATTAAAGGAAAAGAAATTAGATTCATTGGCCTAAAAAAGAATAATTAGAGCAAGAAAATTAGCAGAAGTGCATATATTCTTTAGATTCAAAAAGGAGACGGTAACTTTTGGCTAGATAATTGGTTTGAAAAGTCCAATTTTCATCATCTAATGCCATCACAAGCTATATGCATGGAAACGATCAGTGATTTTATATCAAATGGTGGTTAGAATAAGGAGTTACTGCAATCTCGGTTAAGCTTTAGATCAAGCTACAAAGATTTCCAAAATATCATGCTACCCTTCATCTTTATATTCCATCAAATGGAAGTTATCAAAGGATGGGAAGTTTTTTGAACAAGCAAACATGGAAATTCATCTAGGAATCACAAAACACTTCAATGAACCATCTAGCTCATCTATGGAATAGTAGAATTCCTCCCAAATTTTCAATATTTCTATGGAACCTACAAGAAAAAGCAATTCCTATAGATGAGGCTCTAATGAGGAGAGGAATACAGCCAGTTTCAAGATGTTAGAACTGTGAAAAGGCACATGACTTAATTAATCACTACTTCTTTGAATGTAAGGTCTTTAGAGAATATTAGCAGTAGCTCTCATGGCTATACAATCTTCCTTAGTTGATTAGTTTTAGAACATTTGGTCAACTTATGTTATGGTGGAGTACAAAATTCAAAAGAGGTGATGAGAAGGTAGTTATGATTGCTGCTTATCTTCTATGATTTTATCGGAAATTTAGACTAGACCAAAAATGTGAAGGTAGAAGAAATCTAAATTAGGTGATAGGGAAAGTGGTATCAGAATGTTCATTTACATTTTAGATCTTCTCAATTCCAAATTGTAAAAGCAAACGTAAAAACCCTATCACATGTGCTTGGTCCGAACCATAGGCAAGTTTTGTAAAGTTCAACACAAATGCATCGCTATTTGATGGTAAAGCCACTAGTGGAGGTATAGCCTAAGATGAAGAAGGTAATGTATTGTTTGCATTTGGTAGCTTGATAGTGGTTGAAAATATAACAATTAAAAGAAAAAGTTTTAGTAAATAAATAAATATTCATACATGATTAATGGCAAAATAAAGGCTTGGTATATTTTCTTTCATTTGTACACGATTGAATCATATCATTATGCTTATTTAATTTTGTTGATTCTTTTAATCTAGTATTTTTGCTAACTATCTTTTATAAAGATTATGAAAGATATTTCTTTCATATTATTGAGAAAGTAATATTTATATTATACGTACATGAAAGCTATGATATTTTGAGTTTAATTAAAAGGTATGAATCATATAACATAAGTTTTTAACCATTCATTATTCAAAATATTAGTTGTCTTATAATAAATTTGAACTTTAACTCTTTGTTATTGTTTAATTATTTATTTAATGAATATTCTTATTTCAGTTGTTATTCTTCCTTGCTAACATTAAAAAATTTGTTAAATTGTAACCACACCCCTTTACATTTATTTATATGCAGTTAACCTCCTTATCTTTGACATTGTATGTTAACATCCCCAAATGTTTAACAACTGTGTATTTAGACCCCAATGTGCAATTAGACTTCCAAAATAAGCATTTAGGAGTCTAAATGCATTTTTTTTTCAAGGTTCGAAGGTATAAATATATGATCTTAAAAATAAGGGTCTCAAGTACACATAAAGTAAACATAAGGAAGTCTATTTGCAATTTATGAAATTTTTATAGTATAATTAGGCTATTAATGGAATTTAAAGGGTTATCTACACTTACTCATAGCATTTGGCATAGACATTTCACAATGCTAGGAACATGTTTTCAAATGTTATCAATATTACTTTTTATCTTATGTATTTTAGCCTATTAACAAGGTCAATGAAGAAATAAAATTTTCAACTTCACTTAGAGTAGGTTTGGCAATAAAAAAAAGAAATACTATTGATTTTTTTTATTGTCTCAAGTTCATCTTTAACTGAGTCATGCCATCAAACTCACAAAATCTAACCTATAAGATGAATAAACGTGAATTATTAAGGTACCAAAGGTGTCTCTAGTGCTTTGACTTTGATGCTCAAGTTAGAGAAGTAATGTGAGAGTATGATAATAGAAGCCATTCATTAATATTAGATCCTTACCTAGTTAAAGGGACCTCCTATTATATTACTACTATGGCACTATATTTTTTTGTAAGTAAATCTTCCTCAAAGACACTATGTTCATTATAGGAAAGGTTTAATAGAGTGTGTTCTTTAAAGGAGTTAGATTACTTTCTTAGTCTATATAAAAAAACTTAGGCATTTTCCTATTCTATTGCTTCACTAAAATGAAGTGGGCTATAGGCTTGAGGCTATTATAAGCCAATAATACTTGCCCCTAACTTTCATTAGTTACAAAGCACGGATGAAAGTAGAAGCCATGGTGAGTTTCTTTCACAAAATAATGCCTAAATATATTAGGCAACTTATGCTTTAGCTACGAGGTGTTAATTTAACTTGGGGAGTATTTTAGTCGACCCTATCATTCAAACCACATCAACTTGGGCCTTTAAGTGAGTTTCCATTTAGATGTCAACACTATGCTTGGGTGACCTCAAGCGAAGGAATAACATATACGAATTGGGAAGCATTCAACTAAGTTGACCGAAGGAGTTTGACCTTAGGTTTGCTCAAATGAGTGGTGTCTATATCAACAAGCAATAGTGAGCGCGTCTCAAAATTCTCAATTGCCCCTTGAGCTTAACAAAATGGGGAAGCTTGTTAGACATGCTTCCATCTTTTTATTTTACGAATCTAAATCACATTTATATACACGCAAATCTTGCATTTAATAAGGAGAGATACTTAGCACAACAGGGTAAAAGGTAGTTATAAAGGCCAAAAAATCATGGCCCTTCATTTTAGCAACAAAACGTGTGGCACAATCCCAAGTTCTCTTGGAAATTGCACATATCTTCTATAATTGCCTATATAAGTGGGCTTAACCATCAAATTTTTACTTTTTACATTCTAACTTCTCAAAATCCCCTCAACTTCTTTAGCTTTCTTTTTAAACTTCTGCATCTTACCAATCTTTTCCATATTTTTCCTTCTTCTTGGATCATAATTTCAAAATTCTTGCATACTATTTTAAATCCCCTTTAAGAGGTTATTACCCTCCTAGTTGCAACAATGGATGTAACAGGACCTTTAAGTTAACCCATAGTGCTTGTAATATAAGCTAAAAAGGTGGACAAGTTAGTGTTAAGGTTGTTTGAAGAAAAGGATGGTGGGGAGGTCCATAAAGAGTTAGCTTTAGAGATTTATCCTAATGTTGGGGAGGACCACAAGCCAATTAGACTAATTTACAACGAGCCTTATACATTTAGGTCAACGTTGAATGGAAGGTTAGGTTATATTGTATACCCCTTCTTGAAGGCTAGATTATCTAACTTGCATATGAGCATGAATGTGTTGCCTTAATGAAAGGCAACTACTTTTTTGTCTATTAAAGGTTTTTTTTTTTTAATTTGTTGTATTTGTTGTTTACCATGTTTTAGATGGAATTCTTTAACTGTTACCATACTGCATCAACCCTTACTAACTCATTCTAAACACGTGTATGTTGTTGGTAGCATTCAAGAGTTTGTGCATGTCATATGGAGTGAAGCCACCCCCTCAACTATTTTGACTATTTTAAAAGGTGAAACAATTTAGGCCATCACAAGGGTGGTTTTATCTATTGAGTCACCTTAAGATGAAATTAATGGATGGTCTAATGTCCTCAGTGCATAATTGGAAAGAAAAATTCATGGTAGTTAAAACTTTTGAGGTGTTAGAATTTTAGGTTTGTTACATGAACACAATAAGGACAAAGTTGATTAATTAATGGTTCATGATGAGCACTAAGCTAAGGCACTACTTCAAGGCCTTAAGGAGAATGGGAGACTATTTAATGCCTCGAGCTTGACACATGAAAAGGGTTGGGGGCATTGTCAGCCTTGAAGAAAGAGGGGGAGCAAAGAGTGCTATTGTTAGGATGTCAACTTGTGAATTGCGGAATCACTTTTTAAAATATTTTTTTTTTCTTTTTTTTAGCCAAACCCCATACACTACATAGGGGGTGTTTTGGATACTAACCCTAAATTTTATTAATAAAATAAAAATTACAAGTAAGAGGGGAGCATTAGGCCTTACCTCTTAAAATAATTACAATACCTATAACCTACTACAAAAGTAAACAAGAAAGTACTAGTTTTATAATGAAACCAAAGTAGAAGAATAAAGCAAAATACAATAAGGCATACTACTCCCAATGCAGCGTCTAGCTCAAGTTTAGCACAAAAGCAAGAAACCATATTATGTTTTGTAATAAAGTAAACCTAAGAAAAATTAACAAGGCAAAAGTCGAAAATTACATAAACTAAAAATATCTTGTTCCAAAACCTTTCTATGTTTGAAGTTTAGTTAAGCTTAATTTTCATAAAAAAGATTCGACTGAGTGTCTTATAAATGCCTTGCTAACTAGTTAGTTACAACATTTCTATCTCTCCTAACATGACTGGCATGGGCCCAGATCTCTTCAATTAATTTCTTTGCCCATGATATATCATTCCATATATCCCAACTAGTGATTGCTATGGATAGCCATGTTAAAACTACAAGAGAATCTGCTTCAATCAACACATGAAAAATTAAATTGCTTGCATAGTTGTGAACCCCTAATAAGTGATGTTAGTTCAATTGTTTCAATTGTATTATGCTTTAAGGCAAATCTAAAACACATGGCCACTTTTTTGTAGGAGAAGTTAAGAATATTGCCACCTTCACCCTTGCCTTCACTTAAACTACCATATATGTTTAGTTTAATGAGTTCATTTTTTAGGTAGTTCCAAGATATGGAGTGCAACTTTCTCTTTTTGGGTGGTTTTGTAATAATAGTAAAAAGTTCCTCATCATGTTTTATCTATTTCAAGTTAAGAGGGTTAGCCTTCTCAAGATACAATAAATCATCTAAAATTTGGTTAGCAACTATCTTAGAAGACTTAATAGTGTTCCAATGCTTCTAATTGTTTCTCTCACCCAAAGATGCTAGCAAGTTAAAATAAGAACAAAGACTTTGACATGATCAGATAAATTTCTAACTTTATGTCTCCTAAACTATAATAGAAAAGTGATAGAGAGAATGTTTGGAATATGAATTATGCCAAAATATGATAAAGTTTATTTCCAAACATCCCTAGCAAAGCTACATGATAGAAAAAAATGCACAATTGTTTCACATTCATGTAGACAATAAACACACTATGAAGCTAGAGCCCATCCCCATAAGCATTGTTTATCTTTAGTGGGAATAAAGGATTGAATGGCTCTCCACATGAATAGTGATATCTTCAATGAAATAAATTTATTCCAAAAAAGTTTATTATGATCTACCTTTTCGACTTTATGTTTAAGCTCATTCCAAGCATTGTTTTAACATAACTTGTTGAGGTAAAGTCTTTGTGCTCAAGGATAAAGACTCTCTCTATCTCTCTTTTGTAGCATTTGTTCTTCTTTTGTAGATAACCAAGGTTAGATATAGGTCCTCCACACCTATACTAAAGGTGATCAATACGTATGACATCGAATTATCGATTGTGAGTATTCTTTTGGGTTGTTTAACTATGAGTAACATCATAACAATTCTCACATGCAAAAGTGAATAGCTACGGAGGTTGAGCTAAAGTGAAAAACCCCAAATTTCTAAATAAATTCAATGAAATTATGAAGGGAAATTTGGAGTCAATTCGAAAAGGATTACAAAATTTAAAGCTTCATTTTCCCAAAATGAACTTTTACCCTGACATTTGATTTTATTAAACATAGCTCCAAAATAGCCTAGTGACCTTAAATGAAATCTCACGACTCTAATTAATGGTCAAAATCATTAAGGAATTATTTAGAGTCAATTAGAAAAGAGAAAATAAAGTATAGAAATCAATTTTACAAAAGGACCATTTTGCCCCTATATTTGATATAAAGTCTCTAAAGTTGGTCAAAATCACTAAATAGCTTAATTAAAGTTATTTAGAGTCATATTAAATTATTGGGAGTGATCTTTTAAAATTTGGAGATAATTTACCAAAAATTACCATTTTTACCTTTGAAGATGGTTTTATCAAAATTAGACCCAAAATTTCTCAAATATCTTAAATATAGCTTCAAGACCTTGATTAGGTGAATAAAATCAATTACAAAATATTTGAAGATAATTGAAAAAAGAAAATTTTAAATTCGGAGGTCAATTGGGTAAAATAAGCAAAATGCCCTTAAGCTTATTTTGTTGAAGGGTAGGTAACTAATTGAGTTTTCAAGGGCATTTTAGGGAAAAGAAAGCATCATATTTCAATTGGAATAGTTGGTAAAAATTGAAGAAAAATAAAATAGAAAATAGGCTAAGTTGGAAGACACATATGACCTTTAAATTAAATCCACTAATCTTTGTAGACCTAATTGCCTTTACCCTTAAACCCTTACTATAACCTACTATAAGACCCCATTTTTGGGCAAAAATCAGCAACCCCAATCTTCATTTTTTGAAAATTCTCAAAGGTAAAAACTTAAAAAAAAAAACTATTAAGATTCACTTATATCTTAAACCCTTCAATACCCATTAAACCATATACTAATCTAGTTGTTTTCTTATGAGATTTAAGTGGAAAAAGCAAGTGAGGATCTTAACTAAGGGGCTTCTAGTCACAGTTCAAGGATAAAATTAAGGTAAGTAATATTTAGTATGATTTAAGTAAGTTTTAGCATGTCAAACATTAATTTAAGTGGAGATTTGTGGTTTTATGTAAGGGAAATCAATTGGAATCAAGAAAAATACTATCTTTAGGGCTTATTGTGAATGGTTAAGTTAAATCTCTAATAAGGAAAGTTTAATACAATGGTTGATTTGATGATTTAGGATGTTTAGAAGTGATTAGACATGATGATTTGTTGATTTCTTGGACTTTTATGAAATTAACACAAAACACATATTGAACTACCATCCTTATTAATGATTCCTAAGTGTCATTTGATGATTTGAGATGCTAATCCATGTTATAGTGTACTAAATTGTTGCTAGATGTTGGATTAAATGATAGAATTGAATTATGATCCATGATAATTAAAGATATGTAATGGGTTGTTGATGACCATCAAAATGAAGGGGAAATTAGGATTTGATTTCCATGAGAAATATGATTTTATTGTTAAAAGATGATCACTTGATGATTAAAGTATAAGTATGTGGATTTTGGAATGATTTATGTGATGAATTGGCTATATATGGCATTTTAGAAGTTGGAATTGATGGTATGATTGAACAAGTGGATGAATAAGTTGATTTGATTGCTAGATTATGATTTTTTTAGCATGTTATCATGTTTCCAAAGTGTTAAATTTTATGAAAATTGAAGTTACAAGATGGATATTGAGTTTGTCAAAATTTAGGGGTGATTTATATTTAATTGGAGGATTGTATGAACTTAAAAGTGTGATTTTATTGTATGATTTAATAATATGTTTAATTCAAGAAAATTGTGATATATTATTCTTATTTTGAATTAATTTAGTGGAATTATGATTTATTTATGAATAGAAATTGGATTGGATGTGAAATGAAGCATAGAAGTGAAAATTTGTTGAACGTGGACTTATAGGATTATAATTAAATGTTTAGGGCATGCTTTCTTTTAGTACACTATTTTGGAGGTGTTTTGGATTTAAAAATGAAAAGTAAATCATGTTTTAGACTCTAAAAAAGGAATAGGAGCAAGTGGGCTCTGATTTGGAATGATTTGGACAAAAATTAGATAAAATATGTGCTTATAAAGTTAATAATACATAACTTTTGTGTAACTTGTTAGCCCAAGGGCCATAAAATGAATAAAGCAAGGTTTTTATTTCTTAAATGGGTAGTGGAATTGATAAGGAATCAAATGACTTTAGTTTTCACTTGATTTGGGCTTAAATTGAGCAAGTTATGACTTTTAAAAGTTAAGACTTTTAAAAGTGGCAAATTGGAATTTAATCAATGGTTAGCTCAAAATAAATCGGATTAAGGCTAGCCCAACTCCAAGTCAACCCATTCACATAAGCTAAGGACCACCCTCTTACCCTCCTCCTTAGGTGGCCTATATGATTTAACATAATTGGAGTAAAAAGGCCTAATCAAATTGAGTATTCTAATTGGACCAAAATGCAAATTGACTTTATAGTAAGAACTCTATTGATCAATAGGCCAAAAATTCAAAATATAATTGAGCTCATTTCCTTCTAAGGCTTATATCCTCAATTGATATTATCATGATAAATAATTCAAACTAGGCCTCAAACCATTTTAAGACCCAAATCAAATTAAATAATTAAAATAAACTAGACTTAGGCCAAATGAAATAAAATGGACTTACTTGATTATAATAAAACCTAAATGGGTCTAAGATCTAAAATATACTTGGACCCATTAATCTTTAGGGCCTATACTGTAAATAAACCTTAATAAATAAATTAAACCTAAATGGGCCTTCAACAATATAAGGCCCTAAATTAAACAAATGTTTATAATGAAATTATAATTTGACATAATAATTAATTAGGCCTAAAACATAATAAATAGGACTAATTAAATATAATGGGCCTTGGTTAATTAAAATAAATTAAAGTAATTTAATTGGACTTAAAATATAACTAAAATGGACTTAGTAAATATAATCAATACCGATCTATCTTACTATCCTAAGATCAATAGAAAAATATACCTATCAATTTTAGAGTATAATAGATATTAATATTGAGTTTCAATCTTATAAAGTCTATGATTACTAATAATTACCTTTCTCATATTATAATTTGTAAAATCGAGTGGAACAACTAGAAAACAATAAGTAAATTAAAAAAAAAATATTATCTATAAAAGTATATCAAGATATTGAATCTTCATAGAATTACTAATGTAATTGACTAATTATTATTTAAATTCATTGTTGTATTCTTGGACCATGAGAATTTCTAAATTGAACTAATAGCTATCTTAAGTCTACTAATTCATAATTATAGGTTGATTAATCAAAATATCATCATAATTGAAACCCGTAGAATTGTATTACTTTTGATATGTGAATTCCATTATCATATTTGACTCTAATCTAAATGATTTATGTCATCCTATCTCTAGGATTATGTGCAACTCTTTCTAATTATGTTAGATTTATTGAAACATAGAATCTCTCAATCTCTATGTATAAAATCAAAACATCAAAGTAATACACTAGTAATATTAATTTGAAAATAATAAAGCATACATAATTAGATTACAAGAATATCAATAATTTCATTAAATAACAAATCAAAAAATTACATATTCATTTTAGAATTCATCATACCCGAGTATCAAAGTAAATTAAGCAAGCATCATAGTAAAATTCAAAATGGAAATATAAAAATAATTCATAAATAAAAGAATCATTAACTCAATAACAATAGTAAAATTCTATAACTACTAATATGCTAACCCTAAGAGTTCTAAGTTTTAATTTTCTAGAGAATAATTGGAATCTTTATAAATGGGGAAACTAAGTTATAGCAGATAGAAACATGCTTGTTCAAAGAGTAAGAAACTTGACTTTATAAGAAAAAAAGTGAATCTTCTAAAATAATCACACTTTGAGAAAGTAATTTTCAACTTCTATAATTGATTTGGAAAGTGACATTTTTGCTTGACATGGTATAGCATGGTTGTGCAAACGCCCATTTAACTTGTCATGAATTTTCTTAAATAATTGCAATTTTGCTTCATCATAATCTTCAATACAATTGTGTTGGTGAGCGTGTACTTTTATATGGCCTCTAGCAAGGTCATGTACTTGCACCTACAACTTGTCTTTCTTTATAAGTTCAGCACAATCTTCGATACATGCATGTTGATGGGCATATTGATCATTCCACTTTTGTAACTTATTTATTTTAATTTCTATTAGTGTGAAACTCGTGTGAATTTATTTCATCTAAAGTTGCCTTTTAGGACCTAAAATTAAAATATAAGCCAATTAAGTGTAATTTCTCATCAAATATACTTATAAAGTAGATAGAAACCAAATAAAAATTAATTAATTAAAAGTGTTCTTTCAACACTTATAAATAATTAACCGTAATTGAACTAACTCAATTGGAACTCAAATTGCAATTTGAGAATTGTTGACCTTTCTAAGTATACAATAACTTGCATGTTGCTTACTAAGTTAGAAAAGTCAATTTGACTAATAATCAAACCGACTAAATAATTGCTTGGTGTTTATGCATGATCAATTGAGCTAGCAACTAATAAACCATGAATTGAGATTATGGTTGCATTCATATACCCTAAAATGACATGATAGTTTGACGCTTAGGTTATCAAGTAATGGCTTAGCGGGTAATTGATAAGTAAAATCTTGTTAGATACCGAGTACTATAAATAAAGAGAAGGTATATTGAGAGCCGTCCAAGGATATGGGTGTTGACAAGCAATATAATATAGTTGGACAATGAATAATAAGGACCACGTAACGACGAGTTCACTTAGATGAGATTATTTTAGTTTTGGTTTTGGTTTTGATGACATGGAGTCCAACAACTCCTATCAACCATTGATGTCCACTACAATGGAATCAAATCAAATGTCCCTTGTTATGATATTCAGAGTCATGAGTAGTCTTGTGCTAGAGATTTAAATAAGATAATGAAATGATCATATTGATTATCTATTGCATTAGTATGTAAGCTTACTTAACATTTGTATTTCTTTTTGTTTCTCTTTTTTTGAGTGAGAATTATTTGATGAATCTATTATATGAAACATTAGGTTTTGGCTTAAAGGAGGTGAGGATGAGTTTGCAAACTTAGATTACAAGGACTATTTTTACTTTCATATTTTGACATAGACCGAGTTAATTTTGTTCCAGTATTGTATTTATACTTTAAAAAAGTTACCTATGGCTTTATAGCCTATAAATCTATGTTTGTATTTTGTAAACCCCTTAGACCCTAAGATTTAAATTTCTATATTGCAATTCCTAATGTGTTTTCCAAACTTATCAAACCTACAAAATGTTTTTTAAAATCAACGAATTGTTAATATTTTTCAAACTTTAATAAAATGATTTTAAGACCTTAAAATTGATTTAGAAACCCACATAGCAATTGTATCTTTATTTATTCTATTTAAATGGGGTACATGGTGAACTATCTTCATTATAGTGAATTAGGAGCGAGTCATAAGAAGTACTTAGGAAGTGCTTGGGGCAATTCAAGAAGATTGCCAAAAGAGGGTCACCGAGGCTAATGATTGTGTTAAGCAAGCACTGGTTGAGCTGGAAAAGGCTTATGAAGAGCTTAAGCATGCAGTCTCTTACATAAACAATCCGTCTAAGGAGATCACTAGCTACTAGAAGAGAGATAGGCCTACCTCACCAATACGCTTCAATGAGAGAAAATAATAAGCAAGATATTGATATTATGAAAGACTATCTCAACAAGTTTTTTGAAACAAAATGGACACTAAAGGAGCAAGTTAAGGAACTCGAGTAATGTGTCGTGCAACTAAACACATGTATCTAAGAGTTAGAGGAGTTGGAGAAGATAACCAAGGATCAATACTATGAAGAGATCTAACTCAATAGTGAATATGCTAAATAGTTGGTTGCTGTGATGGAGGGAGGCAAATGGAAGATGAGAGACTAGATCCACGAAAGGGATTTAGGGTATAACCTTAGTTGGCTTGTCGAGAATATGTAGGTGCTTGATACCTCTCTAGAGGAGGAGCTAGAGACCAAGAAGGTGGCAGTAGAGGCTGAAGACCAAGATAATGAGGTTACTTTATTGCCTAGTGAAGACAGAAAGTCACTACCTCGCCCTCCTCCTCTTGAGGCTTATGAATAGTAACCTCACTAACCATCTTGCCTCTTGTGGAAGACCTTCCTGAGCTATTCTTTGCTTTAGATGATCACTAGGGCAAACGTCTCTTCATATTCTTTCTTTTCAAACCTTTTTTTTTTCTTTTAATTTCATGTAGAATGGTCAAAATGCCAACCCTCAATATTCATAATGAATCTTCTTGACTAATGAAATTGTATTTTTCATTTCAATTCTTAATAGCCTTTATGTTTGAAGTTTTACTCTTACACTTTATAATTTTATACTTTTTCATTAATTGATATGTTCTTAATCAAATCTTTTTTATTTAATGAGGTGCGTTACAAGTTAATAGATTAGATTGTATTTTAATTGGTGAAGGTGCACAAGTTAGGGCTTTAACCCCCATTAGGAGCATTTATGCAGTGTGGAGTATACTTTTGCTTTGCTTGGCCTATGAGGCTTAAGGACTTGTACACTTGATAAGTGTGGTCCTTTTACTTATCCTGTTACCTTAATGAGGTTTAGGATTTTTAATTGTTAATCACAACAATTGTGCAATTGAGTTTTAGTTTCTTGTCCTTTTATAAGACGAATTCAATATAATTTATGCAAATAATAGATGTAAGTTATAATTCCATTGAATAATAGGAATATTTGCAATTAAGATGACAATTCAATGTTCATTGAGTCTTTCTAAGTATATACCCCATTTCCTACCACTCTTTGTATGTGGATGGGATCTTCCTAAAATGAGGCTAACTAGCCTTGGGCTCCTCTTGATCTTATGGCTTCGCACTTCCAACGAGCTAGATTTCCTAGTTGAAAAACTTAATGTTTTGCCTTTTGTCATAATATCTAGTTGCTCATTGTTGATATGCCATCACCCTATAACTGGCTTAGTCTTTTAACTCTTCAAGGAAGCTATGGTTAGCTTGAAGACCAATTCTGTTAACTTGTAGGTCTAGGTCGCAAGTGTAGAGGTTGGGTAGTTTGAGCTTGACTAGTAAGACCACCTTAATTTTGAAGGTAAGGTTGAAAGAACTCTAACCCATAGCAGTTCTTAGAGTTGTTTAAGATCTCCATAATATGTAAGGGAGCTTGTTGGCCCACTTACCTTTTGCTTTATGAACTCTCTTCTTGTAACTTTATGAAATAACTTTATTGTTTATTGCCTTTCATGCCTCGAGTTGGTCTTAGGCTGAATTGAATCTTCAAACTCACAAAATCTAACTTGCAAGATAAATGAATGTGAGATGCTAGGGCATTAAATATTTTTCTAGCAATTAAACTCCAACACTTAAGTTAAAAAAATAGTAAAAGGGCATAACAATCAAAGTTTATAATTAGTATTATATGCTTACCTGATTGGTGTAACCTACTATTTATAGTATTGGCATGGTGCTATTAGATCCAAAAACTGAAACCCATTAACCTATAGGTTTCCTATCATATTCTACTAAGCGGACAACACATATATGTATATTAATGTTGATTGTTTTAACAAATTTTCATATTAATAAATATTGTATAAAAAGTCATTAGCGCGTAAGGAAAAAGAAAAAATACGTACAACTTCTCCAATGATGCAAGGATATCCTATATGTAAATATATTTTGTGTCTATATAATGTTTTATTTATTTATTCTTTTTTATTTTCTTTTTCTCACTAATTCGATAAAGTCTATACATATATATATATATATATAGCGTAAAATTCATTTAAGTTTAAACCTATCTAATAGTGATATAATAAAGTTATAGTCTTTATGACATGCATGCTCATGTGTATATATATATATATATAATGAAATTTGATATTTAGTGCGGAAAAGCTTAGCTTTCGGTCTTTCATTTGTTATGTTTTACGAGGGAAACAAAGAAAGATTTATGCTTAGAGAATTATGTTTTAGAGATGTGATAGAGACATGTAAATTATTTGTTTACAAGTGGAAAACCCACGGACTGCTTGTACATATGGGTAAAACACATAT
The DNA here is from genome assembly GCA_037954665.1 of Laguncularia racemosa. NCBI lineage: Eukaryota > Viridiplantae > Streptophyta > Magnoliopsida > Myrtales > Combretaceae > Laguncularia > Laguncularia racemosa. The sequence goes on along the minus strand of JBBMOL010000264.1, from coordinate 489,382 downwards.
AATTAAATTACTAATATGTTGAAGTGGTTTGTTGTTGAATTAAATTCCTAATATTTCCTATGGTTACTTCCAATCATACGTGTCTATATACTTACATGTAGTATAGAACTCTGCTTGTTTTCTCAATTTATTTGATTATTTCACGTAATTTATGACTCTAACATTTTATTAATTCTCTTAACACTTAAATATGACAATTGTTTCTATAAACCCATGTTTCATCAACTACTTACTTATTCTTATCCGTTGTTCTCAACATTATAATACAAACTAAATATCTGTTATTCATCTTTTCTTAAAATTTGAGTTGTTACATCCACACACACACACACACATAGATATTCTCAACATTATAATACAAGCAACTAAACATTTGTTATTCATCTTTTCTAAAAATTTCTATTGTCACATCCATATATATATATATATATATATATATAGAAAAAGCCAATATGGCTATTGTATTTATTAATAGCATCAAAAGTCCATAAAGAGAGCAGTATTTGAAAATACTGTACAAAAAGCATTCTCACATCTATATATATATATATATATTTATCCATTGCTCAATGTATCATACTACAAATGACTAAAATATTCATTAATCTTTCCTAAAAAATTTCAGTTCTCAAAACGTAGTTATATCCATAACCTTTTGAAAGCACTGTAGACTATATATACTAGATTATATTTTCATTATCGAGAATTATTATATCCTATAAAAGTATTATTTTAGTTAACATGTTATGCAATAGTTTTTTCATCTTGAATTCGTGATGTCGCAATTATTCAATATTGGATATATAAAGATTTATGATACATTTTTCATTTTTTTTTTACTATTTACTTTTACTTGAGAATCTCACATATATAATTACTATTCATGATAAGAACATTGAGCATTCTATTATTTATATTTATATTTTATTTAATATTACCGAAATGGATTTCAACTCTTGCATTAGAATTATAAATGTTGACTATTATTGCTACTGTTATCATTTATTATTATTATTATTATAAGTTATTAATTTTATTATTTTCACTATCCCTATTATACGACATTTATTGCATGTTTACATTGAAGGAATAGTTATTTGATTCCTCCCTTATTCAATATGATTTATTATTACAAAATTCACTTGTATTTTAAAAACCGTGATAGCCATTTTGTATGAATTGCTATTACACAAAATAATAAATAGAAATTCATGTCTCTACCCTTATGAATTACTATTTAATGGTTCTTTTTTTTTTCTTTTTGTTATTTTCTCTTAAATATCTCTATATTAGAAAGACCACCACTACTACATCTATTTTATAATATAATAAATATTTATTTTTATTAGGGGTATAATAGATATTTTACTTTTACCACTAATTAATTTCATATTTTTTATTAATATCAACTAAATAATGTAATAAGAATGTAATAGTCACTACAATTCTATTACATTTCTATTGATTTACAATTTAATTCCTATCTAATTCTATATGGTAAAGTAAACGGGCCATTAGTTTTAGTTATAAAGGTTTGTGCTTTATAATATATTTATAATACCTAATAATTTAAAAGCCTTGTTAATATGATCTTATGTATGGGAATAACTATTATTGCTAGTGTTATCATTTATTATTAATATAATTATTATACATTATTAATTTTATTATTTTCATTGTCATTATTATTATGACATTTAGCCATAGTCATGAAGGTTTGTGCTTCATAATGTATTTATAATAACAAATGATTTAAAAACCTTGTTAATATGATCTTATGTATGGGAATAAGATTATCCATATGTACATTTTATACTTTTATGGAAACTTGTTTACCAATATTAAATTGTAGACTTATATTTTTTATCCTATCTAAAGTTTTTTTCTTTTTCTTTTTTTACATTAGAGCATTTCTTTATTATTATATTAGTTTATCTATTTTAATCCTTTATAGCAAATCCTTATTTATATAATTAATGTGCAAGGTTATCTAAATGAATCATTCCAATACATGTACTTTATCTACTAATAATTTCATTGTGTACTCTAGAGTCTTATCAAGGAAGAAAAAAATGACTATTTTTAAAGCTTATAGAAATTATTAACTACAATTGAACAAATATGTCATTTTAATTATTATATATATGTTAATAGATTGTTAGAGAGCTTATAATATTGTGCTTGTTTTATAAGGAACTTATTGCGTTTAATATTAGTTAGTACATTTTCCACTTATACTATGGTAGTCATGATTATTTCATAATCTTTTTTATTCAAATGTTTCATTTTGAAATTTATATTTGATAAGGGGATTTAAACACATATGTATGGATTTATCAAAGAATGAATTTTGAGATGCCCTTATGAGATTCATAATATATCTTCCTTACTTCAACTCCATTAAAGTTCAAATTATACAATTTTAGATAACATCTATGTCAAAAAAATTATTAAGGGGGCTGGTCATATTTTGTGGTTTCACAATGTTTGAGTTGTTTTCATGTGCATTTGAATTTTTTTATGCTATGCTAGTGAGGTACTATGTGCTCTATTACTCTATGTCTATTTTTCTATTTATTGTACTACGCTTGAATATGAGTTAAGGAGTTAGTTTTTCTTGACCTCAGGTGTAGGTATAGATGGCTAAAGTGGCAACTTGAGACTTTGGGTGGTTTTAGAGAGCATTAGACTAGCTTAAAGAAACTCATTCTTTAAGTATTCATTTTGTTGGGAAATCTCTTATAACTGTTATATATAAGATTTTGATCAAGTGTAAATAAGTTTGATATCAGCAAGTGAATATGATAGTTTGTAGAAGTTGTGGTTCTATAAATTCCAATATAGGTGAGTCTAAGTTAATGTGGTGAATGGTTAAATCAGATAAGTTAAATGAATACCACTCCTAGAATCATGGACAAAGACAATATCCAATGTTTAAATATCATGTGTAATGACTTGCCAAATGTATTTGTATATTTGGAGTTGAAATACAAATTGAGCACTTGAGATGTACGATACATATTAGTGCACTTGAATGAGGTGATATATTGTAATTCATGACAAGTAGGGTGTGATTGAGGATTTAATGGTTAAGTTGGATAGTATAGTATTCCATGTTATTTTCTTGAACAAGTTGTGGTTGATTATTAAATGTAGGTTTTGGTTCTAAATTGATTTCATTTTATCCTTTAAGGTTAGCATAACAACTTGTCTTCCAAGTATTAGGTTTTAATTGCTAAGATTGAGTACTTAAGTAGACACCTCAAAGATGAGGTGTGATATTTTATACTTTATAGGTTTTATAGTATATAGGTTCTAATGTAGCCTTAAGATGCTATAGTATGAGGTTTGGTTCTAAAATTTAGGGACCTATATTTTACATGATAGGGCTTGAATAATGCTTCATATCTTATCTACCTTATACTTGTTTACTCGTAGATCTTATACATGTATATAGGTATAGATTTGTTATATTTATCTTCTATTCTATTATATATGGTTCAATTAGTATTATTGAATTACATATATATATAAATCTATAGATATATAATTTAATATTTAAATTTGTTCTATAATATGTATAAATGAATATATTTATTTGTTGTTTCATGGGCATTTTGTTTCTATTTGTTGCTCTTCTAAACAAGATAGAGTTTTAAAGGCATCTATCATCTTTAATTCTAATGTATAATGTAATTTTCCAACATACCCATAAATATAATTTTCAATGACAAATTTGATGGGAATCATATCACAACCAATACAAATTTCTTCAACATAAGAATCAAATCACAAGAGTCGGAGGTGGACACCTTTTAGGCTAGCCATAAAAGTCGGCGGCTTACCTTTAGACTGGCCCTCAAGGCCAGTGGTGTGGATGATAGGCCAGCCATAAAGGCTAGACGCTTTGCCATTTAGGTAAGTGGCGTAAACTTCAAGGTCGGCGACCTTGCCTCCCTAAGTCGGTGGCTTTCCTTGTCTAAAAGCCAGTGACCTTCCTTCCCAAAGTCAGCACTTATCTTTTTAAGTCAATTTAGTTTGTGAACTTTTAAGTCTTGTTTTCCTTTTCCTATAAATAGGTTTGTAATTTAAGAACAAAAGACCTTTTGACATTTTGAGAAATACACACATTGAAGTTTGTTCTTCAAATACACTTATCAATCCTATGGATTATGAAATGTGACAATATCAGATTATTGTGTGTCATATCAACAAATCCATATTAGGACTTCTTTCTTGCTAGTGCTTCATATCCGGTAAGGGTTTAGGTTTATCTTGTGTTCTTGTTGTTATTTTGATTATTGGAAACCGATTGTCATTGATTATCACCTCAAAATTACAATTACTTAATTATTTTATAGAATTAGGCATATCATCTTTTAGTATCAAAGCTTAAATTGAGAAAAGGGATTGTGACTATTGAAATTCCATTAAGAAATTAGGGTTTTGATATTGTGAAATTGTGCTGCAGTTGGTTGAGGTCGTATTGGGATTGGACAATGGTTGTGAATTGGGTTATGTTGTTGCTATGTGTGATTGAATTAAGGATTAGTTCCTTGATATTGTTAGTGGATTGAAAATTAAGGTTTTATTCCATGATTGTTGTTGTGGTTATGTGATTCTAAATTGAGATTGGGTGAAGATTGATATTTAGGGGTTGTGTTACGGGTTATGTGTATTGAAGTTTGGGTTGTATTGTTTGTTGTGCTAGGTTTTGAATTGGAGATCAAGTGGAGGTTGTAGTTGGGATTGTGTTGTTAGGGATTATTGTAGTTATTGAAATTTGTGAATTCCTATATTGAAATTGCAATTTCTGTGAAGCATGTCAAACAATAGTGTTAATGAGCGAATCGAGAATAAGGCCAACAATTAGGTTAGAGGTTGAGTTCAAGAACATCGTGTTGCAAAAGGTAGGGGAACTTTGGAAGAACAACTACAGGACTTAACCACTGTGGTTGCTAACCTAGCCACTAGGGTTGATCAGATGACATTACCCCAATAGCTAGTAGAAAATCCAAAGGCACCCTCACCTCGAGTATCCCTTAATGTTGTGGGTAAAGAAGGAGCCTTAGGAGGAAACAGGGGCAGACAAGTTGGAAGAAAGTATCATGTTTACAGGAAGGAAAGGGATGACAACTTTGGGGATGAACATTATCCTAATCGCGAGTTCAGCCCGGCTAAGGGTCTAGAATATGTAAAATTGCAGATGTCTTCAGTTGTTGGAAGGGGGTCTGTAGAGGATTACCTTAACTGGGAGGATAAGGTAGAAAGACTGTTCAAGTATTATGGGATCAATCACCATACTCGAGTTCATCCAGCAACAATTGAGTTTATAGGTTATGTCGTCTTATGGTGGAAGAACCTTGTGGCTAATAAGAGGGGAGATAGTGATGCTGAGATTTGTACTTGGTAGGAGATGAAAAGAGTTTTGAGGAAGAGGTTTGTTCTAGAGAATTACAAGCATGGACTATTCATATGCCTTTAGACCTTGAGATAAGGATGTAAAACTGTGGACAAATATGTCTAAGAATTTGCGACACTCAAGATTCATTATGGAATCATTAAACATCATGAATAGACTATGGCACGATATATATCCGGTCTGAAATATGAGATTGCCTATATAGTGGAACTATAGTGGTATGATACACTTAATGAGGCCATCTAGTTGCTTTAAAAGTTCAGAGACAGAGGCATTCTAATTCGTACAAAGTAGTGAGTAATAGGTATGGATCCACTGCTAAGCTATATTTGTCAAATAGTCAGCAGGTTGAAAGAGTGAGAATTGATAACACCATGGAAGCGAATGCAACTATTACTAATATTGGAATGGAGAAGGAAATTTTTTGAAAAGGGAAAGTAGTTGCTAGGATAAACTAAGACAAATAGTGCCAGGGTCATTAATTAGGAAGACTTGTCAAATCTAATGCTTCAAATGTATGGGGTTTGAGCACATGGCCACTCAATGTCCTAACAAAAAGGTGATGACTGCCATGGAGGTGGCAAGTAAGGATGGCAAAGAAGAGATACTTAACTTAATAGATTTATCAATAAAGCTAAAGGAGTATTATGAGGATCCCGATGCTGAGGTATATGATGATAAAGGAAATCATCAATATCTAGCTTTTAACGTGTTGTGTAGGGTAATGACTACATCTACAAATATTGGGGACGTTCAAAGGGAAAATCTATTCCATATTCCCTATAAGGTTCAAGGTAATCTTTATGCTTTTTTGATTGATGGTGGTAGTTGCACCAATATAGTAACTGCTGCACTAGTAAATTAATTACAACTAGTCACTACCCTACATCCTAAGCCTTATGAATTACACTAGTTGAGTGAACGAGACAGTCTGCATGTCACTCAGAGGGCTAAGGTTCCAATCAACATAGGAGAAAAGTACCAGGATGAAGTTGATTGTGATGTTCTTCTTATGCGTTCATTACATGTATTATTGGGTAGACCTTGGTTATTTGATAGGAGAATACTATATGATGGGTTTAGTAATACCTATATGTTTCAAAAGGATGGTGAACAGGTTGTTTTAAATCCTATGTCACCAACTAAAACACACAAAGCTTAGGAACAGATCAATAAAACCACTAGAAGGAAGTCCTTATTAGTGAGGTGGAAGGAACTGAGAGATGACCTGAATAGAGTGAAATAGTCACAGGAAATTCAGAACTCATCAAGGCAACCATGACTTCAAGACAATAAACATTTATAGACCAAAATTTTTAGTTTAGAGGATTCTCAGAAATTTGCATCTGAAATAGAGGAATCATCAGATTTGTGGACAAATCTTCTATAGGTCCGAGGAGATGATAGGAATCAAATCACAACCATTACAAATTTCTTTGACGCAAGAATCAAATCACAAAAGTCGAAGGTAGATACCTTTTATGCAGGCCATAAAGGCCAATGGCTTACCTTTAAATCGGCCCTCAAAGCCAGTGACGTGGAAGATAGGCCAATAGCATAAACTCTAAGGCCGGCGGCCTTGCCTCCTTAAGCTAGCAACTTTCCTTCTCCAAAAGCCTACGACCTTCCTTAAGCCAACGACTAATCTTTTTAAGTTGGTTTAGTTTGTGAACTTTCGAGTCTTGTTTACCTTTTCCTATAAATAGGTTTGTAATGTAAGAATGAAGGACTTTTTGATATTTTGAGAAATACATACATTGAAGTTTGTTCTTCAAATACTATTATCAATCCTATGGATTGTGGCGAGTGACGATATCAAATTATTGTGCGTCATATCAACAAATTCATACTAAAACTTCTCTCTTACTAGTGCGTTATATCCGGTAAGCATTTAGGTTTATCTTGTGTTCTTATTGTTATATTGATTGTTGGAAACCAATTTTCGTTGATTGTCACTTTGAAATTGAAATTATTTGATTATCTTATAGAATTAGGCATATCGAAACTTCAAGACCAACATACCCTAGCTCCAATATTCCACAATAATTCTTGCAGTTTGCACGCTAAGGGATATATTCTAACACCATCCCATGTATTAGATTTATCTAGAATCTAATTAAAATCCCCATTCACATTCCTTATATATATGTGCAGTGCAGCTTGTCCCATAAAACTTGATCTACTTTCTAGTTGAGACAAACATGAATAGCAGTTGAGATGGCTTGGATAAAAGGCGAACCTGAACAACCACGTGCAACTTCGGCGTGGCCTGATTTGACAAAGAAACTTACATACTATCATTGATATGGTTTCAATTATGAGAATTAAAGAGCACGGACGCATGGGAGCGATGAAGGCAACAGAATAAGACAAAAAAATTCCTCGTAGTTATATTTATGTGCGAAAATGTTAATGAATAACAAAGGGGAATCTGTTAACGGTCAGTAAAAGAATTTTTCAATAATTTTCTATATACTTGATCGTGCATAATCAGTTCTTGAAAAAAAAAGAAAAAAGAAAAAAGATTATATATATATATATATATTTATATATAATCTTGGTCTGTGAACTAGTGGGTCGAGGCGACAAGCAATCGCTAGCCTACTCATATTTTGCGAGGGCACTTTTGGTAAAAGGATTACATGGATCGGTGGAATTGGAATCTTGTTTCGACAAGGCAACGAGAGGGAATCAAATGACGGGATTGGCTGCTAACGAAAGCATTCATGACCTTCGAGCGCGGCTACCTTGTTATACGTGTGATTTTGGTTGACGGCGGAATAATGATGGGGCCAACGGTAACTGCAATCTTGGAATCCAAATTCAGACAACATTGGCACTGTGTTCCGAAAATTGATCAGATTAAATTATTCAATTATCCAAATCTGCGTCTACATCCGAATGGAATGACAAGTCACATAATAAATTTCCACATTCGTTTTAATACGTTTGGAAAAATCCATTTTTAAATATTTCCTCCTTACGACAAATTTATTAAAAATAATCTAATTATATATTATGCTATATATTTATAACATATACTGCTATATTAAACGGCATGTTAACCTAATATATCTAAAAATAATCTTTAATATATGTTTTCTTTTGCAATTATTAAGTATATTATCATGTTGCATATTAATTAACATATTGGCAATGTAAAATCTATGAAAATAATATTTAATATTTGATTTCTAATATAGTTATTACATATTACATTTTAAACAATATACCATTACTTTGATATGACAAAACATTACTTTTGATATATGTTTTCTTTTGCAGTTATAATGTGTACCACTATATTATACATTAAACTATATACCAATAATTTAATTTCACAAAAAACTACTTTTAATATATGATTTTTATATATTTATTACATATAACACTAATTGCATATTAAAGAAATATTGGTAACTAATATTATAAAATCATTTTTTTTAACATATGCTTTCTAATATAATTATTTACCTATATGAACATACATATAATCTATATAATAGATATATATATTCAATGTTCATTTCCTTGGCGATATTGCATACACTAGTATTTCATATAAATGATACATGGAAATCTCATTTACAAAATATATTTTTTAATATATGCTTCATGTATAGTTTTTGTTTTACTTTATTATTATTAAAGGCATATAAGTTGTATGCCTAAAACCTAGGTCACATTACTATCCGCCACGTGTCCTTATTCACAAGAACACGTTAAGACTCTATGTCACTTTGGTGCACTTTAACCTATAACTCCTGTATAGAAGCATTCTATATACCTTAAATTCCAATGATAACTTAACCATTCAAATTCAACGTAGTGGAAGTCTTTGAACATAAGTTCATAAATTTTTCTTTAAAAAAAAAAAAATTAATTTAATAAATATATATGTAATTTTCTTCTTGTGGTTCACCTAAACCAATTCTCTAGTTCTCATTTTCACACATATTAAAAGATTCCAATGGTAATAATCTTGTTAATAAAAAACAATACGATGCAAACAAACATTCAATAAATCAGCACCTAACCGTTAACCTTTTATACAATTTATGCCAAGTAAATAATGGGATCAACTCCTAACACACTTATCATTGAGATATTTATAAACTGCCACTAGGCCGCACATATTTTAATCCTTAAACGTATAGGAATCTAATATATCCTACACCCATTATTAAAACTTAACTATATAAACTGCCATATACCCTACACCCATTTACCTGCACCCAATCCATTAACCTTAAATGTATAACTACATTACCATGTTGATATATTTTTTTTGCAATTATTAAGTATATTATCATGTTGCATATTAATTAACATATTGGCAATGTAAAATCTATGAAAATAATATTTAATATTTGATTTCTAATATAGTTATTACATATTACATTTTAAACAATTACCATTACTTTGATATGACAAAACATTACTTTTGATATATGTTTTCTTTGCAGTTATAATTGTACCACTATATTATACATTAAACTATATACCAATAATTTAATTTCACAAAAAACTACTTTTAATATATATTTTTATATATTTATTACATATAACACTAATTGCATATTAAAGAAATATTGGTAACTAATATTATAAATCATTTTTTTTAACATATGCTTTCTAATATAATTATTTACCTATATGAACATACATATAATCTATATATATAGATATATATATTCAATGTTCATTTTCCTTGGCGATTATTGCATACACTAGTATATTTCATATTAAATGATACAATGGAAATTCTCATTAACAAATATATTTTTTAATATATGCTTCATGTATAGTTATTATGTATATTACTTTATTATATATTAAAGGCATATAAGTTGTAATGCCCTAAAACCTAGGTCACATTACTATCCGCCACGTGTCCTTATCTCACAAGAACACGTTAAGACTCTATGTCAACTTTGGTGCACTTTAACCTATAACTCCTGTATAGAAGCATTCTATATAACCTTAAATTCAATGATAACTTAAACCATATCAAACATTCAACGTAGTGGAAGTCTTTGAACATAAGATTAACATCTCTTAAAAATTTTTCTATCTATCAAACTAAATAACATAATCTTCCAAATCTTATCAACATAATAATAATGGTAATTTTCATTTTCCTCTCTTTGTGGTTCACCTAAAACCAAGTTATCTTCTAAGTTCTCATTTCCCTCACACATGCATCTAAAAATGATTCCCCAAATGGTAAGCTAATACTTAGTATATATAATATAAACACATACGTAGAACAAACAAAACAAGTATCACATAAATCATGCATAACCTAAACACATTAACCATTTCTTAATACAATTTATGTCTACAAGTAAATAATAGGTATCATGACTCCTTAACACACTTAATACATTGGAGCATGACTTGTGATGAGAACTGCCACTACGGCCGCTACACTCATGTTCTCTAATCCTTAAACTTGGTGATAGGAACTGCTACTATGAGTCCTACACCCATATACACTTAAAACTTAAACCTAGTGATGGAAACTGCCACTATGAGCCCTACACCCATGTTGAGCCCTGCACCCAAGTCCACTTCAACCTTAAACTTGGTGATGGGAACTACCATTACCATGTTGCATATATGTTTTCTTTTGCAATTATTAAGTATATTATCATGTTGCATATTAATTAACATATTGGCAATGTAAAATCTATGAAAATAATATTTAATATTTGATTTCTAATATAGTTATTACATATTACATTTTAAACAATGTACCATTACTTTGATATGACAAAACATTACTTTTGATATATGTTTTCTTTTGCAGTTATAATGTGTACCACTATATTATACATTAAACTATATACCAATAATTTAATTTCACAAAAAACTACTTTTAATATATTATTTTTATATATTTATTACATATAACACTAATTGCATATTAAAGAAATATTGGTAACTAATATTATAAAATCATTTTTTTTAACATATGCTTTCTAATATAATTATTTACCTATATGAACATACATATAATCTATATATATAGATATATATATTCAATGTTCATTTTCCTTGGCGATTATTGCATACACTAGTATATTTCATATTAAATGATACAATGGAAATTCTCATTTAACAAAATATATTTTTTAATATATGCTTCATGTATAGTTATTATGTATATTACTTTATTATATATTAAAGGCATATAAGTTGTAATGCCCTAAAACCTAGGTCACATTACTATCCGCCACGTGTCCTTATCTCACAAGAACACGTTAAGACTCTATGTCAACTTTGGTGCACTTTAACCTATAACTCCTGTATAGAAGCATTCTATATAACCTTAAAATTCCAATGATAACTTAAACCATATCAAACATTCAACGTAGTGGAAGTCTTTGAACATAAGATTAACATCTCTTAAAAATTTTTCTATCTATCAAAACTAAATAACATAATCTTCCAAATCTTAATCAACATAATAATAATGGTAATTTTCATTTTCCTCTCTTTGTGGTTCACCTAAAACCAAGTTATCTTCTAAGTTCTCATTTCCCTCAACACATGCATCTAAAAATGATTCCCCAAATGGTAAGCTAATACTTAGTATATATAATATAAACACATACGTATGAACAAACATAAACAAGTATCACATAAATCATGCATAACCTAAACACAGTTAACCATTTCTTAATACAATTTATGTCTACAAGTAAATAATAGGGTATTCATGACCTCCTTAACACACTTAATACATTGGAGCATGACTTGGTGATGAGAACTGCCACTACGGCCGCTACACTCATGTTCTCTTAATCCTTAAACTTGGTGATAGGAACTGCTACTATGAGTCCTACACCCATATACACTTAAAACTTAAACCTAGTGATGGAAACTGCCACTATGAGCCCTACACCCATGTTGAGCCCTGCACCCAAGTCCACTTCAACCTTAAACTTGGTGATGGGAACTACCATTACGCACCCCCCCCCCCCCCCCCCCCCCCCCACTTATGTACACTTAACCACTTAATCAACATTCAACCCAAATCAACTGCAAGCACGACTCTACTAAGGAAAACGTCACACAAGGATTGTGGTACTCCCTAGTGATCTGCCACTACAGGCCCCTAGGTCAAACTAATCACATATAGCATACCACTTAAATAATTAAACTGATTCATCATTTAAAATAAGTTTCATACATAGACCAACATAAACAAGCACACATCAATACGTAAGTTGCACGTACCTTAAGCATTTCCTAATCTTGGAGTTAATCTAATTGGAAATCTATACATATTAACAAACTCTTCTTAGTATTTAATCTAAGATCAATATCATTCTTAATTTTCTCAATCCTATTCATTTAATATCTCTAAGGCATTACTAGCTATCTAGGTTGCATGAAAATTAGTTTAATTTTAAGTTAAATAAATAGGTAATTACTTTATACTTTATTTAACATGGTCATGTTGGGGATTGCGTTACTCAACACAGGTTAAAGCACGACTATGTTAAGGGTCATGTATCTTTCAGTGTAAAACTTGGATTCAACATGGTTGGAACACAACCGTATTAGGAGGTCATGTTCATCTTCATTCAACACGGTCTAAACACGACTGTATTAGGAGGCTGTGTTACCCTTGACTTAACATAGTTGAAACATGACTGTGTTAAGAGGACGTGTATCTCTTGGTGTAAATTTCACATTCAACAGGTGATGTGCCTAAAATCCAAGTTTAAGCACATGCAAAACCAACATGAAAGACAATCATACAATGTCAATCAACTAGTTCAACAATTGCGCTAATCCTCAATGTTTATAAACCAATTCTTCAAATGTTGACGTGATCAATAATGAATATCCAAGTGTGATTAACTTTGATGTAAATTGATGATATGCTTAAAAGGGGATCGAAACATATGCAAATAATCCAATTAAACCAATTCTAAATGACAAGATCAAAACCGGTTCAAATTAGAACAGATTGCATAAACCCTAAATGTCTACGGTGATCTGATTTAATGTTGATTAAAACCACAAGGATGATATTGATTACATGAATCGAGAATTCAACTCAAGCTCCAATAGAATTCCAATCAAAACATCAACAATAAAACCATAAACCCCTTCTCACAACAATGCCCTTCCACGCAACACAATGTCAAGTAAAGATCGATGGCAATAACAAGTGGTAAAACCAATCAATTATATATCATTACAAGAGAGGATACAAATGACACCAAATTCAGATCAAGAACCAACATAATCAACCCTAGATATTACTCACTAGTGATGAAAAGGAAAAACACATCTTAGGGAATTGATATAACTCATAATTCTCTATGTTGCAACTCACTAGAATTCCAATTTTTGGATTTAAATTGATAAGAGCCTATGAAATATTAGGGGAACCCTAATCTCTCACACGAAATGTGTTTGTTGCAAATTTAAAGTCTATCCTCAAAATCCTACTTAAGCAAGTATTTATACTTGCTTCCTTTAGGGTTAAAATGTCCACAAAATTACAACTATACTACTTTAAGGTTCCAATAAAAATGTCCCAAAAACTTACAACATAAATGGTTCCAATAAAATAACAAACAAATAAAAATAATAGTCTTCAAGGTGTTGGGTTTTCAAGGTCACTAAATATGAGTCCTGATGAGGTTCCTGAGTCACTCAAAAGTGTAAGTAATTTGGAAGTCTATAAGATAGATAAATGTACCTATCTAAATGCATAACAATTATATGATGAGAATGAATAAACTAAGTTAGCATCCTCAGGATTAGGTTGCGTATAAAGGATTCTCAAAACTAAGTTTTATAAGCCCTTAACTCAGGTTCTAGTAATAGGTCCTGTGGGAATCTGATTCCTATCATCTCCTTAGGCCTCATGAAGATTTGCCTTCAAATCTAATAGGTCTTCATGCATTTCGTCTGGCAAACTTGGTGACAGATCTGCAACATTAAAAGTTGCTAGTACACCACACTCTCTTGGTAATTCTATCTGATAGGCATTATTGTTAATGCGTTTTACAACATTAAACGGTCTGTTTAATCTAGGAGACAACTTCTATGACTTTTTATGTGGAAACCTATCCCTACTAAGATTGATCCAGACTAAGTGACTTGGATTATAAATATGGTTTTTCCTATGTCTATTTCCCTGAATTTTTTGTTGTTCCTGAGTCTTCTGAAGGCATTCAACTGCTTTGTCATGAATTTGCTGAATTTACCTAGCTCGTTCCACTCCACTAAGACTCTTTTCCTTTGTTACTGGTCCTAATATAAAATCAAATGGAATAGAAGGATTATAGCTATACACAACTTCAAAGGAAGACTTACTAGTTGAACTATGAGTGGACCTATTATTAGCAAACTCAACAATAGGAAGACACAAGTCCCAATCAATAAGATTCTTGCCAACCGTTACTCTGAGTAAGTTGCCAAGCGTACGATTGACAACCTCTATCTAGCCATTAGTCTGTGGATGGCAGGAGGTACTATACATAACCTTAGTACCCAGTCATCTCCATAGCATCTTTCAAAAGAAACTAAGAAACTTATTGTCTCTGTCTGACACTATGCTGTGTAAAATTCCATGTAATTTGATAATTTCCTACACAAAAATGTTAGCAATAAAAAGGGCGTCATCTATTTTGTGACAGGGTACAAAATGAGACATTTTGCTAAATTTGTCAACAACCACCATGATAGAATCCTTTCATCTTTGTGTCCTAGGCAACGCCAACACAAAATCTATACTGATATCAGTCCAGAGTTTGGCAGGTATAGGCAAAGGCATATATTCACCCTGTATACCTTTCTTTCCTTTAGCCCTCTTGCAAACGCCACATTTTTCTAATACCTTATGGACATCCTTTATCATATCCTTCCAATAGAAATTATCTCTCAACATAGTTAGGGTTCTCTTTTCACCAAAGTGCCCAGACAATTTGCCTGCATGTGCTTCCCTCACTAACAATTCCCTCACAGATCCAAAAGGTATAGATAACTCTCTAGATTTATATAATAACCCCTCAATCATGAAATACCCTTCATACATCTTACCTCCATAACATTTTTCCATAATGACCCTGAACTCATCATCATGCATATATTATTCCTTTAACAATTCAAAACCCAGCAGTTTTAACTAAAGAGAAGTGATAAGTACATACATGTATGACAAAACATCAGTAACAATATTCTGATTACCCTTTTTGTACTTTATCACATATGCAAAACCTTCTAAAAACTTCACCCACTTGGCTTGATGCTTAAACAGATTATGCTGACCCCTGAAATGCTTCAATGACTCATGATCTGTATAGATGATAAATTCACTTGGGAGAAGATAATGCCGCCATATCATTAGAGCCCTTACTAAGGAATAAAATTCTTTATCATAAATAGAATAATTTAAAGTTGCACCACTTAACGTTTCACTAAAATATGTTATGGGTCTCTTTTCGTACATTAATATAGCACCAATCCCTATCCTAGAAGCATCAAATTCTAGCTCAAAAACTTTATCAAAGTCAGGTAAAGCCAATAATGGAGCACAAGTGAGTTTTTCTTTTACCTCTTCAAAACTCCTTTAGGCCCTTTCACTTTAGATGAAAGGAACATTTTTTTTAGTCAGTTCTGTGAAAGGACTGATACTACTACTAAAATTATAGACAAAGCGCCTATAAAAGGATGCTAATCCATTGAAACACCTTACCTCAGTGATTGAGGTGGGTGTTTGCCATTTTCTGATTACCTTTACTTTCTCGTCATCTACCCTAACACTTGAGCCAAATACAATAAAACACAAAAATGTTACCGTAGTTTGGTAAAAGAAACAATTCTAGAGATTTGCAAATAGCTGCTATATCCTCAACACTGAAAATACTGCTTGAAGATGCTTTACATGATGTTCTAAGTTTTTGCTGTTTATCAGAATATCATCAAAATTAACAACAACAAATTTACCTAGAATCTCTTTCAATACATGATTCATTAATCTCATAAATGTGTTAGGAGTATTACTGAAGCCAAATGGCATAACCATCAACTCATATAGTCCACGATGTGTTTTAAAAGCGGTTTCCCATTCGTCTACCTCTCTCATCTGAATTTGGTGATACCCGCTTTTAAGATCCAACTTGGAGAAAACCAGTGAACCACGTAACTCATCTAACATATCATCAAGTCTACGAATGGGATACTTGTATTTGATGGTGAATTTGTTGATGGCCTTGCTATCGATGCACACTCTCCAAGTACCATCCTTCTTAGGAACAAGAAAGGCTGGAATAGCACAAAGATTGGGACTCTCCCTAACAAATCCCCACTTTACCAACTCATCCACCCAGTATTTCAATTCTCTAGCCTATTCGGGATTCATGTGGTACTCTGGTCAATTTGGTAATACCGACCTTGGCACAAGGTCGATGGCATGCTCTATTCCTCTTAAAGGTGGTAAACCTGTTGGCAAATCATCAGTAAAAATATCATTGTACTCATTTAATACTTAAGATATTGAAAAGGGTAGAGATTGATGTTCCTGCACCCCTAGGGCATATCTTAACTATAGCAGGTATACTGGAGTCTCTTCTGTCATAACTCTCTCTAACTCCCCCTGTCCCATCAACAATACCTTCTTTTCCCCAAAATTATTAATCTGCACTGGAACCCTTTTTGCCTCAGATGGCCTACCGATTTGTTACTAAACCCTTTGAACCTCTAAAGGCGACATCGGATTCAGAATAATGCGTTTTCCTTCATTCTGGAATACATAAGTATTCTTGAAGTCATCATGTAAGACCATCTTGTTATGTAACTAATGTTTGCCAAGCAATATATGGGATGCACACATAGGTAGAATATCACACTCAATTTCATCATAGTATTTATCCCCTACACTGAAAGGTACCTTAGTCTTTGGGTCACATGCAAAGTCCCTTAATCACTAATCCACTGCAATTTATAAGGTTTCGGATGTGGAGTAGTGGCAAGTTTTAGTTTCAATACTAAAGATGTTGCTACTACATTGGTACAACTACCAGTATCAACTATAAGGACATATAGGTTTCCTTGTACCCTACAAGAAGTATGAAACAAATTTTTCCATTGTTCATCATCCTTAGTAGTAAAAGTAGTCAATGTCCAATGCAATACATTACTAGAACGAAACATTTCACTAGACATGATTGTGTTTAAATCTAATAGCACAAAAATTATCCTTACACTTCTATGGTTCAAGTACATAACCAAGCCACAAATGAAGTACACAATCACTTTTAAGTAGATAGAATTAAATTCAACTACAAGTATTAAGTAATAAGTTTAATTACTTTCACACTTTAATTGTTTTGTTTGAATTCAAATTCCACTACTCAACTTTCCTTTTTCTTGCTTTGGTTTCACACTAATTAACTTCACAACAGGCAGCACTTAAACACATACACAAACACACCACTCACCGCCACACAACTCCCTTTTGTTCACGGTTCCACAATATTCATGCCACTAACAATTATCCATAAAACACACATAAAAAAAAAAAAAACCAATGCCAAATACACACACCTTTTACTAAATTTACAAAAATACAACTCTACACACACACCTCTTCAAGTCATGGTGAACTTCCCCACTTACACATAAAATATCATACTGCAACTACAACAACAAAGGCAACTCAACTTTCAAATTCAAATTGAGTTCAATAAGTGCAAGATTCCACAAATGGTGAGCTATTTCAAATTCAAATGAACACACAATTAAATAATCACTTAATTAGTGTTTTGAAATTCAAATGGCTTCCTTAACTCACACTTCAATTTTGAAAATTCAAATTTGAAAATCACAACTACTATTCCTCTCTTCCGAAAATACACAAGACAATTTATACTTCTCCAATTGATCACAAGAGATCAATACTCTTACTTCTTGTAGTCCACTTCTAAGACACTACACACTCATAGCCAATTATTAAACGAAGCCATGAATGTTACAAGTCTCCAAGTGTACAACAACTAACACAAGATAGCACTTTAACAACACAATTGAAATAACTCAATTCCAATTCACATTTCGGATCAAGGTGATAATTCAACAACCCCTAATTTTCGAAATCTCAATTGCAACAATCACACCTCTTAAACCATGAGCTTTGATACCAAATATGATGTGCCTAAAATCCAAGTTTAAGCACATGCAAAGCCAACATGAAAGACAATCATACTATGTCAATCAACTAGTTCAATAATTGCACTAATCCTCAATGTTTATGAACCAATTCTTCAAATGTTGATGTGATCGATAATGAATATCCAAGTGTGATTAGCTCTGATACCAATTGATGATATGCTTAAAAGGGGATCAAAACATATGTAAATAATCTAATTAAACCAATCTTAAATGACAAGATCAAACTGGTTCAAATTGGAACAAATTGCATGAACCCTAAATGTCTAAGGTAATCCGATTCAATGTTGATTAAAACTACAAGGATAATATTGATAAAATGAATCAAAAATTCAAATCAAGCTCCAATAGAATTCCAATCAAAACATTAACAATAAAACCATAAACCCCTTCTCACAACAATGCCCTTCCACGCAACACAATGTCAAGTAAAGATTGATAGCAATAACAAGTGGTAAAACCAATCAATTATATATCATTACAAGAGAGGATACAAATGATGCCAAATTTAGATCAAGAACCAACCTAATCAATCCTAGATATTACTTACTAGTGATGAAAAGGAAAAACACAACGTAAGAAATTGATATAACTCACAATTTTCTATGTTGCAACTTGCTACAATTCCAATTTTTGGATTTAAATTGATAAGAGCCTATGAAATATTAGGGGAACCCTAATCTCTCACATGAAATGTGTTTACTGCAAATTTGAAGTCTATCCTCAAAACCATACTTAAGTAAGTATTTATAGTTTCTTCCTTTAGGGTTAAAATGTCAACAAAATTACAACTAGGCCACTTTAGGGTAGCCGGTCCTAAAACATAAATTACAATAAAATAAAAATGTCCAAAAAACTTACAACATAAATGGTTCCAATAAAATAAGAAACAAATAAAAATAATAGTCTTTAAGATGTCGGGTCTTCAAGGTCACTAGATATGAGTCTTGATGAGGTTCTCGACTCACTCAAAAGTGTAGATAATTTGGTACTCTGTAGGACTGATAAATGTACCTATTTGAATGCACAACAATTATGTGATGAGAATGAAGAAATTAAGTTAGCATCCTCAGGATTAGGTTGCTCATAAAGGATTCTCAAAACCAAGTTTTGTAAGCCTTTAGCTTAGGCCCTAGTGATAGGTCCTATGGGAATTTGATTCCTATCAACAGGTTTAAACACGACTGTGTTAGGAGGCTATATTACCCTTAACTCAACATGGTTAAACACACTATGTTGGGAAGCTATGTATCTCTTGGTGTACCTTTCCATTTCAACATGGTTGAAACACAATCATGTTGGTAGGCTGTGTTACCTTTGGCAATCTCTACGAACCCTAATTCTTTTACTTCAATTCCTCTAAAACTCAATCTTATACATTCCTAAGCTCGATTAAGTTCCTAAGATATGTAATTGATAATTAAATTACATAGATTTGCATACTTACTTCAATTTCCACAAATCACAAATCTCAAGTCATTGATTCTCGTTCCCTTATCATCATTTCTCAAACTTTGTGTTCTATATGATCAAGTGATACTCATAAATTCTGAATTCCATTAATCCTTATTTGAAATTCTTATAGAATCCCTTACCTTTTGTCTTTAGAATTCGGTCGCTCCTTTTTCCTTTTGTTTTCTTTGGGTTTCTCATAGGGAGCGTCTATCCTCTATGGTTCTGTTTCACTGTCATAATGACAAAAGAGGTTATTTAGGTTAACTTGGGGTATTTATACTCTATGTGTGAAATGTCTAAATTGCCCTTCAAATTTTAATAAAATTCCATCTTCATCCTTAACTCTTTGTGATAATATATTTATTATATAAATAAACTTTTCAGATATTACATAAGTAATTTAACATTACAATTTTTTTTAAAAAAAAATTATAACCTAAATGGATATTTGTGGTTACATCAATATATTATGATTTGCATGTGATATAACATGTAAATGTGATTGTTTTAGTAATTTTTTGTATTGGTCACTACCACCTATGTTGGGATTATTTTATTTCAGGTGATGATGATAATGAGGAATTTTATTCCTACAACTGTATGGACTATGACTTGTACTATGAGAGTGGAATCTACGAAATCTATTTAAAAAAATCGTGAAGAGTAGAAGACCATGGTATTACACAGATTGATAGAGTTTTTATTTGAATCTATATTTTTGAAGATTTATGGTGGATTTTATAGTTTATGATTTCCATATCTCATGGTTTTGTTTGAATAATTCGTAGGTTGTGAATAAAATTTCATAAATTTAGCATTTGAAAGACTTGCTTAGTGAAAATATGTTGATAAAATAGTTTATAAGTCTTACATGTTTCTATTGTGATAGAATTAAGAGTACACGGCTGAGTGGTCACAATCCAAGAGTCCCAAGTTATGATAATAAAAAATATTAAATTGGGTTGAAGTATTATAGGGTGCTAAGCATGCTCATTTGTGTCATGTACTTATGTAAACAAATTAAGATGGTTTGCAAACTACTTGAGTTTAATTTAATATTTGTTTGACTTTGATTCAATTATAATTGAGATGAATCCAAAATCAAAGTTATATTTAGATGGTTTGATAAACTCATGGGCTTAATCAAATTCAAGTAGAATTTGCGCTTTAATATCATTTTCATTAGAAAATAAGTTTTAAATAAGTGTAATCATATTAAACTCAAATTATTAAATAAATTTTTAAGCTAAGCTCTAACTTAAAATATTAAGTTAATTCAAGCTTTGGTGAAGTTCAGGTAAAGCTTAAATTTTGAATTTTCCGGTAGAGCTTGAGGTAAAACTCAATAATATGTTGTTCAACACGGTTCATTTACATCCTCAATATTGTGTGTACTTGTTGTGAAACAATTTTATTTTATTTTAATTCATAGGTCCCCTTGGGCAAGCAATAGTTACGTATCGTTAGAGTACCTTGTTTAACACTTTATCTACACTAAGTGATCAAAGTACCTGTTGTTTTCTTTTTTTAAGTTATCTACACTAAGAGATGACCATACCATAAAATTCGACTTAATTTTTCAGATATTCATTTATTTTCTTTCTATTTTTCTTTTTTTCATTTTATGGTTAATTCTAGTTGACAAAATTTTCTTTTTAAACAATATAAGTATGAAAATGAACGTAGAATCAATTATTCATATTGAACTGTTCCTGAGTAGATTGCAGTAGCCCTTATTCCATGTGCTGTGCGAGATGATGCTATCAATGATTGCCTGTTGAATGTATATTAATAGTGATGACGGTGCTTTCAAATAATTGATTATCCAAAATACGCAGGGCTGGATCGAAAGTCAAATAATGGACTATATATTAATAGTGTCGAAGATCGAAAGTCAATGAAGACGAAAAAACCTAGGACTGCAACAAACCTCTTTGATATGCGTGGTGATCCTACGGCTATAAATTGTGCAGTTCGGGTCCGTTCTTGAGGCAGGTTGGCTTGGACTTAGTTCTGAGATTTTTCTCTACGGCATTCTCATTAAATCAGCTGATATATCCAAAACGTGTCTTTCTCTCTGCAGTAAGTTTTTATGAAAAGTTTTAGTTATTATTTTGACTTAATGTGTTGTGGGAATGTGAGAATAACACTCGATTTTATATCATCGTGCGAATTCAATTTCTTCTGGAAATGGATCTCCCTTCCCTTTTTTTTGCTTGAGGCAATATTGTGATATTATTATTATTTTTTTATAATCTTAATTATTGATTGCATTTTACAAAACAACATCTAAAAATAATAAATTGATAAAAATTACGAGAATATGAATGGAAAGATCCAAATCCATTTTCTTTTGCATGATGCATGCATATGTCGGGATTTAGTTCTTCTTAATTTCTTAAAATTGACTTGATGATCGTGGGATAATTTCTTTTTGTAGTTCTGACAGCATGAGATCGAGAAGTGGCAAGACACGCTCGCTTGAGATTGATCAGGATCGATCGAAGGCGGCTGAATCGAGGTTTGTCCGCAAGAATCCATTTCGTCGTTTCCCCTCTAAATTCCCTGGGTTTCAATCTGTAGCGATATCCTGCATGTATTAATTAATATGCTATTGGTAATGGTAGCACGCTGCCTGGGTAAAAATCACTATCCTCTATAGGACTGATAATGCGGGCCGAATGGACTGGCCTGCTTCAATCCGCACCGGACCTGCGGGTCATCGCGGCTGGCCCGCAGTGGCCTGCAAGTCTAGTGGGTCAAAAAAGTCGACCCGCCCTGTCCCGCGAGCCAGCAAGCCAGCCCAGGACGACCCGCCCTACCACACGACGACGACCACCACCCCACTATTCAATCTCCATTCTCCATTCACCAAGCCTCCACCACCACTGGCGTTGCTTACCCCCACCCTACACACCACATGTCCACCACCACCACCCAACTCTCCAATCTCCATTCTCCATTCACCAAGCCTCTACCACCACTGGCGTTACTCACCCCCACCCCACATGACCCACACACCACACGGCCACCACCACCACCCTACTCTCCAATCTCCATTCTCCATTCACCAAGCCTCCACCACGATCAGCGTTACTCACCCCCACCCCACACGACCCACACACCACACGGCCACACCATACGACCACCACACCACACGACCAAATGACTAGGCACAATATAGTAGAGGACAGTAGAGAATTATTTTACCTTAATTAATGACGTCTAACAGGCGGCCAGCGGTGGTGGCGCAACATCCAGCTGTAGAGTACAAGGGGTGCACGGACGGTGGGGTGGGCTGCTGCCAACTGCGATGGAACTTGTACACACGGCCGTGTGGGCTACGTGCGGACTGCAGACGAGGTGCACGGACAGACGACGCTGTGACTGCGACTAGCCGTGGTTGACTTCTTCGAAATGCTATGGTCCATTGACGGTGCGACTGGGCTGTGGAGTGTGTTATGGTGTGTGTGTGTTTGACTTCTGCGAAGGAGAACTGGAGAAGGAGGTGCACATTTCAGTCGATCGAGGTGTGTGCGTGTGTCCGTGTCCATGCGCATTTCAATCGACGGAGTCATTTCAATCGGTCATTTCAGTCGGCGACGGCGGTGCAGGGCAGGGCAGCTCGTCATGTCGTCTTCGTCATGTCCAGAAGTCTAGGGTTGTGTCGTCCACAGTGTAGCAGCAGCTTGCAGACCGCGTTTTTCGACTGGTTGGCCCGCCGCCCATGGGGATTGCCGGCCCCGCCCCGCAGGTCAAGCGGCGCAGGCCAAAATGGCCTGTACCTCTGAGAGTCAAAATTTTTTTGCACGCCCCGCATATTTGTACGGGCGAGGTGGGTTAGCCCGCAGACTCGCCCCCCAATTCTCACCCCTAATCCTCTGCCTATTATATTGTATAGGCATGGTACGAACATCAACTCTTTAAAGTTTTTTTCTTTTTAATATTTCATAAATTGATGAATTAATCATTGAAATTATTTAAAATTTAAATTATTATTATTATAATATCACCTTTTCTTGTGATGTTAAATATTAATTATATATAATAATATATTTAAACCTTGATGGTGGGACTAATTTTGGAGTTAATGATTTTATAGTAATGGTAGTCATCAAGACGTTTTATACAAGCATTAAGATCAGTTTATCGCTAAGGAGCTTCAAGAGTTCTTTACATTGCCACGTTGGCTTCCTAAGGGCATTTACATCCTTGATTGTTAGTTTAAGATTTAAAACTAAAAACCTACTTTTAGGATTCTTGAGAGATGAAAAGAGGTTACTATACATTTTAAGATTCTTCATAAACAATCACAAAAAAATCTCAAATTTATTATTATTATTTTTTATAAGTGTCACCTAGAAATATTTTTCAAGGATTAAACCGGTATTTAAGAATTCTTTTCAAGAATTTAAGGATAAAATAAAGAGGTTCTTGAAGAGAAAAGATTTTTAAGAAGTTGACATGATATTTAAAAACCTTAAATGGGATTTTTAAGATTAGAAATACTTTAAGAAAGTCTTTTCTTTAAGGAACTCTATTAAGTTTATTTTTATTAAAATTCTTAACAATATTTAAAATTTTTGCAAGCCCCATAATATTATTTCTTTTAACCTACTACTTTTAATGTTTTGTAAAGATAATTTTAGTATCAATAAATATTTATTATATTAATAATGCATTTTTTTAAATATAATAAGTATTATATTTGTGCATTGAAATAGCAATGGCAGAATTGTCAAAAATTAAAAAAAAAAAAAAAACTTAAACACTCATTTTCAGAGGAACGTTGCTTGCGCAAGGAACGCAAGCAATTCAACAGGGAACGAATATAACGTTCCTTAATGTGTTGGAGAATGGGCAAGACACGTCGATAAACATGGTCTAATAAGTACATAGTCTGAAGTTGTCAATCAGTTTTATAAATTGTTTCAACTCCTTGGTAAAAATTCAACGTCATAACAAATAAAAAATTGCATATAAGGATAAAATTTAATAGACAAGATATAAATGACCCATACAAATAAATAGATAAGAATAAATTTATGAGGTATTTTATGCCATGTTATGTATAAATGACATGTCAAATATAGATAAAGTTTGGATGTATGGTGTGTAAAAATTGATGATAGTTGTTTGATAAACTACTTTTCATTGTTACTTATCTTTAGATACAAATAATAATTTTTCTTTATTTTAAAGGAATTTTATATCAACAAATTTGAGCTAGCTCTTTGTCAAACGAAATGGAAAAGGAAGATAATTTTTTATGAAGTCAAAAAGTTTAAAATTTTATTTTTACCATGCATAACACATTTTCATGCATGTATAAACATTGTGCTCACATCATACATAAATAGGCTTGAATCCATGCATTTGGATGTCATCCTAAAAGGTCTCATATTCTCTAGTTACAAGAGAGTTTTTTCCTATTATGTTAAAGAGAATACTAAGTGTTTATATATATAATGGAGAGAGAGGTTGTATTACTAAATTTCTTATAATAATTTTCTATCCTCATTGTTGGTTTTTATTCTGAATTATTTAATAATGGTTTTTCAATAAAATTTGTATGTCCATTTTCTTTCGCTACTATTATCTCAAATTTATTAGCTGAGATCTTGCTTTATCCGATCCATATTCACAACATTTCACGGGTTTAAACATTTATGGAATTATTTAATGAGTCACCTAATTAAAGCTCCTCTTACTGTTTACAATCTCGCGGCTCGGACATCTTTTATTCCAATGGAACCTGTTGGGTTCTAATGGAATTAGCACGAGATGTTTTATCAGCTGGTTAAAACTAGCGAGAACCAATCTCAAACATTTCATATATTGGGATTATAATTATTCGGTTTGAATCACTTTCGCTCATACACTAATAAATTTATGTATATAGTGCTGCGCCTCAAAGTAACATTGAAGCTGGTGGCGGCAGCGAGGGAAGCGACTCAATTCAGACCAGAGCCGCAGCCGGAGCACACAACTCCATCCAAAGGCATTCCAATATTCTCAAAAGAGCACATAGTTTCGCAAAGGACCATTCTCGTATGGGTACGGATCTGTCATTGTTGCTGTTGAGTGGGTTGTCTGTGACATTAGACCCGTTGTTCTTCTTAATTCCGGTGGTAGATGATGGAGCAGCCTGTGTCGGATGGGACAAAAATTTGAGAACTGTAACATTAGTCCTACGCACGGTCGTGGATTTACTCCAATTGGCAGTTTTGTTACGAGGCCGTATTTTTGGGGCTGACGATGAGTCAAGGAAAAGGCAGAGTCAGCCTGACCTGGAAGGTCCCCGTCAGAGATATCGTCATATCAAGGATACGATAGTTGCAATCGCTGCAATTCTACCCCTCCCCCAGGTATATATAAAATTTTTATAGATTAATCTATTAATTTTATACTTTAATTTTGGTTGACTTTTTTTACGTTCATTGAATATGTGTTTGCATATATATATAAAATTTATTTCTTAAGATACCTAAAAGCCCTAAAAATACAGCTAATATAATTGTGATAAAACGTGGGATAAACAGCAAACTTACTTTTTATATTTACTCCATTTTGTTTTATTATTTTATTTTTTTCAATGATTACAACTAGAGAGGGACTCGAACTTGAAACTTCCCACATGAGATTAGCATCAATGTTACTTAGGGATATTTATGATTCAATTTTGTTCAATTTTAAGAGCTAAATTGAATCAGACTAAATTATATTTAAAACAGTTCAGTTCAAATCCTTGATGAATTAAACTATTTTCATCAATTTAGGGTTCTAAATGAAATTGCTTAAAATAGATTCAATTCATTTTAATTTGAATTGTTTTTAAAAAGATCTTATTCTAGTTATTAATATTATATAAGTTTTCAACCAAACACTAATGTTCAAATTGATAAACATTATAAAAGAATGTAAGTCATATAACATTTTATTATGATAACATTACATTATAAATGATAGTGAAGACATACTAGTGTACTTAAGAGATGAGATACAAATGTCAATAAAAAAAATTGGACTATGGTGATTGAGAGTGGAATGAAAGCTTATTAGAAAATACATGATAAATACAGTTAGATGGAAATATCAGTATGGTTTAAATTAAAAAATGTCACTTAATTTCTTTTAAAATAAAAAGCAATTTAGTTCAACTAAGTTTGACTCTCAAATCAAACTACAAAACATTTGAATTATTTCCAAACTAAACAAAAAATATAAAAGAATCATATTTTTCAAATTGGTTAGGTTTTAGTTTAGTTTAATGAATAGCCCCATTGCCACTAAGATACAAGTGTCTTGGCATTTTTATCTTTGAAATTGAATATTTAGAACCCAAATCTTCAAAAATATACATTTGCATCCTTATATGATAGTTTTTAACCCTAATAGAAGATAAAAAAGGAAAATTCCAATATAAAATATATGAAATTTGCATAGAGAGAATTTTCAAATTTTTTATGCTTTTAGTATTTTTTATAGTTTATTTTTTGTTATTTAATGCTTATTGTTTTTATTTTTATTTTATTATTTCAATTAAAGGAAAAATAGTCATGTGCAATTTGAAAATGTCCTTTAAGATTTGACTATTTAAGCATTCAATTGATTTAGAAAGGAAGGAAATAATATTATGATGATGTCATAAAGTGGTTTAAGAATCTTGATAATATCAACAATTGATTTAGAAATTGATGGAACTTTGACATAATTACTTATACTATTCTTATTTCCTCGTTATTATTTTGTCAAATATTAATTAATTAATTAATTTAGTGATATTGTCACCCTTCTTGGTCAACCATGTTTAATTCTATAGCAACCTATATTCTATTGATCATAAGCTTAAGCTCTAATACTAAAGTTGTAGCATCCTACAACCTAGGATGTTGCAACAAGCCACATGTTACTATTAAACTAAGACATGTTAAGGCTCTTAATATACTTAAACCATAACATTTCATGGAAGCCTATAAACACTTTTCTTCCTCAACATCAATATTTCTTGATGAATAATGAAATCTACTCCACTAACATCCACTTGCAAATAGTAGGAAAGTAATTCTCTTTGATACTCTTAATGAGCATCTTCTAATCATTCTAACCATAATCCAAACCTAACTCATCATAACTCGCAAAACATCCATACCTCCATCTAAAAAAGGAAAATCCTACAAAATGTGAGTTAATGCTTAGTACATGGTACCCATAAGCACGTGCACATGAGAAACATATACAAAATTTACATAGGTTTAAATGTAGAAAATAAAGCAAATAGCCACATGAACATGTTTATTTAATCTAATAAAAAATATAGAAATACTCATGATTCTAAACACTTTAGTTATTAAAAATTATTATTATTATATATAATTTTGATACATTCAGGGTACTATCACCATCAACCTCAATATTACAGTGTTGGAAACTACCATTCTTGACCTGAACACTCATGAACCATCTTAAAATCTACCTAGATCATTTCACCATATGACTCCACTAAGAACATTATCACACAAAGATTATCGAGGTGCCTTTTAAGAATCTAAGACCACTAACCCCTACATCGAGCCACACACAAGCAACAAATAAATTGTTAGCCAAATAAATTTTAAGTTCATTTAGATGCTACATTATTAAGCACAACCATCAAATAAGGTAAACATGTACCTGGAGGAAACATTTCAATTTGTTTGTAACTATTAACACTATTAGAAAATGTTACATAACAAGGTAGACCAATTATAGTACCATCTTAAAATATTGCCTACGATTATTTAATTACGTTACTAGAGATGATTTGGTTATTTTCTCACTCACATTGCATTATTTTATATTAAAGTGGATTATGATCAAATAAAAGATGAGAAAAAAGGGAGAGAAAAGCGTGATATGAAAGTTCTAAGGAAGTATAGTTGTGTATAAAAAATACAAGGAGACATACAACTGTGTACATAAACATGTATCTCTTTGTGCAAAGACTAAACAATATGTCCAACTACATGGCTATGTGTGCCTTGGCACAGATGTTCTTCGCTATTTTCCATTTCGCTCCTCTACCCTTCTAAAATCCAAAATTACATTACAAAACCTAATTCTATAGCAATTAGGACATTAAACAAGTAATTCCTTCAAAGATTTTATACTTGCTTGTTTTAATTCACTTCAAATGATCTTAACTCGGCTTCAACCTACAATTGTACTTTCTTACTATTATACCAAATACCTCCCATCTATAACAATACCCCATACCTTAATTAACACTCATTGGAACAAGAAAATTACATAATTAGTAAACCAAGTTTAAAGTTTACCTTGCAAATCTAATTATTAAGTTGAGTGGACTTATCTCATAGGAGCAAGGCTTAATGGAGAGTGCCTAGAAGATAGGGTTCACTTTAGGGAGGAAAGGGTATATGTTGTGAAAGGGAAAAGAAGAAACAAAGCAAAATTAAGTGGCCTTATATATTATTTATGGAAAAAGACCAAAATACCCTTCTTCTATTCTTTTTACTTTTTATGCTCATGTATTTTTAAAGATTTGTTTTTACATTTTTTGGGGTATTACAAAAAATAATAAAAATTATAATTTTATGTATTTTAATTTTTTTATATTTTTTGGGGTATTACAAAAAAATTAAAAATTTTAATTTTAATTTTTTTTCCGTAAGGCATTATGTGTGTGCTATAGAACTTGCACAATTATTAATTATATATTTTACAAGTGCATTCGGTACACTCACTACATGTGAGAATGTGACATTATTTATGCACCCAACTTAATATTCATACGCTTGTAAAGACATGTATTTGCAGTAGAAAAATAGTAAATAGTAAGAAAATTTATTTAAAAAGTTTGTTAAGAATTACCTTTATATTATTATTAGGAGTAATTTCGATTATGACTGTGTGTAAATATTATTTTTCCTATAAATTTGAGCGTATTATTTAAATAAATACTAGTGTCACATATATGCCAGCATATGGCGTGGTAACATCACATGATGAACTTAATCAACTTCTTGTTTCACACGATTTGATTTGCAGATAGCAATTCTTGCAGGCGCATCCATCATGTCTAGTATGATGTCACTCAAAGTTATGATGGTCAGCCAATTTATTCCACGAGTATACCATATCATATTGTGCTATGAAGAAGCATCAAGAAGTACCGAGATGCTGTTCTTCTATGCATGGTTGGCAACCGTGTATAATCTAGGGATGTATTTTCTTGCGGCTAATGTAAGTTATCCTTTGAATAAGCACTACAGCAAAGAAAAGTACCAAAGTAACAATAGATGCCCCATCTATAATGCATAACCTATTCTTATTTTTAGCTAAAAACCATAGGACTTTGAAAATAATAAAATCACAGAAAACCCGGATTTTTCAATTACCATAGTTACATCCCTCGAAAATTATTAATACCAACAAATAGCTCTCCCAGCATAATAGTACCAAATAGTGCATACTTAACATATATATTTATTTGTAACGTTTCTTAGCTAATTCATTATGCGACTTAAGGATTTTTTTTTTTTAGTTTTTTTGACTTAGTCTATATTTCATCAGGTAATGCTTGCTGAATAGGACAATAATAGCTTAAAAAAGTTTTACAATTACACACTAATAGAAAACCCTATTGGAGGAAGAAACTTTCAGTATTAATATCTTTCAAGTGGTGTAAGTATATTTATTTTAATAATTAATTAAGGTCTTTTAATAATTTTTAGACCTTTTTAATTTGAAAATGAATTCTCTTAACATACTTTTAATTTATATCACGTGTAGGCACTTGGAGGATTGTGGTATTTACAAGCTGTGCAGCGCGAGATAGATTGCTGGAATAAAGCTTGGGAGGAATTAGAAAAACCGTGTCGTACTAATTTTACTTTAAATTGTGACGAGAATAATGGCGCTCAACGTAATACTATCTTGTTAGTGCGTGACTGTTGCCCAATACCACCACCATCAAATACGACTATGAATTACGGAATATATATTGAAGCATTTGAGTCAAAAGCTATTAGGCGCAACACCCCTTTTATCCAACGGTGGATGCACTGCTTTTGGTGGGCGGTACGAAACTTGACGTAAGTATTACCTTCATGGCATTGCATACTTCATAATTATTTTTCTGCTTTCTCTTACATATATTTATAATCATATAATTGAATTAGAAGCACACATAGAGTGTTGCACAAATACACATACTGTAAAATTCTGATCTATCTTCATGGTTTGCAAATTGATGCAAAGAAATTGTCGAAGATAAACTAAACAGTAATAGAAGTATTTTGTGTTCTAGTATTGAATGAACCAAACTAAAAAGAGAAGAGTAAAAGATGCTATTTATACCCTGATCAACACTAACTATTTAGAAACAATCAGCTAATAACAAGTTGACATCCATCTTATCAACTGGCTCAACACATGTAAATAAATAAAACATAAATAACTTCATGTCCTCCTCTCAAGTTGGTTTAAAGGCCCAACTTGGAACACAATAGTTGAAGTTGAGCTTCTCCTAAAGATTTGGTCATTGGATCAGCAAGTTGAAGTCTTGAATTAACATATAATGGTTTGAGAAAACTAGAATTGATATGATCATGGATGAAATGCACATTGATGTCAATATGTATGGTCCTTCCATAGAAACATGGATTAGAAGTTGTAGAGGGCTAAATTTGCTCTATTCAAATATTAGCTAAGTCTAGCATTAATTTGGTTTTAATTTCTCGAGCTAGGAGCTAGGGCCTCAGCAGTCTAATCTATATATTAAGATGATTTAGGAAGAATTAGCTTGGTAAATTCAAAACATGGATTGCTAGACCGATTTGTTTGCATCTAACCTTTCTTAAATACACTCATGCACTCAAGGAGAAAGCTACTGGCCTTAAAACTTTAGCAAGCTCATTAAGATAGCCTTAGAAAGAGTATACTCTATCTTGTCCATCGATCACAAAGGTGATCTGATAGTGATCAACAGATGTCATGAAATCTAAGAGTCTATAAATATTCAGTTATTTCTTCTCATTTGATACAATTTTAGATATTAGAGAAATGATGTTCCACTATAAAATCTCTACTCTTAAAGATCAAATAAGCATTTAGGCAAAGAACAATCTCAATTGCTCAAGAATTGCAAGGTTGAAGCCTAATGATCCCTTGACTCCCTTGTTAGTCACTTATGTGTTAGAGACATAGAGATTGCTTATTCCACCTCCCAATTACTCTCACTTTAGTTATCTCATCGTATGTTATCTCTACATTACTTCTCTAAAATCAAGTGTAGCAAGATACTTCTATGATATTTAGTGACTAATCTAGTTAGAGTCTCCCATCTATATGAGCTCTAAGTAAGGTAGATTTGTTGTCATAACACAAAGTAACAGACAAATGAATTGGAAGAAGAAGATCTTGTAGATACCTACGACAACTATTTGGAAGTAGCTTCCATAATTCTATATTTTGATTTTGTAGAAGTAGAAATCATAGATTGTTTCTTGGTTTTCCATTAAAACAAAAATACTACACTATGAACTCAAGAAGGGGGTGAATTGAGTTCAATTGCAAGTTATTGCAAGATAACAATTTCTTTCACATATAATCGAATAAATGAATTATTTTAGAGATAATACAATAAGTAAAATGCTGAAAATAAAAGAGGAAGGGATTGGAAGATCAAGCTTAGATATAACTTGGAGTTCGGACTACCTCCTACTCTCCACAGCACTCAATTGCCTCCAATAGAGGGCTTCTCACACCACTTTATTTATCACAATTTTATTGGATCAAAGGCCAACAAAAGCTCTTACAATATAACCACAATATTTGGTATAGTGCACTCTCAACATTTTGGAAAATATAAGCTCACTTGCATTATGTTTTTATTCAAAATATCTAGCAATTGATAGTAATGAGAGAGTTATATGAAAAAATGAATGCAAATTTTGGCACTTGTTTTTAATGTATATTTGCCCAACAAAGTGCTTTTATATCCCCTTGATGATTTTGTAATGCTGGAAGAGAGAAGGAAGAAATTGGCTCACATTAAACGCACTTCAACGGTTATTTTTTATGGTAGCAGTTAGATGCCACCAACAAACAACTTATTGTCTCCACTTGGTGTTCGAATGTCATAGGTTAGGGCTTTGAAAGGATTAGCTAGCGTTTGGATGCCATCTCTAAACTTATACAAAATGTTTTGCTTCATGGTATTCGAATGCTATTCCCTATAACATTCAAGTGCCATCCCCTAGCTAGACTTATACTTTAAAAGACACGACACAAACACATGATGCAAACATGCATGCTTACACATGTATTACTCATTATCAAGAATTCATCCAAAGTTCAGATTGTCACAACATTAGATAAAATATTGGATTAAAGTTAAGGTCATTTTTGTTTGACAAACAAGAGTTAATCCAAGTTTTGTCTCATCAAAATTGCATATCAACGTTACAGTTCAATAGAAACTAGTGCACTACCTAACATCACATGATGCCCAATAAGCGACTTTTGATCTAAAACACATCCTCCCCATTAGAGTTAGAATATGCTAAGAGATTAAGAGAGTTTTTAGATGAATTGTAATGCCTTGGAACCTAGGACGCCACAACTTGCTACGTGTTCTTATAGGATAAAGAAATGTTAAAGCTCTTAACCACTCTTTGACATTATAAAGAAATGGTTCAATTGAGTCTCATTCACAATTTGCACACTTCTTCAAAAAGATCTTGATACATCAATATAAAATCTCTAAATTTCAATCTATTCTCAGTATAGTTGTCAAAATCGTGAGTTAACTCACATGTTTCCACGATTTTACAAATTGGTGAGCACATTCTTAGTCAACTTGTATGTAAAAATGTTTTTGAGGTAAAATCGTAGTAAAATCTTCAAAATTGCGATTTTACTACGTTTCCACCGATTCCACAATATTGTATTACTAAGTAAAATTTTAACCATCCGGATCCGAATGAACAAATATGTAATAATAACTATTCATAGCTCAAACCTAAACTTTTGATAAACAAATATGGGCTTAATTGTTAAAAGCCCTCTAGCGTCCAAGGGAGTATGAACCATACCCATGTGCTTTCCTATTGTAGGGGAATATGAGTTATACCCTAACATGTTTGTTGGTTATCACTTCTCTCTTGTTAGTGTGTTGCATTGCATTAAAGTCTTTGTGTTTGTGTTCATCGATTATTAGTCTTCTTGTTCATATTTGTGATTATATTAGTATTAAAAACACTCATATTTGATTACTGCAACTTTCCTTATTTTAATTAATATTTTTATAATAGTAAATAAAATAAATGGTACATGACTTTAACTTTATAAGATAGATTTTTAATTTTATTGGAAATGTATAAATGTATTTATATTTCTATCTTTTCAATATATCATTCTCATAATTAAGTAAATGTGAGATATTGTTAAGTAAATATATTTTGAATTAATAATCATGAATAGTGTAAAAAATCACCTAGTAATATATAATTTTGAAGGTTTTTCTTATTATAGTATCTTCTTTATTATGTACTTTTGGTTAGTAATTATTTGTCATTTTTTAGTATTACTTCTTTCTAATGGTATATCTTCGTTATAAATTTTTATTTATTAGTAATTTCTTAAAGTCGCAATTGATTTTTAAATTTTATCTATTATCTTTTAGCTTTTGTATATATAACTAGGTAAAAATTACTTTATACATGATTTATCATTTTAGAAATAAAATATCTATATCATACAACTTATGCTCGATTATCTATATAATGACTTTTATTGCAAATTTGTAATTTATGGCTAAAATAAATGCTAAATTTCCTTATTTCTATTATTCATTATATTTTTAATGACTATTGTGAGTAAATTTATAATATTTGGAAATTATTTTACATAAGTTGTAGAAACTTACATTTCTACATTCCGATTCTACAGATCCTTTAGTGATTCTACGTAAAATTGCAATTTTGACAGTCATGATTCTTAGTATTATAATTCTCTATAATAAACAAACTTCCAACCATGCTTTAAAACTTCTAGTGACAATCTTCACCTAATCATCATAATAGTAAAAATGCTTTACATCGTCTCTCTCTTGTCCATGTGTCCCTAGATCCTTATCATATGGAGTGTAGTCATCGATACCTATAGCTAGAAAAACAAAATAGATCCTTGAAGGGTAAGTTAATGTCTAGTATATATAATCCACAAACACATGTGGATGATCAAGGATAACTTAAGCCGTACATGCTAATGCAAAAATAAAAATGTTAAACAGTCGATTGTTATCTCATTTAGGTCTATGGAAAACAAAGGGGAACTCATGACTTTGCTACACCATATATAAGTATAATATATAGTACAGTGCTAGGAACTACCACTACAAGCCCCAAGACCTATGAGTCCTTAAATCTATCAAATCATCTCAATATGTAACTCGATAGGGAAAACAGTCACATACCAATCAATGGGTGCCCCCTAGTGATCTATTACTATAGACCCTTAGACCAAGCCAAGCACAACCAACAAATAACTTAACCCAAATCTAATATACTTTTAATTCCATTTCTTCCTTTAACTTACCAAGTATAAGCAACATACAAGATTACGCGAACTTAAAAGGGTGGTCTTAAATATGACTAGTTCTTGTTTAACAATTACATTGAAATCTATTAAAACATAGAGAAGTCAATTTGAGTACTAGTCTAGGTATCCTCTAAGTTGCTCAATTTTGATCACTTAGTAGTTATAGGATCACTTTTCTTACTCCGGTATAATTTTTAGGGTTGTACTAGGTGTTTAAGGTTAACGACATTCGAATAACAAGAAAAGAAATCAAACAGAGAGGTTTCTCAAGGTACATA
Source organism: Laguncularia racemosa (assembly GCA_037954665.1). Taxonomy (NCBI): domain Eukaryota; kingdom Viridiplantae; phylum Streptophyta; class Magnoliopsida; order Myrtales; family Combretaceae; genus Laguncularia; species Laguncularia racemosa. The sequence goes on along the minus strand of JBBMOL010000264.1, from coordinate 453,424 downwards.
GTCGTGCATTAAGCCATGTACTTGAGCTTGATAGGTTACACCTCTATTTATTGTGGCCATGTACCTTTCTATACACTTTTGTAATTCAATATGCCTAAGTACACGAGCGTGTACTATAACCATGTGCCTTTCTATACATTTCCATAATTCGACATGCTCAAGTATACAGTTGTAAAACTTGCTTGTGTATAGTTACACAGGCAAGTACATAGACGTGTAATTGGCTGTGAACTTCCTAATTCATTCTATTTCCTTTCTACACAACACGGGTAGGTACACAAATGTATATTTAGTCGTGTACTCCACTTTTCCATCACAAATCCTCCTCCTAATTCGCCAAATTCCAATGCTTTAATTCCCTAGATGAATTCCTTCACTACTCAACCTAATTATGCATTGTCTCTGGAATCGAAGCACTACTTTACTTTAATTGGACAACTTACCGGTTTGTATTGTTCCAGCGATTGAAGCCTTATCCTAAACTTTTTCTTGCACCAAACGTTCTATAGTGAAATCTAAAGAATTTAACATTAATTCATATCACATGCATGTAAATGGTGATCATGAGTTATTGATTGATTCACTTACTGTATGTACTTTGTTTGATTGCAAGGTGTAATAGTCACCTTTCTCTCCTAAGGTTTGTCTTTATGTTAGGGGTGCTATAGTGTAGAAAATGAAAAGAGGTCAAATTGACCAAGATTTGACCCTTTTAAACCCTTCTCATGAAATGACCAAATTACACCTCATCTTAAATCCTTATTACTTTTATTTGCCCTAACCTTTTTTTTGTATTTTTATTCTTAACTCATCTTTCTTAGGTTTTACATTCTCCCCTCATTACAAAAACTTTTGTCCTTGAAAGCTGCTTATGTTTGGAAAAAGATTTGGATATTTTGCCCACATTTCTTCTTTTAGCTCCCAAGTAGTCTCTTTTTCAGTCTAGCTGGTCCATTGTACTTGCACATAAGGAATAATTTGCCTTCTCAACATTTGTTGCGTAGTGTTCACAATTCTGATAAGTTGTTTAATTATGGTGAAATTTAGATGCACTTCCAATGGCTCCAAAGTTGTTACTTTATTTAAATTACACACAAACTTTCTCAACATGGACACATGGATGATGTCATATACTTTAATTAGACTAGGTAGTAAGGCCAACCAATATGCTATGATGTCAATCTTCTCAATAATCTTGAAAGGTTCGATATATCTAGGATTCAACTTTCCCCTTAATCTAAAACCCAATCATCCCTTTCATGAGTGATATCTTTAATAACACCAATTCTCCCATTTGAAATTCCAAAGGGTGTCACCTTTTATCAATGTAGCTCTTTTGGTGACTCTTGGCTACCTTCATTCTTGGTTTGATCATTTTCACCTTATCAATAGCCTCCTATACCAATTCAAGTCCTAATACCTATTTTTCTCCCACTTCTTCCTAGTGTAGTGGAGATCTGCACTTTATCCCATATAAGGCTTCATAAGGGGCTATTTGTATAGTCGCCTGATAACTATTGTTATAAGTGAATTCTACTAAGGGTAGGTACTCATCCTTATTCCAACCAAGATTTAAGAGATTGGCCCTTAACATGTCTCCAAGAATTTGTATAGTTCTTTCTAACTACCCATAGTACCTTGTGTAAACTCCTCCAAACCTTTCTAATAAACCAGGTATCCCCATCAAACATAATACTTATTAGAATTCCATGTAATCTCGCAATCTCCTTTATATATATCAATGTTAGCTTACTCAACTTATAACCAATATTAATAGCAAAGAAATGAGTAGATTTTGTCAATGTATCCATTATCACCCATGCAGCATCATGCTTTTCTTTAGTTCTAGGTAGTATTGTTAAAAAATCCATAGTGATACGCTCCCACTTCTATTCTAGTAGAGGTAGGGGTTGCAACTCACTTGTTAGCTCCTGATGTTTTATTTTTATCTACTAACATGTTCGGCAGTGGGAGGCATACTTAGCTATTTCTCGCTTCATGTTCCTCTACTAGTAGTGACATTTTAAGTCCTTCTATATCTTAGTACTTCTGGGAAAGATAGTATATCAAAAGTGGTGCGCTTTTTTCATGATCTCTTTCTTTAAATCTATATTTCCCGGCATACACAATTGCATTCCATATCTCATAATACCTTTCACATCAATCTTAAATTCTATCATCATACGCTATTCCACTTTAACCTTGGTATTCTTTTATATCTGTATCCTCAGCTTGGCAACTTTAATTTTCTCTATTAAAGTAGGTTGGATACATAAACTTAACTAATCTTACTTCCAGAGCTCGTGTTATTATCTCCAAATCCATCCTACACATGTCCTCTAATAGGTTCCATTGAGATGTAATCAAGGTAGTAATAGTGCCTAGTTTCTTTCTGCTAAGAGCATTTACTACCACATTTGCTTTTCTTGGATGGTACTAGATTTCCTAGTCATAATCTTTAATTAACTCCAACTATCTCCTTTAGCACGTGTTTAGCTCATTTTGTGTGAAGATATACTTCAAACTTTTATGGTTAATGATCTTGCATTTCTCCCCATATAAGTAATATCTTCACAGTTTTAATGCCAATACTACTACTACCAACTCTAGGTCATGAGTCGAGTAGTTTCTCTCATGTGGCTTCAATTGATAGAATGCATATACTATAACCTACCTACCTTACATCAAAACATAACCTAGCCCTTAAGCTAAGGCATCACCATAAATAGTGAATTATTCTCCACTCTTAGGTAATGTTAGAATTGGGGTTGATATAAACTACTCTAAATAGTGAATTATTCTCCACTCTTAGGTAATGTTAGAATTAGGGTTGATATAAACTTCTCCTTGAGTTTTTGAAAACTAGCTTCACACTTATCATGCCAATCAAACCTCACATTCTTTTGTGTTAATTTGGCGAGAGGAGTCGCTATTTTAGGGAATCTCTCTATAAATCATTTGTAGTAACTTGCTAAATCCAAAAAGCTCCTTATGCTTGTCACTATTCTTAGTCTAGGCTAATCTATTATAAGTTTACCTTTTCTAGGTCTATTGAGATCCCCTCTTTGTTAGCCACATGGCCTACAAAAACCACTTACTTTAGCCATAATTTGCATTTCTTGAATTTAGCATACAACCTCTCTACTTGTAATCTATTCAACACTTATATTAAATGCTCTTCTTGTTCCTTCTTGCTCCTAGAATATATCAAGATATCATCTATAAAGATGAACATGAACTTGTCTAAGAAATCTCTGAATACTTGGTTCATTAAATCCATGAAGGTTACTGGAGCATTCATTAAATTGAAGGGCATCATCACATTCTCATAATTCCTATCTAGGATGTCCTCATCCTAAAAGTTGACTTTAAGATGTCCTCATCTTTAGTCCTCAACTAATGGTATCCTAGCCTCAAGTCGATCTTAGAGAATACCTAAGCTCCCTATAACTAGTCAAATAGATCATTTATCTTAGGAAGATGATACTTTGTAATCTATGCCTAATCTCACATATCCATCCTTCTTTTTGGCAAAAAGGACAAGTGCACCCTATAGAGCTGTATTGGTTCTTATGAATCATTTATCTTGTAAGTCTTGTAACTATTTCTTCAACTCTTATAGCTCAACCGATGCCATCTTGTATACTAGTTTCGATATTAGTGCATTACCTGGTACCAAATCAATGCTAAACTCAAATTTCCTAGTTGGGTGTAAACTAGGAAGGTCTTCTAGAAAGACCTCAGGAAAGTCCCTCACTATTGACACCATCTCCAATTTTATTACTTCACTTACCTCAACTATCACAATATCTAATATACTTTTTTTCCCATAACTCATAAGTTGGTAATCTCATTGGTCTTTATGCTTTCAAATTAAACTTGAAGGAATCTCTTTCAAGTATGTTAAAGTGTACCACCATATTATGGCAATCAATGGTGGCGTGGCACTTTAGCAATGAATTGACTCTTAAGATTATATCAAACTCTACCATCTCTATCTCTAATAGGTCTGTTGGCATTGCCTTACTCTACATTTCTACTTTTACATTTTTGCAAATTCTATTTAAAATCCTTCCAACTCCTAAAGGAGTACTAACACTCAAATGATCATCTAAATATTCAGAATTTGACCCACAATTATGATAAAAAGATTCAAACACATAAGAATGAGTAGCACTAGTATCAAATATAATATAAGCATTGTAAATGTGTACTTGAAGTGTACTTGCAATAGTGTCTATATCTAGATGGTCCTAGTGTTGCTATTGTTGAAGTGTAAACACTTTAGCAGGAACTCATTGTCTACGGCCTCTTGCCTGTGGTCTACTAACTTGTACCTGTGCTAGAGGTCTTGTCGCCTACTAAATTGGGTCTATCTAATTCCTTACTTAACCCTGAGTATAGTCAATTACCTTATGTCTCCTCTATTTATACACATGGCATAATAGTAATGGGATGGATCTCTCATAGCAATCCTACTTATATGACCTATCTTCCCACGGAAGGAGCATGCACCCTTTAGCCATCTATAGTCCCTTAGTTTATAGGACCCATAACATCTGGTACATCTAATACTAAAGGAAGTACTAAAGGCACTAGTCAGATTTGTAAAGGAGGAGTTGTAGTAGCTAGGGGTCTATTTTGAAACATTTAGGGCCCCTTGACCTTATCCTACATCACCACACTAAAAGATAACCTCTTACCCAAGGCCACCCCTAGCCTATGGGTCAAATGTTCCTTTATACTCCTCCTGCCCTACTCCATAAATTTTACTTTATCTACCACTTTAGCATAAGTGGTTAGTTAAAAGCATCTAACTTCGTGTTGGAGATTTTGATCCAACCTCTTCATAAATCTAATTTCCCTAGATCCATCAACAACATGTATCACTATGGATAATAACTTAATTAGGCGATTTAGTTTTGCCACATATTCCTTTATTGACCTATTCCCCTATTCACAGTTATAATATGTAGCTTCCATTCTATCACAAATGTTGTTGGGGGAATACTTCTGATAGAATAGCTCTCCAAATCCCCTTTTGTCCGCATATCCTCATGCCTTCCTAAGAATTGGTGCCCACCAACTTGCTGTAGTTCCTTTTAGTGTGAATGAAGCATAGTCTACCTTCTTATCTTCTGAAACTGAAAAGGTGGCAAAGTTCTTCTCCGTCTCTTGCATCCAGTTCTTTGCTTCTACCAAGTCATTGATTTTAAGGTCAAACTCCTTGCCACCTAAACATACATGTCCAAGCTTATTGGCTCCTCAACTACTCTATTTTGTTTGGCATTTCGCACTTGTTGCTATTGTACCAACAACCCCATTAGGTTGTTCACAATTTCTAGGGGTTAGGCTGTTTGGTCTACAACTTGACCTTCTCCCCTTTAAGGTTGCTTACTATGGGGATTCCCTTTGTCTAGGTTGTCATGTTTAGCACCTCTTGATGATCCTAACTCAGTAATTCTTTTAAGAGACATTTTGCTTAAGAGGAGACAATTAAATAGACCTAAGAGTTCAAATTAGTTTAAAAGTTAATGATTGTATGCACATATATATATATAGACATATATGCATACTTATATATGAATGAAATAGAGATTTAAAGAAACTGCAAATAAAGATAATAATTATAGTAATAAAATAGACTACTGAATAAAGCAATTGAACTATAATTTCACCCACTCTCTTCATATCTAATTGTCTTATAAATTCAATGCCTAATTCATCTAAAGAACACAACCTATTTTCTATTGATTGAAACCTAAGGATCATCAAAGCTAAACTCTGATATCACTTAAGATGTAACATCCTAGAACCTAGGACACCATAACCCACTACATGTGCTTATAGGATAAAGACACATTAAGGTTCTTAACCACCCTATACCATAAAATCTACAACACTTGTTAACCACAATCAAGATAAACATTTGACATTATAAAAAGATGGCTTAATTGAATCCCATTCACAATCTGCACACTTCTTTAAAGAGATCATGATATATCAACATGAAATTACTAAATTCTAATCTACTATCATTTTTAGTGCTATAATTCTCTATAATAAACAAACTTCCAACAACGCTCTAAAACTTCAAGCGACTAGCTTCACCTAATCATCATAATAGTAAAAATACTCTACATCATTTCCCTCTTATCTGTGTGTCTCTAGATCTTCATCATATGGAGTGTAGTTATCGATATTGACGGTAAAAAAAAAAAAAAAAAAAGATCCTTAAAGGTTGAACTAATGCCCAATATGTATAACCTACAAACACATGTGTATGATCAAGTATAACTTAAGCCACATACATCAATGGAAAAATAAAATTGTCAAATAGCCAATTATTACCTCATTTAGGTCCATAGATAATAAAGGAGTGCTCATGACTCCACTACACTATATATAAGTATAATACATAGTACGGTATTGGGAATTTCCTTTATAAGTATAATACATGGCCCCAACACCCATGAGTCCCTAAATCTACCGAATTATCTCAATATGCAACTCCATAGGAGACACTATCACATACCAATTAATGAGTGCCCCCTAGGGATGTATCACTACAAGTCCTTAGGCCGAGCCAAGCATTATTGATAAACAACTTAACCCAAATCCAATATACTCTTAATTCCATAGACAATAAAGGAGTGCTCATGACTCCACTACACTATATATAAGTATAATACATAGTACGGTATTGGAAATTGCCTTTATAAGTATAATACATGGCCTCAACACCCATAAGTCCCTAAATCTACCGAATTATCTCAATATGCAACTCCATAGGAGACACTATCACATACCAATTAATGAGTGCCCCCTAGGGATGTATCACTACAAGCCCTTAGGTCGAGCCAAGCATTATCGATAAACAACTTAACCCAAATACAATATACTCTTAATTCCATTACTTCCACTAACTTAATAAGTATAAATAACACATAAGATTATACATACTTGAAACAGAAGTCTTAAACACAACTTATCCTCATCTAGCATTTACATTGAAATATGTCAAAAATGTAGAGAAGTCAATCTTAGTACTAATCTAAGTTACTCGATTTTGATCACTTAGTTATTATAGGATCATTTCTTTTACTCTGGTAGAATTTTTAGGGTTATTCTAAGTGTTTAGGGTTAGCAGAATTAGAATAACAAGAAAAGAGATTGAATAAAGAGGTTTCTCAAGGTACATAGCCATGCATTAGGTCATGTACTTGAGCACTATAGAGTACATGGTCATGTATTATGGCCGTGTACCTTTCTATATACTTTAATAATTCAATATACCCAAGTACGTTTGTGTGTACTATTCTTATGTACTTTTATGTACACTTTGATAATTCAACACACCTAATTACACTTGCATGTACTTGGCCATGCATAGTTACAAAGGTAGGTACACAAGTGTATACATGGTTGTAAATTTCCCAACTAGTTCTATTTCCTTTCTACACAATACAGGCAAGTATATATATAGTACATAGGCATGCACTTGGCTATATACTCCATTGTTCCATCACGAATCCTCCTCTTAATTAACTAAATTCCAATTCCTTAACTCCTTAGATGAAATCTAACATTGCTCAGCTTAATTATGCATTGTTTCTAGCACCAAAACACTAACTTAGTTAATTGAACAACTTACTGGCTTAGATTGTTCTAACGATTGAAGTCCTATCCTGAACCATTCTTCACATCAATTGTTCTGCAATGAAATCTAATGAATTTAACAAAAATTCATATCACACACATGTAAATAGCAATTAAGAGTTATTGATTAGTTCACTTACCATATGTACTTTGTTGGATCGCAAGGTGTAGCAATCGCCATTCTCTGCTAAGGTTTGTCCTTACATTGGGGGTGTTGTAGTGCAAAAAATGAAAATGGGTCAAATTTACCAGGGTTTAGCCCTTTCATACCCCCTCATGAAATGACCAAATTGCCTCTCATTTTAAATCCTTATTACTTTTATTTTCCATGACTCTCTTTGTTATTTTATTCTTAATTCATTTTCCTTGGGCTTTACATGAATAGAAAAGTCTTAAGAATGAAGTGCTTTAAGGCATTTTAACACATGAAACAAAGCATGGAGATGAGATAAATGAGGCTTGTAGATGAATTAACTCAAATAATAGACCACATAACATATCATCCAAGTCTAGTCAAAGTAATATAAAGCAATCTACCAAAAAATTTCTTGTGTAAAGTAGGGTTATCCAGCAACTTACTAGAAATGAAATCCAATTTCAAACCACTAGGTAAATAAAATTTACTAAGGTGAGTTGCTATCATACTTGCATCCTTCAATACATCAAAAATAAAGTTATTCATTAATGAGACAACTAGCTAATAATCTTCAAATATCTAGGCCAAGAATGAACTAAACCATTCTTAAATCTTTGATTGTAAAAGTTGCATCTAAATAATTTGTTAAACTAGATATTGAATGCTCATTTGTACATGTATTAAGCATATCATCAACATACAAAAGAATGACCAAAAACCAATTAGAATTTTTCCTAGTTTACAGTGAGTAATCATGTTTAGACTAAGAAAATCTATGCGCAATCAAAAAATTAAATATTTCCAAATTCCATTGTTAAGATGCATGCTTGAGGCCTTGAGGGAACTTTTTAAATTAATAAACTTGATTAGTCTTGCCCTTTTGTAGCCTTTTTATAGGCCTCTATTGGGGGTAGGGTGGGAGGAGCGTGGTGTGGGTGGGTTCAAGTGGGAAAAATGCTTAGATATGTAAGTTACGTTATAGTAAATGACAAGCAATAAAAATATCAAGTGAAGTAAAGTAAAGAGAGAGAGATAGAGAATTGTGTCTAAATATATAGAGGTTCTACCGTATGCCTACATCCTCTCTCCTAATAGTACTAGCTTAACCATTGGGAATCTACTATAAAGCTCCAATCAAAAGTACATAAAGATTTCTAACATTGTGAAAAGCACCACTAAGCTTAATAGAAGCTATCGTTGGTGTGAAACGTAGCCTTCTTGGGTTCTTTTAGCCCTTACTAACCTAACTCTTAATAGCCTGGTCACTCATACATAATGCCTTTATTTCCCCACACATTAAGCTTGTGATCAAGCTCACAATGATGCCTTCAATCGCTTTGATGGAAGAAAAGAGAAGTATTCTATAATTTATTATTATTATTATTATTATTTTGCTAGCTCATTGAAAAGAGAGTACAATAATCTCCACAGCAAAATTCTTAAAAGTGACACTTCTTGCTAGCAATACATAACTTCACGTGATGCAATGTATACTCTATAAACTATTGTTCCATTTTCTTTTTTAGTCTTCGCTTCTTATAGTGGTTAAGCTCATCTAATAATAGAAGGACTAAAATATTTAATGGCTAAAATTTGTGTCTTCCTTTATTTAGATCTTTAAATTAAATATTTTAACAACTATGAAAACTTTGTTTTAGAACTATTTTAATTTAATAAAATATATAGCCTTTTGAATTTTGAATAACTTTCTCTTTTGTCATACACATGCAACACCACTTTTCTACAGGACAAATTTAGACAAATGCCTAGGACATAGTAAATATTGTGACTTCCTTTTTTTGTCATTTCTTTATTCAACAAGAGTGTATCATGTTCTAACACATATCCTAAACTTTACATGAAGATCTTTGATAATGTAAAATTTTTTCTCAAAACCTTCTTGAAAACATTTCTTATTCCATAAAAACCTATTGTAGTTAAAACTTAAGCTATAAAAAATATTTTCCTTTTTATTATTGTTTTACTTATCCAAATTACTTGAAATTATTTGAGGAATCTTAAAAGATTTTTACCATTGATATTAAGAACATTTCAAGTTTTCTTACCTAAGTAGATCACTAAAATGCACTTGGTTAGTAAGTGCTATGCCTTTTGATTTTGATATACTAGATTCTCTTGTTCATCCTATTAGTACTTAATAAAAATATGAGATGTATATATTCATAAAAATATCAAGATCTTCATACATATGTTCTCGGTCAAGAAGGCTTTAAAAACAACAAATTTATTTAAAAAAATATGTTATAACCTTTTGATATCTTCCCTTAAAAACAAGAATCCATATAAGACTATTCCATATAGCATTTGATAAGGAAAGAATATTTTCATTATCTTTTCATAAAAACTCTTAACCATTAATATTTGAAAGATATCTTTAGATTAATAACACCATAAATGCATTCATAAAATTCATATGCATGAAACAAATAATTAATATATAAACATGCATAAATATAACATAATCACATGTATATTCAATGTATATTTTGTCATCAACTTTTCTTTGTCAAGCCACATATTAATTAGATGATGGCAAGAACAAAGAAGAATTTTTTGCATGTCAAAGATACAACAAATATTTCAAACCTTATTTTATCAATCCTTTTTTTTTTTATTTTTTCTTTAAAGCATATAAAACACCAATCATTTATATTAATAGATATCATCAAGAATGTGTATCCATCAAATCAACTCTTCATATCAATATTATAATTTGACAACAATCTATTATGTATGTGTGTTGACAAGCACTTTTATAATCACATCCAATTTTTCATATGAATTATCTATTATTAAGCACTCACACAAAATATATATTCAACACTTCATCTTATAACATTGATATATGTATATTTTCATGAAGCAACAAATAATGTATTTAGCAAGTACATATTATATTGATTTTATAAAGTAACTAAATTAATATATTTATTTATTTATTTGAAGCACAAGACATATTACATCAATTATATAATAATTATGTAGAAAAAGCTATTATAAGCTATGAGTTTTGTTATCATCAAAACTTCATGTGAGTTTTACACTCTCAGTGGGAACATATATATTTCTTCATCAATGTAAGAAGGTATTATCAACATTGATTTAATGAATAGACCACTTAGAAGAAATAGCAATAGCCAATAGGTTCTATACTATACTTAACTTTACAATTAGGGAAAAAATATTATGATAATCCTCTCTATCTACTTGATTGTATCCTTTAGTTACTAGACAAGCTTTATGCCTCTCAATACTTCCATCTAGCCTATGTTTAATTTTATATACCCATATTGACTCTATCTGTGGTTTTCTTTGCCAAAGGCAATGTAGTCAATTCCCATGTATAGTTAAGCTCAAGAGCAGTTGGTAGCTTCTACCCACTATTTCTATTGAGATGCTTGTGAGTAATTATGTGACTAGGGATTAGGTAATAATTTGTTAATGAAGCTACATACTCTTGAGGGTAAGAAGAAAAATTTTTAATGTCAAACAAAGGGTAGTGTGAAGAAAATTAGGTAGAAAATTGATTAATAGTGGAAGCATTAGTATTTAAAGTGTGATACCCCATGTGTTTAAGGAGGCTTCAGATATTGAATAGTGATATATAAGGTTAAATAATGAATAACATTTCAACATTAACTAGAAAGTTTTAGGCTAAGTAGTTGAAAAAGGTTCATTAATGTTTATTAGCTATTTTTTGCCTAAGATGTTATAAATGGTATCAGAGCTAATCCCCTACTAGTAAGTGTGGGGGATAAGGGGAGGAGATTATGATACCTTAAGTGTTTAAGGGGGGCATGGAAGTCCCACATGGATTGTAGGAGTTGTTAAGTAGTGGTATATAAAATAAAGTACTAAATAACATGTCAACACTAGTTAGAAACTTTTAGGTCAAGTGGTTGAAAAAGGTCCATTAGTGTTCGTTTGCTTGATTATTGGCTACTTTTATTCTAGAGTGTAACATAAAGACATTGTAGAATGTATGGAATGCACAAAATCCTAAAGTGAACTAAAAGTTTTTAGAATTATTTTTTATCTTCTTAAGCCACTATCATGAGTTGGAAATGAAGGGGGCTATTTTGTCACGAGAGAATCTAACAAATCAATAGAAGAAGAAGACTTAGAGTCAAGTGTGTTACGCAACATATGTGGTTTGGAAGAAAACTCAAATTCATTTAAACAAGACCAAGGATGCTAAAATGCAAAGATATTCTCATGAAAAATAGCATCGCAACTATTAAGAATTTACCTATTTTCAAGATTGTAGACTATGTATTCATTTTGTCCATGTGTATAGCTATGGAAAATACATTTGACCCCTTTGGGATCAAACTTATCTTTACTCAATAGATGTTTTGCATTAAAACATAAGCAACCCATTACTTTCAAGTGTTGATAATTTGGTTGTTTAACAAAGAACATCTTATATAGGGTTTTCCACTCTAGATTAGCCATGGGCATTCTATTGATAAAGATAAGTTATAGTAAGAACACACTTACCCCAAAAAACTTTAGGTAAATTGACATGTAAACTCAATGCTCTTGTCTATGTTTTCTCTCTACCCTCTCATTTTGTTAGGCAGTGTAAGTCATAATTAAATGATGTATAATTCTGAAGCTATGAAACAAAGATTGACAAGATTTGGACAAAAATTCTATTTCATTGTCACTTCTCACAAATTTAGGAGTAATTGAAATGATTAACAACATATCCAAAGAATTGAGCTATGATAGACCAAGTTTAAGATTTATGATGTAGAAGGAAAGTCCAAGTGGATCTACTATGGTCATCCAAAATTGTTAAAAAATATTGAGCACCTAACAAAGAAACAACATGATATAGACCTAAATGTCCATGTGTAGTAAATAAAAAGGAAAATCATAAACATCATCACTTCTATAGAATGGAAGCCTATGAAGTTTAGCTTCTTGATAAGTAGTCAAAAAAAAGTTTTGTAAATCCAAATGTTTACAAACATTCAAGTGTTTTAGTTTTGAAATAGAGGAATGACCTAAATGATCTTGAATTAAACAAACAAGATGATTGGTGCAGAACTGTGTTTTAGAAGACAAAGTTGATAGTTTCCTAGAATGATTAGAAACAAAAGGAATTCTACTACTAGTGTCTTCAAAAAGCAGTATATAAAATCCATTTTGTGCTTTTGTTATTGCTATGGTTTTATGGGCTTTTTGGTCATAAAAAATGCATTGAAAAGCATCAAATTTAGCAAAAAATGGTTAGAAACTAATTTATGAACTAAAAGTAAGTTGTGTGTGAATTGTGGCACAAAGAGCACATTGTGTAATGTTAACATTGAATTAATCATAACAGATCCAACTTTATCAAAAGATAATAAACATCCATCAAGTAATTTGATTGATATTGGTTTAGCAAGAATTTGTATGTTATGAAGTAAGGAAGAGTATGGAGTCATATGATCACTAGCTCTTGTATCAACTATCCAGTAAGCCATGTCATTAATCAAAGTATTAAAGCAGAAAGAGGATTTAGATGTACTTGAAGATTGCACATTATTCACCATGCCTACATCTTGCATATCCTAACTCTATCATTTTCATCATCTCATGACAAATATTTTTAATAAATTACTTGTCTGGAACATTCTAATTTCAAACATTGATACAAAAACCAAATTTAAGCTTGTTATTTCCAGAAACATGAGACAAATGTTCAAAGGGAGTATTGAAGATGTGATCACTTTGGTTATTCTAACAAAAAGAAGCACAAGACACTTGCTTTCCTTCACAAATCATTAACCTTTATACCAATCCAAATAAACAACTATTTGAGAACAATTCTCAATAGTATGCCTCTCATTATGACAATGTTTACAAAACAATTTCGACTATGTTCCTTTATTTCTTCTCCTTTCATCCATGAACATGCTCTAATCTATATTTTATGAATAAAAGGTAGACATTTCACATATCAAGTGGTAAAGCTAAAGTAACATGTTGCTGCTTTTCTACCTACTAAACCAAATAAAAGGCCTTACTAATTGAAGGAAGTGAATCATGGATAAGACCTGATTTCTTACCCCTTCATATACTTTATTCGATCCCATAAGAAACTAAATTAGTTTACTTCTAGACTCAAAATCTGAAATCCTATCCTTTAGATCGCATGTGCTTTAATCTATCCTTGCACAATTGCACATAGGATAAGCATATAAAGCTTGGAGCTTATTCCAACGTCTCTTGAGCTTATTAAAGCACACTCCAACACTATGATTTTCTTGTTTCAAATTGCAAATTTCATATCGCAACCGAAACACTAGAGGCCCACTAGCAACTTTGTATTGTTCATTAATTTCTTCCCAAAGATCTCTTGTAGATTGAGTGTACATAAAATTTGATTACAAACCACTTGTCATTGAGTTTAAAATCCAACATATTATCATATGATCATTCCTAATCCACTTAATTACATTTGGTGAATTCTCGAGGGGTTTTGCAATGGTTCCTTTAATGAACCTTAATTTTAACTTTCCACCTATTGCCATTTTCACTTATCTACTCTAAGCTAGGAAATTATTCCCATTAAAAACTATATTTCCAATTGTCATGCCCGAATTATCCAATCTAGAAAGATACAAAGGATTTGTAGTTTCTTGTTTTGCCATTGTATTAATTCCTTACCAAAACTAAATTAATTCTTCAAAATAAACACAAGAAATGTAAGAATCATTACCTTAATTCGCTTTAGTACGATGTGAAATTCTGATGTATCATCACGGTTTGCAAATTCGTGCAAAGAATTTGATAATGATCAATGAAACAGTAATGGAAGTGTTTTATATTCTAGTATTGAACAAACCGAACTAAAAAGACGAGTAAATTATGTGATTTATACCCTGATCAACACTAACTAATCAGAAACAATCCGCTAATAAGCTAACATCTATCCTCGCTACTAGCTCGACATGTGTAAAAAAATAAAACACATATAACTTCATACATACTTTATGTGTATTATTTTACTATGTCTTGCAATGTAAAGAATCCCCATTTATCATCTCTAGGTGCCACGTTGATGATTCCAAAAACTCTCTTTTTTAAAGACTTCTTTATTTTATTCAATTCTCAAAATAAAGTTTTTAAGATTTATTTAAATTATTTATTGGATTTTGATATAAAATTTAATTTAAAAAACTAAAAAAAAAAGAAGAAAAAAGTTAACTTTTTTTTTTTTTTCAAGTAAGGAACTTAACATTTTTAAGGACCCACCTTAATGTAGAAAGATCCCATAAAGGGAGTCCTTGCAATTGGGAGTTGTGTCAAGTGCCTTTAACGTTCAAGTTTATAACATGCATAGTAATAGTAATTTTTATTTTTTTTTTGTCATTGTCTTATTTTTGATTAATTAGTATGTTTTTCTATCTTTTGTGGATAATTTCTGGTTAGAGTTTTGATTCTTTTAGTAGAACTTTTTCTTGTCAAGAATTGTTAATACTCATTTTTTATGTAATAGATGTACTTGTTATGGGTTAAATATATCAAACCCATCTGTTTGGTTAAGTTTTTTTGGAATTTGGTGCATTTTGTTTTTCAAATACTGTGAAAGAATGAATTCTTGTCATTTGTGAAAGAATGAATTCTTGTCATTTGATTAAAAAAAACAGTGGGATAAAAAAATTTTCAAGATACATAAAAGTTTAAATACTACATATATTATTTCTTCAATACAAAATTATCAAATTGTACATTATTGAGAGTTTAAGAATACACATTCCTCTATACATTCCAATTTTTGAAATCTATTCTAATAAGTTCTATTTGTCTTCAACTTTTTAATATGTAGTGTTATTTATTTTTAATAACCGCTCTCTCTTTCTCTCCTTTGATTTTTCTCACTATTCCATATTTCTCCCACATAGATTAGTTCACTTCATATATTAATTGCTCTCTCTCCCTCATCCTATTTTTCCCACTATTTTGGGTTTCCCTTTCCTATTTCATATATTAGCAAACGCTGTATCTATATTACATGTGCAAGTACAAATACATCAAATGCATGAAACTATAATAACAAAACAATTATACAGTTAATTACATGCAATAGATATGTTCCTAATATTAAAAATGCTATGCATCATTTCCACAATATTTATATGCAATAGAGGATAAACTATAAAACGAAAACAAAAATTTAACAAACAAAATGAAATAATCAATGGTAATTTCTCTAAGAAAATGTTTTTAGTTGAAATTTCTTAGGATGAAGAAACTATTTTAATTTTTCTTTTTTTTTTCTCTTATTAGAAAAAAAAAAAAACGGGGATGAGTAAATTTACATAAAAAAAAATGGGATGAGTGGGATAGTAGATTTTAAAAGGTTTAATATTTTACCATTCCGCCTCTATAGGATTTGTCACATAAACAAATAGAAAATCTAAGGGTTTACAGAGATAAATAGAAAAATAAACACTAAAGAGACCAAAATGGATTTTTTGCTTTAATAATAAAGATTAGTACAAAAATAATTTTTAATATATTTTATAGACACATCCAACTAATGTTATTTTTTATACTAACATTTAATATGAATGGTTTAGAATTTTTAATCTTAAAACTCACGTACTGCAGATATACATTACATTGCAATTGCAACAGAGCGAAACTAAAATGATGAATGCTCATGGGTTTGCACATACAATTACAGAAACGAATCATTCAAATCAAAAGCCCGATTTCGTGTGAATATACAACATACACCATTTTTCTCAATATTCATTAAATTTTTCCTTTTAAAAGCTTAAGATAACATTATAATAATGTTAAAAGATAGTTTAAAAATATATTAGTTCCATCAATCTTGATTTAGCAATAGATTGGGATGGAGGAGGAAAGAAACGGAGAGATCCACTCCGAGTAGGGCACACGGTTTTATCATAATGCTGACACTATTCTCAGGGCTACACTGACTTGCTACGCTGCGAGATTTCAAGCATGTACAGACACGCACATTCTTCGAACGATTAATTGACAATGTTGTGATATTGTGACTTTTACATTTATAATTTACGTGGTCGTTCTTTATTTCAATTATTATTATTATTCTTTTACAGTTCCTTCGGTGGAAACCTCGAGACGGTTAACTATGAATGGGACATCGTCTTGGCCATTTTCATTGCCATATGTGGTTTGGTTTTGTTCGCTCTACTCATCGGAAATATGCAGGTAGGTGCTTGCTTTGCTACATTCGCGGAATAACTAATCATCCTAATTTGTGCGCGATGACATATTTATTTAAGAATTAACAATGATTCTTGAAAAATCTTCACAGCATATATGAACAATTTTATATTATCATCAGGTGCATTTTCCGTAGAATGAAGAGAGAGCTTTTTCGGTGACTAGGAATATCAAATCAGGCTCAAATAAATAAAATTTTGACAGATTGAAAGTTTTGTAACCGTTTACAGTAGTTTTCTTGACGGGTACTGTAGATATCAAATTTTTATTTATGCTTGCCCATGAATTACCCATGTCATATCATTTGTTTTTTTTACTTGTATTGTTTCATCTGCGACAGAAATACTTGCTACTGGGGAGGGAGAACAGGATGCGGAAAAGAAAAAATTTAGAAGAATGGGAACCATTCAAACGGCTTTCTTACAGGCTGAAGAGAGAGGTTGCATGGTGCGAATCCTTTAGGTGGCAAGGGCCAACTGAGGTCAATCTGGAGACCCTTTTGCATAATCTTCCTCGCTTCCTCAAAGAAAAGATAAAACCTGAACTATGCAAGCAGTTGCTCTCCAAAGTGAGTTTAATTAAGTGACATCTCATGGACTGTGTTTTGTTTTAAGTGTGAAAATAGAACCCGATTTTCAGCCAAAGAATGAGAAATAAAACCCCAATTTAGTTACCAGAAAGAAAAGCCCCCAGTTTCAATAATTATCTTCTTGGGTATTATTATACATCTAACTTTCATATGATACAAGAACGGCCGTTTTAAAATCCAATTTCATGCGATATGTTTAAAGAAAACAATTTGCTAGCGGAAAATATTTTCTAAATAATGATATATTTTTATGCGCTTAATTGTATTTGTAAAAATGTATTAATAAAAAACGCACTTTTGGTATTTGAAATCTACTTTATATAATGAAATCTTATCTAGAAAAAAGAAAATCATCATATCAAAAAAGGACAAATTATAACAAATATTTCATGCAAAAGGCGGAGTATAAGATGTAGAACGATTATCTACGTTCATGATTGATTACCACCTTTTTAAATTGTTTTTATAACATTTTAATAACTGTTTTGATTTTTTATTAAAAGCTTTTGCAAGAGTAAAAGTTAAGTTATTGGTATGAATTTTTTTACCATGTTTATCGATAAAATTTTAGTTCATGTACAATGTATTTCTCTTGGAATTTGTGCTTTATTTGTTGATGTAACTTCTTTTTTATGATATTTGATCTGTTGTAATCTATAATATTTAAAGGGAAATCAAAAGTTTTGGTGTAGTACATAAACTTACCAAGCTAATCTTTTTCCCTTAAAAAATATTTAACATTGAAGTAGTTATATATTAAAAATAATTTGACTTTTAAAACTGTTTATGTAATTTGATAACTTAAAATTAATAAAAAAGGAACAATTTTTTTTTAGCATGAGAAATTAAGTATTTGATATGCTGCTATATGATTATTTTATACCATCTAAACATCCATATTGCAGCTGCACGACCGCTAATAATGAATATGTTAGTATATTATTTTACCTTCGGATTGTGGGCATGAAAATTATGAAACAAAAGTTATGTCTTTTATATTAAATCATATAATGATTGCAATCCCTTCATAAGTAACATCATTAGTATTAAAAACATGCTCTTTAATACGTTTTTGGAAGAAATGACTAGTAAATGACAAAAAAAATATTCATAATGAAGAGTTATAAGTTAGAATAGTAAAAAGTTATTGATGAGCAAAAGTGGTGATAATATATTAATAATAAAAGGGTATAAATGAAAAAACAAAAAATTGTACAAGACCAAAGGAATATACATATAAGTGAGATATCATCTGTGTAAATTCTTTTTATGCCAACTCATTATCTCATCTGAATTTACGGTTTTTTTTTATTTTTATATTATTTTTTTTTATTTTATTTTTTGCCACATCGTCTGAATTTACGGTTGATTACTCATTTTAGCTATTAACACATTAAGATATGCTTGAGCTGGTTGAGTTGATACAGAAAGTAACTACCGATAGTATTTTTATATGCAACTTACTTTGTACTGTATTTTGGGATAAATTTTCTTGTATAATCGTTTTCTAAAATGTATCGGTTTTTCGAAACACAGGATCTTTTTGTACCACTATAGGTTTAGTTATTATTGTATATTTTCACTCGCTTTTTGAAGTTAATATGCGGCGAAGCTGTATAATTAGATTACTAATTACTGTCCAATCATCCATGCATATCTTTTCCCTTTTTCTTTTTGTTTTTGTTTTTTTTTAAGGTTCCAGAGTTCGCAAGTTTGAATAAATCACCATGTGAAGCGTTATGTGAGCTTGCCAAGCCAGTTGTCTTTCCTGAAAGAAGCTACATCCATCAAGAGGGAGAGCTCATTACCGAGATGGTCCTCGTCCTACATGGAGATTTATTAAGCTACACTAAACGTGATAAGGAAGAAGGAAATTCTCCGGGTCGTCTATCAAAAGACAACTTTTTTGGAGAAGAACTGATCCAGCATTGGTTACCATTACAAGAAGGTACTACTGGCCTTCCTACAGCACAGAGAACCATAAAGACCTTGACAAAGGTTGAAGCATTCGTTATCACCGAATTCGATTTGAAAAACGTATTTGACAAACACCGTGGAAGTTTATATCGCGATCAACAACTTGTAAGGATCGTGCCCGACTAGTTCCCTCATGATTTTATCTGTTCATATTATCTGTGATAGTTAACTATTACTATCGATTAAAAAACAAAGGGACAAAATAAAAATGGAGTTACTTATGTAGAAGTTCTTCAATGTATCAACATAACAATTCTAAGGAATTCTGAATTCCTTACGGATCAATAAGACCTTGTACAAATATATATTGAAAGTGTAATTCAGATTGTGTGCTTGTGCAGTTAATTGAGAGTTGTTAGTTAGGTGGGTGGTTATAGTCGATTAGTGAGGACCTAACTACATATATAAAAGCCTATTGTGTAACTGTGTTTGTGTGTGAATAAATAAAATGTGAAAGAAGTGTTCATAAACTGAAAGACTATTAGAGTGTTTTTGTTCAGTTCATGTTCTTCTTCCTAATATTATTTGTGATTGCTTAATGTGTGTGCATTAGAGACTATTTTAAAGAGTGTTACAGAGAGTGCTCTAACATATTTCTTCCTAATATTATTTGTGATTGCCTTCTATCTCCTTTAACAATCACTATAATTCCTTTAAAGTCTCTTCACTAGTTCTTCATGGGAAGAATTATGATAAGTGGTGTATTCAAATTAAGGTTATCTTTGGTTTTCAAGATGTTCTAAAGATTGTTAACAATGGTGTTTAAGAATTAGGTGATAATCCAATTGAGGCACAACGGACTGCACATCAAGAGACAAAGAAGAAAGATTGTAAGTCCTTATTCTGCATCCATCGACGTGTTGATGCTGCAAATTTCGAGAAGATTTCCTCCTTGACCACATTGAAGAAGGCTTGGGAAACCTTGGGAAAATGTTACAAGGGTGCTGATAGATTAAAGAAGGTACACTTGCAAACTTTGTGAAGACAGTATAAAATCCTCTAAATGGAAAGTAAAGAAAGTGTGAGTTAGTTTTGCACTAAGGTTACTACTCTCACCAATCAAATGAAGGCAAATGGTGACACCATGATAGATATTAAGATAGTTGAGAAAATTCTTCGATCCCTTACTTCAAAATTTGATCATGTGGTGTTTGCAATTAAAGAAACCAAGGATCTAGATATGATGACCCTTGAAGAGTTGTAAAGCTCATTAGAAGTGCGCATGAAAAATGAATGAATGTAAGAAATGCTAATAAATCATTAAAGCTGACCTTACAAGCATAGACTACATGAAAAATGATACTTGATTGTGGGAGAAATAGGAGAGGAAGAGGTCAAGGAAGGCTTACGGGAAGAGGAAGAGTTGTTGGTTCTTAGGGACAATATCAAGAAGGCACTAATCTTGATTACAATAAGTTAGATAATAATCTAAGAAGGGGAGGAACATAAGCATGCAGATTTAGGATAAGGCTTGATAAATTAAATATACAGTGTTATCCCTTTAAGAGATATGGCCACTTTGTAGATGAGTGTAGGAGTAATAGGGATTCTAATCAAGATGAAGTGGTAGTCAAATTTTTCTAAAGAGAGAGATAACAATTAAAATCATGTTTTGTATTGGTGACCACCACCTCAAAAATTGTGAGAGCCAATTCTTGGCACTTAAACATTGGTTCTTCAAACCATATGCTAAGAAATGAGGGATGGTTTATAGATCTTGATGAAAGTGTTAAGAGTAAGATGAAGTTTGTGACAGTAGTACTATTACGGTTGAAGGAGTTGGACAAATCTTGATCAAGTAAAAGAATGGTAAGCACTCCTATATTTTTTATGTGCTCTATGTCCTTAGTATGTAAAGTAATTTCTTGGGTCTTGGGCAATTGTTACAGAAAGGATACACTATAAAATTACAATATAGGTCTTTGTATTTGTTTGATAAATGAAGGAGGACAATTTTGAAGTCTCCATTATAAAAAAAAATAGGACTTCTAAGATTGATATTCAAATGGTTGAGTATTAATGTTTAGTAGCTACCATAAAAGATGAGGACTAGCTTTGGCATTTGATATATGGCTATCTAAATTTTCAATGTCTTGGCCAATTGCAACATAATAAAATAGTGAAAGGACTTCCACCAATTCAATAACAGAACAAGTTATCTGAAGGATACTATGTGAGTAAACAACTAAGAAATTCTTTCGAGACTTAGATTGCACCAAGAACCTTAAAAATATTCGAGTTGGTATACTTAAACATGTGTAGACCAATTTATATAACCACTTTTATAGGTAACAAGCATGTTATTTCTTTTGTTGATGACTTTAGTAGGAAAATGTATGTATATTTAATTCAACAAAATACTAAAGTATTTGTGGTTTTTGAGAAATTCAAGGTAAAGGCCAAAAGGTAAAGTGGTAAAGTAAGGTAGTGAGGATATGGAGGTGGAGAGTACACCATACATGAATTTTGAAATTTTTATGATGATGAGGGTATTGTGGATAAAGTAACAACTCCATACACTCTTCAACACAATGGAGTTGGGGAAAGGAGAAATCGGATGGTACTTAATAAGGTAAGGAATATGGTTAAGTGTAGGAGCATGCCTCATTATTTTTGGAGAAGTGGTTGCTACTACAACCTATATTTTGAACGAATGTCCAATGAGGATGTTACTTAATATTGCACTTGAAGAAGTTTAGTCTTGTAAGAAGTCAAGTGTGAGTCATTTTAGAGTTTTTGGGTCATTGTGTTCTAAATATATTCCTAATGAGAAAGAAAGGAGTTGGATGACAAAAGTGAGCAAGTGGTGTTTTTGAGCTATCATCCTATAGGAGCCTAGTGACTCCATAATCCAATTATTGAGGAGATTCAAATTAGTCAAGATGTGATTCTTGATGGATCCATTGGTGGAATTAGATTATAATTGATAGTTCTTCAAGAAATGCCCTTGTTTTGTTAGTTAATGTTGAGGAGTTGGAGACTCCATAAGAAATGTCAAAGACTCAACAAGTAATATAAATGGTGAAACTTTGCAACAATCACAAGGACACAGAGAGCTAGATAACCCCCCTAAAGAATTGATGATTATCAATTTATTTGAATGGACCACTTGATGAAAGAGTGCATGAATGTCAACCACTAAGATTTGAAATTAAAGGAAATTAGGATAAAGTTTACAAACTTAAGAAAGCCTTATGGCTTGAAGCAAGCTCCTCGAACTTGGAATAAACAAATTAATTCCTTCTTGATGTGTATATAGGAGGTACAATGGCTAAGAATTTATTGATTGTATGTTTTTTATGCTAATGATCTATCGGTAATAGGTAGTGGTGAAGTAGAAATTAATGAGATAGAATAAAGTTAGAATTTAAGATGTCTAGTCTAGGAGTATTATTTTATTTTCTTGGATTGGAGTTTGTGAATCTTAAACAAGGAGTGTTTATACATCAAAGAAAGTACGTGACTGATATTTTGAAGAGGTCTAATATGATGGCCTGAAATTTGGCCTCAATATCTGTTGATAGTGGAGTGAAACTTAAAATAATGAGAAAGTCGGATTAATTGATTCAACATTTTATAAGAAAAATGTTGATTCGCTAAGATATTTGTGCAACATCAATCCCAATATGGCCTATGGTGTCAGTTTAGTTAGTATATTTATTGAAAATCCTAAGGCTTCACATCTAATGTTAGCTAAGAGGATTTTGAAATATTTGAAAGGAGCTTTGAATTATGGATTACTATATCTAAATGATAAATGGAGCTTTGAATTATGGACTACTATATCCAAATGATAAAGTGGACTGTCAAGATCCAATTATAGGATTTTTAGATGCTGGTTAGTGTGATGATAAGGTGGACAAAAGGAGTACTATAAGCAATGTGTTTCAATTTTTCAAGGCTACAGTTTCTTGGTGCTCAAAAAATAATTAATAGTAGCTCTTTCCTCTTGTAAGTAGAGTATGTAGCTGCATTAGCAAGGGCCTGTTAAGGTATTTGGTTGGAGACATTGCTTGATGAGATGTCCATTGAAGTAAAGAAGCCTCTAACAATGATGATTGATAATAAGTCATTTATCAATTTGGTGAAACAGACATCCAATGACATGAGAGAAGTAAACATACAGAGATGAGATTCCACTTTCTAAGAGATCAAGTGTATAGGGACAAATTAGAACTTGTGTATTCCAACATTGAAGAGCAAGTTACAGATCTTATGAAAAACCTTTAAAGATTGAGAGATTTGAAAAATTAAAGAATTGTTAGAGATTGTGTTATACGAGAATATCAATCTAAATAAAGGAGGTGTGTTGAGAATGTGATTTAGATTGTGTGTTGTGCTATTAGTTGACATTTGTTAGTTAAGTGGGTGGTTATAATCAATTAGTAAGGAACTAACTACATATATAAAGGCCTATTGTGTAAGTGTGTTTGTTTGTAATAAATAAGTGTAAAAGAAGTGTTTGTAAAGTGAAAGAATATCAAAGTGTTTTTTCTTCGGTTTTTGTTTTTCTTCCTGGTATCATTTGTGATTGATTAATGTGTGCATATAGGAGACTATTTCAAAGAGTGTTATTGAAAGTGCTCTAATAATAAATATGAGGCATGTCCTCATCTATATATATTCTGCTTTGTTTTAAAGAAAACATCTAGAAAAAAAAGTTATATATCTTCTTTTAGTAATAATAGATAGTTGATGATGTAAGAGACAGAATATTGAGATGAAGGCTAAATTTCAACACAAAATATTTGCATATCTATGAAACTTTCAAATGGAGGACAAAGACAGCTGAATTCTCTATGCAGCATGTGCATTTTCTAAAAAATGAACTATGAAGTCTTTGTATAATAAATCGTAAACTCTTATAGCAAACGAGAGATGGACAAACTACAGATACTCTCTCTCATTCGTAGTATGCTCCATTAGTTAAAATATGCTACATTTTTGTGGATCAACAGAAGAAGAGGAGGAAAAAAAAGAAAAGAAAAGGAAGAAAAGGAAGAAGAAGCATACTTAAGAGTAGTCACCACAACTAAGCACCACGCGGAAATTCTATACGGAATATGGTGATTATTATTAATTGGGCAGTGAAATTGGCGATTTCAAAATTAATGTTGTTAATTGAAAAAATCAGTTAAAGTTTAACAACGTTAACTTAAAACAAAATGAAGAAAAAGGTAGTCAATATTTGGTAGAGCTGCCCCTGTCCTATATTAGTAAGCATTGTTACAATAAGTACTTCCATAATTTTTGGTTCCATTTCCATCAACCTCCGCTTGTCCTCTTGGATTTTAGAAATGTAAGAAATGGCTTATAATCGTAACTATTTGCACTTGTTTCCTTCCAATTCTTCCATTCATTTTCAAACTTCCGTGTGATTTATCAAATGGATTATTATTGTCTATTACATACTGATATAATCAAATGCTGGTGGCATCCACCATACGGACCGATGTTTGCAGAGTATGGACTTTATGCCTTTACTTTCTTTATAGCTGGACAAGAGGCAAGGGACAATGGAAGGACGAATTTCGAAAAGAAAAAGAAAAAGCATCGAGCTCTTTATTTTTGCATCTGGGCCTTGAAGAATATATCAGTTGCGAATTTAATGTTAATTGCGCTACGATGCTTAAATCGAATGTCCGTATCCCACAAACTATTGCTATTAAATATGTAGTACACGAACTATGAGGGAAACCATTCATAATATCGTTGCCTAATCATCGCCCTCTTTAATAAAATCAATAGTGTGCTAATATAATTCTTGTAATTAATCTCTCTCTGGATTTAGGCTTGGAGCGTATCATCTAAAATCTTATTGTTGTTCATATCCTTTGTTTTTTATATGAACAACATGAATCTGAATTCCAATTATGCTTGACTCTGGTTGATGTATTGTCAAAAGTCAAAATTCCCATTTTTTAAATGGAAATTACTTGAAATATCCAATTTGATGGTTCAGAGCAAAGATATAAACAACCGAAAAACCATAAAATCTTTCTATCCATTTTCTTCCACATCCATTCATTTCCACAATCACACTCGATCTACAAAAGTCTATAATGCCCCAAAATCGGGGCGATACTACTACCCGCTATGTGTCCTTATCTTATAAGAATACTTTAAAACTCTAAAACAACTCTGATACATTTTAGTCTGTAACTTCTATATAAAAACATTTTATACATCCTCAAAATTCAAATAATAATTTAAATACTATCAAACATCTAACGCAACAGAATTCTTTAAATATCAAAAATAATATTTTCAAAAAAATAATGTCTATCATAGTTCAATACAAAATTCTCCCACAAACTAATCACCATATTAATAATGGTAATCTTCATCTTCCTCTCTGTGTGCTTCACCCAAACCCATGTTATCTTTTAGGTTTTCATCTCCCTCAATACTTGCATTTAAAAATGATTCCTCGAAAAGTGAGCTAATGCTTAGTATGTATAATGTAAATGCATGAAGAAACATAAACATGTATCACACACATCATGCAAAACTTAAACACAGACAACCATTTCATAATATGATTTATGTCCATAAGCATAAAACAAGGTACTTAAGACCTTATTAACACACTTAACACATTGGAGCATGACTTGGTAAAGGGAACTGCCACTACAGGCCCCACACTCATGATTCCTTAATCCTTAAACTTGGTAATAGGAACTGCCACTACAGGCCTCACACCCATCTCCACTTAAACCTTGGTGATGTGAACTATCACTACAGGTCCCATACCCATGTATACTTAATCCGGTGATGGGAACTGCCACTACGACCCTATACTCATGTCCACTTAAACTTGGTGATGGGAGCTGCCACTACGAGCCCCACACCCATGTCTACTTAACCACTTAAACAAAATTCAACCTAAATCATTTCCAAGCACGACTTTACTAGGGACAACTTTGCACAAGGATCATTGGGGTACTCCACTTAAACCTTGGTGAATGCCCTTTTCATAATTCATGTTCAAGTATATATATACATTAGGAAGATAACTTTCCAAGCAACTATATCTTACAAGCTAGGAAAACAAATCTTTCTCTACCAAAATATACATGCCATATTTACAAACTAAGTCACGAAACAAATATGTAAATATTCACGGCCGTGCCTTCTAGTCGTGTATCCGGCCGTGTATGTTTCCGGTAGCTACTTGACACAATACACGACCGTGCCTCTTATCTGTGTATCCGACCGTATATGTTTCTAGGAGGTACCTAACACAATACACGGCCGTGCCTTCTGTCTGTGTATTCGACTGTGTATGTTTTCGGGAGGTACATGACACAACACACGGTCGTGCCTTCGGACTGTGTATCCAGCCATGTATGTTTCTAGAAGTTATCTGACATAATACACAGCCGTGCCTTTTGACCGTATATTCGGCCGTGTATGTTTCTGAGCTTCCAGACATTCTAGATTGATATCCCCCTTCAAATTGATGCGGACTGATCAAGAAGCATCAATTTGCCAACAAGAAACTGATGACGCTGTTGAGAAAGAGCCTTAGTAAAGATATCAGCCGTTTGAAGATCAGAAGATATATGAGGAAGAGAAATAACACCATTTTCATAAGCTTCTCGAATAGAATGACAGTCTACTTCAATATGTTTCGTACGCTCATGAAAAACAGGATTAGTAGTAATCTGAACAACACTAATATTATCGACATGAAGAGAGGTAGACCCAAGTTGAGGAAAACCAACCTCAGCCAACAAACCTCAAAGCCAAATGGTCTCAGAGCAAGCAGACGACATAGCACGATATTTGGACTCAGTAGAAGACTTAGACACACGATCTTGTTTCTTACTCTTCCAATAAATTAAAGAGTTACCATGAAACATACACCAACCAGTAATAAAGTGACGTGTATCAGAACAACCAGCCCAATCAACATCACTATATATGGTTAAGTGAATAGGAGATTCTGTAGAAAAGAACAAACCACGATGAAAAGTCCCTTTCAAATACCGAACAATACGGCGAACTACTACTAAATGAAGATGTGTAGGTGCCTGCATAAATTGACTAACTTGTTGTACAGCAAATGAAATATCAGGACGTGTAATAGTCAAATAATTGAGACTTTCAACAAGTTGTTGATATAGAGATGGATCAGATAGAAAGTCACCATCATGTTAGTTATATTTAACATTCACTTCCAAAGGAGTATCGACAGAACGTCCCTCTTGGAGACCAGCTAAAGCAATAAGTTCCTCAATATATTTATGTTGATGAAGAAAACTACCAGCAGAGGAAGAGTGAACCTCAAGACCTAAGAAATAAGTTAACGATCCCAAATCCTTCATATGAAAAGAACCTTAAAGACGCTTTTGTAACTAAGACATTAATTGAGTATCAGATCTTGTGATAACAATATCATCAACATAGACTAACAACAAGATAATTCCCTTGTCAGTCTTGCACAGGAATAATGAAGAATCATACTGACTTTAAATAAAAGAGAAGCTAACAAGAGTATTACGAAACTTCTCAAACCAGGCCCGTAGAGCCTATTTTAAACCGTATAGAGACCGTTTAAGCATACAAACATCATGTGAGGGTGTGGAAAACAATCCTGGAAGAGGAGTCATATAGATATCTTCCTTGAGGTCTCCATGCAAAAATGCATTCTTAACATCCATCTGTCGTAAGAACCATCCTTTAGATGCAGCAATAGATAGAATAAGCCGGACAGTTGTCATCTTAGCCACAGGTGCAAAGGTCTCTTCATAATCAATACCATATTCTTGTCGATTGCCAAGAGCTACCAACCTTGATTTATATCTGTCAAGAGAACCATCAGATCGAATCTTGAGAGAATAAACCCATTTACTACCAATGGGTTTAACACCAACGGAACATGAAACAATATCCTAAGTGTGATTGTCTTGAAGTGCTTAAAGTTCCTCTTGCATGGCTTTTATCCAGCAAGGCTGTTTTGCCGCTTGAGAATAAGAGGGAGGAATTATAGTATTAGTTACAATGGTAGAATAACCATATCTACCTGGAGGACGAGTGTGCTGAGTTGATCGTCGAAGAATCATTGAAGCATTTTCAGGTGCAGAGTCGGAAAGGACAAGTCCAGGCTTGAACCGTTTATCAAAATAAGAGTCATCAAAGTGAGGAAGTACAACAGTATCAAATGTCGAAAGATGTTGCTGAAAATAGTATTCATGTTCAAAGAAAATCACATCCCGAGAGATATGCCATCGATTATTAATCGAATCATAACACACAAAACCTTTATGATTAGGACTGTAACCCATAAAGCCACATCGAACAGACTGGGCTGACAACTTATGACGTTCATTGGTAGGTAAATGAATGAAACAAACACATCCGAAAGTATGTAGCATATGATAATTAGGATGTTTACCAAACACTCGTTGATAGGGAGAATCAAACTTCAATTGTTGAGATGGTAAGTGATTAATCAGATAAACGGCAGTAGATAAAGCTTTGGTCTAAAACTTAGCTAGAACTAAAGATTCTAACAACAATGTGCGCACCACATCTAACAAATGTCGATTTTTCCATTCGGCAACTCCATTCTATTGAGGTGTATAAGAACATGAGTGTTATGAAACAATACCCTTGTTATAAAGAAATGCTTGAAACTCATGAGAAATATATTCACCACCATTATCAGACCATAAGATTTTAATACAAGTGGAAAATTGAGTCTCAATATATGTCACAAATGTTTGAAACACAGTAAACACGTCTGCTTTGGAATGCAAAAAACAAATCCATGTAAATCAACTATAATCGTAAATAAATGTCACAAAATATTTATACTAATCATGTGAAATAATTGGTGCAATTCCTCAAACATCACTATGAATAATGTCAAAACATTTATTGGCACGACTACCCAAAACAGGAAAAGGCAATGTCTTACTTTTGCCTAGTTTACAAGAAGAGAAATCAACTAATAAACTCTTATATATGGAATCGAGAACACCTCTTTGCAACAAAATGATTTAAAAAAACATTATTTAGATGACCTAAGCGTCTATGCCAGATGCCAGCCTTATTGTCAACAACTGAAGAAGCTAATGACAAAGTCCAGGGAACGGTAATTTGTAATGGAAATAACCTGCCCACTTTAGGCCCCTTTGCTATCACCTTCCCTGACACTTGATCCTGCACAGTACAACCATCACGAGAAAAATGGGCATCACAGTTATTATCCACCATTTGTCCAATAGAAAGTAAGTTAGTAGATAATTTAGGAGAAACCAAGACATGTCGAAAGGAGGAGCTAATATCACCAACTGTCGTAATAGGAATATTATTTCCATCAGCAACCTGAATGTGTTGAGTACCAGTATATGGATGTTGATTATGCAATAAATCAGATGTGCCAGTCATATGATTTGTGGCGCCGAAATCAACAAACCAAGGAACAGAATTAGTAGTTTTACCTTTCCCTTGGAGACCAAGAGCAGAGAAGGCGGAGAGAATCATCTATTGAACCATATCTGGTGTAAGAACAAATTGATTATTGCTAGCAATTGTAGATGTCCAACCAAGATTGCAAGAGTTGGATACCGCAACATGAAAAGCTTGTGACCTCCTGTTTTGAGGCCTTGTAGGACACTCCTTAATGATATGTCCTTTTTTCTTGTAATAATTACAGAACTTCTTACTACAATGCCGGGCAATATGACCAAATTCTTTGCAGTTGTAACACTGCATTGTTCCCTTTCCTCGGGTTTGAGCAGCATATGTAACATTAACTATTCCAGATGATCCACCAGTTGCACCAATAGCGGCTTGTGTCGCCAATCTTTGTTCCTCGCGCAGCAACTCACCAAAGCATATATCCAAACAAGGCACTGGATCTTTATTCAGCAACCCAGCCCGAGCAGTTTCAAATTCAGGTCTGAGCTTCATCAAAAACTGATCACGACGACTCACTTCATGAACAGCCTGAAGACTAGCCAAACTCTTCTTTGATACCTTAGCATAGATAATACCAGAATATTCGCTCTGTAAATTAAGGAAGCCAGAATAATATTGTTCAATTGAGAGATTACCTTAACTATAATTACTCATATCCAGTTCCAATTGGAAACGTCTTGCAATATTATCTTGATTGTAGACGCGCTTCAAGTATTCCCACATTTCTTTTGTTATGCCAAAGGATCGTAAATTGTTCACCATATAAGCCTCAATAGATCCTAAAATCCAAGAAACAATCCGTGCATCCTTTACCTCCCATTAACCACGATCTTTTGACTCTATAGGAGCTGGAGAAGACCCGTTAATATGACCCCAAAGCTCCTTCCCTTTCAAAAACATCTTGAACTGAAATTCTCATGCAACATAATTCTTTCCCATAAATCTAATAGCTAAGATTTCATGTGTATTCTCTGAAGACATTCTAAACCGAATTATCACTCACAACTTGATTATCAAAAATTTGTTGATTGGAATTAATCAACCTAAAGCTAAGGAGAAAAAAACCAAGAACAAACCAGCAATTCCAAGACTAAAAAAAAGAACTATGGATTTAGCGCAATACTCAGTTGTGTAGCTCTGATACCATAACAACTTTTGAGAAACTTTGGCTAAATGCCCTTTTCATAATTTATGTTCAAGTATATATATACATTAGGAAAATATCTTTCCAAGCAACTATATCTTACATGCTAGAAAAACAAATCTTCCTCTACCAAAATATACAGTACAAAATATACATGCCATATTTACAAACTAAGTCACGAAACAAATATCTAAATATTCACGGCCGTGCCTTCTAGCCGTGTATCTAGCCGTATATATTTCTGGTAGCTACTTGACACAATACACAACCATGCCTCCTGTCTGTGTATCTAGCCATGTATGTTTCTGGGAGGTAACTGACACAATACACGGCCGTGCCTTCTGTCCATGTATCTGGCCGTGTATGTTTCTAGGAGCTACATGACACAACACACGGCTGTACCTTCGGACCGTGTATCCAGCCATGTATGTTTCTAGAAGTTATCTGACACAATACATAGTCGCGCCTTCTGACCGTGTATGTTTCTGAGGTTCCAAACATTCTAGATTGATACCTAGTATGTATAACGCAAATGCATGAAGAAACATAAATAAGTATCACACACATCATGCAAAACATAAACACAGACAACCATTTCATAATATGATTTATGTCCATAAGCATACAACAAGGTACTCAAGACCTTATTAACACACTTAACACATTAGAGCATGACTTGGTGAAGGGAACTGCCACTACAGGCCCCACACTTATGATTCCTTAATCCTTAAATTTGGTAATAGGAACTGCCACTACAAGCCTCACACCCATGTCCACTTAAACCTTGGTGATGTGAACTACCACTACAGGTCCCATACTCATGTATACTTAATCTAGTGATAAGAACTGCCACTACAGACCCCACACATATGTATACTTAATTTGGTGATGGGAACTGCCACTATGGCCCTACACTCATGTCTACTTAAACTTGGTGATGGGAGCTGCCACTACGAGCCCCACACCCATGTCTACTTAACCACTTAAACAAAATTCAACCCAAATCATTTCCAAGCACGACTCTACGAGGGACAACTTTACACAAGGATCATTGGGGTACTCCTTAAGGATTTACCACTACGGGCCCTTAGGCCGAGCTAAGCACATATAACATATCACTTAAACACTGGAACCAATTCATCAATTAAAAAAAGTTTCATACATAGACTAACTTAAGCAAGCACAAATCAACACGCAAGTTACATGTACGTTAGATCTTAGCCTTAAGCACTTCTCGGTTCTTGGACTTAATCTAATTGGAAATATGTACACATTAACATGCTCTTCTTAGTATTCAATCTAAGATCAATATCATTCTTAATTTTCTTAATCCTATTCCTTCGATTTCTCTAAGATTTTACTAGCTATCTAGGTTGTATGGAAATTAGTTTAAATTGAAGTTAAACGATCATATAATTATATTGTATTTTATTCAACACGGTTATGTTTGGGATCATGTTACTCAACACGGGTTGAAGCACAACCATGTTAGGTGTCGTACATCCCTCAGTGCAAAATTTAGTTTCAATACAGTCTAAATACCACCATGTTAGGAGGTCATGTTACTCTTGACTTAACATGGTTGAAACACGACCATGTTGGGGGTTGTGTATCTCTTAGTGCACCTTTTCATTTCAACACGGTCAAAACACGACCGTGTTGAGAGGTGGTATATCTCTTAGTGCACTTTTGCATTTCAACATGGTCTAAACATGACCAGATTAGGAGGTTGTATTACCTTTAACTCAACGCGGCCGAAACACAACCGTGTTGAAAGGTCGTGTATCTCTCGATGTACCTTTTCATTTCAATATGTTCAAAACATAACCGTGTTGTTAGGTCATGTTACCCTCGGCGATCTCCTTGAACCCTATTTCTCCTACTCCAATTTTTCCTACATTTGATTTTCTTTATTCTTAAGCTTAACTAAATCTCTAAATATATAATTACATCTAACTTATAAAGAATTTCATACTTACTTCGATTCCACAAGTCAAAATTCTCGAATCATCGATTCTCTATTCTCATACATCCCTTCACAACCTCGTTTTCTGCATAAAAAATCGATGCTGAATACTACAATTTTTATAAATCCTAATTTGACTTTAGTATGAAATTCCTTACCCTTTTGTTTTTGGAGTTTGATTGCCCCTTTTCATCTCTCCTTTAGGGTTTCTATCAAGAGCGTCTCTCCTTTTCTTTGAATGTTTTATTACACAAAATGATCAAAAGGGTCTCTAGGTTAACTCTATGACTTTTTTTATTTTTAGTGTGAAATGACTAAATTGCCCTTCTCATTTTTTAAAATTCCAATTTTCGTCCTTAACATTTTGTGATCATATATTTATTAAATAAATAAATAATTAAATTTTTAAGTATTACAATGTCACATTTTCTTTCTTACACGTTTATTCCTATCTATCCATTTGGAAACATCATAAAAGAGATGTGCACGTCCAGGACCGGGGGCACTATATGCGATAATGCATTGAAACAAGAGCACCCAGTACACAGACCGCGTTTGCAGGTCACCGACTTTATGTCTTTACATTCTTCAAAGTTGGACAAGAGGCATGCGCACCCAATGAAAGGGCGAATATTAGAAGGACACAAATTAACGTCTTGCCCTCCCGCTTTATTTGTGTGTGTGTGTGTGTTTTTTTTTTTTTTTTTTTTTTTTGCTTATATGCCTTGAAGATATATCGAATGTAAATATAAAACTATTTGCACACACTGATGCTTAAATTGTATGTCAATAGGTCACAAACTATTGCGCATAATTAAATATTTATTACTCAAAATATGAGCGAAACAATTGCAACATAAGAACAATATTTGCAACAATTTTGTCTAATATGTCTCTTAATATCTATACTTGTGCATATGTTCCCGGAAGGACCGTTTACGATTTCTATACTTAAATTCTGCTGCTGTTTCTAGGATAATTTTCCTCAAGTTCATTTTGCTGTAAACTATGAAATAGGACTAATAATATAAATTACATCGTGTAATAATTAATCTGAACAAATTAGGGCTCGAAAATTATTAAAGATGGCTATGGTACAATTAAACAAAAGAAAGAATAGGATTAAGTATAATAACCAAAATAATCAAATAGATAAACTAAAAGGAAATTAGGGTTTTAATAACTCTTTCAAGAATTATAAATGAACTAAATTAGGATTTAGTAAATAAATCACGAACGGTTGTGGATAAATAAGATTAGAAATTGGGTGAAATTGGATGCTAATGATGAAAAACAAAAATGTCAAGCAGACCTAAAAAGTTAACCTTCACTATAGGATAGTTGATTGAGCCAAGATAGCATCTTAGGTTCGGTCATCGTTCTTAGTCCCCATTATTAATACACTTTTTTCTAGTCTTGGTTTGCTCGACCATTTTATGCCAAAGGTCAATTATTGGCTCCAACTTCACTTAATACCTAATTTTATTTATTCATAAACATCCTCAGATTTATTATTGAGCTATAATTTTGTTTGGCTACAATTCTTGATATAAATATCTAAATCTATAATTTTCTTATATTTTGTATCTTCAATTATTTTCATTATCATGCTTAAAATTCAATAGTTATAAATTATATTTCAATGTAATCCTAATTATTATGCTCTTTAAATTATTGTTCCGAAATTCTTTAGTTGTTCACATTAATTCAATTTGTTGATTTCTTCTCATTGCATTTTAATAGATTTTTTCTAACTTTTAAATCTCGAATTTTTTAAAGTCAGTTTTCTCAATGTAACTTATTTTAGTACTTCTATTTGGCAGTTTATAAAAATAAAAGAAAAAAAAAACTAGATTATTTGAAAATAATGCATTAGAAAGACCTATACCTACGTTTTCAAAAAAGAGTCAAAGTGGAATGTGCATGTTGACACCGCTTATAGGGAAAAGTATTGGAAACCCTATTTTTGACGTTTTCTTTTTTAGGAAATTAATATCCTGAAACAATAGAATAAAAATATATAGGCCTGACGGGCAAATGAACAAAACTTAAGATTAAATTTTTCTATATTTTAGGCATTCGTGATTTATTGCTTATCGCATGCCGGTACTCATTTCAAACTTTTGATCACCGTAGAGCTGTTATAATGTTAATTCAGTTTTTTTTTTCTTTTTCTTTTTTAAGTTTTATGCAGAATAAACGTTCATGAATTTGTGAGCATCAAATGATTTTACGTGTTAGGTTGATTGTGCTTATTTATAATTCTCTTTAATTAGTTAGAAGTTAATTTACTTTGGAGTTACCCAATTCATCCTTTAGCCATCTCAACTACTTTCTTTTTAAGATAATCATATAATGCAAAGTTAAAAGTTAATTAGTTTGGAATTATCTACGAAAAAAAAAAGTTCCTTCTTTTCAAATTTAACAATAGAATCACATAAGAACTTGTAAAATTGTATTATTATCCATCATTTATGTATTATCTAGTAAAAGTTGGTGAATAAATTTGATAATTTTATGTGAATTTATATAAAAACTTTGATATCTCGAGTCTTTTAGCTACTATATAGATTTATGATTCAAGAAGACATTAATTGATTTAGTTCAAACATTACAACATAATCATGAATGTTAATCGAAGTGATCTTGTAAAGCTTGTTTTTTAAAGTAAATAATGTAAATAATTTAATTGAATTATATGTATGAATTAAGGGTTTTGGTTCGTTATTTATCGTTATAATGAGTAGATCATTTCAGCAAATAATGAAACACTAGAGACAAACTAACTGGCCTGTAAAATCAATATTTAATTATGAAAACATGCTAATATATTGTCTATATATTTTAGGTATTATATTTATACACTAATATTATAAAGTTTACATGTATATAGCGATATGTTATCATAATCATTTAAAAAAATAGTTAGAGAACAAATGAAAGGAATTGTAGTCTCCATCACATGATCATCTAAACGTGGCCGAGAAGTAAAAAATGAGCTACTCTATTATTAATCCGATAATTAATAGCTCATGAAAATATAATACTTTGATACTCATAAAAATATGAAATAAATTGAGGGTTAAATCACTATATTTTATGGGTTATTATCTACTGGATTAATTAGAAAAAAAAAAAAAGAGATAAAGTTATAATGAAATGAACTCAATTTTTTTTCTTTTTTTTTCTTATATTATAAGATAAAACGTAAAGGGATATGAAAAAAAAATTAAATAAATTTTTATAATTTTTAAATTTATGAAAATTATATTTTTGTTATTCTTTATTTAAACTTATATTTTTATTTAAAACAAAAAAAAAACCCTTTACATGATTTTTCATAAAAAAAATCAATAATTTAAAAAAAGTATATACTAAAGGTGCCAATAACAACCTATTTTTAAAATAATTTTTCTAAATACTCTATTTCATAAATGTTTTTAAAAAATAATATTATTTTAATTGAAAGCCCTCATCTTTCACTTCCTTAGCAAGTTTTGACCCACAAAAATACTAATCAATTGGGGCAAACATTAAAAATTTAACAAGAAACAAAACAAGTAAAAGATGTCTTCCCTTCTCCATAGAGAATATGGGTGTACTAATAGGTATACACTTAAACAGTGCTTATCATCGTCTGGATAGATGGAAAACGAATTTGAGGACACTTGTGGAGCTAGGATTTAAATTACAGATTGATCAAATGTATGAGAAAAGAAGAACATCATAATCCCCAGGTAGTTTGAGAATTTCCGTAAATCATATCCAGTCCAATTCTTTTCCCTCAATTGATGCTGTCGATCAGCTTTTTGTTGCCGGAATTCCAACGGAGGTTGCGGGAAGGAAAGCTCATTTTAGTTCTTGTAGAAGGAAATCCAAATAAAAGTATCAAAATCCGCTCTATTAATTGTCATAAATTTAAGGTGAGTCTTGTTTCATCTTTAGTTCATATAGCAATTTTGTGCTCTCAAATTTGTCAAGAATTTTAGTGCATTAGAAAGTGCCTCCGGGCACATTGGTGGTGATCACTATTATGATCGCTTATTATAATCATTATAGGAGGATTTACAATGAAGTGTAGGTCTTGGTGCTGAGTTTGAGAGTTGCTCTGTTAATGATTGTGGAGTATTATTTTTTAATATTGGGTGGGCGTAGCATACTAGTATTACTAGATTGTGGTGTGGGTGTGGAAATTCGGTTTGCAATAGCTTGATGAATGAGTTTGTAAATATGGTTTGGAATATCTGGATTATTGGAGATAGTGAAAGGCATATTAAACTCTCTCTAACATATAAGTGAAAGTGTAATGTAGCAAGATCTCTACCAAGTACGAAGTAAAACTTATGGTAAGTTGTTATATGTACTATGAAGAGTATTCAATTTGAATTTGTGAGTCTTAAGAGTCATGGTAAGAGATTTTGACTCATTGATTACAATTGCATTTCTTTTTCATCCATATCCTTTTACACAACTAGTGAAATGACTAAGTTATGTATAATTGTTGTATTTCCTTTTTTTTTTTTACTCACTCTACTTCTTAAGAAGCTAAGCTGAGATAATTGAGTTACATTTAATTGTTATATTTCATATCTTTTTTTTATGCACTCTACTATTAAGAAGTTGATGGTCTCATACCATATAATAACATTTTCATGGTCCCACATCGTCAATTACAAAGAAGGTACCATACTTTGCTTAATAAATAGTTCTTTTATTAAATATCAAGTTATTCAGTCTTTGCACAGAATTTGACGTTAGATATGGACGTAAAAAAATTATAAAACATGAAAATTGCAGGAAAATACTAAAACTAATAAGAAAAATTAATCTAAAAAATGATTATACTAATAATGTTAAAAAAAACCAAGAAATATACTGATGAGAGCCACGATGGGAGTCAAGCCAGAAGATGGAATATGGATCCTCTTGAAGTGCCACCTGGACCGATCACAAGAACTCGAGCGAAACGATTCAAGGAAGCACTTAACGGGTTGATAAAGGATGTCCACGAAGCTGGAAAGGATTGGAGCAACCATGAAGTTGGAAAGGATTGGAGCAATCATGAAGTTGGAAAGGATTGGAACAACCATGGGAATGCCCTTGCTCTTGTACAAGTCATAACGGATACGGGTTAAAGAGGGCATGTCTTTACAAGGCATGGTCGTGTAGTGAGTTTGGAGGTTCCACAGAAACATACACAGTCATATACACGGTTCAAAGGCACGGCCATGTATGGTGTCAAGAATATCCACAGAATCATAGACGGCCAGAAAAGACAGCCGTGTATATGCTCTACACCGGCTCCAACGCCACCAGCCTTCATTCCAACGCTGCCGGCCTTCATTCCTTGTTTTGTTATTTTTCCGCAACTTAATGATGTTATATCGTTTTGGGGCTTTATTGTTACGAATTGTAAACCCTACTATAAAGCTTCTAGGGTTTAGGACAGATAGAAGATAGAACATACAACATACAAGTTTGAAAAACACTTTTGAGAGAATTCCTCTCTTGGTTCTTTAAAGAACTACTCTAGAACTTATCGGATTTTCTTCCGTGGCGTTCATCCTGACTTATCAATCGGTCTTTCATCCTGATTGTGGCGTCTACATAATATACCAAGGTTCTTGCCTCACTTATAGGCAATGGGTCGTGGTTTCCACTCGATTATTTGGCATCTTAGGCAGCAATTCCGAATGTATTAGTATTGGGTTTCATCACACGTGGGCATGGTTCGTATCAGTTTGGTATCAAAGCCTAGGTTTGTTAAAACATTAGTTCGGTTTGAGGAAGGTAACATCAA
Organism: Laguncularia racemosa; assembly: GCA_037954665.1. Classification (NCBI taxonomy): domain Eukaryota; kingdom Viridiplantae; phylum Streptophyta; class Magnoliopsida; order Myrtales; family Combretaceae; genus Laguncularia; species Laguncularia racemosa. The sequence continues at coordinate 414,485 of JBBMOL010000264.1, read as the reverse complement.
AACCCTAACTCCAATCGTTCATATCAATTGTTCGTACTCAATTTCATAGTGTTAATTGTCTATTGAAAGTGTAGTGCCTCTTATTCATTGTTGTTACAAACAAAAAAAAAAAATCACTACAAAAAAAAAGGAAAATGTGATCAAGAGCAACAAACAAAGGCAACAAAAAAAAATCGGAAAGAAAAAGAGGAAAATTTCGAGCCCTAGAGTTGTTTTGAATTCTACAGAAGGGAATTGGTGTAGTTTGGGTTAGTTCCAAGAGAATTGAGAGGAGGAATTGGTAAATTGATATCACTATTGCTTGTGAGAATACACGAGTGACTGTGCGATATCATCCTTTAAGCGAAACATGTAAGGGAGTGTATCGTGAGGCTTAATCATATATATATTTGCATTAGTACTAATCTTTTTCTGCAGGAACTATGTCGAGGCAACATTTTCTTGAAAGTGAGAGGAGAAGGTTTAATGCTAGGTTAGTGATTGAGGCATTGAGGGGAGAGATGAAGAGGATGCTTCAGGAGGGGATGGAACAAATTCATGAGACGGTGGAGTAAAGACTAGAGCAATCTAAAAACGTCTTCCAAGGGCGTAAGAGGGAGAGTAGTTCTAGGAGAGTACAAAGGGGTGGAGATGAAATGTCGGATGATGAATTTGATGAAACTTCTGTCAGGAGTTATAGAGGATATAGTGGTAGGAATAGAGGAACTAGGGATTGAGAAGATAGAGGAGATAGGAATAGAGAGGATAATTAATTGAGTAGTATAAAGATAAAGATTCCTCCTTTCCAAGGGAAGAATGATCCCGAGGCATACTTAGAGTGGGAGAAGAAGGTGGAGATGGTATTTGATTGTCACAACTATAGTGGGAGAAAGAAAGTAAAACTTGCTGCCATTAAATTTTCGAATTATACCATAGAGTGATGGGATCAACTAATGTTGAATAGAAGAAGGAATGGTGAACCACCTATAGAATCTTGGGAAGAGATGAAGAGGGTGATGAAGAAGCGGTTTGTGCTTGCGTATTATTATCGTGAATTGCACAACAAATTGCAAACTCTTAAGCAGGGAAGCCGAAGTGTGGATGAGTATTTCAAGAAGATGGAAGTTATGATGATCAGGGCGAATGTAGAGGAGGATAGAGAAGCTACCATGGCTAGGTTTTTTGCTGGATTGAATAGAAAATTCAAAATGTTGTAGAATTGTAGCATTATGTAGAATTGGAAGATATGGTTCATATGGCTATAAAGGTTGAGAACTAACACAGTAGGAAAGTAGTAGTAATGCACGATTTCAACAGGGTACAGGTTCATCCACCTAGAAGATTAACCAATGGAAAAAGGAAGAAAAGCCTTTACCCACCAAACCAAAAGGAGAGCAGAGGCAAGCGGTATCTACTCCTAGTAACCAAGGTAAACCTGATTCTTCTACTCCTAGAAATCGAGACATTAGATGTTTTAAATGCCAAGGTAGAGGCCATATTGCTAGTCAATGTCCGAATAGACGTGTGATGATTCTGCATGATGATGGTGAATATGAGACTAAGGGGGATAGTGAAGAGGATGATATGCCTCCATTAGAGGATGCTAGTGATGATGAGGAGCCTGCAGTAGGGAAGTTAATGGCAGTAGTGAAGCGAGCTTTGAATGTGCAGGTGAAGGAAGAAGAGGAGGTGCAAAGAGAGAATATCTTTCATACTAGATGTTATATAGGTAATCATATTTGTAGTTTGATCATTGATAGAGGAAGTTGCACTAATGTGGTGAGTAATTTTATTGTCGAGAGGCTGGGACTCAAGACTACTAAATACCTTAGTCCATATAAATTGCAGTGGCTGAATGATAGTGGCGAGACTAAGGTGAGTAAACAAGCTTTGATTGCTTTTCGCATAGGTAGGTATGAAAATGAGGTGTTATGCGATGTAGTGCCGATGCAAGCATGTCATGTGTTGTTGGGGAGGCCATAGCAGTTTGATAGAAAGATTGTTTATGATGGCTTTTCTAACAAGTATACGCTTGTTCACCAGGAGAAAAGCTTTAATCTTAAACCTTTAACACCTAAGCAGGTGTATGAGGATCAGTTACAGCTACAACAGTCTTTTGCAAAATATAAGGTGAGTGAAAAACAGAAGGAGAGCAAGAGAGCAAAAGACAATAAGAAAGAAAAGGAACACAAAAGTCGATATCAAAAGGAAAAAGAGAGGAAGGCTGGAAAGAGTGTGAGAGACCCAGTTGAAGGGGGATCAACTTTGGTGGTGAGTGAAAAGGAGAGTACAGCCTTACAAAAGGAGAGTTGTGTGGCAAAAGCGAGTGTAGTGAGGAGAGCATTAGTGATGAAGCAACTTATGTTGTTGCTGGTTTTTAAGGAAATTTGTTTGAATACTAACGAATCATTTAACTCTTTGCCTAGTGTGGTTATGTCTATTGTGCAGGATTTTGAAGATGTCTTCCCTAAGGAGATTCCAAAGGGTTTACCACCTATTTGTGGTATTGAGCACCAGATTGACCTTGTACCCGGAGCATCTATTCCAAACAAACCAGCTTATAGGAGCAATCCAGAGGAGATAAAAGAACTCCAAAGGCAGGTCAATGAATTAATGGAGAAGGGGTACACGAGAGAAAGCGTGAGCCCATGTGCAGTGCATGTGATTTTGGTGCCTAAGAAGGATGGGTTATGGAGAATGTGTGTTGACTGCCGCGCCATCAACAACATCACGGTAAAGTATCGTCATCCCATTCCTCGCTTAGATGACATGTTAGATGAGTTACATAGGTCTAGTGTCTTTTCCAAAATTGATTTGAAAAGCAGATATCACCAAATTAGAATGAAAGAAGGTGATGAATGGAAAACCGCATTTAAGACAAAATATGGAATGCATGAGTGGTTAGTAATGCCTTTCGGTTTAACTAACGCACCTGGTACTTTTATGAGACTTATGAACCATGTTTTGAGGACTTTTATTGGAAATTTTGTGGTTGTCTATTTTGATGATATCCTCATTTACAGCAAGAGTTTGGAATACCATATATCTCACTTGAGGGATGTTTTAGAAGTGCTTCGAAAGGAGCAATTATATGCTAACCTCAAAAAGTGCACTTTTTGCACAAAAAAACTTGTGTTTCTTGGTTTTGTTGTTAATGCACAAGGGATACAGGTTGATGAAGAAATGATTTGTGCGATCCAAGAATGGCCTAGTCTAACTAATGTAAGTAATGTGCAGAGTTTCTATGGACTAGCGAGCTTTTACAAGAGATTTGTGAAGGATTTTAACACCATTACAGCACCACTTACTGAGGTAATTAAGAAGAACGTAGGGTTCAGATGGGGAGAGCAACAAGAGAAGGTCTTTTAGACACTTAAAAATAAGCTGACTCAGGCATCATTACTTGCTTTACCTAATTTCTCTAAAAAGTTTGAAATTGAGTGTGATGCTTCAAGATTAGGTATTAGAGCAGTGCTCATGCAGGAGAGAAGACCAATTGCATTCTTTAGCGAGAAGTTAAGTGGGGCAACCTTAAACTACCCTACTTATGACAAGGAGTTATATGCATTGGTTTGAGCACTGGAGACTTGGCAACATTATCTTTGGCTAAAAGAGTTCGTGATCCACACTGACCATAAATCCTTGAAGTACTTGAAGGGACAACACAAGCTAAACAAAAGGCATGCTCATTGGGTGGAGTTCATCGAAACATTTCCCTATGTCATCCACTACAAGCAAGGTAAAGAGAATGTCATTGCTAATGTACTTTCTAGAAGGTATGCTTTTATCTCTACTCTTAGTTCTAGACTGCTTGGTTTTGAGCACATTAAGGAATTGTATGCTACTGATCGAGATTTTTGTGAAGAGTATGTGCATTGTGAGAAGAGTGGTCATGGTAAATTTTATAAACATGAAGGATTCTTATTTAGGGAGAGTAAACTATGCATTCCAATGTGTTCTTTAAGAGAATTATTAGTTTGGGAGTCTCATGGAGGAGGTTTAATGGGACATTTTGGAGTAGCTAAAACCTTAGGGGTATTGCAGGAACACTTCTATTGGCCTCACATGAAACGAGATGTTGAGAGGATTTGTGAGCGATGTGTCACATGTAAGCAAGCAAAATCTAAAGTCCAACCTCATGGCCTTTATACCCCACTTCCCATTCCTCATGAGCCTTGGATAGACATTTCCATGGATTTTGTGTTAGGATTACCCAAGTCTAGGCATGGTCGAGATTCTATTCTTGTAGTTGTTGATAGATTTTCTAAGATGGCACATTTCATTCCTTGTCACAAAACAAATGATGCTTGCAATATTGCTAATTTGTTCGTTAGGGAAGTTGTGAGATTACATGGTATGCCTAAAACAATCGTATCAAATAGAGATGCTAAGTTCTTGAGCTACTTCTAGAAGACCTTGTGGGCTAAGTTATGAACTAAGTTATTGTTTTCTACTACTTGTTATCCACAGACTGATGGTCAAACTGAGGTAGTAAATCGAACTTTATCGACTTTGTTAAGGGTTGTCATTAAAAAGAACATTAAAAGTTGGGAGGATTATTTGCTACATGTTGAGTTTGCTTATAATCATACAATGCATTCTGCTACTAAGTTTACTCCTTTTGAAATTGTGTATGGTTTTGATCCACTAACTCCTTTGGATTTATCACCTTTGCCTATTTCTGAGTATGTTAATCTAGATGGCAAGAAGAAGCAGAATTTGTTAAACAAATCTATGAAAAGGCAAGGCTAAACATTGAGCGAAAAATAGAGCAGTGTGTGAAACAAGCCAACAAGGGTCGTCGACAAGCTGTCTTTGAACTTGGAACTGGGTTTGGGTGATCTAAATTACTTCCTAAAGGTGATGGATCATTTCAAATTCTTGAGCACATCAATGATAATGCATACAAGATAGATTTACTAGGTGAGTATCAAGTAAGTGCTACGTTTAATGTTACTTATTTGAGTCCTTTTGATGTAGGCGATGATTTGAGGAAAAATCCTTTTCAAGAGGAGGGGAATGATGAGAGCCATGATGAGAGCCAAGCTAGAAGATGGAATGTGGATCCTCTTGAAGTGCCACCTAGACCGATCACAAGAACTTGAGCGAAACGATTCGAGGAAGCACTTAACGAGTTAATAAAGGATGTCTACGAAGCCAGAAAGGATTGGAGCAATCATAAGTTAGAAAAGATTGGAACAACTATCGGAATGCCCTTGCTCTTGTACAAGTCATAACGGATACGAGTTGAAGAGGGCGTGTCTTTACAAGGCACGACGGTGTAGTGAGTCTGGAGGTTCCACAAAAACATACACGGTTCAAAGGCACGGCCGTGTATGGTGTCAAGAATATCCATAGAATCAAACATGGCCAGAAAACACGGCCGTGTATATGTTCTACACCGGCTCCAATGCCGCTGGCCTTTAAGTCCTTATTTTGTTATTTTCCCACAACTTAATGATGTTATGTCATTTTGGGACTTTATTGTTACGAATTGTAAGCCCTACTATAAAGCTTCTAGGGTTTAGAACGGATAAAAGATAGAACATACAACATACAAGTTTGAAAAACACTTTTGAGAGAATTCCTCTCTTAGTTCTTTAAAAAACTACTCTAGAACTTATCGGATTTTCTTTCGTGGCGTTCATCTCGACTTATCAATCGGTCTTTCATCCCGATTGTGGCGTCTACATAATATACCAAGGTTCTTGCCTTACTTATAGGCAACGGGTCGCGGTTTCCACTTGATTGTTTAGCATCTTGGGCAGCAATTCCGAACGTATTGGTATTGGGTTTCGTCACACGTGGGCGTGGTTCGTATCATATACATATATATTTTTTAGTTTTTATAAAAGTAAACAATAACTTGAAAGAGACACATCTAACAGTCTCACACTACTAAATTTAAATGATGGCCTTACACTATCCTTAATTTCTATGGCCTTGCATCATATGGTAAATTTTTTATGGTCTCACATCATCAATTAAAAAGAAGACATCACCCCTCACTTGAGAAATAGTTCTATTATTAAATATCAAGTCATTTTATTTTAAAGTAATTACAATCGTTTCCAATTTATAGGCATAACAATATCTAATATTCTAAAAAATTAAAAGATTTACTACCTTAAAATAAAGATACTAATCTAACTAAATCCTAGAATTAAAAAACTAAATTTAATCAAATAAAACATAATAATAAAATCATATTTAAACTAACACAGATAATAAAATAATATCCATTTAAAAAGTATTTGACTATATTTACTTGTTCTTGATTTGCATTACTTTTTGTAATTTAATCCCTAGGTTTGGTTCTTTTCCTCAATTTCGTTCTTAACACCTAATAGTGGAGAAATGGGTAATGAATTTAAGGTAGTTACCTCAATGGTAGGAGGAAAAAAACTTGAATTATATCCCAAGGTTGTACAATTCTCATCCTTCAATGTAATGAATCTTGTAAAGAGTGTTATTAAACTCTTATTAGATTTAATCACAGCAATTTTCAAGGTTTTACCATTCCATATGAATTGTCCCTCTTTCATGCTTTTATTGAGTCTCCTTCTCTCCATGACATTTTGTAATAACTAAAATAAATCAAATAATAGTTTTAAACTTGAAGGCAATATTCAAATTTTGAGGATTATGTAGGGATTTATTTATCTAATTAAGAGTCATTAACGTATTTTTTTTTCTTCCCTCTCTCAAGCTTATCATAGCCTTAACAAGCCAATCTCCTAATCAACATGTAGATCTATTGAATGAAGCTAAGTGACTATGCCTAACATCGATTGAAAGTGGCGAATTGTTTCAAAAATAGAATCATCTTAACCATCTTAAAGAGGAAACTATGTAAGAAAGATTTAACATTCATAATAAAGGGAAATTAGGAGATTATTCAAAGGATGATTATTCGAGTAAGTTTTTTAAATCTAGAGTAATTTGAGTGAAATTAAAAGTACTATTATTGTGAATTAAGAATGTGATTACAAAAATCTTTGAAGGTGAAATGGATTGGATAGTAATCATGATTATGGGATTTGAGATTTTGAAAAAAAATAGCAGTTTTCAAAAAAATGATGTGATTCTAGAAGCACAAGGATAGAACATAGCCATGTTGCACCTATATACTTCAAGTGCACAACAATTAGGGGTTTTGCATGCTCATGCAAAAAAATTTAAAATGTACAGTAAGGTGCATAGGCAAGAGACACAGTTGTGTTCTTGCTCGTACCCCTCCACTCATAACATACTTTGTACATGAACATGGATACACCTATATAGTTAGCCGTGTTGAACCTATGTCCTTCCAAAGTTGAATTTTTTTCCTAAGTTTGATTCCTAACCTATTAAAATACCTAAAAATACGTTAAATTAGTTGTTATAAGATCCTTAAGCTTTTATGTTTATGAATTTAAATAAGTTTAGAGTTCAAGAGATTGAAGAGTTATGAAACTATTCTTCTTCTTTTTTATCAAGTAAGTGTATACTATGTTTGCTGATTGTGTGTGTTAAACTATAATTGTAAGTTAACTTAAATTATATAGTATGTGATTGTGTGTGTTAGTTGGGCCCAAGGAACCAAGAATACTAGAGATCTCGAGATACTACCTTAATAATCAGTATGTGACGTTATCTCAAGTGAAGTTGTATAGTGATATTATCCGGGTAGATTTAAAGTGTTTAAACTCATAAACTCTTACTCATGAGCTCATAGACTCATGGATAGTGAGAAGTACTCATTGTTGTATATATATGTATGTATTATAAATATAGTTGTATGTGTACGGGTCTTGTGTTCTCTTAAAGTTGTGTTGTTTGAATAACTAAATTGAAAGATAACAATTTGGTGCTTGAGTATCTTGGTTCTCTTTGTATTCTAGCATGCCATATGTGTATGGTTGTCAATATATATTATACTAAGCTTTAACTCACCCCTTGTGGGACTCTTTTTTAGTTGCAGGTTCTTCTAGTGAGATATATTTAGTTATGACGAGACTTTAGTAAACACAAATCAAGACTTGAGAGAGGACGTAGAATATTTGTACTTTGATGAGTGATAGGTGGCTTACAAGAAGGATAATTCTTCAAACAATGTATTTAGTTGCGTCACACTTGCGATTCCAATTGTACTTGTGTTTTAGTATGCTTTTGCTTTGAGGAGATGGACTCTTGTTTAATCTTTGTGGTCAATTTGTTCTTTGTAGTTTCCTTTTCATAAGTGAAGACTGAGTGAGACTTTGTAAAGCCACTCATTAATATATATAGAGATTTCATTTATGATGTTATAGTGACTTTATACATATGTAGACTTTTAGTAGAGGCTTTACATTTCTTCACTTAGTGATGATATGTGGTAAGCTACATTCATTTCAGGTTTTGAAGCATTACACATATAGATAGGATTTGAAGATAATCTTATCAATTCTTCCTAAATTGTTAAGTAGGTTGTAGTTGCAGAAAAAGATGAATAAGATTTACCTAAAATTGGTAGCCAAATTCTAAAGAGAAAGAGGGAGAGAGAACGGTGATGTAGAGAGGTTTAAGGTTGTATGCTAAGGGGGTGGGTGAGTAGTGAGATTCGGACTTCTTTTAGTTCTAAGTGACAAAGAAATGAGGGTTAGCTCCTTATTTATGAAAAAAGACCCTGAGTCAAATGTTTATTTTGCCCTTGAGCGTAAATTTATTATTAGGTGTACTACGAAAACTTTATAACATTAAATACATGGATCTCGCATTTGTTGCTCATAAAGGAAATGCCGTTTTGTGATCACACATGGCGCTTAATTATGTCATTTTGTAATTTTTTTTTCATCATTAAACCTTGTAAGAGAGATCACGGATTGTGCAATTAATATATAGAAGGGAACTGGAACGTACTAGCTCTACTCCACCACCGTACATAATGATTCAATGCAAATTATTTTCCTATAAACTCCTAAGATGGAGATACAAAGATTTACTCAACCCATTATTAAAAATTAAAACAATATAATGATCATCAAGCGCACAAACGTATAACACAGAAAAAGATGAGGCACGAAGAGAAATCCTAAGAGTGATTTCCAAATGCAAAATATTCCGGGTAAAGTTGGCTTTTTGTCTTCTATTATAAAGAAAACTTATCATGTTAAACGCTATAGGTAGAATCGTGATGATGAGGGCTTAAGAGCGATTGTGAACGATCTGCAAACTCTTTTTTGCATTAAGTAGCTAGTCCTTTCCTTCTTTGGAAGATTTCTCTCTCTTCTTCCTAGCTGCATTCTTCCTTAAAGCAGCGGTGATTATACTTACGGCCCATTCTTTCTTATAAGGTTCCATGATTCTTCCATGATTGGTGAAAACTCTAGCAAAGTCATCAAATGACAGAGCAAATGCTTCAACTTTTGTCAATGACCGAATGGTTTGCGTTGCAAGGGGGAGTTTTGGCAAGGGGCACTCGAGGGCTCTTAGAAGCAACTCTTTCCCAAACGAATCATCCTTTTTTAGTTTCTCTGCTGGTTGACCCTCCTTCACATCATTGTTATTGTATGCCAAAACTTTTCCTTGCACTATATGGATCATTTCATAGATTGGATATCCCTCCTGTTGAATGTTGGTTCTTGCTTGAAATACCACTGCCCTAGCTTGTTCCTGTAATTCTGCTTTAATTTTTTCGTCTAGAGTTTTAAATTCTTCCACCTTGACATATAAGCAAGACGTTAGAGCGTATTCATGAAATCCACCTGTAAATTTTAAACCCACAGTTAAACCTGTAAACTTTATGCTTATTAGTTAATAAAATACCTTATGGAACAATTTTGTGCAAAAACATGGCTTTAACTCCTTCTTGAGCTTCAGTGGAGTATTGATGAGTATGCTCTCAAGATTAACTTCACTCGCTTCTAGCCACTTACTATGCCGGCACATACTGACTTCTCTCCTCAAATGCGGGGGAAGATTAGTGAATGGTGCCCAAGTTTGCAAATCATAACTTTTCTGTTTCCTTTGCTGTGTCAGTTTTCCCAACGTAGTTGATTGCAAGTACGTCTGAACGGTGAACAGGAAAACAAAAAAGCATGGATAAACGTAGAAGACGAATCAGTTTTACTTATTTATTTTTTTTCATAGAATATAAGATTAACCCATATAGCCATATTATGAAAATGTTGGAAAAAATACCTGAAAATTTCCAATAAGTAGAGCAAACAGAATCAAACCAAGTATGCAAACGAGAATTGCGAAGCATGTGTCCCATATGTAGTCACTGAACTCAAGGTTTTGCGCCATTGAACTGCAAGTATCTTGGCAAGTCGTTGTTAATATTTTAATGAAATTTCACAATTCCATTGGTTTACGGTTTACGTTGAATATTCGCAGAATTCCAGGGTTTTGCAATAAAAAGCAAAATAATAATCCATTAAAGGTCACGGTACTGCATTATTGTTTGAAACTTGCAAAATACAGTCTACAACAGTAATAGGAGCAAGCAAGTTGCCTAATTACTGATATAACTTTTAAGTTTGAAGCCAAATATTAGATAGCTTAAGTTTCATTAGATGATTTCATGATTGGAAATTGCTTATTATATGCTTATTTAATAGTAAAAGGTAAAGGTGAGCTCTAAAATTTTTTAAAAGTGCATCTGAGTCCTAAACCTTTTACAATTTTTGTCAATTGAGCTAACAAAGTAAAAAAAAAAGCCAATTAAGCCGTAAAAAAGTTTTAATATTTCTTCATTGATTATACTTATTAGCATTTCTTAACGGGTAAATTGATGTAAATTAAGGTTTAGAAAATGGCGATAATCCATTTCCCCATTGAATAGGTTTGTTACACAATTAGTAAACCCAAAACGATTTAGGACTTAGATATACCTTAAAAAGATTTAGAACTCTATTATCAAAATCGAGAAAGCAATTCAAGACTTCTAATAACCTTTCCCCATCAAAATATTATAATCATTAATAGACAAAATCTTCATTTTCAATTTTGAAAAGAAATGTGATTTTGAAATATAAATTACAATGAATACAAACATAATGAATTTAATTATGTATATAGGTAGGGCATATATTTACCTATATATATTAAGAATTGCACATAGCTTATAGTTTTATAATATACATGATATGTGCTCTAGGTTGGTACAAAATTTTTATGAGTAGGCATTCTACATCTTATGCTGAGATGTGAGTTTTGAAAATTAAAAATCGAAACCTATTTTGTGATATCTAATTACACCGCTATCATAAATAAACTCAACTGTGTAGGGTCTGAGCGGCTTTCTGTTCGAGGGATTACTTCACTCAACTTTAGTATAAACATCCCATGGTGTGAAAGCAATAGAAAAGGTGTAAAACGAACTCACCTAAGACTGTGTATGCCCCACCAAAAGCCATTAGCAAGCTTATCGATGAAATTCGAGGATCCAATGAGATTTAACTTGATTGCATCACTGCACATTCCGTACTCAAAAGGTGCTGTGGCATTTGATGTTGGTTGTATAGCGCATGTATCATTAATGAATCCATTATCTTTATAATTGGGAGTCTTACAATAAATGGAAGATACAGTGCACCCTGGGTGGCGTTCACAAGCTCCTTTCATACAATCGAGTTTTCTCTCTACAGCACGTAGATACCAAAAACCTCCGAGGGCCTATTTATTACCACCAAATTCAGCCAAATAGTTCAAGTGATTTCTCACATTCACTAACAAAGGAAAAAGGGAGAAAAACTATTTCCAGTCTAACATATAAATAGCCAAATGGTGTGCAAGTTGAGTTATATATCTAGTATAAATCTTAAGAATAAAATAATATATCACTTCACGTATAGATTGGCTTATAACGAATCTTAGTTATACGAGAGTAATTCTTTGTAAAATTTTCCTTAACTTTTTATTACAATTTTCAAAATATGTATACTCTTTCTTAATACCTTTCTAATAATTATCCCATTAATTTATTTTAATAAAAGAAAATGAAAATAAGATCACAAGTGTTTGAAAAAGGTCATTAGTATTTATTAGCTTTATAATTGATTACTTTTAGTAAGACGTGTTATAAAAGTTATCAAAGTCAACGTCTCATTAGTAAACATCCAAATCGAGGATAATCAAAAAGGGGAAAGAGTTGGGTGCAATTGTAAGATCTATTGGTGAGGACATCAACAAGATTAAGGAGAAAAAATTATAAAATCTCATGTGAATAGAAGTCACACATAAATTATAGGAAATGTTAAGTAGTCATATATAAGCTTATGTAATGAATAATAAGTCAACACTACTTAAAAAATTTTGAACTAATTAAAACAAGCCTATTAATGTTTGTTGATTTGGCTACTTTTAATCTGGAGCATTACATTTACTATCTATCAAAATAAAATAACTTACATGACTTGTGAGAACAAAGAGAAGGAGATTAAAGGCGGCTCCTATCCATGCATGTATTTCGGAACTTGAAGTTGCAGCTTCATGTGTTGGATAAGTTCGAAAAATCCGGGGGACAAATTGGCATATCACCACAAACTTGAGCCATGCCTTTAAATGAGATCTTAAATCCACTGCCAAAACCGCCACCTAAATGCAGCAACAACACACGAAATTTGCCTAAATTGAGATAAAATAGCATAGAGAAATTCTTATCATCATAAATACTTATTTGACGACCAAGATATGATTGGTCACAAGTAAACAATCTTGGAGAGTATCCCTATAAATAATATAAGATGATATTTTTAGATTTAAATATTAAAGTAAAATCAAACGTATATTGATAAATATAATCTTTTTTTAAGACAGAAAGGAAGGTTAATAAATAATACAATACCTGAGGGAGAGGTAGAGATGCTATTATGGCCATTACACGAGCTTCCGTACTTGACCTTCCGTAAGGAGAAAAAATGTTAGAAATTTTAATCCTCTTCAACAAGTTTATGACCCAAGCAGGCATACTCGATCTTCCGCCAGGAGAAGAAGTTTTATAATTTTTAGAACTTTCAGCAGGAAATGATATTTTAGGCTGCAACTTTAACAAGTTTCGAACTCTTTTCACAACTTCAACGAGTTTTAGGCTGCCACTTTTCGACCACCATGACCAGTCATGAAGTACATCCACCAATGTCCGCAATATAACTGCCACAATTATCAGCGGTTTGTCTAACCCGAGACAAGTTGAATTGTTCTTCATCATAGGAACATAGAAGAACAATGGATCGACAGCAATTGCTGTTAGGCCTAGCAGTAACAGAAACCCTTCAGAACAAACCACTTTAACTACCATGTCTTTTAGAGACATTGGCTTCTCGCCCGTTCGATCTTTTGCTTCGGTTTCTTCATCATGTGGCATGCTAAAAGGAAGAAAGGTCAGTAGTTGTTAAACGTAAACGCTATATATATATTTTCTTATAGCGTATTAATTGATTGGCTGAGTAATTAAATATGTTGTTACAAAAAAGTTAATAATGCTCAAGCAAGATGTATATAAAACAGAGAAAATATCATAATACCATGTGAGATAAGGGTAGGTTGTTAAACTATTGTATGTTTAGTCATTTCGATGGTATGGTCCTAATTGCTGCATGTCATCACAATCAATCCCCTCCACCCATTAGGGCTGCTTTGCTGCTTAGCAGTATCATATTTTTAATTTTAATGTAACGACTAACATAACATTGTATTAGATCACGTGCTGAAAAATGTATGAAGATCATTTTTACATATTAAGCATATCCTAGGATTAATTTTTTATTGTTCCAGCTAATACCCATCGCTATTTCTCAATTTTGAAATATGGGAAGACCACGATCTTCACATAATGTACTATCCTGTAAAACACGAACCAAAGGCACCACCCAATTATAAAAAAACAAAATCATAATGAACGAAGGATGAAGAAAACTAACTTCATGGCATGCTCTGGATCAGTGTTACTCATTTTTTATGTGAAACTCGCTGCGACTCCACCTGTTGGTGAGCTATGAAAGGTGTCCCAAAAAACTTCAATGACTAGTGTGCTCTAAAAAAGATGAGACTCAAATAAGATGATTCACTGTTACTAATTGTCATAAAATATGCAAAGGTCTTAAACCAGTAAGACAAAAATTATTGTCTGATTAGAGTAGATACACCATCGAATTAAATAAATTTTGACAATATTTTGAAAAACTTTTTTTTATTAGGCCTCAAATCGAAGACCTAGGTGACAACTTTTAAATAGTATATCATCTCTTACTTGAAGAGGCTAGTTATTCTACATACAAACCAAAAAAACTTAATCTTGTGGCTGTCATCTTGACGGATCAGCTCAAATTTTAAGTATTGTTTATTTATTAAAAATTTGTAGTATGATGTAGATAAAACATTTTGTTTTTTGTTTTATTTGTATATTTTCTTAGTTACTCAATAAAAATAATAATAAAATATTGAATAAAACACTTATATTTCATATTATAAAAAATATAGTATAAAAATCAAATTAACTAGATAAAAATACAAAAATCATATTCGATATTTTGTATATCATATTTGAAATAATATTTTGTATATTCTAACAAATGATATTGTAAAAATCCTTATTCATTACTACACACACCAAATGCGACGTAAGAGTGATATACTATCCTATTTTTTTATTATATATTATTTAATTCTCTTTATACTATCTAATATTACAATCTAAACACTATCTTATTATAATATTAAATAATACTCAAAGGCTAGTATTATTACATACCTTTACGTAATTAAGGAAGGATCCAAGCTCAAATAATGAAGGATGACTCGTAACACCTTCTCCCTAAATTATGGAAAAGCTTGCTCCGCTTATGCATGAAAGCATGAACGAATTAAGCAGTTATATTTATATAAGGATCAGACTAATCTAGCTCAACAGATGGCTTCATATACACCAAAAAAAGCAGCAGTTAGATGATTGACTTACAAATGTGAAGTCTTTCTTATTGTATTTAGCTAGTAAGGATAAAAGAAATTAATATATATATATATATATATATATATATACATTTAATTGGACAGCACTTATAGATGTAGTACTAACATATTACGTGATAAATTAATAATATGCAAGTACCAATAATATATTAATACATAAAAAAATAAACAGTTATTTTTTAAAATATACATGTTACCACTATCACTTATTTAAAATTATTTTTTACTCACCAGTTATCTAAATATATAAAAAATTAGTGGAATGAATCTTTTTTCCTTCCTGCTTCTCTTGCTATCCCAAACCGTGTAAGAGCATTTTCAACCATGTTCATAGGTTTTTCTTCTCCTTTTCTCTTTCTTTTCTCCTGGGTTGTTTTGTTGTTTAATAATCATAATCAGTGTTTGTTTCTTTTTCGGGCAGCAAGTCAACTGAATAAATAATAATAATAATAATAAGAATTAAGTTGCATCATTTGAGATTTTGTACAATATGATGTTGCCGTATAATGTAATGATCATCGTTACATTTTATTTTGACGAGTTAAGATTTCGTTGATTTTTTTTAATTTTACATTTTAAGGTTGTGTTTATTTATTTATTTTGTATAATAATAACATGGAAGTGATTTTGATGATGGCCCCTGTTTTTTAATCTTGTGTCTATTTCTGATTATTTGTAAAAGATGCAAATCCCGTTGAAGTGATTAAATTTTAGATAATGATTTGCATTATTTAGAATTTGGTTTGACAATAATGAATGTAAAAAAAAAAAAAAAGACGATAAAACATAAACAACATGAAGAGAATGCCAAATAAAATATTGTTTGCCTTTCTATCTATATTTCATAATATAGGAAAATTAAAAATAAAAGGATTAATATTTAGGATCAAATTCAAATAAGAAGTTCAACTTTTAAATAATTAAAATAGAAAATTAATATTATACTAAATAATTAAAATAAATAATTTAATTTTTAAGTGATTAAAATAAAGTATTAATATTTTATTATTTAACTTAAATAAAAATTTATTACTATTTTATAAATATATTTAATAATTTATTATCATAATAAATTTTTTATTTAAATTATTTAATATAATATTGATATTTTATCTAAATTATTTTAAAATTCGATCCTGAAGTTTATCTTCCCGCGTGTGGCACATGATCACGAGGAGATGCGGTCATCCAGTCACTCATCATTGTCGACGTAAGAACTTTTGTCGATTGTCATGGAGCGTCAACAACAGTAAGCCATCGCAATTATTATCCGATTAGCTCACACGAAGTGGATTGTTTTGCAAAAAGCTTGCCCTAACTACAAGAGATCCCAGCCCCTTAGCTTAATTGATTTCATCTTGGCATATTCGACGGCAATTGTCACACTCCTAAATCTAGTTTATTTTAATTATTTAATTTCATTTGGCTTTTAAAATAGTTTAAAAATCAATTTAAATTTTTTACTATCAAAAGACTTATTTAGGATATAAATCTTAAAAAAAAAATTCAATTTAACTTTAGATTTTTAACTTTAGGCCTATTAATTATTTATATTCATATTATTAAGTTAATTTCTATTTTAGTCTAATTAGGATAGTCAAGATAAGCAAACCCAAATACTTCAGTTATGTTTAATTATATAAGCTAGTCATGGGGAGATAAAAGGATGATCCTTAAGCCTAAATAGCTAAGTCAACATAGGATTGAGTTAGCCATAGCATGAGTTAATTAAGCCAACCATTCATTAATTCCAATTCATTATTTTAGAAAGTTTTATTTTTAAAATATCATAATTTATTTAATTTAAACTCAAATAAAGTGAAACCAAGTTCATTTGATTCCTTATCACATTCATTATTCATTTTAACATAAAAGTCTTGTTTTATTCATTTTGGAACCTTTAGATTATCGGATCATATAAAGTTATGAATTATCAACTTTAAAAGTCTTTAAAGTAAGACAACACTGTTTCTCTAATCTATAAATTGAGTCTTAAATGAGAAGAATTCTTATGTATTTATAGAATTGAGATATTGACAATATTTGTTAGATTACACTATTAACCAATGACTGAGATGAGTCCTCCTCTTGATAAATCCCTAAATGTCATTTTCTTTGATTCAATGATGGAAATCAACCCTACGGTTCCAATAGTAGGAAAACCTAATTAGATGCATGAGCCCAAATATCCACATATTGCCATATTTATCTAATAGTACTTTATCTTTGCACTTTAGTAGGTAAATCTATCGGTTTTATAGGATGGCAAATAAAATGCACTAAGGATCAAATTAGGGACATTCTTAGATTTACATCCACCAGTTCACAATGTATCTTATTAAAGTGAAGAACTGGCCATTTGAAAACTTATTTGTACTTATATTTTTATGTTTAAGAACCAGTCATTTGAGTAACTTATTTATAATTTGTTTTGTTGTTTTTATCCTTATTGGAACAAGTATAAATACTTACTAAGTAGGGTTTAGAGGGAGCTTTTTGAAACTTAAGAAAATATACACCTTTTTCCATGAGAAAGAGTCCTTGCATGCAAACTTCTCTTATCAATTTCACTTGTGAAATTATGGTGAGATTAGCTTGAGGAGATTGTGAGTAGTATCAATCTTTCTCTAATTGCTTCAAATTATTTTCTAGTGCATCATATCAGGGTACAATTTGGTTGGATACTTGTTGTTCTTCAAGTGAATTAGGGTTCATAATTTTCAGATTTGATTCAAGTCAATTTGAGTGAAATTCTAATTCATTTATATTGTTATCCATTGCTTATTATACAATTACATTGTTCCTCATTGCCATTGAGATCCATGTGAATTAGGGTACAACAAATTGTTATTGATCACGCCATTATGGAATTGATTTAATGATCACGCATTTGTAATGATGTGTATGCAATTAGAATTGTAAGACAAATCATACTTTTTGGTATCAGAGCAAGCGTTTTGAGAAGGGATTTGTGTGAATTTCAATTGGGAAATTAGGGTTCTTGAATTTTCATTTCTTAATTGAAGTTATTTGAAATGGAATTGAAGTAATTATTTGTGATTGTATTGTGATATACCTTATTGTTGTGGAAGTGGAAGTGAAATTTTAGAATTGAACTTTGTTGTCTTCATCTTGCCATGAGTTCTTGTTGTGAGTAGAAGAAGGGGAAGCTTTGAATTTGAATTTGAACAATGAGTAGTGTTGATTGTTGTAATACTCTTTCCTTTGCAAGAATTCGAAAGTGGAGTACATTTCTTTTCAGATTTTCCATCTTTGTCATGGACAATTAGGAAACAATTTGAATTCAAAAACAAACTCTAAGTTGAAGAGTTATTGTGTATTATTGATTTTAATTCACTTTGACTATTTTTGAATTATTTCTTACCACTTTAGAGAAGCATTCATTAAGTGTTCTAATTGTGTTATTGTCATAAAGTGGAAGTGTATGTAGTGAAGGGGTTGTAAAGTGGTATATTGTAGTAGGGAGGTGCTGCACCGTGGTTGTGTGTGTGTATGTGCCGTGGTGAAGTGTGTGTAGCATAGAAGAGTGTATGTAGTGGTTAAGTTTTGAATTTCAAAAGCAAACATTGAGTATCGAAGTTATTATGTATTGATTCTTTAAACACACTTTACTTAGTTGGAATCATTAACTTACCATTTGGAAAAGTGTTTATTATTGCTTCTACTTATATTGTTGTCGTGATTACAAGTGTGTCGTAGGTGTGTGAAGCTTAAGTGGAGTATATCTTGTGTCTTGTAGTGATTGTTGTTGTGGCATGAAAGTGTGGTTGTTGTGAAATGATGATTGTGAGATATATTAAACTTTCCTTGAATTGTCTTTGTACTTTAACAAATCAAGTTAACAACTATGTCGAATGATAATGTAAATAGGGGAATTAGCAATGAAGCCAATAGCTAAGTTAGTGGTGGTCAGAGTCATCGAACTGTAGGTGGAAGAACTTTGGGGGAGCAGTTACAGGACCTCACCACCATTTTTGCTACATTAGAAACAAGGATAGATCGGATGATGATGCCACAACCACCAATGGCAAATCCTTAAGCACCACCACCTAAGGTAATTCCTCAAAATATTCACAGGGAGGGAGTAGTTGGAGGTAATATGGAAAGAAGAGTGGAAGGAGATTATCATGCTCTTAGAGAGGAAAGAGATGATAATTTTGGGATTAGCCCATACCTAAACAGGGATTTCAAACCATCCCGGGGATTGGAGTATGTGAGACTGCAGATGCCTTCATTTGATGGTAGGGGTTTAACAAATGATTACTTAGATTAAGAGGACAAAGTTGAGGGTCTATTTCAGTGTTATGAAATTGATTATAACACTAGGGTTCGTCTTATAGCTGTGGAATTCATAGGTTATGCTGCTTTATGGTGGAAGAATCTAGTGATCTGGTGATCAGCAAACAAAGGGATAGAGAGGCTGAAATATATACTTGTAGAGACATGAAACAGGTTTTGAGAAAAAGGTTCATACCTCAACATTACAAGTAGGAACTGTTTATGTGTCTCCAAACATTGAGGTAGAGAGGCAAAATAGTAGATGACTAGGTAGCGGAGTTTGAGATGTTGATGATCAAATATGGATCAGTCGAGCCTCCTGAGCAAACCCTCGCACAATTTGTGTTTGGTTGAAATATGAGATTGCCCGTGTTGTTGAGTTGCAAAGGTATAATACACTTGATGAGGCTATATAGTTAGCCTTGAAAGTGGAGAGGTAGAGGAAATCTAATCCTTTCTAAGCCACTAGTAATAGGTATGGTACTACTACTAAACCTATTTGAGTAAATGGTCAGATGGGTGAACAAAAGGGAGTAGGCGAACATGTGAAGGTTGTAGACAAAATTGTTCCTAACACTGATAAGGAGAAAAATGTTTCTAGAAAAGGTAAAGAGGTAGTTAGATCTAATTCTAGGCAGACAGTACCAAAGTCAACTAGTGGGAAGATGCGACAGATTAAATGTTTCAAATGTATGGGTTTTGGACATATGTTTGCGCAGTGTCTTAATAAAAGGGTGATAACTGTTATGGAGGGCAACGAAGAAGATGATGAGGAAGAAGTTATCGAATCGATATATTTATCCTTATCTCTACAGGAATATTATAATGATTAGAATGCTGAGACACATGAAGACAAAAAGGGTGAAAATGACTTACCTATTAATGTGTTACGTAAGGTCATAACCATATCTCTAAATGTCAAGGATATACAGAGGGAGAACCTATTCTACACACCTTATTAGATTTGAGGTAACCTATGTGTTCTTTTCATTGATGATGATAGTTGCACTAATGTCATATTTGCTGCATTAGTAGATAACTTACAACTAGCCACTAGCTCACATCTAAACCCTTATAAATTGCATTGATTGGACGACCGAGGTAGTTTTCATGTTACACAAAGGGCAAAGGTTTCATTCAGTATAGGAGATAGATACAATGATGAGATTATATGTAATGTGCTTCTTATGTATGCCTTTCATATATTGTTAGGTAGACCGTGGTTATTTGATAGGAAGGTACTACATTATGGGTTTGGATACACTTATATATTTCAGAAGGATAGTACACAAATTTTCTTGACTCCTATGTCTCTATCTAAGGTTCTCTCATTCCAGGAACAGATTAGAAACACCAATGGCTCTTCAAGACCTTAAGCCAACAAGCAAACACAAACACTAGGTGTTAGTCTAAGATAAGACCACTTAGATTTGAGGGAAAATCTTTTAGAAGCCCAAAGAGCTGATGGGAATCAACCCTATGGTTCCATCAATGGGGAAACCTAATTAGATGCAAAAGCCTAGATATCCACATATTGCTATATTTATCTATTAATAATTTATCTTTACACTTTAGCAAGTGCATCTATTGGTTTTACAAGATGAAAAATAAAATGCACTAAGGATCAAATTAAGGACATTTTTGGACTTACATCCACTGGTCCACAACGTGTCCTATTGAAGTGAAGAACTGCCCATTTGAAGACTTATTTATACTTATATTTTTATGTTTTAGAACTCGTCATTTGAGTGGCTTATTTGTAATTTGTTTTATTATTTTTACCCTAATTAGAGCAAGTATGAATACTTGCTAAGTAGGGTTTAGAGAGAGCTTTTTGAAACTTAAGAAAATATACACCTTTTGCCGTAAGGAGGAGTCCTTGCATGCAAACTTCTCTTATCAATTTCACTTGTGAAATTGTGGTGAGATTAGCTTGAGGATATTGTGAGTAATGTCAACCTTTCTTTAGTTGCTTCAAATTGTTTTCTAGTGCATCATATCTAAGTACAATTTGGTTGGTTACTTGTTATTCTTCACGTGAATTAGGGTTCATAATTTTCAGATTTTATTCAAGTCAATTTGAGTAGAATTCTAATTCATTTATATTGTTATCCATTGCTTATTATGCAATTGCATTGTTCCTCATCACAATTTAGTATCATTTCCATTTGGATCTACATGAATTAGGGTTAAAGAAATTGTTGTTGATCACGCCATTATGGAATTGATTTAGTGATCACGCATTTATATTGATGTGTATGCAATTGTAATACACTTAATTTTTTTTATTGTCAACTTTATACATCTTAAGTCTTAAAAAAACACTTTTAATTTCTTTGTATATAACTGTTTTACCCTCATAAAAAAAATAGAAATTTGGTTTGTAAAAAGAATAAAATAAGGTATTCGTGTTTTCGATACAAACTTAAGGGCTCAAGCGCTCGAATTCCGCTGGGAAAAATAATATCCTTTAACGATAAAATATTTTCCCTGTTTCATAAAAGCAATAAATTATCATAATTACACCGGAAATCATAAATAACAATCATATTAGAATTTGCATATAAAACCCTATTAAGCGAAAAAACCACAGCATTACAAAGTAAAAACTTTTACTATCAATAAATAATGGATTTATAATATATCACTTTACTTGTTAAATAAGTAGATAATTAAAACTTAACGAAAGCATGGACATCGCCAATAGTCATAAAATAAACCAAATTGTGAAATCGTAAGAATACAATTCATTATGCACACTCTAAAAGGACTGGTGAAGATCAAAACCAAACATCTTATAATGCTCACGCCATGAATCTATTGTTAAAGTTTCCTCGCAAATGGAATTCAATAAACTGCACTCTCTTGGATCCAGAGTCTGCTTCGTCGTCGAGTGCGTTTCTCCATTCCGAATTCGTGGAAAATAAAGACGAAACCAATGTCGCTCTCTAATTCTTAATTTTCCACCACTGACGGAAAATAAAGTGCTTTTCTTTGCTTTTTTAAAGTGCCTTTTCCTTTTTAATGTCTATTCTTAATTAAAGTACCTTTTTCTTTTTAATGTTTATTTTTATTCTTTCGTTTTCAATATAAGTTATGGTTTTCGTTTTTTATTTTTTATTTACTATTTGCAATTTACGCTATTATTCAAATACATGCAATTACAATTCTAGCAAATACTTAAAAAACGAATCTTAAGAATTCTCCTTCAAAATGATAAAACTGATCAAGTGGCAATTAAATGCAATAACAATAGAGAAGAAAGGGAGAAATATGCACAGATAGTGTCAAATTAATAAAAATATATAATTATATATTTGTATTTATATTATAATAAGTCTTCGTCAACCAGATATATCCCCATCACTAGTCATTTTCTATAATTTTTGCCGATTTGTTCTTTAGCTAAAATGTAAAGCCAAATCATGTAACAACAACCACGTGCTTTTGTCTATGGGTGGGTCCAACGAAGACTAGCTCATGGTCATTGTTAATTATATTTATATAATTATTGCTCCAGGATTCCTTGTGCATGAAATTAAACAAAGTAAAATAGATGTGATGGGATTCATCAATAATTTATGTACAAAATCAGTGCACAAATTAAAAAATAAATAAATAAATGAAAGTATATTGGAATTCATAACTTGAGAGACATGTAACTTGATGTAATAGAATGGCCTTTTAAGTCAACATAGATGTCCTCAAAGATTTGTTGTCTCTTATCTTTTTTGGTGATGGGATATCAGAGAGAATAGGATAGCATCATCTGACTAAGAGATCATGACCATATATATATATATATGTTCATAGGTTAATTGCTTGCTAACTTTTTTATATTTTTGATTTAACCCAACATAAAATTGAAAATAATATTTCAATCTCTATGCATATTAACTCATATTTAATCTAATGTATTAAAGTCTATAATCTTATTAGATCGCTTTATTTGAACTTTAGGTACTATGATAGGGATCTTACACATTTATTATTATCAATACATATAAGCCTATATGGTTTATTGATAAAATAAACCTAACAATCTCTCACTTAAGCTTTATGTGTGACTTTTATAATTGTGCATAATCTTTAGAAACTCAATAAATTCTACTATTATTATTGAATGTATTTCCAAACAATCTAGTCCATTAATCATATCAATAGGATCAAAGTGGGTTTTGCTACATATATCACAATTGGCCGTATCAATAATTTGTAACACCCCAAAATCTAAAACATCATAGTTCATCAAGTGTCATACTAAATAGAGACATGCTATGGCTCTAAGAGTCCGTGCAGATTTAAACTGTTTATCACTACTTACATTCATACAATTATAAACTCAATAAAAGAAATGAATGACTCTTAGGTGAGTCATTCCAACCCTCATCATTTAAACCAATACAAATAATCTCAAATTAAAATCCAAGATAAACACTATCCTCATATAGTAATTAACATAAATAGAAGTCTAGTAACTATCTCCATATTTTTAGTTCAACACTTAAAGTTCTATCAACAGATCTTCATTGATTTCTTGTCACTTTTCATCAACATAGTAATAATGTTCTCTCCAATTTTCATCCACATAATGTCCCACTAAATTCCCTTATTCATCATAATCTATGTGTTCATCATTTTCACCTACAATTAATTAAAATAAAAGGGATGAACCTAAGTTTAGTACGTAACTATCGCACTAACATATAAATGTCACACAATAATGATATCACATGCATCTATGTGACAGTAATCTATAACATGTCATTTAATCAACATATAACATAAAAATATTTATGATCCTGATACACATACAATATTTACATAGATATATACTCCTAATGGGAACTGCTACTATGGGCCCTCTCTAACCCTAAGGATAACGCGACATACCAATCATTGAGATACCCCCTAAGGATTTGCCACTACGAGTCCCTATTTTGAGCCAAGCACAAGCAAAAACACAATTAAGTTCATATAACCTTTAGAATCATTAAACCACATACAATCTAGTAAATAACTTATAGTAAGCACAACCAACAAAACAAGGCAAACATGTGCCTAGAAAGATGTTCCGACTATAGTTCTATGTGTCTCTAACGATAGGAAGTAAACCTGTTTAATTACAAAGAACTATACTTAACTCAATCCTACAAGTAATTTGGGTTTACTAATCGATTAGGTATATCTTAATCGTATAATTCCCTTACTTGAGGTATCATTTTGCTTAACTCGTAATTTAGGACTAAAGTAAAATGAAATGGAATAAAATGGGAGGTGTTCTTAGTCAACATAGTTGTGGAAGAGGTCGTGTAGAGGGGCATGGGCTAGAGCATTGTCATGCTAATGGTTGTATATATCTTTCTGTAAAAATTATTACTTCAGCATGCCCAAGTACATGGTCATGGTTGTGGTTATGTACCTTACATTATCTCACGTATTTCTACACATGTATACGAGCATGTATTTGACTATATACAATACTATTCATCGTGAACCCTCAATTTCCTTCTCCAATTTGTTCTTAATCCAAATTTCTATGATTCTCATCCTAATTTACTAATGTATTTTGTAATTCTAATGCAAAAATTGGAGTTTAGTGCACTTAATTGATTTAGATTAAGGTTAGAATCCTTCAATTCGTTTGATCCTACACTTGTTCTAATTTGTCCCTTGATCCAATCTCTATTCATATCACAAATAAATTTGTGATCATGTGTCTATTGTCAAAATAACACCTATTGATAGTTAAAATTCTTACCTATTGGATTTTGCTTAGACTCATAGTTCTCCTTTAGGTTGCCTATGTTTTGTAAGGCCTCTCTTAGGTTTCTGTGCAAAAGAAAAGACTAATTTG
This sequence comes from Laguncularia racemosa, assembly GCA_037954665.1. Classification (NCBI taxonomy): domain Eukaryota; kingdom Viridiplantae; phylum Streptophyta; class Magnoliopsida; order Myrtales; family Combretaceae; genus Laguncularia; species Laguncularia racemosa. The sequence continues at coordinate 389,416 of JBBMOL010000264.1, read as the reverse complement.
CCCCCATCCAATCATCTTACATTAGGATTACTATAATCATAATTAAATCATAATTTGTATATGAAGTAATAATCAATGTGTCTAATAAATAAGCACTTGAAAAAAAAAATTGAAACTCCCATTGAAACTTTACATCTTGAAAATACATAACTTGCACGTGAGTGACATGTTTGTTATTAGTCTATCCTATAATACTAAAACCTATAGGCAAGCGCATCTATTGATTTTATAATACAATGGATATTTATATCAAGTATCGATCATATAGATATTATAATTACTAATATTAACCTTTTCTCTTATTATCTAATTGCTAAAACCAAGTGATAAAATTAACAAAAAAATAGCAAATAAATTTAAGAAAATAATAATCTATAAAGGTGTACCTGGATATTTAATATTCGTAAAATTACTAATGTAATTAATTAATTATTATTTAATTCCATTATTGTATTCTTAAATCACGAGAATTTGTAAATTGAAAAAATAACTCTCTTAAGATAACTAATTCCTAACTCTATGTTAATTAATTGAAATCTCTTCCTGATTAAAATTCCAAAAATCACATTACCTTCAATTTGTGAATTTCACTGTTAGGTTTAACCCTAATCTAGAAGATTTACATCATCTTACAGTAGGATTACATGTAACTCCATCAAATCATGCTAAATCTATTCAAACATATGATCTTTTGATCTTTATTATGAAATCAAACTTCAAATTAGTACACCAATAGTATTAATTTGAAAAAAAAATAAAGTACACATAATTGGAACATAAGAGTATCAATGATTTCATTAAATAATAAAATAAGCAATCACATGATCATTCTAAGGTTCATTATACCCATATATAAAAAGAAAAATAACCTAGTGTTGTATTGAAATTAAAGGCAAAAGTGTAGAAAGAGTGCATAAAGAAAAAGTATAAACAATTCAAGTTATTTATCATCATTTAATCAACATACAACATAAAAATACTTACGATCTTAATACACATACAATATTTACATAGATATATGCTCTTAATGGGATCTGCCACTACGAGCCCTCTCTAACCCTAAGGATAATACAACATACCAATCATCGAGATACCCTTTAGGGATTTGCCACTACGGGTCCCTATTTCAACCCAAGCACATGCAACAACACAATTAAGTTCATATAACCTTTAGAATCATTAAACCACATATAATCTAGTAAATAACTTCTAGTAAGCACAACCAACAAAAAAGGTAAACATGTGCCTAGAAAGATGTTCCGACAATAGTTCTATGTGTCTCTAACAAAAGGAAGTAAACCTACTCAATTATAAAGAACTATATTTAACTCAATCCTACAAGTAATTTGGGTTTACTAATCGATTAGGTATATCTTAATTGTATAATTCTCTTACCCAAGGTATCATTTTGCGTAACTCGTAATTTAGGATTGAAGTAAAATGAAATAGAATAAAATGGGAGGTGTTCTTGGTCAACATAGTCATGGAAGAAGTCGTGTAGAGGAGCATGAGCTAGAGCACAGTCATGTTAATGGTTGTATATATCTTTTTGTAAGGATTATTACTTCAGCACGCCCAAGTACACGATCATGGTTATGGTTGTGTACCTTACCATTATCTCATGTATTTCAACACGAGTATGTACACGGGCATGTATTTGACTATATACAATACTATTCATCATGAACCCTCAATTTCCTTCTCCAATTTGTTCCTAATCTAAATTTCTATGATTCTCATCCTAATTTACTAATGTATTTTGTAATTCTAATGCTAAAATTGGAGCCTAATGCACTTAATTGATTTATATTAAGGTTAGAATCCATCAATTCATTTGATCCTACACTTGTTCCAATTTGTCCCATGATCCAATCTCTATTCATATCACAAATAAATTCATGATCATGTGTCTATTGTGAAAATAAAACCCATTGATAGTTAAAATTCTTACATGTTGGTTTTTACTTAGACTCACAGTTCTCCTTTAGGTTGTCTATGTTTTGTAAGGCCTTTCTTAGCTTTCTGTGCACAAGAGAAGACTAATTTGCCCCTGTCCAATCATCTTATTTACTTAATTGCCCTTAGTTATGTATATATTATATAATTATTTTATTTAATAATTATGAATGTGTATATATCTATATATATATATATATATATATATATATATATATATATTTGAATCATATATTACATGATCGCATACGTTGATATAATTAAATGACATGGATCAAGCATGGATCTTTACCATGAAAAGTACATGTAATGTAATCTAAAATGCCCTTTTTTCTAGCTAGTCCTAAATTGTATCTTAGTGTCAATTTAATATGAGTTCAAAAATAAATTTAATTAAAATACCTAATAGCTAAAAGCTACCTTGTTATTGAAATTACTATAATCGTAATTAAATCATAGTTTGTATATGAAGTAACAATCAATGTGTCTAACATATAAGCACTTGAAAAAAAAAATTGAAACTCCCATCGAAACTTTACATCTTGAAAATACGTAACTTGCATGTGAGTGACATGTTTGTTATTAGTCTATCCTATAATACTAAAACCTATGGGCAAGCGCATCTATTGATTTTATAATACAATGGATATTAATATCAAGTATCGATCATATAGAGATTATAATTACTAATATTAACCTTTTCTCTTATTATCTAATTGCCAAAATCCAGTGATAAATTAAAAAAAAAATAGCAAATAAATTTAAGAAAATAACAATCTATAAAGGTGTACCTGGATATTGAATATCCGTAGAATTACTAATGTAATTAGTTAATTATTATTTAATTCCATTATTGTATTCTTAAATCACAAGAATTTCTAAATTGAACAAAGAACTCTCTTAAGATAACTAATTCCTAACTCTATGTTGATTAAATGAAATCTCTTCCTAATTAAAATTCCAAAAATCGCATTACCTTCAATTTGTGAATTTCACTGTTAGGTTTAACCCTAATCTAGAAGATTTGCATCATCTTACAGTAGGATTGCATGTAACTCCATCAAATCATGCTAAATCTATTTAAACATATGGTCTCTCGATCTTTATTATGAAATCAAACTTCAAATTAATACACTAGTAATATTAATTTAAAAAAAAAATAAAGTACACAAAATTGGAACACAAGAGTATCAATGATTTCATTGAATAACAAAATAAGCAATCACATGATCATTCTAAGGTTCATCATACCCATATATAAAAAGAAAAATATACTAGTGTCGTATTGAAATTAAAGGCACAAGTGTCGAAAGAGTGCATAAAGAAAAAGCATAAACAATTCAACAATAAAACTCTATGACTACTCTAATACTAACTCTAAAATTCTATATTTAAAACCTTAGACTCTACCCCTATTTATATTGATCAAGCGTATTCAATCTAGGACAATTCTAGTTTCCTATAAAACAATTAGAATCTTCATAAGTGAGGAAATTAAATTTTAGTAGATAGGAAATTACATCCTCATGAATTCGGAAACTTGATTTCATAAGGAGGAAATTGAATCTTCTAAAAATAATCACACATTGAAAAAGTAATTTTTAGCTTTTGCGATTGATTTGGAAAGTGACATCATCCTTAAGATGATCATAGCATGGTTATGCAAATGCTCATGAAACTCTCATCATAAATTTTCTTGAAAAATTGCAATTTTTCTTCAACACGACTGTTTTAATCTTTTGCATGGCTTCCAGCATAGTCATGTATTCGGTCCTGCAACTTGATTTTCTTTATATGATTGACAAGGTTTTTGATAAGGCCATGTCAATGGACGTGTTGACTATTCTCCTTCTATAGCGTGTTCATTTCAATTTCGATTCACATAAAACCTATGTAAATTTGTTATTTTTTTAATCAAAAGTAGCTTTTTAGGACTTGCAATCAAAATATAAGCCAATTAAGTGTAATATATAATCAAATGTGTTTATAAAATAGATAGAAACTAGATAAAAATTAAATAATTATAAGTAATTTTTTACATTTATCAATGGTCGTGAAAGTAGCAAACATTGTTGTATACCTATATGGATTATACAAAATGACGTGATAACCATTTGAATAAGACCAAGATTTTTAACTTGGAATATATTTTGACTTGACAATGTTTCTCATTAGAAAATACTCACAATAGAAAGTGACCATAACGACCACCATTTGTATCTTTAGGGTTCCAATTCAAAGATTTTGAAAAATTCTTCAAAGCTTCTTGATATTTTTACTGCTTAAAATTCTCATTACTTATACAATGTGATAGCAGATGGGCCCAAACTATTATACGATAAAGCCATATGCCTTACTAGAAAATACATAGAGCTCTTGCCTTAATTGGAAACCAAACCACCATAAAAAAAAAAAAGAAACACTTGTTTTTTAGTATAATTTTATTTATATTAAAATATGGAATATAAAAGTATCATGGTCATACATCCACACCCAATATTTAATGGTTAGCACTTGTAATTGAAGAAAAAGAAAATTAATTAAAAGCCAAGAATTACGGGGCTAGTTGTTGTGATAGATTAATCTCAATTGTTCACACTCTAAAGACCAAAATACATGTAGAATAACAAGTAAACATCTGTTAACAATTGCATAATGTCTAACCACTATTGATTGGTGAACCTATTAACTATTCCAAATCCAAATTAACTACAAACAAAAAGTACATGTAAATTAACACATAATAATCCTTCAACAACTAGTATAGCCATATGGCTCAAAATACACACAAATGAATACATGCATGTAAATGCATCCAGCAGGTGAAGTTATGAAGTTTTTTCTATCGTGTAAAGAAGTTACTTTTGCTTTTAGGTGCCAAGTTGTTTTAAAATGGCTCATGTTAGCCAATATTGACAGTCATTAGTAGCTATACTAATGGAGGTTGCAATTTGTCATATTCTAGTAGGTCTAAGTACTGAAATGTAATTATTTTTAGTTTAGGTACTAAAATAAACATTTTATAAAGTTTGAGTATCTTGCTAGCATTATTATTCCCCAATTTTTTTTCCAAAATGCAATGGATACATCCTTGCTTTTACTTAGGCAGATGCTAATGTGACAGAAATGCTGATATGTCATGCCATGTCATTGCCACATAATATTATTCATAATTTTATTTAAATAATATAATCATATATATTAATTAACTAAAATAACAAAAAAACGAGAATAGACAAAATAGAAAAAGAAAAAGAAAAAAGTGCTGATTTTTATTTTCTAAAATTACTCAACTATTAAATAATAATAATTCCCCCATTCCATTGCCCAAACCTTAATCCTAATGGTAGACATCCTCGTCTCAATACCTCCAAAGTTTGACCCTTGACATTTATGTTCGCATCATCAGAGATGAGGTCGATGCGGTAAGTTCACTCTCTCCGCAGATCGGTCCACTTGGTCTCTCCCTACAGAAAATCGGTGATTACATCGCCAATGAAACTGCTAAAGACTAGATAGTTCTTCGTGTCACCGTGAAATAATTAACGGTCCAAAACTGACAAGCTAAGGTCTCCGTCATCCCATTCGCAGTGGCTCTTGTAAACAAAGCCTTGAAAGAGCCGGAACGTGATAAGAAGAAGATGAAGAACATTAAGCATAATGCAAACATTTTCCTTGATGTGTCTTTTAAATTCAAATTTTGGAATTGTTATAATCTTTTGGGGTTAAGTTTTCTCTACAGTGATTTAATATGGTGTAAGAATTTTTTATTGAGATGTCAAGTTGTATTTCTTATTTCTCAAGTTCTACTGAATCATTAGTTTAATACATTCCCTTTGGACCATAAAATTTTGGGAAAAAAAAACTTGCAAAATTAAAATAAATTTCAGCTTTTTTTTCCTTTTTTAATTTTCCAATGTATTTTTGTGATTTTTTTAATTAATATATATAATTATAATATTTAAATAAAACTTATGAACAATGCTAATAATGCTAACGTGGTGATGATATGGTGATAACAGATTGGCATTTATGCCTTGTTAGCATCTACCCAAGCAAAAGCTGAGGTGTATCTTTTATATTTAGAAAAAGTTGGGTGTTGATGTAATTTATAAAGTTTGCAAAGTTGATCAATGTAATGTACTCAAATAGATATATACATCAATATATAAATATTTGAGTAAATTAATAAAATACTAAAAAACAAAATGGAAAATAAGAAAAAAAAAAAGAAAAGAAATCTAGAAAAAAAAAAATTCTATGCACCGACTAACAAAGTGGGTTGCATGACTCCCCTAAGGTGGGGTGCCATATTCATACCATACCATTAGCATGTGATACTTAAAAACCAATTACATATCTATAAATGTAATACAATAAATCTACCAAATTTCTCTAATAAGGTCTCACAATAATACTTAAATTTTAATATATAGAAAATAAGTAAAATTCTTCAAAACTCAACAAAAATCCAGCTAGCCTAATAACCATAGTCTAAAAACAAAATGAACCTCTTAGTCTAAAAACAAAATGAACCTCTTAAAATCAAATATAATAGTCTTCATAGTCATTGCTCACCATGATTAAACTATAGCTTAAAATCTTCTTCACCATCATTAACATTGCTCCGTCCGTGAAAGTATAAATCATATCTAAGGTAATTGTAGTTATTGAGCTCTTCATAATCACCTAAAATGAAATCCCCAAAATGGTTTAGTGGTAAAATATATAATTTTCTAAAAAAAAATTTATTATAGGTGAATTGCAAGTTTACTAGTTAGCCTGTTTAACTCATTAACCTGCGTAGGGTAGGTTGGGCTACCATTTTTTACTTGCTTTTGATGTTGGTCGAGGTGAAGAGCCAACCTATTAAGCTTGCATTCTTAGCTCTAGTGACACATGGCATCCTTATGAAAATTGGCATCAATGCAAATGGTCCCCCATGTAATCCTTAAACCTTAGGGGTTTAGTACACTTTAAAACCCTCCAATTCAAACATGAAACCTAATCCCCATTTCCTTTCCTCTCTCATTTTCACAAGGTTAGAAGATCAAAACATGACTAAAACCCTAAAACCTTAAAGCATGAAACTCAATCCCCATTTCCTTTCCACTCTCATTTTCACAAGGTAAGAAGATCAAAACATGACTAAAACCTTAAACCCTTAAACCCTGATTTAATCTTATCTTAACTAGGTAACTAATCTAGGTTGTTTCTTGAGTTTTAAGTGTTAATTAAGGTGAAGAAGTAGAGGGGGGCTCCTAAGTTCTAAGACAAGAAAGATATTTAAGGTAAGCAGGTATTTTTCATAACTTAAGTATGATTTAGATACCTTAAGCCTAAGTCTAGACATTAACAAACTAATTTTCATAATAGTGCTTGTCTTGAAAATTGAAAACATGCTATTTTGTGCTCTTCAAGGTGGCAACACATTAAGGAGTAAAGGTTAAAGTGGCTTTGAAAGGTAAGGCTTATGCCTTATTCATGTATGTGTGATTAGGAGTCTTTAGAGATGATTAAGGCTTAAAAATTAGTCATGTATTAGAATCTTGATTTGAATTATGAAACTTGAAAATTTTGAGGTTGTTTTTCTTGATTCAAATCTAATTTAGATGTTAACATAGGCTAAGTTGATGATTAGTATGATGATTTAGGTGATGATTTTTAGGTATATAGTGATTTGCATGTTAGAATCGATTGAAATTGATAAATTAATATGTTTACCAGTTTTTAGAGATGATAAAATAGAATTTCTAGCAAGGTTAATGAAAGATTGAAGTGGAAATTTGGATTGATTTGAAGTTTATTGGACAATATAAGGCTTAAACAAAGATTTGGTGGTTTAAAAGATGATATAAAACGAAATTTTGCATAATTAATCCTAAGATTTGTGACCACCACCATCCAATATGTCTACATAATTAAACTTGAAAAGTTTATGTTGAATATGTTAAGTTAGAGTTATTTAGAGCTACAATGTGTTAATTTAATGATTGGATGTTGTTTAGATGTCAAGTGATTCTTAAAAGCTAGATTGGAGATAAATCAATTGAATGTTGAACATGAGTCTATAATATAGATGTGTTGGGCTATTTTAGTTGCTTTCGGGTGTTTGTTTTGTTTAAATTGTAGGCCTAGATGATGATTTAGAGACTAAAAGTAATTAAGAGTGATATGCCAATTTCAATTAACAATCAACACGTATATAATTCTAAGATAATTGAATAATCCCCAATTGAAAAGATCAATTTCTACGCCAAACCCTAAATTTATACCAAGAACAAAACAAAGGAAATCCAATTTTTCTTACCAAATATTACACATTAGTAGAAGAAGGATCAATCTTGGTATTGTTGATATGACACACAACAATCCCTAGCCTCTTACTTGCCATAATCCATAAAAGATTGATAAAAGTTGGATAAAATGAGAAACCCTCAAATCACATGTATTTTCTATTTTTTTACCGCATGAAAAGTGCCTTTTGTGTTCCTCTGACAAGTATTTATAGTAGTCTCTCTTATGGAAACAATTGTAAAGAAAATAAAGGAAAAACATAAAGTAAATGGCTAGCTCCCAAATAGACTATGTCGGTTCAAAAGTGAGCCGTAAGCCATCCTCTAATTGACTTGGTCATCATCCTAAAGCACTGACAATTGCATTTGATTAAATGTACAATAATCATGTAAATGAAATGAAGATATTATGTGAGTGTCTTCAAGTTCCGTATGGTCAAATAGGACTTTCAATGCATGACTCTATAGTCCTTTGGCTCTAGCTCGAGTAATGAGATATGTTACTAAAATGGTTTGATTCTTATCATCTCCTCGAGCTTGTGGAAGATTTGCCTTCCAATCTAATGGGTCTTCATGAAGATCTTCTAATAGGTAAGGTAATAGATTTGCAACAATGAATGTAGTGGAGACGTCATATTCTTTTGGTAACTCCACCCTAAAAGCATTGTTGTTGATGCGCTTTAGAATCTTGAATGGTCCATCTATTATAGGTGAAAATTTTAGTTATTTCTTGTGAGAAAACCTATCCTTGTCGAGATAAATCCAAACTAAGTCACCTGAATTGTAAATCTTAGGTTTCTTATGTTTGTTGCCCTAAAGTTACTACTGCTCCTAAGTTTTGTTAAGATGTTCAAAAGCCTCTTGATGAAGCTTCTAAATCTCCTTGGAATGCTCTACTCCAATCAAACTTTCTTGCTTGTTGCCAAGTTAGCTATTAAATCCAATGGAAGGATAGGATTATAATCATACACGACATCAAAGGAACACTTATCGGTTGAACTATAAGTTAATCTATTGTAAGCGAACTCAACAATAGGGAGACACAAGTTCTAATCGATAAGATTCTTGCCAACCATTACTCTCAATAAGGCACCAAGAGTACAATTGACAACCTTTGTCTAACTGTCTATCTGAGGATGACAAGATGCACTATAAATGAGTTTAGTACTAAGTCGCTTCTAAAGTGTCTTCTAGAAAAAGCTGAGAAATTTAGTGTCTTTGTTAAATACTATGCTATAGGGAACACCATATAATCTTACAATGTAGTACACAAAAAGGTTAACAATAAAAAGTGCATCATTTGTTTTGTGGTAAGGTACGAAGTGTAATATGTTACTAAAGTGGTTAATGACCATCATGATGGAGTCTTTGCCTCTCTGTATCTTTGGAAGAGCTAAGATAAAATCCATATTGATATTAATCCATGGCTGTGTGGGTAGAGGTAAAGGCGTATAATCACCCCAAGTTTCCTTCTTTCCCTTTACCCTCTTATAAACCCTACATCTCTCCAAAACCTTATGTACATCTTTCAACATACTTTTCTAGTAAATATGTTCTTTTAGTAACTCTACTGTCCTCTTCTCACCAAAGTGTCCTCATAATCCTCCAACATGAGCTTTTCGTACCAACAATTCCCTCATAGAATCATAGGGTATATACAACTTTCCTACTTTATACGAAAAACTATCTATCATATAATACACATCTACTATATTTCCTCCAGAACATCACTCACCAATTAATTTCAGGTGTTCATCATGAACACATAATTACTTCGTTAATTCAAACTCAAGTAACTTTGATTGAAGAGAAATGATAAGTACATACCTACGTGTTAATGTATCAGCTACAATATTTGTACTCCCCTTCATATACTTAATCACATAAGTAAAGCTCTCTATAAATTCCACCCATTTTGCTTATCGTTTCAACAAATGTTGTTAACCTTTGAAGTGCTTCAACAATTCGTGGTCTATATAGATGATAAACTCCATAGGGAAGAGATAGTACTCCTATGTCATTAATGTACATACTAAGGAATAAAACTCCTTATCATATACTAAATGGTTTAAACGTGCACCACTCAATTTCTTACTGAAATATGCAATGAGTCTCCTCTCCTGCATCAACACAGCACTAATTCCCACCTCGGATGCATCACACTCCAATTCAAAATTTTTTTCAAAATCTAATAATGCTAAAACTAGAGCATTTGTCAGCTTCACCTTAACTTCCTAAAAAATCCTCTAAGCCTCATCTCCTTAAACAAAAGGAACACTCTTCTTAGTTAATTCAGTTAGTAGACTAACAATGCTATTGAAGTTCGTAACAAATCTCCTATAAAAGGAAGCGAAACCATGAAAACTCTTCACCTCAATTGCTGATTGTGGCATTGGTCACTCCATAATAGCCCTAACTTTCTCTTTATCAACTCTTACACCAAAACTAGTCACAACAAAGCCAAGAAATGTTACATCCGACTAACAGAATGAACACTTCCTGTGATTCCCATACAACCTTTGATTCGACAACACTGAGAAGACGACCTATAAATGCTCGACATGACTTTCCATGTCTCTTTTGAAAATTAGAATGTCATCAAAATAAACTACAACAAATTTTCCCAAAAATCCCTTCATAACATGATTCATAAGCCACATAAAAGTATTAGGGGCGTTGGTCAATCCAAATGGCATGACTATCCACTCATATAAACCATGTCGTGTCATAGAAGCGATCTTCCATTCATCTCCAGCCTTCATACAAATTTGGTGATTATCCATTTGATCTTGTGTTGTGTGCTTGATCCTATTGAGCACACCATCATTTGGTATCAAGGCTATTTGTTTTACAAATTAGATTCATAAGGGATTAGGGTTCATGCCACTTGTAGACTTGGATTTAGTGATTGAAGTTGTTTCAATTGGTTGCATGTATGTGCTTAGATCCTTTAACCTTTTAGGCACATCAATAACTCAATTGGATTTGGTCTAATCAATTTGGGCCTAAGTAAACTAATTAGGCATAAACAAATCAAATTGAGCCTAGATACAAGAGTTGGAGCCTTGAACTCCTAAATGGGTAAATTAATTTGAATTAAAATAATTAAGTTCCAATTAAATGAAATTACATCAATTAATAGGTTAATTAATTTAATTAAGGCTAGTGAGCCTAATTCTAAAAATAATGGATCCACTTCTTTTCAAAGCCTAAAACCTTAATTGGTTCTTAGTAGGAGACATCTAGTAATGGACTTATAAATAGGAAACCTAATGGGCTTAAGCCTAATAGGCCTCAACTTAAGAAATAAATGAAATAGAGCCTAATTGTATAATTATATTATTAAGTTGCAATTATAATAAATTGAATTGATCTAATTAATAAACCCTAAAGTATTATGGGCCAATTTAGCTAAAGAGCTAACTGAGCCTTCTTACCCCTTAAAGGGCCCATAACTAATAATGGGCCTTAGCAAGTTTAATCAAACTTAGTGTAATAACAAAGTCAAATAAAATACTTTACTGACTTTAATTTTTCTCTTAATGCATAAAGATCAAAGAATTGTTCTTTATTGATCTTGACCTTCAACTCGAAAAGTTTTTAGCCTTTAGATACATAATAACATGCGTGTTACATACGATAATAGAAAACCTTGATTGGATTAAAATAAAACTCAAAGCAACTATGTGTTGCTTTTATGTGGTTGTTTCAATTTAGCAAACAATGCTTGAGGCCTCAACTAAGGTTATGGTTTTCATTTAGTAACCTCGGTAGTTACATGCTTAGGTTATTGAGGAATGGCATGATAGGTAGCTAATAGATGGAATCACATCAAATAATGAATATTATAAATGGAGAGAAGGTATGTCAAGAGTTGTTCAGGGTTATGGGTCTTGATAGACGATACAATATAGTTGGATTGTGATTAATGAAGACCACATAATAGTGATGACACTTATACGAGGCTACATAGTTTTAGTTTCACAACATGGAGTCCGATTGCTCTACTCAACCCTCGATCACCACTATATTAGTATCAAACCCTAAGTCTCTTGCCATGTTATTCGAAATCATGAGTACTCTCATTCTGATTGTTTACATTAATTAAGATAAATATAAACTATATGATGTCTGTTGTATTAGAACATAGGCTTGTTTGACATTTGTATGTGTTTATGTTGCTGTGTATTGAGTCTCTTTAGCGCACTTTTCTTTTTAGATGATTATTTCTCTTATGGATCCACTTTACAACTTGATGGAATATGGCTCCAAGGAGGAGTATTGGATTGAGGATAAGGACATAGAATACGCTGATTTTTACTAATTTTATTTACCTTTTATGTAAACTTTTACTCATACTATATTAGATTTATTATAGGAGCCACCTCTGACTTTATAGCCTATTTACATGTATTTGTATCTTTTATGAGCCTCTTAGGCCCTAGGCCTAGTTATTCTTACTAGTTTTCATCGTCACTTTTTTCAACTCAAAGGAATCATCTAATGTTTTCAAAATTTAATTAAGGATTTCAAATCCAAAAATTAGTTTAGAAACACGTCTAGTAATTTAAGTTTTACATATTTTACTTAAATAGTATATATAGCAAGCTATCATTACTATGGAGAATTAAGGGTGTGATAGAATATTTCAAACTAAATTTATATTTTTCCAAAATAAATAATACTTCACATCAATATGCTTGATTTTTTTATGTAGTATAGGAACATTTTAGAGTTCAATGGCTGAGTTGTTGTCACAAAAAATTGTAGTAGCTCCCACTTGAAATGTCACAATAAAAATCATAAGCTACAATAAAAAATTTAATATAAAATATTGTATTAAAAGGTAATGTCTTAAGTAGAAAAGAAATTAACAGTTTATTTTTCGTTGTTTCAGCATTGTTCCGTTTAAAAGTTTTTACTTTAAATCGTTGCACCTCTCAAGAAAAGCTCTGTAGAAATGCCGTTGGCTTGCCCGACACTAACTCTCGTGTCTAAAGAAAGTTACTAATTCTAGGGATAAAGTTGTTCTCAACAACCACGGTAATCAGCCATTGTTTAGAAACTTTGTCCATTAACCAATTACCATTGGATATTTATTAGGAATCTTTCATTTAATAAAAAATCTGGAGAAGTAAGAAGCTTGTAGAGCACATTCACATAATCGTATTTTATATAAAGCCACATCGTTTTTAATCTTGTTAGTGAGGTATTTTTTTTAAATAAGACCGAAATATGTTAAGAAAACATTTTTACTCTTGTAGCAATGACCATATACCTAAAAGAAAACAATTTATTAGGATTTATTAGCATTAACTTATACTGTTTATATTCAATTAGCTATTAATAATCGGTAATTTTATATCCATTTAAAAATTAAAGGCTATAAGAAATAAATAATTGGATAGTCGATCGAATATTAGTGAAATAGTCATCTTTCATTTATACTATACACTATCAAATATCGGAAAAGCGATAAATAGTTTTTCCATTGAAAACAGTGACTATTTTTGAGAATTGTCAAGAACACAGTAGAAATGTTTGGTAAATTAAACAAAAATAAATAAACATAATATCTATAAGACAAATGCCTGTATAAAAGATGAGCTTTCATAGTATCTTGTTTGGGGGAGAGAGTGTTACAACAAAATGAAATATTTGTAGCCTATTCGTTATAAAATGTTATTCTATATACACGAGCTAGGTTATTTTATTAGAATTTTCTATAATTCCGTTTATATTTTTATTTAAAAATAAAAATTTAACAGCAAAAAGGTACTGCTAAAAGGTAATTATAATTGACAAAAAAAAAATAGAAAAGATAATAATAAAAAGTTACGATGATAAATTTTTTTTTAAATTATATATCATAATAGATGAAATTGTTGAAAGTCGATCTTCATACTATTTCAAATAAAAGCTCCAAAAAGCAAACTTTCATGAACCTTCGGACTTTCAAGAAAAGCATATATGCAGACCGAAATAAATATACAATTGTAATAAAATTTCTCTTAGAATGAATAAAGCAACCTTTGCTCTTCAATCAGTTGGAAATTATAGTTTATTACTTTTCTCTAAGCAAATTTCTCTCTTACTTTAAGTTTCTATAATTTTTAATATTTTTATTATATTATTTAATTAAATTTATTAATTTAATTATTGTAACAAAGTATAAGCTGACATATGTTCCCTCAATAACATTAATGTATAATAAAAAATATAAATTATGTATTTATAAATAAAAAAAAAATACAGATTATATATTTATAAAAATATAAAAAAAGTATACTTCACATTTTTATAATTATATATATAGATCGATTTCCGTGCGTAGCGCAGTTTTCTGACACTTATACAGTGATTATGCAAACTAAAATATGAAACAGGAAGAGACTTAAGGCTGTCCTTGCCCCCACTAAAAGCTTCCAGTGAGCTTCACGATGAGATTCGTGGATCCAATGAGATCCAACAAGATTGCTTCACGGTACATTGCATGGTTAAATGGTGCCATGGGAAACGCATCTTCTTAATTTTCCCCCCTTTTTTTTATTTTTACATTAATAATTATGATTATTTATATTTTTATAATATTTTATAATATTATCATGATATTATTTTTTTATTTTTTAATTTTAACTATTAGTTATATATATCAATATTTTTAAAAATAAATTAAAAAAATAATAAATAATAAATTAAAAGCTGTGACACTTGATATTAGCTCTACAGCACAAATATTACTAAGGAATCCCTTATATATGTATTATAGCAACTCTTACAATATAAAGAAAGACTCACTACACCCCAAGGGGTCCCAACGCAATCCATTTTTCGCTACACAAGACGGAAGTACCAAAAACTTCCCCGTGCCTATTTATTAACATCAAACTCAATCAAATAATTGAATTGATTTAATCACTTCTATAGACATAAAATCAGTATACAGGTAGCCAGGATAATAGCAGGTTAGAGTTATCTAATATAATTATAATTAAATTATGACACTTCTATATACATTGGCATATTAATTCTGATATTGATGCGTTTTGTTTTTGAAGAAAAAAACTACTCATCCCCATATCAATATTTGAGTATACTCCAAGTCACAAAGTCGAAATTGTAAATGCGAATTATGTGTTCAATCATAAATGTATTGGAGTTAAATTTATCCATTGTGGACTCGTATATTTGAAAGGTAATTAATATGCACATTTTAGTATTTCCTCCTTCAAGAATGTCTTAAGTTATGTCCAAATATTTGCATCTTCCTACATGAAGTAGTTCCTAAAATTATTTATCCAAAAGGTAAATCAAATCTTTTTTTAGCTCCAAAAAGAATATATTCCCCATTTATGTTTGCTTCATTCATGCTTGATCTTTGTTTTTTAAATTGAGTGTTTAGATTAGGAAACTTTTGTAAACGTACTTTTGGGTTTAGAACCTATTTTCCAATTTTGCTCTTAGAAAATAAAAAGAAAAATATTATAATTATGTTTTCTTTTAAAAAAGGTAAAAGGTAAAATGATCAAGTAAGAGTTTGAAAGATTTTTTTTTTTTTTTATAAATTTAGTTGTATGAAAACTTAATTATAAAGATAGATGAGATAGGTATACACTAAACAAACATAAATGATGTATTTACAATTGACCACTTTTATTAAGTTTCAACAACTACCCATTAATTTATTTTGGTAATAAACATTGAAGGACTAATTTTGTAATCTATCAAAGTGACTGATTCTTGAAGGTATTAGTACCATTTGCTTTATCGATCGTATTGATATTTATCACAATTTACGATCAATTTAACCAAAAGTGAAAATGCAAAATGGTGCAAAACACTAAAACAAACGACGTTGACCTCACAAATGAGGTATGGAATAAGGTTTAAGGAGGAAAAAAAAAAAAAAGTTAAGTAGAATGTCACTTTTGAAGTGGTATTCTTGATCTAGCTCATACTTTGAGATGATTGCCAAATATAATAATAGTTAATGTTGTCAAAATCACAAATCATATCGTAAAATCATTCGAGTTTATGTTTATACTTTACTATCCTAATTAACTCGTTCACAAGCTCAGTTTGAAGCAAAATCATGGTAGAATCATGGGTCAACTCGGTAAAATAAGTGAAATCATGAGTTTGGAGCTGTTTCCACCGAGTTTGGTTCAATTTGTTATGTTGCATGTTCGTCGATCATGGTCGTCGGTTGTCACTTGTTGGTTGTCAATTCCGTTCTTGTAAACCTTTAGGAGCTACTACTATTGCTATGTACGTTCATCGGATGTTCTATTCTCCTTCATAACCCGTACATTCATTGCTTCTTCTTCTGTTCCCTGCTGTTCTACTGTTGTTGGCTACTGCTGTAAATGTTCATGAACTACACTGTCGCTGAAGAAGATGATCAATCAGTTGAAGGCAAGAGTTTGAGATATAAGATGGGATTAAACTAAGAGAAAATTCTATGAGGATTTGCTGGATGCTGGAGTAAAAAGATCAACAAGAAGATGTTGGAGAGGGAAACCTTATATATATATATATATATATATTATTTATGAATGTGTACGTATGCATATTATATATAATATATGTGCCACTGATAAAAAAAATCTTTCTTTTTTTCATTTTCTAAATTCAGTTAGTTTTTTTTTTTATTATTATTTTAGTTAACTATCATCCATATATATAAATGTAATGTTTAAATAAAATATATTATTAATGTTGATGTAGTGATGACGTGGTAATTTACTTTTACACTTATAAGATAGTTATTATATTTATATTAGTTTCAAGAGATTAAAGAGATGATTTTGTAGTAGTCTTGTAAAACAACAATAGCACCTAGCGGTTCTTAATACTGTTAATTAAATTATGACTTTAATTGCCACTTATGATCAAAATATATGCTGAATTCTTTATTTCTATTATTTATTATATTTTTTATGATTATTGTAAATAAATTTATAATATTTAAAAATTATTTTATAAAAATAATAAAAATTTACGTTTCTACGTTTTGATTTTATGAACTTTTAGCGATTTTACATAAAATTATGAGTTTGACAACCTTGATAATAATAGTAAGATTATGCATGCTTTTGGACCCTACTGGGATGAAAACACTTTTCATCTATCCAATGCATTATACAGACAGGTGATTAGATCTATAGGGTTAAATATTTTTTGGCTGATAAACACCGTAAAACTAATTGCACAAATTGCCCGACCTATTTTTTCCATTGTGATCATAGACGACAGTACAGTTTCATCCTCAAACGACATTATTACTAGTTAATCTTACTATCGGTCCGTGGGATTTTGCCATCTACAGAAATGAATGACTCACATGACTTGCGAGAACAAAGAGAAGGAGATTAAAGGCAGCTCCTATCCATGCATACATGTCGGAATTTGTACTTGCAGCTGCATATATTGGATGAATTCGCAAAAATCGAGGAACAAATTTGCCATTCCAATTTAACGGGATATATATATATATATATATATATACACACACGTATATATATAATTAAAGCTGATATAGTTCCATTCCAATTTAACGGGTTTATGCTAAGAGAGTTCAACCGTATGTTTCAATTTATATTGAAAAAAGAAAAAGGAAATAATTTGATATAAGAATGCAGAACCGTAATTAAGGTTCTGGATAAGTTTATTTGTAAATAAGCAGGTTTGGATTGAAGTGATTAAAAATCAATACCACTTTAATATTAATTAGTATTAAAATTTTATGGCTAGAAATAAGAAGATTATATAAATATGACTTACCGGATAAGGATATATATATAGGTAGAGATACTCTTACGGCAATTACACGAGTTCTTTCGCTTGACCTTTCGTCCGTAGAAAATAACATGTTTCTGAGAGGACTTGATCTTCGGGTGAGAACTGAATTTTTAGAATAATTAGACAGACTTCCAGAAGTTTTTTACTTTTATGAGTGAGACTTTTAGAGCACCATGACCAATAATCGTGAAGCATATATATCCACGAATGTGCGCAGCCTCTTGCCGAAACGAAGACAATTACCCACCTCAATTACCCAGTCTTTGGAGCAAACCAACTCAATTACCCAGTCTTTTTGAGACGTCGAATTCTCCGATTTTTCCATCTTTTGCTTTTATTCCATCGTATCATCTTCTGTTCTTTGATAATTTAAAACGTAGAAAGGAAAAGAAAAGAAAAAATAAAAAGGTTGGTATAGCTAAGTTGGTGAGAGATACACGTTAGAAGATTGGTTTATTTACTGAATGCTTTCAACACTTACACTGGATAAACGTGCAATTTCAAATTAAGAGTATTATTCATATCGGAAAAATAAATAAATAAATAAATAAAAGTAAAGAAAATAGAGTATATTTTTTTAATCGACTAGTTAGCTAAATTCTTAAATATGTGGTTAAGAAAAACTAGGTTCTATCTTTTTAAACCAAAAAATAGAAAAGGTTATAACCATTAAGAAGTATACATATTTATTACAAATATATGTGTTATTATATTGTTAGGTCATTTTCTATAAAACTTTGGCAATAGGCAAATGGAAAATGGATAGAATGGGAATCCATACTTATCATATATATATATATATATATATATATATATAGATGTGAAAACATTGCAAATAAAAGTACCAAGCAACCTATTGAATCAGAAAAAATTTTGTTCAACTTCTTATGCTATAAATGTATTTATCTATTATATTTATTTATTTATTTTTGTCAGAAAGGGAAGATAAATTTATATTACCATCATAGATCAAGTACACAGTGCAGAGGTCTAGATGCATGATCTGCTCGCTCTCGCATAGGATATAATAAAGGATTTGGGGGATTAATATCCTGAAAATATAAGTTTATGCCCTGCTTACCTCAGGAAGCTATCCAATGTGTGCATGAATTCACCTTACTATTAACTAAAGGGAAGCAACAAGATGTAAAAACAGATTCAAACAGCAACTATGTTAGAGATAGACCAAATGCTTTCATACTCTGTCAGGCATTTGAAGAGAAAAGAAAGAGTCCATCTCGATTGTGATTTTACTCCATCCTCTTGCCTTTGGCAAATCCATCGCCTCACCAACTGCTATTGCTTCCACAGCAATACTATCATTTGTCGTTACTTCCTTGCTAAAGCTCCCCGAAAGTTGCCTTCATGGTCTCTAGCAAACACTCGAATACCTGCTTTTCCCGTTGACCTGCTAAATTCTCCGCCGCAGTTGAGCTCGCCGAAGCACGATTCAGGCTTTCTCCAAACTACTTTCTGCTGCTGCATACACCACTGTCGCCGCCGCACAATGTCAGCAAGGATGTTTGTCTTCCTAAACTCCCGGGTAGCAGCTTTAATCAGAGATATCAGCTATGCCGGATCAGGCCTTTTTTCTTTTCCTTTTTTTTTCTTTTTGTTAAAGATTCAATCACATCGGGGCTTCCCATATGTACCAGAGAATTGTTGCAACTTCCCCCAAAAATTCCTTCACCTGATTTTGCCAAGAGGCTGTTAGGAGTTCTTAATCTAGTCAATTTCTATTAAAATAAAGTTCTATTCTTTAGGAAGTCCTATTCTTTTGGGACTGTTAGGATTTATCTGCTGATATTTTTCTATTCAACTACTTTACGTTATTTGTGGTTTTCTATCTTTTTGTAAAGGATATAAATTGCCATGTCTAGATTCAAAAAAGGCAACTTTGAATTCCAATTGTTTATGTTCTCTGTTCTGTCAATTTACTCTACTACTGAACTTAACAATTGGTATCAGAGCTTGCTAGAAAGAAGTTGCAATCTTCGAGTGATCAAACACTGAGAGTATGAGTGATGATAAAACATTAACAAAAATTCCTCACTTCGATGGTCACTATGATCATTGGAGTGAATTGATGGAGAACTTGCTTAAAGCAAAAGGCTTATGGAGCTTGGTGGAGAATGGTTTTACGGAACCAGTAGAAGGAACAGAACTGACTGCTGCACAACAAGCACATCTTGACGATGCTAGAATCGAGGATCATCAGGTAAAGCATTACCTGTATCAGGCGATTGATCGAACTGTCTTTGAACAAATCTTAGACCGTCGCACATCTAAGATTGTTTGGGAATCAATGAAGAGAAAGTTTGGTGGAAACCAAAGAGTGAAGAAATCACTTCTTAATGCATTAAGAAGAGAGTTTGAAGTTCTGGAGATGAGAAAGGATGAAACCATCACTCAGTATTTTGAAAGAGTGATGTTGGTTGCTAATAAGATGAGAAGCAATGGAGAAGAAATGCCAGACAAGAAAATTGTAGAGAAAATCCTACGCACCCTAACTGACAAATTTACATATGTTTTAGTATCCATCGAAGAATCAAAGGATACTGATACTATGTCCATTGATGAGTTACAAAGTTCATTAGTGGTGCATGAACAGAAATTTCGACGCCCTAGCAACAATGATGAAGAACAAGTGCTGAATGTTGTAGGTTGTTCAAGTACAAACTACAGAGGGAGAGGAACGTACAGAGGAAGAGGGCGTGGAAGAGGGAGTGGAAGAGGGAGAACAAATTTCAACAAAGCAACTGTTGAATGTTATAAATGTCATGACTTAGGACATTTTCAGTATGAATGTCCAAAGTGGAAGAATGAAGCAAATTATGCTGAGCTCGACGAAGAAGATGAGATGTTGCTGATAGCTTACGTAGAACTCCATGGAGGAAAAAGAAGTGATGCATGGTTCTTAGACTCCGGTTGCTCAAATCACATGTGTGGTAATCAAAGTATGTTTTCAAGCTTAGACAAAACTTTTACTCATAGCATCAAGCTTGGAAATAATACAAAAATAAAAGTGTCTAGCAAAGGTACTGTGAAATTGTTTTTGCAGGAAAATTGTTACACCATTGGAGAAGTCTATTGGGCACCTGAACTCAAAAACAATCTTTTGAGCGTTGGACAACTTCAAGAAAAGGGAGTAGCAGTGCTGTTAAAAAATGGAGTATGCAATATTTATCATCCACAAAAAGGGAAAATGGCAGAATCAATTATGAGTGCAAACCGCATGTTCATTTTGCTTGCAGAATCATCAATCATAACAAATGAAGGGAGATGCCTTTAAGTTTCAAATACGGATCAATCAACACTCTGGCACTATCGTTATGGCCATCTCAGCTACAAAGGCCTTCATATCTTGAAACATAAAAACATGGTGGAAGGTTTGCCGCAAATTGTTTATCCAAGCATCACTTGCAAAGCATGTATAAAGGGCAAACAACATCGGACTCCCATCCCAAAACGAAGTCAGTGGAGAGCAACTGAAAAATTGGGGCTTGTTCATGCAGATCTATGTGGT
Organism: Laguncularia racemosa; assembly: GCA_037954665.1. NCBI lineage: Eukaryota > Viridiplantae > Streptophyta > Magnoliopsida > Myrtales > Combretaceae > Laguncularia > Laguncularia racemosa. Next base: position 367,837 of record JBBMOL010000264.1, on the reverse strand, counting down.
CCTATTACTCTACCCTCAAGCAGCGGAAAAAGGTACATGCTGTGTTTTATAGATGATTTTTCTAGAAAGGCATGGATGTATTTTCTTTCAGAAAAATCAGAAACATTTTACCATTTTAAATGTTTTAAAATTCTGGTGGAAAAAGAAATTGGAATGCCCATAAAATGCCTAAGAACAGATAGGGGAGGAGAATTCAATTCTGTAGAATTTAATGACTTCTGCAAGCACCATGGAGTGAAGAGACAACTGACCACAACTTATACTCCACAACAAAATGGAGTAGAAGAACGTAAAAATCGTACAGTGATGAACCTGGTAAGAGCTATGTTGACAGAAAAGAAAGTACCCAAGAGATTCTGGCCTGAAGCGGTTATGTGGGTGAATCATGTCTTAAATCGATCACCAACTCTTGCAGTAAAAGATATGACACCAGAAGAGGCTTGGAGTGGAGAAAAACCATCAGTTGACTATTTTCGAGTTTTCGGATGTGTGGGATATGTTCATATTCCAGATGCTAAGAGGAAAAAGCTTGAAGACAAAAGTGTAAGTTGTGTTTCATTTGGAATCAATGGTGAATCCAAAGGGTACAGAATGTTTGATCCTGTTGCAAAAAAAATCATAGTAGCCACGATGTAATTTTTGATGAGGATCGTGAATGGGATTGGAAAAATTCTGAAGATGAAGCTGATTTAGATTAGGGAGAAAGCATTGAAATTTCATCTGCAATAGAAGAAGACACAGAACAACATGTAGTTTCAGCTTCATCGATTAATTCAGATGGTGAAATTGAAGCTGCTGCTGAAACTACTGCTACACCTGCTGCTGAAATCGAACCAAATTTGACTTTAAGGGAGGGAAGAAGTCGATGTCCACCTATATGGTCAACTGATTATGTTTCCGGTGAAGGTTTGTCCGAAGAAGATGATGTTAACATGGCATTTTTTACAATTTCAGATCCTGTAAAGTATGAGGAAGCAGTCAAAAGCTCAAAGTGGAGAATGGCTATGGATGAGGAGATTAAATCCATTGAAAAAAATCAGACTTGGCACTTAGTAATTCTACCTGCTGGTGCTAAGAAAGTTGGAGTAAAATGGATTTATAAAACTAAGCTAAATGAGCTTGGAGAGGTTGACAAATACAAGGTAAGATTGGTGGTAAAAGGATACACACAGGAGCATGGAATTGATTACACTGAAGTTTTCGCGCCTATGGCTAGAATGGATACTGTGAGGATGATCATAGCTTTTGCAGCTCAAAAAGGCTGGAAACTTTATCAGTTAGATGTAAAATCAGCTTTTCTACATGGAGAATTGAAAGAAGATGTCTTTGTAGAACAACCGAGAGGCTATGAAAAAAGGGGAAGTGAACATATGGTGTACAAGCTCAACAAAGCACTCTACGGGTTAAAGCAGGCACCCAGAGCATAGTTTAGCAGAATCGAATCCTACTTTATCAAAGAAGGTTTTGAAAGCAGTTCTAGTGAGCATACCTTCTTTGTTAAAAGGAAGAGAGGTAAAATTCTGATTGTAAGCATATATGTTGATGATCTTTTGTTTACTAGCAATGATGACACATTATTGGGAGAATTTAAATGTTCTATGAAAAAGGAGTTTGATATGACTGATCTGGGTCAGATGAGGTTCTTTCTAGGAATTGAAGTAATACAACGATCAGATGGCATTTTTATATGTCAAAGAAAATATGCAGCTGAGGTTTTGAAGCGATTTGAGATAGAAAATTACAACTCTGTCTATAATCCCATTGTTCCAGGTCAAAAACTTGGTAGAGACGAAAATGGCATTAAAGTGGATGCAACATTTTTCAAACAGATAGTAGGAAGCTTGGTGTATCTCACTGCCACTCGTCCTGATCTTATGTTTGTTGTAAGTCTAATAAGTCGCTTTATGGCTTATTCAACACAACAACATTTTGCAGCAGCAAAAAGAGCTTTGCGGTACTTGAAAGGTACTGTTAACTATGGTGTATTCTACAAAAGGGGAGGAATAAATGAGCTGATTGGTTTTACTGATAGTGACTATGCCGGCGATATGGAAGACCGCAAAAGCACTTCAGGCTATGTGTTTATGATGAGTGAAGGAGCAGTGGCTTGGTCATCTAGAAAGCAACCTATAGTCACCTTATCAACTATAGAGGCAGAATTTGTTGCCGCTGCTGGATGTGCATGTCAAGCTGTTTGGATGAGAAGAATACTCAAAGAGATCGGTTCTTTACAGGAAGAAGGTACCAAACTTATGTGTGATAATGCTTCAACTATTAAGTTGTCAAAAAACCCAGTTCTACATGGTCATACTAAGCACATAAGCGTGAGATTTCATTTTCTTAGAGATCTTACTAAGGAAGGAACTGTTAACTTAATGTTTTGTGGTACTCGAGATCAACTTGCTGATTTGTTAACAAAGCCTCTCAAGTTGGAAGCATTTTAGAAACTGCGTAAAGAGCTTGGTGTATGTGATATTTCAGACTTAAACTAATTCTTGTCAAAAAGGAAATAAGTTTAAGGGAGGGAGTGTTAGGAGTTCTTAGTCTAGTCAATTTCTATTAAAATAAAGTTCTATTCTTTTGGAAGTCCTATTCTTTTGGGACTATTAGGATTTATCTGCTGATATTTTTCTTGATATTTTTCTGTTCAACTACTTTACATTATTTGTGGTTTTCTATCTTTTTGTAAAGGCTATAAATTGCCATGTCTAGATTCAAAAAAAGGCAACTTTGAATTCCAATTGTTTATGTTCTCTGTTCTGTCAATTTACTCTACTGCTGAACTTAACAGAGGCAGCAAACATTGGATCTTCCATAGCCACTGGTAAACAGTGGTGATGTTTGCTACAAAATTAAAGCGGATCGAGTAATCCAAAATTAAAGGTAAAAACAAAAATTAAAAAAAAAAAAAGATTCATCTGTTTAAATTCTCAAATTTTCAAATGGAAAAATTAAACTAACTATTTCCGTTATGTTTTTTGTAAGAACTATTGATTTGACATTTTAGATCTTAAAAGTGACACGTTTTAAGTTTTTGTGTATTCATTTATTCTATTAAATAATCCATAATTTAAATCTTAACAAACAAACACGTATGTGCAATGCTTGTACAAATATTTAAAGAATAAAAATGAATAATAACTACAGGCCATGTGATAAATAAAGGTAATAAAATATAAATGGCCGAATAACAATAAATCCTTAGATAAAGGATTACATTAATATTAATATGTTATGTTCTTGTGGCAGCATATATCTAAAATCAGACCCTACGTAATGTTTTCATGAAACATACGAAAATCCCTAACTCTCCGACAAGGCCTATAAAATGGGAGTGAGAGAGAGAGAGATCTGGTTGATTGATGATACGTATTTATCGATTGTATTAAATTCTAAATTTATAAATTTAATAAGATTTACGATTTAACTTAGGCAAATATATTTATCTAATGTAGCATAAATTTTAAGGTGACGTCCATAGAAGTATTGAAAATAAGTATTAATATTACCGTTTTCTACTATTCACCTAAATCTTGAAGTAAGATTTATGATTCAAATACTAAACAACTTGTCTAGTAATCCTAAGATCAATTATGTATGCTTTCAAGAGATGAATTTAACCATAAGACATACTCCTCTCATTGATCCATCTTAAACTTTAAAATTCTTATGATAATGGATTGATTAATGAATTATTCATGCTTTATACTATAAGATCTCATCAACTAAATTAATTACTCCCTTGAGTCAATTAAGTTTTAACCATACTTGAGATAGTGGAGACCACTCACTCACTAACATTACATAAGATTGCTTAAAAGTTCATGATCCTTATAACAATAATTAAATTCTTATAGTAGAAAATCAAAGTTTTCCTATCTATAGGTAAAACAAGTAATTTCTCTATTCATGAAGATCAATCATATTAGATGAAACCTCTTTCTATTTAAGAAAAATCAAATATGCAATTAATTTGTGTAAAAATCAATCATAAAAGAATGAAATTACATAAATAGATACAAAGACAAACTTTTCATTAATCAAAAAGTAATTCAATTAACATGATTTAAAGTTTTGTAAAGTGTAAGGCATGAAAAATCTACTCCTTATGGAGTTTTACACTCATCAAGTGAGTTACAAATAATAAGGGTCTTTTACATTCATCAAGTGAGTTACAACATAGAAAAGAAATTAATGCAAGTGATTCTAATCCTAATAATATAGTGGAAAAAAGCTTATATTATTGGTACTGCTAATAATTTTCAAATAGTTTTTCAAATGGAAAGTGTAGACACCAAATTTTTCAACGTTTATTTTCCCTTTTCAGCTTAGTTTATCTTTTTAGCAAATAATCATAAAAATGTAAACTCGGTAATAAAAGAAAAAAAATAAAAAATACAAAATTGAAACATAAAAAATAACGAAATGAAATAAACAAAATAAATAAAGCTAATAAAATTGGAAGTGTTTTTAGAGTCAACAAATATTTTTCTGGGTTTGAGTGCATTGATTGCAGTACCTATTTAACTTGGTCCATACATTTATTACTTAATTAAGTTAATTCCCTTTGACCACTCAAAAAAGCACCAGTTGTTTGTCTTGCAAAAGAAAACCTTAACATGGAATTGTTGAATCACGATATGGAGCTTTAATTTACCCTGAGCGATTCATGATATATATATATATATTGTTTTGTTTCTTGCAAAGCTCAACTAGACTATGTTAGTGGATCAATGTGGTTTGAGGTGCGCGCGGGACTCCTTTGCTTGATCGAGAGGTCGTGAGATCAAGTCATGGGAGCTTTATTTGCACAGCGTTACGATAGCCCAATTGGTGAATACGCATGCGTGTGAGAGGGGCAACCGGGGTTCAATTTGAACCTGCCCTGTGTTATTTTTACTTGAGAAAAGGACTAAATTAATTATAAAAATGGATTAAATTAAGGTATTAAATGTGATATTAGCCTTTTGTGTGCCTAGATTGTGCTTAATATTTTGATAATGATCCTCATAATTTTCCATAACATATGACAAAAAAAAATCAATATCTTATGCACTAAAGATTATAATTGTTAGGTATATTAATTGATATTACACCTAATTACTTGGTTAAGCCTCTATTCAATATGTTTTGGGTCCCCACTAAGCTTAACCATTCCACTTGGGGTGTTGGTGGCCAAATAGTTGAGTTGTGTATTCAATTGGCTGTGGATGGTCAATGAGACTGCCATGATCCTAAAGGGAGTCTAGTATAGATGCGTAAAGGTTATCATATTGTGTATGCATTAACAATGTATAAGAAAATTGTTTTGCAAGTTAAAGGTACAAGACTCTTATTAAATATTTACTTATTTTATTTAATCATAATACATAGTGGATAAATATATATAGATGTTTACGGAAAATCAATAATTTGAAGTCGATCAAAACCGCAAAGAATCAATACGCCCTACTAAACAATAAGATTAGGTAGACCATTTTAAATTACCTAGGCTTCAAAGAATTGGAAAATTAAGTTTTAAGAAATAAATAAGTTTTAGTCTTTTATAATTTAGAACCTCTATTAGACTAATTCTATAACTAAACTCCTCTTAATAGACCTAGGTTGAAGAAGTACTCTTGACATAGATCCTAGCCCATTCTTAGCTTTTGAGTTACATGCAAAAGAAACTATTAAGGTGTAAGCTACCATTGTTTAGTGAAATCCTCCCTCATACCATACAATAAACAATAGTAAGCAAGTTATCAAACATTATTGTGTTATGCATAAACAACCATATAATACAATAATATACACAACCATCCAAAAACTATATATAGTATAGATTTTTACCCTTTGATACTTAGGGTTAAAGAATAAGTTCCAACTCATTAGACTTAGTGCCACCTTGATTTGAGCCAAATCGAGTAATGACTTAATTCGGGTGAATTAATTATAATATATCAAAATATCATGAGCTTGGCTCAAATGGATTTTTAGTATAATTATAAAATTTGTGATCTTATAATACATATATCACTCGATAGGGTAACCAATCCTAAGCGATTGCATCTATGGATGAAGCCTCAATCAAAGGACTCCATTCCTTAGTACGTGGTAGTTTCAAGAGGTCAAGGCGATGTTACATCGAATGAAGCATCACCTTCATACGACCTCTATGTGCCTCCGTGTGATGCCGATGACCATCTTCATGTGAGAGTGTAATATGTATGTGGATCAAGTTTTAAGTTGAATAGTTATTATATTTATTAGAAGGTGATCAAATAAATAAGGAAAGCATTTGGCAATAATAATAAAATTAATGATATGATATTCAGTTTTTCATTTCATATAATTTAAAGTATTTAGCATAACATAGCAAGCAGTACCAAGCATATGCATTTTCCATATCTCTAAGCAATTCAATTTTATGTTATATTAATTAAAGTACCATTATACTACAAGTATAAGTAAGTATGGTGATCATAGAGATTCACTCACTTGAGTACAATGGAGTGTGAGTATTGTTAATCCTTGAGGAATTCACGAGTAAGATTAACATCTCTTAGAGATAAAATAAGACATCATAAGTGTCTCAAAAAGATAGATAACCTAATGGTATTCAATGACTATTGAAGTTTGCCTATTTTATGATTACGGTCCATTTGTGTTTTGGTTATAATTACTTCGTTTTAGGTTAGAATTTCATATACTTACAGTAATTTGAAAGCTTCATAAGCCTAGTTAAAATATTAGTATCTTACAAATGTGAATCCACTTATGATTATAAGTTAGATCAAGTTAACGCATGCTTTTAATCAAATCATTATTATATAGCTAGTTAATTTAATTATATCCATCACCGATAAGTTTATATTCTTAAATTTATTATATAATTAGTTAATTTTATTATATTGTAAACTAGGCATGATTGGCTAAATTTAAAGGATAATATATTTAAGCAAAAGAGGTATCAGGTAGATCAAATGAAAATTTTGATTCTATAAAATTATTCTCTCACTTCATAACATAGTTAGCTATTTAAATTGATTCATAAATCAAACAAAACATGGTAATTTAAGGGTTATGTTATTTATTTTGGTTTGGGTGTGATATTTGGGTTTGACCCTATTAATAGTTAAGTCTATTTATAAACTTTTCTTTTGATTTAAGTATAAGCCTAAAATCCCAATTAATTGGGCTTACCTATATTTTTATCTAATGCCCTTTTCCCGTAAATCTAATGTTATAGACTAGTAGCTTTATTTTGATTAGTGTAGCTTCCTATGTTTTTAAAGTTCAATTTAATCTATTCAATAGTATGATTCTCCTTAAGGTTTTAACTTGGAGTATATTCATATTTGTTAACTTTGCCCACTAAACTCATGGATAATGAAATAATAAATCCGAAGAATGCATAATACACGATACTACTTTAATCGTAAACGCATATGATCCATACGTATCTTCATATTACATTAAGTCATAGAATATAAATATTATAGAGGGTTATTGAACAAGTTTAGTGAAACCCGCTTTGGCATGATTCTTGAGAAAAGGTTGATTAATGTAAATGTCACAACAAAACTAAAGCGTGGAAGTTAAAATAGGCTAATTTTGATTTGATTTGATTATTACTATTTTTTTATTATTTTTTTCACATTATATTATATATATATTCTAGTTCATTATTTATTTATTATCTCCATTAAACCTCGGTTTGCGTTCCTAGCTTCGAATCCTAGGTAAAACATACATTGTACACACGTGTGTGTATATATGCGGTGGTTTGAATGATATCCAATGTCCAATTGTACATACAGACTCTCTTCTTCTTCTTCTACTTTTTTTTTTTTTTTTTTTCTGTGCAACCTATCGTAATTTTACTTGTAGGTATCCATTTTCTAAGCGTTTTCTCTAGTACCATTATGCATAATAGACAGGGATATGGTAAGACATTAATTTAAGCTATCCTGTTCCATTGTATTATCGTGGTGGTCTATATATTAACTAAAAATTCCAGCAAGACCCTCGGCATCAATACGCCACTATACCCCAAGATGGCCCAAATTTCCTAACTTCATCTAGTTTTTTGTTTCTTCTTTTTTGGAACAACCCCCAAACTACTTTCAACTAAATTCAAGGAAACATTCCAATTTAAGCATCATGAGTCTTCATCAATTTCATGTCCAACAATAGCGTTAACTGTATCTCAATTAATAATAATTAAGTATTATTACTTTTTTATTAAAAAAAAAAAAAAAAACAAAAACCGGCTAGTTACTACACGGGATCGTTCCTATGTCTGTCTTTGGCTTAGAGCTCAAAGAACATGAAGAGGGATTCCTTCTAATTCCCTCCAGTTATTAGCCCATTCATCATACAACCATCCTAATCATAAAAGATAGTTTTTTTTTTTATTTTTCCTCCATTTATCATCAACATTGCATAAGAACTCATTTGATATTTTAATTTGCTCACTATGCAGCTTTGTTAACATCATCATTTAGGAATTTAATTTGAGATGTTGTAGTTCAAACCAAGGTTAAGGACTTTTACCAGATGTGTCTCCAATCACGACACCATGGTCTTCATGTCCCTACACCATCCACTTCTTCCTCCTTGTAAGCCAACCCCTAGCCCCTTTCCTGACTCCTATTTCTTCTTGCTCAACTTTTAGAAGCGTGTTTTCCTTAAATAGCTCATAAAGTTCCCTCCTTCACCTTTTGGGTATGGTGGTTCATGATGCGGTATGGGGTTTTGGATCACTCCTATTAGAGAAGATATGGGGGTGTTTGTGGCTGGCGGTTGCTTCAAAGAACGCAGGCTGCTTGGTTTGAAAATGGGAAAGGAAAGGAGAAAGAAAAATAAAGAGTAGGGCAGAGGTCAAAGCAAGATGAAGAAAAGGCAACAGAGAAAGTCTTCGACAATTCAATGACAAAGAAGACTAGCTTTGTCATGGGGATTAAAAGAAAGAGGAGAGTAAGCAGTGATGTTGGAAAAGGAAAATAAGAAGGAAGGAGAAGAGAAGCAATAGGACCGAAACATTAAGAGTAAGGATTATAATTAAATTAGATATGCTTCAGGATTTGCTATTTGTAGGACTTACTTGCTGTATTTATTTCCCTCATTCGAGGGATATTTTGAATGGTAGATTTGAAGGGCTTTGGTCATTTGGTGGTTCTTTGGGGAGAGGGGAATTTAGTTAGCCTCTCCTTAGCTCGTGTGCTTAGATGATAACTCGGTTACGACTTCAAATGTCTTTTTATTTATTTATTTATTCATTTTTTTTTTTTAGTTATATTTTGATATGACTATAGATGTTTCATTACACAATTTTTTTTTCTTTTTTTTTTCTTTTTGTTATTAACACCTAAAAGTGGTGAGAAAGGTAAAAAAAATTATTGTATGAATGTTTACTTTAGCATTCAGAAGAGGTAAATTATGTTGCAAGGTCTTAAGAGGTTGTCTTTTTCAAAATCTCGTCATTCAATAAAACAAATCCCGTTAAGAATCATCTAATAAACTCTTATCGAATTTAATCATAGGAATTCTCATAGTCTTATTACCGTTCTTAGGCAAGTTGCCCCTCTGACGCAGCGCATAAGCAAAATGAAACGAATCCGAGATTGGATTGGTTTCACACAACAAACGCACACGCTTTGATGCAAATTAGGTTGCGCACAACCCGGAAATTAGAGAAAACTCTGTCTCAAAGTGTATTCAAATGTGTAATAAAACGTCCCCCTAACCTATCTGATAAAAGAGTATTTATATGGCCCCGTAAAATATCTAAAAAGGGCAAAATCTATACGTACACGTGGAAGAAATAATAAAATACGCGTCATACACGGTCTCATACACGGCCGTGTATGTAAGCCGTGTATGACTCTATGAATACTCTTGTCTAGGTACACGGTCAAGCTCCCAGCCGTGTAAGGAAACCGTGTTCGCGTCTGTTGGAATCCAGGTCGAATACGCGGTCAGGACACACGGTCGTGTATGGGAACCGTGCATGCTTCTGTGGAAATCCTGGACGGATACACGGTCACGACACACGGCCGTGTTTGGGGACCGTGTGAGCTTCTATGGAAATCCTGGTTGAATGCACGATCGATATGCACGGCCGTGTATGGGGACCGTGCATGCTTCTGTGGAAATTTGCAACGGGTGCACGGTCGTCTCCTGGCCGTGTGAGGAAGCCGTGTATTCGTCTGTTAACTCTGACTGAGTACACGGTGTCTATACACGGCCGTGTATTCAGGCCGTGTATCCCCTGTCTCTATCCGTGGGTCCCCTGTCTCCATCATTCTCTCCCACCTGCAAAGAACTCGACCCCGAGTTCTCCATCATTCTCACCCACCGACACAGAACTCGATCCCGAGTTCGCTTCTGGATAAAGGGGTGCGTCATCCGTATAAAAATGGAAATAAATCCGCCACGTTGAAGGTCCGGGATACATGGGACACATGGCCCGTGTCTCTTGTGCCTCCATCATTCTCCCCCACCAATGGAGAACTCGACCCCGAGTTCTCGTCCGGATATAGAGGCGTATCACCGGAATGAAAAGGTGACAGTCCGCCACATTGAAGGCTCGAGAGATCTTCATGCTTTCCGAAAGGCCAATCACATAGGCGTTGTCATTGATTTTGGCCACTATCTTGTAGGGCCCATACTTCTTCGACTGCCACTTGCTATAGGTACCCACGGGGAAATGCTCTTTCCTTAAAAACACCATCACGGGGTCTCCCACCTCAAACAACTTCTGCTTCTTATGCTTATCAGCTGTCTTCTTGTAGCGCTCATTCACTTTCTCAATTTGTTCTTTGATTCCTAACGCCACTGGGTGGCACTGTTCCTCCAGGTGTTTTGCTGCTAGGTAGGTCTCCTCACCTTTGGGAAAGGAAACTAGGTCCAGCGCATGAGAAGGTCCCTTGGTATAGGCCACTAGAAAAAGTGATCCTCCAATAGTTCTGTGGATGGAACGGTTGCACCTCTTCATGTATCTAGAAAATAGGTTCAACCTCTTCTTATTGGCAGCTTTAGAATTGTTATCCAAATAGTTTCTAGTCAATGATCTATCACCCAATGGAGAATAACAAAGGAGGCCTATGTTGCGAATTTTCAGATGGCGTACTTCAACTAGATCCACTTCAAATCGGGTTCTAACAGGCAAACCATAGCTATTCTACATGCTAACAATCTTTGGAACCCCTTCAACTTTAGAAGCTTGAACAAACTCCATTATTCCACATGTAGCCTCATTTGAAACACCAATGTAGCGATCCCTTCCTTCATTGATAACATCTTGTAGGGCCTGTAACTGCTCAACAAAAGGCACACTTGGCTGCCACTTTGAAAAATCATATGAGTACTCACCAAATAGTGGAACATAGCAATCTGGCCAATGAATTTGCAGCAAATCAATGTCGTTAGTGCCAAGTCTCTTAAGGCTTTTCTTGACACTCTCTTGGATGTTAGCAGCATCAGCTCGTAAAACCTTTGCATTTTCACGAATATAGCTTGACCTTTCTGAATAGCTACAAACTTTTGTTACCACTATGGCCTTGTCATGTGGTTGAGATTTTAACCAGCTACCAATATAACGACTTGTTTTTCCTTGAGTTTCTTTCTTCGTTGGAATTGGATAAGCCTCAGTAGTGTCCAAAGTATTTGTGCCACTCTCAAATGCATAACTGAGAATGTCATGAGCGTCTTTCCCTGTGTTTTGCCCTCCATAAGTCATCTCTAGCGCTTCCTCTGGTGTGAAGTATAAGTTTCTTGGGAAGACATTAAACCCTACATCCTTAATCTCCTTCGTTGGTGCAATGATTATGCTCAGAGTATCTCCAGCCTTCGACTCTTCAGTCACCGTCATCTCCGGCTTGTCATTCAACAAAGGTGAGTCCATAATAGTTTCCTCACCAACACAATTTTTATAGGCTTCCACTACTTTTCCACTGCCTCCACCATCATCAACCAATGTACTATGATCTTCAAAGGTGGAGTTTTTCTCTTGTTCGACCATTCCCTCTTTAAGCACTTCCGGAATTAAATTTACAAGCTTAGGTGTTTGTGGAATTTCTTGAGGGAGATTTACAAGCTTAGGTGTTTGTGGAATTTCTTGAGGGAGGATTCGCTCGTAATCAAGGGGAAAGAACTGTTGTTCTAACAAGCATTGCATCATAAACCAAGTCCTCACCGGATCTTTACTCTCAAGGCGTCTTAACCCCTGGAGTCGTTCCCACCAATACAACGCATCACCCCACAAACGACTCTCCACTAACTCTATCTTCATTCCCTCGGAAACCCTCATATGGTAAAAGAATCTTTCTATGTTCTCTATCCAAACCCAAAACTCATCCAGACTCTCGGAACCATCAAACTCCGATACAACATATTTAAATTGAGAAAAGATTTCATCTTTATACCTGTAGTTATGCCGGTTGTACCGACTTATGTTACCGTGGCCTCTTCTCCTAGGCAGATTATTAAGAATCTCGTCTTCATCATCCATATCATAAGTAACAGGACTGTTCCTTGGATCGCCTTCCGGTCGTCTCCAATAGATCTGCCTGCTACCGTTGGTATTGGATCGATAGATTAGAGCCTCACGACGCTGTTCCGCTCGCCGGATTTTCTGACCCATGGTTTCCTCTACCGCCCTTCGTATTGCTTGCCCATAACGTAGGACTTCCGTACCTCGAACACCGTCAAGCATACGACCGCCGTCAACACCGTCGTTAGCCGACATCTCCGCAGGAAATTACCTTGCTCTGATACCAACTGACGCAGCGCAGAAGCAAAACGAAACGAATCCGAGATTGGATTGGTTTCACACAACAAAGGCACACGCTTTGATGCAAATTAGGTTGCGCACAACCCGGAAATTAGAGAAAACTCTCTCTCAAAGTGTATTCAAATGTGTAATAAAACGTCCCCCTAACCTATCTGATAAAAGAGTATTTATATGGCCCCATAAAATATCTAAAAAGGGCAAAATCTATACGTACACGTGGAAGAAATAATAAAATACGCGTCATACACGGTCTCATACACGACCGTGTATGTAAGCCGTGTATGACTCTGTGAATACTCTTGTCTAGGTACACGGTCAATCTCCCAGCCGTGTAAGGAAACCGTGTTCGCGTCTGTTGGAATCCAGGTCGAATACGCGGTCAAGACACACGGTCGTGTATGGGGACCGTGCATGCTTCTGTGGAAATCCTGGACGGATACACGGTCACGACACACGGCCGTGTTTGGGGACCGTGTGAGCTTCTGTGGAAATCCTGGTTGAATGCACGGTCGATATGCACGGCCGTGTATGGGGACCGTGCATGCTTCTGTGGAAATTTGCAACGGGTGCACGGTCGTCTCCTGGCCGTGTGAGGAAGCCGTGTATTCGTCTGTTAACTCTGACTGAGTACACGGTGTCTATACACGGCCGTGTATCCCCTGTCTCCATCCGTGGGTCCCCTGTCTCCATCATTCTCTCCCACCTGCAAAGAACTCGACCCCGAGTTCTCCATCATTCTCACCCACCGGCACAGAACTTGATCCCGAGTTCGCTTCTGGATAAAGGGGTGCGTCATCCGTATAAAAATGGAAATAAATCCGCCACGTTGAAGGTCCGGGATACATGGGACACATGGCCCGTATCTCTTGTGCCTCCATCACCCTCTTTCAAGCTTTTATTGAATCACCTCCTTATAACATTGTCATAGATAGGATTCGTAGTTAGTCTTTTCCTAAATTGATAAATTGGTTGTACTAGCGAAAAAGTAGGAATTAAATTTACCTAATTGGCAGCTGATTCCCGATCACATAGAGAGAGAGAGAGAAGGGGAGCGACAAAATAGGGAGCTTTAGGGTTTAAGGTTTCGCGCTAAGGGAGTGGATGAACATGGAGATTATGAGTGCTTTTAGGATTCTATGACAAGGGGGAAAAAAAAGGATGTTTAGTTTGTTATTCATAAAAAGAAAACCCTGAGCTAAATATCCATTTTTGCCCTTGGTTGTAAATTATTTATTAGGGGTACTTCAAAAACTTTGTAATATTAAATTCATGGATCTCACATTCGGTCGCTTGTAAAAAATTTGCCATATTGTGATCGCACTTGGCAGTTTGTCATTTCTTTTTGTGTTTCTTTAATCATTAATGCTTGCAAGAGTGATCATAGATTGCGTGATTGATATAGGAAGGAAACCGGATGTGCCACGTTTACTTTACCGCGGGACACAATGATCAATTGCAAATTATTTTCTCAAAATAGTTCTCGCTAGATGGAAATGCAAAGGATCACTTGATAAATAAGAAGGAATTAAAAGAACATATGATCATTACGCCCATTCACAAACATATAACATGGATTGATATTAGGCATGTCGTGAGACGTATTTTCCATTAAGTTTGTCTTTTGTCTTCCATGGTAAAGAAAACTCTCTATGTTAAATTGAACCTGGAATCAACAAGATGACATAAAGACTCAGGAGCAACATGAACGATTTGCAAACTCTTTTTTCCATTAACCGACTAGTCCGTTCCATCGTGGTAAGATTTTACCCACTTCTTCATAAATGTATTCTTCCTAAATGCACCCGAGATAGCATTTGCGGCCCATTCTTTCCTATAAGGTTCCAAGAATCTCCCATGTTTAGTGAAAACTGTAGCAAAGTCATCAAATGATAGAGCAAATGCTTCAACTTTTGTTACGGATAGATAGGTTCGTCTTGCAGGGGGGGAGTTTTGGCAATGGGCATCGAAGGGCTCCTAGAAGCAACTCTTTCCCAAATGAGCCATCCTTTTTAAGTTCCTCAAATGATGGGGAAGAGTAGAGAATGGAGCCCATTTACCTAATTCTTCCCTTTCTCTTTCAATATCGCCAATTTAGAAGGCATTTTGGATTGCAAGTACGTCTGAACATAGTGCAAAAAGCATGGATCAATATAGGAGACATAGTGGGCTTTCATTTCATAGAATGTAAGATCGAATCATATAACCAAATTATTAAAATGTTGGATGCGAACTTGTAAGTTTCCAATAAGAAGAGCAAATAGACACAAACCAAGTGTGCAAATGAGAATTGCAAAACATGTGTCCCATATGTGGTCGTTGAACTCAAGGTTTTGTGCCATTGAGCTGCAAATATTTTGGCAAGCACATTGTCAATATTTTAGTAAAAGGGTTATAATATGCTTATTTAATAGTAGAAACTATAGATGTGTGGGTCTAGTACTACATTCTAAGTACAAGTTCCAAGAATTCAGAATTGGTACTTATCTTATGATCGTTTTGGACCACTTTCGATTTCATATACTATAAAACTTATAAATTCCAAATAGTCTTATAGAATTTGTAGTTTTTATCCTTTTATATTTTTTTTTCACTAAAAATTGGGAAAAATGTCAATAAGTGCTCCAACCTTTTTTATTTTGCCAATTGAGCCCTAAACTTTTCCAAAGATGAAATTAACTCATAAACCTTTTGGATTTTAAACCGAATCATAAATATTTATAAAAATATACTTAAATTCTAAACATTCAAAAAAGAACGTCAATTGAGTCCTAAAAATATTTTGAAATATTATAGAAAATTAACAAATATACTAATTTGTAATTTTATTTACAAACTCTCAAGACATAACTACACCTTTGAAAAGGTTAAGTACTCAATTAATGAACTCAAAAAGGTTCATGACTTGAGTGTTACTTTGTAAAGATTTAGGACTCAATTGATCGATAAAATTGAGAATAATTTAGGACTTCTAATGATCTTTTCCCTTTAAAATATTACAACTAGTAATACTTAAAATTATGATTTTCAAATTGAAAATCGATACCAAATTTAAATTTCATTTACGATTACAAACATAATCAAGCATCTTAAGGAGTGAAAGTAGAAGAAAAGATGATCGATGAATTGGTGTTATGGCATTTGATTTTAGATGTGCAACGTAAATGTCATTGAGGAATCCATTATCTATTACAAAATTATCACCCTCACAATATAAGGAAGATTCAGTGCGAGTGACGCAGCGAGTTAGCATGTATACACAAGATCAATCTACAATTGATTCAAGAAATTACAAGAACGTAACAAAATCTCTCTCCCAAAACTATTTTCAATTCGTAATATGTGATAAATTGTTCTAAAAACAAAAAGAATAATATAAAAACCCTAAGTTGTGGATTAGTATAGTTTTTAGCATGGGTATGTAGAAACTTATGTCATGTTCTGCGAAAATTTCCTTTTAGACCCCTCAACATGCCCACAAGCATGGAAATGCAAGTGGCCATGTTCATCAACATGCCCCTTAACATGAACATGCAAGTGGGCATGTCGGCTTTCATTCGCATGGTTTTCCATCTTTTGCTCCTTCTTGCTTCACATCATTCTCTCCCACCTAAGAAGAACTCGACCTCAAGTTCTTGTTTGTATAAAAAGGAACATCATCAAGATAAAATAGAAATATATCTGCCACATTAAATATCTTTGAAATGCCCATACTATTAAGCAATCCAACAGTATTAACGTTGTCATTAATCTTTTGCAGCATCTAGTATAGGCCATACTTCCCCATTAGAATCCTCTCATTTCGCGGGAACACCATCATTTGATCACCCATTGAGAATAATTTCACCTTACGATATTTATCTGCTACTACTTTGTATTTGACACTTTCTTTCCCTCTAACCTCTACTAGTAATATCTGTTTCACACTCAACTCATGTATAATTTTTTATTGCTTGATTGTAAGGATGTAATGTCCCTCTACCTTAGAAGGTTTAGCACCATTTTCTAACTTCAAAAGCCAAAGAGTAAATTTCATCCCACCTTCTCCCTAGCTACATGTTGGGCAGTGACATCATATTGCTAAGGCCTACTAAATAGTAAGTGACAAGCAACCATATCCAATTTATCACAATACACTTTATCTTGGTACTTATCAATGGAAAAAGGTACTTTGCAACGCTTTCTAACCTCAATCTTCTCTACTACCTTAATCCACACAATGGTATATGGGTTAGGATGATCTTCGATCAGTAATTGCAATGCTCGTACAACTTCCTTGCTTATAATATTTTCACAACTGCCATTATCTACTATCAATTCAATGATCCTCCCCTTAATTATGCATTTGATGCAGAAAAACCGATGCCGCAGAGTTTGCTCCTCTCACTTTGATGCCAGCATTAATTTCCTAATTACATAAGCTTACTCATCACATTCATCCTCCTCCTTGTAGTACTCGTCACCCCTTCAAGCTTACAATTAATCTCATCTTCCTCATCTCTCTCCACTATATTAACTACTCTTTTGTTGGGACATTCATTGGATTGATGCCTAAGTTGATTACAACAATAACACTTTCCTAGTATTGGCTTCGCATACGGATTGTTCTGTCTTTCTATTTCCTTTGCTTCAATTGGCTTCTTACTTGTGGCTCTCTCTTCTTTCTTTTCAGTAACTATCATCGATAACTTAGATGTGGGCCTACTCTTCTCAACTACAGGTTTACTTGAACCTTTAACCCTAAACCTCTTATTTTCGCCATCAAACCTACTATTTTTATCTAACAACATCAATTTAGCCCTAAGGGCCATGTTCTTAGCTTCATTTAATGTATATAGAACAAGTACCCTAATTTGCTCCTGAATTTGTAGTTTCAAACTATCTAAATGTCTTGCCACCTATTGATCCTCATTCTCTCTTTGGTCATTCCTCTCTACTAACCGCATGAATATCATGGTATACTCATATACGGTCCTCTATCCTTAGCGACACCTCTAATATTGTTGAAAAAGAATTTGCTCACAAGCAAAAGGTAAGAAATTACACTGCAATAATTGTTTCATTTTACACTATGTTCTTAAGAGTTGTTTACCCTCACAATACCTCCTACTTTAGAGCCTCTCCCACCAATATGAAGCACCCCCTTTCAATCTACATGCTACCAATTTTACTCTTCTTCCCTTAGGTATTTCCATATATTAAAAAATATCTATCTCAACAATCCAATAAAAAAAAATTTTAATATTTAAATTACCGTTAAAGTTGGGAATGTCAACCTTCAACTTGAATTCTCCACTGTCTCTAAAGTCTCATCCACCATCATTCTTCCTATATCTACCACCATCACCACCTCTCATACGTGGTTGTTCTTCGCCAAAAAACACCTAGTCGCACTCCTATGAATCATCATGATACATCTATAACCCATTATTTGCAATTATAGGTTTGATAATAGGATCACCACATGCATGCTTTGCCTTAGGTTGCATCCAACCACCATTCCTATCTCTATTGGCATCGAATCCCATTGCATCGAAATGCTCAATCAGATCCCCAAAGCACTGTTCTAAATGCCGAAATCTCTTATCCATGTTATTCAACACCACCTACCCTTTGATTCGGCAATTCAATTCATAGGGTTTTCGCATCTTGAGCAATGTTTGAAACATGACTGCCTACTAAAGTACCATCTCCTAACATCTTGACATGAATTTCCTACTCTAATACCAACTGATGCAGCAAATTAGTATATATACACAAGATCAATTGACAATTGATCTAAGAAATTACAAGAACGTAACAAAGTCTTTCTCTCAAAACTATTTTCAATTCATAATATGTGATAAACTAATCTGAAAACAAAAAGAACAATATAAAAACCCTAAGTCATGGATTAGTACGGTCTTCAGTATAGGCATGTAGAAACTCGTGTCATGCTTTACAAAATTTGCTTTAGGACCCTCAACATGCCCACAAGCATAGGTGTGTAAGTAGCCGTGTTTATCAACACAACCCTTGACATGGGTGTGCAAGTGGGCATGTCGGCCTTCATTCGCATCGTTTTCTATCTTTTGCTCCATCTTACTCTACATCATTGAGTGGCCTAGACAAACTTCTTTCATACAATGCATTTTTCTCTCATAGCATGTAGATAACAAAAGCCTCTATGAGCCTATTCATTACCACCAAACACAATCAAATAGCTGATTTTCAGGCTCATATTTTGAGTCGATGGCTAAAAATTTGCTAACTTAGTAAGATAACGCATGCTTGGACCCTTTTGGGATGAAAACTTCATCCTCAAACGGCAATATTGCTTGTTACTCTTACTGTCCGACCGCGGGATATTGCTATCTACCAAAAGATATGATTTACATGACTTGCGATAACAAAGAGAAGAAGATCGAAGGCAGCTCCTATCCATGCACATATGTCGGAACTTGTAGTCACAGATACGTATGTCCGACAAGCTCGAAAAATCTGTGGAACAAATTGGCAAATAACCCCGAACTTGAGCCATGTCTTTAAATGAGATCGCAAGCCTACTGCCAATACCACCACCTGAATATGCAACAATAATACGAAGTTAGTCTATATTTAAGGAAAAATCGAGTTTAGCATGGTCCAGTACGTCTGATCGTGCTTTATTTGAATACCAATATATGATTTGGTATACCAAGCAATCATGGACTGTATTCCTATCAATAATATTAGATGATATTAAGATATAAATATAAAAGTAAAACCAAACATATATGTATAAATTTATTAATTGTTTAGAAAAGTTGCGAGTTTATCAGAGCATCAAGGGAATCCTATATTAATCAATCCAGCCGAGAGATCTTAATTGGTGTCTGAATGGATAAACCAAAAGGAACTCGTTTGAATATAAGAATGAAATTATACATATACCTAAAATTTCCAATACAAATTAATCCGTATAGGTTAGTTAGGGCAAAAAATTCTACAACTAAATATGTTTAAACATTGACTAACAGAGAGATTAAAAGTGATATTACTTAATTAGTAGTTAAATTCAATGGCTAGAAATAGGAAGATTAAACGAGTACTATACGGGGGGAGAAGTACACATGCTAATATGGCAATTACAGGAGTTGGTACGCTCGATCTTCCATTAGGAGATGAAATTTTACATGTTTTGAACCACTTTAATAAGTTTAGGATTCTATCCACACATGTAAGCAGTTTTTTTATTGCTCTCTTATTTCTTGAGTACTGACCTTAAACACGACTCCTCTTAGACCACCAAGACCAATCATGAAGAATATCCACGAACGTGAGCAATACTACTACGGCATTTATCAGCGTTTTGTCTAACCCAAGACAAGCTGAATTATTCTTCATCATAGGGACATAGAAGAACAATGGATCGAGAGCAAAGGCTGTTGGACCCAGCATTAACAGAAACCCTTCAGAACAAACCACCTAATTACGAATTCTTTTAGGGGCATCGTATCCTCAGGTTTTCATCTTTTGCCTCTGTTCCTTCATCGTTTGGAATGCTGGAATGTTGCAGTTATTACTTAGTCGCTAAGAGATGCATATACTGGTTAGTCAATCATGTTGAAGCATTCAGTAAATGAACCATTTAACACTATTGGCAGATTATATTACATGACAAGCCAATAACTTAATAAAAAAGGATCGAAGCATGAAGAAAACTAACTCCATGATGTGCTCTGCATTGACAACATCGTATATATGGTTACTCATTTTCTATGTGCAGTCGCCGTTACTTGATCCGTTGGGGAGCTAGAAAATGTGTCCCAAAAAATTTCTCTGTAAGAAAAGAAAAATAAATTAAGATGATTTACCATCACAAATTGTCATGAAATGCAGCGATCTTATTATTTCTATATATATATATATATTCGAAATCTTAGTTAAATGCTGGATGTGTTATCTTATGTTTGCTTTTCCTGAAAAATACCAACAGAAGTAGAGGATTTCTTCAAACAATAAGAAGTTAGGTTGTAGGGTACCTATTCAGAAGTTTTCACAACTCCATCATGTATGATGGAATCATAAAAAATTTGACCTTTTTGCACTCTGTTTTTAACCCACTAGAGGCTCGGAAAACAAAGAGAAGATGTGTACGAACGTATCACAAATTAAGAAACATGACACGTTTTCATATATAAAGACAAGGCTCGGATTGGAACATACCATCTTAAGGAACTCTGGAAGCTCAAGTAAGGATGGTAGCACCTCCCTAAACTATGGGAAAGCTTGCTCCATGAGGTCATGAACAGGTTAAGCAGCTATGTATATATTTGTATATGGATCAGAATCCAGATCAAAATGTGGCTTCACATATGTCCAAAGAAACAATACACAGTTGACTGACTTGCAAGTGTGAAATGGTCAGAAAAATCAATAAACTTTGATCCCCCGTTCCGGCGTCCTTTTTTAAGGTATTTAGTAAGAAAAATTCTAAATAAGTCTAGTTAACTAACTTTTAGGTCTAATTGAATATTAAGTTTTTTTTTTTTTTGGGCGTTGGGTTAGGTTTAAGATTTGGCTCGCGTAGTCGAACCAGAACAAATTTCTTATACTTAAAAAGTGACTAAAAACTGATGAAAAAAATAAAAAGACAACCCTGAAAGGAGTTTAGGTTTCGGTTTACTTTTGATAATTTTTCATATGGCTCGACTGGAGGCCCGTGTAATGGCTATTAGCTCAACGGTAGAGTGCACTCCTGATAATCGTGTCCTATTGAGTATGGGATGGGATTGGTGGGCTCTCCATCTCAATTCGAGCAACTGAACTAGAGCTCAGGAGGATCCCAAATAAAAGGGATTGTTTTCTATATCTAAGATATT
This sequence comes from Laguncularia racemosa, assembly GCA_037954665.1. Taxonomy (NCBI): domain Eukaryota; kingdom Viridiplantae; phylum Streptophyta; class Magnoliopsida; order Myrtales; family Combretaceae; genus Laguncularia; species Laguncularia racemosa. The sequence goes on along the minus strand of JBBMOL010000264.1, from coordinate 346,219 downwards.
GTATGAAAGGATCCTTAAAAGACCTTACAGCAGACTGAAAATTATTATAATTTAGGAAATTATTGTTTTTATGATAAGTCCTTATGACATTTCAAAATCTAATGATTAAGAGAGCTATTAATAATAATGATCTAGATAAAGGAGCTGCGTTGCCCAATAACAACGTGCCTGCTTGCATGATTAATTATTTTCCTTTTATTTTATTTTTTTTCATCTCATATAGAAACAACTTCTTATAACATAATAAATATAAATATAACGATGACATGTAAATCTGATTAAATGAATTTCAAAGTCAAGTCACACATCAAATTCTCAGGCATTCATAAAGAAAAGTTGCAACAATTTTAAAACTAATTATATAAATAATAAGATTAAAATTTATCGGTTTTTACTCATACCGAAAATCAACTTTTATTAATGTATTGATGCTTTATGACGCAGCGCGGAAAGCGTAACGAAATGAACCCGAATATAGATTGGTTTCACAACAACAAAGAATAACTTTTTGATGCAAACTCTGGTTACGCACAACCGAAGAACGGAGAAAATCTCTCTCAAGGTTCATTTCAAAGTATATAAAACGTGTTATCCTAACATGTCTGACAAATGGGTATATATACTTTCCCGTAAAATACCTAAAAGGAGAAAATCTAAGTGTACACGTGGAAATAAATAATGATATACACGTCTATAACCTATCGCATACACGGCCATGCCTCTAAGTCATGTATATTTCTGGGCATGTGACGAGCGCAGTACACGGCCGTGCCTCTAGGCCGTGTATGAATCTGTGAACATTCCTGACCAAATACACGGCCGTGTCCCTGGCTGTGTATGGAGGCCATGTATGCTTCTGTGGGATACCCTGATCGAGTTCACGGCCGTGCTTTCGGCCGTGTGTCGAGGCCGTGTATGATTCTGGCCTACGATGTCCGCATCATTCTCACCCACCTGCAAAGAACTTGACCCGAGTTCTCCATCATTCTCTTCTCGCGAAGATGTTTCCATGTCGTTCCCTCTCTTTGAATCGTCTTGATTTATCCCATTTATCTCGTCGCTTGATCGTGATTCGCACTACATCAACTACCACGCCCAGAGTAACACTTGTCATCGAATTTCCTATTAACTTTATTTACGCATAATCCGGATGGATTTGAGTATTAATGGGATAATCACCGCCTGTGTTGCTAGGAAGCAATAGAACAGTTGCACTTATTACCTCTAGCGCTTCCTCTGGATTGAAATATAAGTCTTTGGCCATAGCATTAAACTCTACCTCCTTAATCTCCTTCGTTGGTGCGATGAATATGCTCAGAGTATCTCCAGCCTTCAACTCTTCAGTAACCATCATCACTTGCTCGTCATTCAACAAAGGCTCCTTCGCAATAGCTTCTTCCTCAACACAAAGTTTGTAGGCTTCAACTACTTTACCACTGCCCCCACCATCATCAATCAAAGTACTATGATCGTTAAGGGTTGGGTTTTCCTCTTGTTCAGCCCTCTCCTCCTTAAACGCTTTTGGAATTAAGTTTACTGGCTTAGGTGTTTGTGGAATCTCCTGAGGAAGGATTTGCTCATAATCAAGGGGAAAGAACTTTTATTCTAGTAAGTATTGCATCATAAACCAAGTCCTCACTGGATCTTTACCCTCAAGGCGTCTTACTGCCCGAAGTCGTTCCCACCAATATAACGCATCACCCCACAAACGACTCTCCACTAACTCTATCTTCATTCCCTCAGAAATCCTCATATAGTTAAAGAATCTTTCAACGTCCTCAATCCAAACCCAAAACTCATTCAAACTCCCAGTACCATCGAACTCAGATACAACATATTTAAATTGAGAAAAGATTTCATCTTTATACCTCTAATTACATCTGTTGTATCATCTCATGCCACCATAGCCTCTTCTCCTAGCCAGATCTTCAAGAATCTCATCCTCATCATCCGTATCATAAGTAACAAAACTGTTCATTGGATCGCCTTCCGGTCGTCTCCAATAAACTTGCTTGATATTGTTGGTATTGGATCGATAGATCAGGGCCTCACGACGCTGTTCCTCTCACCGGATTTTCTAACCCATGGTCTCCTCTACCGCCCTTCGTATTGGTTGCCCGTAACGTAGGACTTCCGTACCCCGAACACCGTCAAGAATACGACCGTCGTCAACACCGTCGTTAGCCGACATCTCCGCAGGAAATTTTCTTGCTCTGATACCAACTGACGCAGCGCGGAAAGTGTAACGAAACAAACCCGAATATGGATTGGTTTCACAACAACAAAGAATAACTCTTTGATGCAAACTCTGGTTGCGCACAACCGAAGAACGGAGAAAATCTCTCTCAAGGTGTATTTCAAAGTATATAAAACGTGTTACCCTAACATGTCTGACAAAGGGGTATATATACTTCCCCGTAAAATGCCTAAAAGGAGAAAATCTAAGCGTACACGTGGAAATAAATAATGATATACACGTCTATAACCTATCGCATACACGGCCGTGCCTCTAGGCCGTATATGTTTCTGGGCATGTGACGAGCGCAGTACACGGCCGTGCCTCTAGGCCGTGTATGAATTTGTGAACATTCCTGACCGAATACACGGCCGTGTCCCTGGCTGTGTATGGAGGCCGTGTATGCTTCTGTGGGATACCTTGATCGAGTACACGACCGTGCTTCCGGTCGTGTGTCGAGGCCGTGTATGATTCTGGCCTACGATGTCCGCATCACTATACGAGAGAGTGGGTAACAAATTTTAAAGTATATATTGTATTAAGTCTTTTAAGTGAAGCTTAATATATACAAAAAGAAATAAAGCATTTTATTAGATCATATGTAATAATAAAATACCTACTTTAATTTAGTCAATTTATAAATGAATTATTGTCGTAATGAAACTAAAAAAAAATAAAAAGAAAATGGAGGAATATAAAGGATAGAGACAAAACAATAATTAGAGTGTTTTTTAAATATGCAGTAATGAAATTAGGATAATTTTATTAAATATAATTTAGGATAAGTTATTATAAATATATCAATTTATGTTTTCATTGTATGCATTAATTTTTTTCATATTTCAAATTAAGCATTTAAACGACTATTTTTTTTTTCAAAGTGTCTTTTGATTCCCTATACATGACTATTTTCCTTTCAAAAATAATTAAAAAATACTTTAGGTATTTCTTAATCATTTTATCTGATGTCTAAATTGTAAATTAGGGTTTGTTAATGCATTTCCTTTGTTTTTGAAGATTTAGGGATTTAAGAACTTAATTTCAAAAATAAGAAACCTAAACATGCACACATAAAATATAATTGAGTGATTTACTGTATTATTTAAGAACTCATGATTACTATAGACAAATTGTTAAAAAACGAAATTTGAGAATTCCCTTTGAAATGATAAATTTTTTCATATGGCAAATACAATGTTAGTGGAGACAAAAGCCAACAATACATAGATGATACCAAATTAATAATAATAATAATGGTATTAATAGTATAATTTAATGGTATAAGCATTGTCTCTCAAATCTCTCAAATAAAATAGATGATATTTGAATCTCCCATCTACCATTAGAAAAACATATATATTTAAAAATAATAATAAGACTTAGTAAACCAAGTCAATGGTCTTTTTTCTAAATTCTTGCTATCCTGGCCATCAAATGTAAAAGTAAAACCAATCCCCAAAGTCGGCGCGGGGGAAGGTGGGGTGTGTGTGCGGTTGACGAGGGTCAACGGTGACTAGCTCGTGGTCATCGTTAATTATATCATCGCTCCAACATTCGCTGTATGAAATCAACCCAACGTCGATTACTTAGAATTTAAAGGCTAAAAAATTGAGAATAAGTAAATAAATAAACATTTCATTTGTTAGGTTTCTCAAGTGTCTTAAAATGGAAAAATGGAACAAAGTTTTTCCGTTAGGTTTCTCTAGAAGATATTGATGCGGCATTTAATTTCAAATATCATAAGTGGAAAAATGTTAAGTTTCTTTTATTTTCACCTTCTCCAAACTTAAACCTAATTGGAAAATCCAAATAAAGACCATTCATCCATCATTTTCAATATCTCCTTTTCCGTCTTTAGATATTAAGCCTTCTAACTTTGTTGGCTCACCCTTGGAGGTTTTTAATGCTACGCAGGCAAAGACATTGAAGTAGTCGATGTTTTGAGTATAGACATTGCCAAATCTTAAAGAACTTGAGGTTGGAAAGGCTATCTTTATGCGAGTCTATTCTTTCTTTTCGTTATTTTGTTTTTTAGCGTCCTAACCCTATATGGGTATTTTCTCCTACAGCCAATTCTCATTTCATTGTCCAAGGGTAATTAGTACACATTTCTTTTGCAAGATATGTGACCTTAGACCCCATCTCTTTAGTTTAGCTGTTTTGAATGTTTTGTGCAAACTTTATTCTATTATTGAATGAAGTTTCTTGTTCACTTGCATTAAAAAAAAATGGTATTCTCTTCCATTGATTGAATATGGAGTCTCTTATTTTGCTAAAAAAAGAAAATAAAAATGATGAAATAGACCAAATTTATAATATATTTGTAAGAATCAAAATCAAAGAAATATCAAGTGAATGTAAAATTCTTTCAATCTTCTTTCATCATGTTTCTAGAGAGAAGACAAACATTTGAGGAGATTTCAATTGTAATTGAATAACCATCTTAATGTTAAAAATATTTTTTTCATTAATAATGGTGGAATCTAAGGAAATTGTGAGAATTTCTCCATATCACATATATAAAGTTAGAACATTATAGATTAATAATTATATTATGCATACATGTATTTATTGTAGCCACAATTAACTTCTAGTGCGATGCTGATGTGTATAATTAGATCTTCCTCTTCCTCTCCTTCTAAACTAAAGGCTTTCAATGAGACTAGCTATTTAGGTTATTTCAAGAGGTTAAGAGTGGATAGAGGATTGGCCTATTTATAATAATTCTATAGAGAAACTCCAATCACGAGCTAACTATTGAGCTTAAGGCCTATGCTAAATTGACTACATCTTAAAATAAGGTGTAAATGGACTTAGTACATAAATGATTAAATAAATAATTTAATTCAACTAATATATCCCATCAAATTATAATTATTTGACCTTAACTTTAAACAATTAACAAGAGCCCAATAAATTTGAAAATTTTTCCAACATTCTTAACCACTTTGGCAACATTAATTGTAATCACAAATAACGAGTTGAATAACAAATTCAAATGTAGCCATAATTAATTGTAATATAGTTTGAGAGTACAACTTACACTATTTAGTCTAACAAGAATCATAAATATTATACAATGTGTTATGCCTATTGTCATAGGACAATCCATGATCATGAATATTTATGAACTATGATTAATGTGGAATTGGATTAAGATGAGTCATGTGATAACATTAGAAATGTTCCAAAATTATGCTATTACTTATTAGTCCTCCACACATGATTTCTCACTAGCATGTACGCTTCAATAGTAAGCCTTAATGAGAAATCCACAAATGCTTGTAAACACATTATTCATGTCTTCAAAGTAACAAATATGACATGTAATCACCCACACACACATACACTCACACACACACACACATACACACACACACACATATATCACAGATGAGATATATCATGATCACATACAATCACCTTTCAGAAAATTACAAATTCTCAAAGTATCAATAATATATAATTTGAAAAAATGAAATGTATGCATGTGGAAAGTACTCAAAATTTACTATCTAATAAAAAAAAATACAACAAACATTAAATTTTGGAAACATTTTATGGTTCATTTTATTTTGAAAAATATTTTAGAGATTCATTAAGTTTTGGAAAACGTGGTGGATGGTATATGATAAATAACTATACCCTAGGGCCTAAGGGGCCACAAAATATAGATATAGATAAACAAGTCATGGAACCATTTGTAGCTCTTACAAAAGTCTAATACAACACCTAAAACCTAATACTAAGTTTAAGCCAAAAACAGGAATTAGAAATAGTAACAGTCCTTCAGATGTAAGTTTTTATACTCATCTTTGTACTCTTCTTTAAAGTTAAAACCCATTGAATTCAATAGGAAATCCATTAAATAGTCGTCACCTAAAAAAGAAAAGTGAATGAAAAAACATAGTACATAGTAACGTAAACACATACATAGGTGTCAAACATGCATACATACTAATGCATCAAACATTCATATAGTTTATTAATTATCATATTTAAATAAACAATCAATATGGAAGTACTCATTACTCTGGACAACAAGATAGGGGACCTAAGGTATAACTCCACCATATTGGCAATTGGGGATTAATAGGAGCAACTAGACTCTACGTTGCTGAAACCAAAATCTAAGTAACCTCACTTAAGTGATCTCACTGTTATGTAGTCCTCATTGGTCATAGTCTAATTATATCATATCACTCATGAGGCCTAATAACCTAAAACGACTCCTGATATACCCTTTCTCCATTTATAATACCCATTTTCAACATGACTCCACTTCTTAGCTACTTGCTAAGCTATTCCATAATGGTTTAAGCAACTAAACTACTGTGTCATTTCAAGATATATGACTATAGTCGTAATCCCGATCTAAGAGTGTCACTTGTTGGCTCAAGTAACCAACTATAAGTGGTAAGTAGATAGTTAGTTGAGTTGATTATTAGTCTGATTTAAATTTTTCTAACTTAGCAAGCAACACGTATGTTACTACATATCTAGAAGGGTAAAAGATTCTTGAGTTAAAGTCTGAATTTCCCATTTGAGTAAGTTAACTAGATTTTATGTATTAAAAGAGAAAACTTAAGTTAAATAATTATTTTAAGCATATGAATACTATATAGGTTTAGCCTATATAAGGCCCACATTAGTTATAAGCATATTAAGGGTTTCATATGCCCAATTAGCCTTTTAGCTAATTCAACTTGAATTATTTAAGGTTTATTTACTTAGGCCATCATGTTATTTAAATTTAAGCCTAGATATTCTTAAGGCCCAATTAGAGAATCTAATCCTTTAGAGAATAGTGGCCCAATTATGTTTAAGACTAGGCCCACTAGCCCAAATTAAATTACTTAGGTTCAATTATTAACATAAAGTTCATATTAGATCAAATTAAGTTATTTTAATCTATTTTATTTAGCTTAGGCTTATTATGTCCATTCAATTATTGTGCCAAATTTTAATTCCACCTTTAGTTTATTTAAGGCCTTATCAATTTTAATGTTTATTTAGATTTAATTGACTTGTTAAGGCCTATTTAAGGTATGAGCTCTAAAAATAAGATCCTACTAAGTTTTGGGTCTTGTGCCCATTGGGATTCTTTTAGAGTCACATAAGCTTATTTTATTTTATTATACTTAAGTTTCGTCCATTTTAGGTATTTAATTCAGTTTGATGATTTAAGGCTCAATTTAGGCTCTTTAGTTTGATAAGGCTCATTTAGGGTATGGCCTTAAGAGAGGAATGTGTCCAATTACATTTTAGGTTTTGGGCTCATTGTTCATTGATGCCCATTTCATTAAGTTAATTTCTATATTGGTTCATTTAAGATATTTAAGTCAATTAAGTTTAATTAATTTGATTATATTCAACCATAAGGACTACCCATAAAAAAAACCGGAAGGGTAGACCTTGGGCCTATATGGATGGGCCAAGTTAGGATTAGGTCAGCCTTAGCCCAAGTTAATAAAACAAATTATCGTCAAATTTTAATTGGTCACTTTTGAAAGTTTTAATTTTAAAGGGCCATGACTTATTTATTTTAAGCCTAAATTAAGTGACACCAAATCCATTTATCTATTGTAACATATAAAGCCTCATTTTATTCATTTTAAGGCCTTAAAATTTTTCAGTTACATCTAGTTACAAATTCATATCCTTAAAAGCCTATATCTTATTCAATTTAGGTCCAATTCATTTCAAACCAAAGCTTAATTAATCGTATTCCTTTCTATTGTCGAAAATATCTTTTATATTTCAATTTTAAGCCCAATTAAAATCCAAAATAGCTTATAACACACCAAAAACAAAAGAGACCAACCTTACTAGTGCAAATCTAACACATTTCAACTTCTTGGTACCATTTTACATTCAAACAAACTCCTATTCATCAAATAAACACATTTCACCTAAATTTACCAAAATTAAATATAATAATTCATGAACTTTCTAGAATTGAACATATTGATTCAACAAGTAAGAAAATTCATACACATAAGATCAATTAATTTACAATTTCATCATGAACCACTCCTAAACATTGGAAATTCATGGGATAATATCATTAAATCTAACTTTGACTTATACATCAAATTCATCACCTAAGCTACTCTTAAATCCATATATCCATACTCCAATCATCAAATCACAATCTTTTATCAGCAAAATAAGATTTCAAACAAAAATTAAGTCCTAAAATACATTTGATAGTGATAGAATACACTACCATGTTCATTTGTCGAGTCTAATTTAAAAAATTTATATTGTTTCCCTAATTCAATTCATATTAGATCCTATGCTCATCCAATATAATTCCTCGACTTGAACTAGGAATTTCATGATTTATTTGGAGTCGCCACCCAACTGGAGTTGGGAAAAATTATTGAATTATAATTAATTGAGTGGATTAATTCTAATATAAAAAACTAGTCAACAAAATCTCTTTTTTTTTTTATAGAAAAGAAAAAAAGAAGAAAGAAAAACCAGAGATTTTGTACTCGAGGGCTATCCTATTAAAACCCTAAAATTACCACCTTATTCTTGTAAAATCTGAATTATGTTATGATATCCTTTTCAACATAAAAAAAAAGATGAAAATACTAGAAAAAATGATACAATGATTATACTAATAATGATTTGAAAATATATATTTTTTATTTTTTTTAGAATTATCCCATAAAGGTGCCAACGTACCCACTATTCGAGATTAAACTGGTCGTAGTTCACTTTTCATAAAACTTTCATGGATTATTTAGTCTTAATTATGAAAATGTGCTAGGTTTATATATTCTAAGCCTAAGCTTTATTTCTTAAAAGAAACTAAACCTCTAATTTAAAAAAAAAAAGTAAATTATTATCATTGATTTTTTTTTTTATGAAAAGAAGTTTTCTAAGTGATAAAATATTTATTATTTTTTATTAATTTATTATTTCTTGATTATATATTTTTTTAGAAAATTCTAAACCTAGTTTCATTAACACATTCTTAAAAACATATATCTTTACTATTTACATTTATTTTTATTTATTTATTTATTTATCCATTTTTAGTATTTTATTTAATATTAAAAACTAATAATAATAATAAATAAGTAAATAATAAAAAATGAAGAAATCCGACTAACCTAGATGCGAGTCAAGGTTCGGTTCGGGTCAGGTCAAGTCCGGTTCGTAGGTCGGGTCAGATTACAGTGATTAGAGGTCTTCATCGGTGGTGTTTTAGCAGTAATTAGTGGTAATTCATAGGAGTTTCCTAAGTTTTCAAAGGTGAGGAATCAAATGGTGGTGTTGGTTTTTGTCGAAAACCACCCTAGGCGACGGTCTGGTGGCTACGGTGGCAAGATCTGGAGAGAGAGAGCTCTTGGGAGTGTGTTTTTCTTCCTCCTTTCCCTCTTTTTTTCTTCTAATTCCTCTCCTTTTCTATTCACAAGGTCGAGTCTTATTTTTAAACTCCTAAAACCAAGCTTGATAAGCTCAAATCTTCCTCGCCATCGAGACCTCTCTCCATCCCTCTCTTTTTTTTTTTTTTTTTTCTTTTCAAATTTGAGTTAATCTTTTATTTTTTGTTAAGATTCATACTAATTTGATGATATTTATCCTCTTTTGATTTGAAATGACTGAATTTCACTCTCCTCGCATCGCTGTTGATCTTGGTCGGAGGTTGAAGATGAACATGCACTAGGTGTGTGCCTTCGAGTCTTCCAATTGGCTGCTGACATGTAGCAACTCAAGGAAAAAAAATTAAAATGGCAAAAAGTGCCTTTATCTAGATTCGAACTCTTGACCTCACCCTTCCCCACGTGCACTAAGCCAATAGACAGACTAGCTAAGCTAGCCCATTTCTCAGTTTTTCTTTACATGCAAATTGCATATAAGGGTGGCAATTTTTATTAATTTTGTATTATTTTAAAATTCTAAAATTTAATGAAAATCCCTAAATATCTTTTATTATTATTTTTACCTTTATTTTCTATTATTTGTGTATTATTCTTATTTATTTTATTTTTATTATTTATTTTTTCTTTATATTTGAAAAATAGAAAAACATTAATAATAATAATTAAGGGGCAAAAATGGGGTGTTTACATCATACAATACATCATCATTCATCAAACTTCATTTTTATCATCAAATCTAGTATCCGACATCATATTTAGCATGCTACAACATAAATCAACATCTAAAATCATTAAACAACATCTAAAATTCATCATGGAGATGGCATTTTAGTGGGTTTCATACCCTAATTTTATTTAGATTCAAGAAATCACCAAATTTCTATATTAAAAAACCTCTTATCGCCCTAAATGACCTAATTAAACATAGTATTAAACTCACCTTAGTGGAGATCAAATTATCCTTCCTCACATAACACTATAAGAAATTCGATATTAGACTACGTTTAATAAATATTGCTGAACATGAAATAAATGTCGCAAAAAAATATTTAGCCGCATTTAATAGCCATTGCTAATACACGTTGTCAAAGGTCTATCACAAAAAATATCTACAACGTTAATAAAATAGACGTCACTAAAAGTAGAAACGTAGCTAAATATGTTATCTTATGCAATGCTTAAACATAGCTAAAAATAGCTAATTGGCAACGTTTAAATATTGTAAAACTACAATTAACAAATTAATGGACACAAAAAGCGTGGTAAATGAGGAACATTTGCGATATTTAAATGTAGTAAAAAAGTAATATTAGCAACATTTACTTGAAACTAAAAGTAATTATATACAATGTTTAAACGTAATAAAACCACCATTATATAAATTAAATGAGATTACAAGCACAGTAAAAGAGTAACATTTGCTACATGTTAAAGATTGAGTAAATTAAACTGTTTGCGACGCTTAAACATTGTCCAAGTTAAACTATTTGCGATGTTTAAACATTGTTTAAGTTAACCTACTAACGATGCTTAAACGTGGTAAAAAGTGTATTGGCGACATTAAAACGTCGTTCTTATGCCAAATTTACAATGTTTAAATGTGGTAATTCCAGTGACATAGATTTTGACCTACTTTCAAAACCCTCATATTTGCCAACATATACTTGTTTAGTTTATGCACAATTACATATACTAAAATGTCATAAACATCTTTCAACATATATTTCTCACGTATCCAACATCAATGAACCCAATAACATGATTCTTTTACATCAACACAATTTGGAAGCAATATCCTTAACATTAACTAAAAAAAAAAAAATTAATAAGATGAAATTCAAACTTCACTATGTTTAACATTAAACATTAAATGAACTTGTCTAACACCCTATTTGTCGTATCAATCTTCCTCATCATTGCTTTCATCATCATCATCGTTGTCATCATCTTTACTGCTTTCACTATCATCACTATTAGATGAATTCGGTGAATGAACAAAGTCTTGTGCATTTTTTGTTTATGTCACAAAATATGTAACCTATAAGTAACAATACTATCATCATGGAGCTGTTTGATAAGAATAAAATAAAATAAAATAAAAGATCATCATGGAGTTGAATACTTAATAGCTAGATAGTGGCATATATTGTGAAATCCATGAGAACCCATGATTGCTCTAGCATGTATAATTTCATCTGCTTGCACTTTATGTGGCAAAACTAGATCCATAATAACACTAAAAAGATGTTTCTAATTCATTATATATCTACATGCTTTTAAATATATGTTTGGGATCAAATTATGTAAAGTTTTACAACTTGTATCAAAATATACAACTTTTCACATATTAAAGATTGATTTGGAAAATAATCAAGATGTAAAAAACTAGTCCTTTAAGTTAAATCTAAGCAAGTTCTTTTCACTACTATTGTTGAACGGTCACTAAGTCCCTACACATGGAACCAAGATCATGAATTTGTCACGATTACTCTCTTCTAGCATGCCATTAGAGATGCAAAAGGCAATACTAATCATATTGATCTTTATCTATAGGTCATATTGATTACATATAAGTTGATAGAATCTAGGGTTTGAATTTAGTAAACCTATTTATAGGCTAATTAGAACTAACTACTCAACTAGACTAGTTATCTTGACGCATCGTGGAAAGCGTAAAACACAAGACTAATTCTAGGATTGGACCTCACGAATAAACAAAGAATAATTTGAGTTTATTCCTTGAAAATCTCAATTGCGCACAATCGAGGAAACAAAGAAAACTCTTCTCTCAATGTATATAATTTGGCAAAAGATTAAAAGCTAACCCTAAAAATGACCTAAGAAACTATTTATAGTCCTCCGGAAAAAAATTAAAAAGGAAATATATATGTACACGTGGGAATAAATATATGTATACATGTCCGTCATCTGGCTGATATACGACCGTGTATTTAGGTTGTGTATGCTCCTATGGACCATCCTAGCACAACACACGATCGTGCCTTTTAGTTATGTATACGGTCGTGTATGTTTTTGTGGCACTTCCATACACATTACACATTCGTGCCTTGCAAAAGACACGCCCCCATCAACCGACCGCACCATTCTCTCCCACTAATGAAGAACTCGACCCCGAGTTCTCTTCTTGTGAATATGCTTTCCATGTTGTTCCCTCTCTTTAAATCGTCTTGATTTATCCCATTTATCTCTTTGCTTGATCGTGAGTGGCACTACATCATCCACCTCACCCAAGGTAACACTTGTCATCGAATTTCTATTAAATTCATTTGTGCACAATCTGGATGGATTTGAGTGTTAATGGGATAATCACCTTCTATGTTGATAGGAAGCAATAGAAAAATTGCACTTATTATCCCTAGCGCTTCCTTTAGGTTGAAATATAAAATTTTGGGCAAAGCATTGAACTTTACATCCTTAATCTCCTTCGTTGGTGCAATGAATCTACTCGGAGTATCTCCAGTCTTTGCCTCTTCAGTAACCATCATCACCTGCTCATCATTCAACAAAGGCTCTTCCACAATAGCTTCCTCACCAATACAATTTTTGTAGGCTTCAACTGCTTTACCACTGCCCCCACCATCATCAATCAAAGTACTATGATCGTTAAAGGTTGAGTTTTCCTCTTGTTTCACCATCTCCTCCTTAAGCACTTATGGAATTAAGTTTACTGGCTTAGGTATCTATGGAATTTTTTGAGGAAGGATTTTTTTGTAATCTAGGGGAAAGAACTCTCGTTCTAGCAAGCATTGCATCATAAACCAAGTCCTCACTGGATCTTTACCCTCAAGGCGCCTTACTCCCCGAAGTCATTCCCACCAACACAATGCATTACCCCACAAACGGCTCTCCACTAACTCTATCTTCATTCCGTTAGAAATCCTCATATGGTCAAAGAATCTTTCAACGTCCTCAACCTAAACCCAAAACTCATTCAAACTCCCATTACCATCAAACTCAGATACAACATATTCAAATTGAGAAGAGATTTCATCTTTATACCTATAATTACATTTGTTGTACCGTCTCATGCTACCATAGCCTCTTCTCCTAGCCAGATCTTTACAAATCTCATCTTCATCATTCGTATCATAAATGACAGAACTGATCCTTGGATCGCCTTCCGGTCGTCTCCAATAAACTTGCCTGCTACTGTTGGTATTGGATCGATAAATCAGGGCTTCACGATGCTGTTCCTTTCACTGGATTTCTTGACCCATGGTCTCCTCTACCACCCTTCGCACTAGTTGCCTGTAACATAGGACTTCCACATCCCAATCTAGGTCAAGAACACGACCGCCGTCAACACCGTTGTTAGCCGACAACTCCGCAGGAAATTGCCTTGCTCTGATACCAACTGACACAGCATGGAAAGCGTAAAACACGAGACCAATTCTAGGATTGGACCTCACGAATAAACAAAGAATAATTTGAGTTTATTCCTTGAAAATCTCAATTGCGCACAATCGAAGAAACAGAGAAAACTCTTCTCTCAATATATATAATTTGAAAAAAGATTAAAAGCTAACCCTAAAAATGACATAGGAAACTATTTATAGTCTTCCGAAAAACAGTTAAAAAGGAAATATATATGTGCATGTGGGAATAAATATATGTATACACGTCCGTCATCTGACTGATACATGGCCATGTATTTAGGCCGTGTATGTTCTTGTGGACCATCCTGACACAACACATGGTCGTGCCTTCTAACCGTGTATACAGTCATGTATGTTTCTGTGGAGCTTCCATACACATTACACGATCGTGCTTTGCGAAAAACATGCCCCCATCAGCCGGCCACATCATATCTAAACTAACTCATAAACTCTACTAAGACTTACTTCTTATTTGATAAAAAACATTGCAATACATGGCAAGACTGTATCACATGTGTGTTAAGAAAAGTTCACACACTAATGAGGTTTGGAATGGATCAAGGAGCAACATCCATATATTGTTGCATGAAAGATTAAGTTTCTCTAGAATTGGCTTCATTGATATTTAAACACATAATACATTTGGAAATGACTACCCATTAATTGGCTTAAGGTTTTTTATCAAGGAATTATCCCCTAGATTGTTCCATAACCAATAATATTGGAACTGTTCAAATATATCATCGATAGTATTTCACAAGTTCCTATAAATAGACATCTATTAAAATACATATGTAAAAAATAAAAGGAAAGAGAACATGATTTGAAAAACTTATCAATAAATATAACAACTTTAAGGGCGTTAGTGAGGAAATTTCCTAACTTCCTCCTCTTATCTAGAGACTCTCCTGAGAGGAAAAAATTTATCTTCAAAATTTAAAGCAAGTGTAGTGCATAGTCAGGTGCCAATTCAATTATCCAACAATAGTATTTTTATCCCCAAAAAATTTGCACATCAGTATTTTAATGCTAACCGAAAAAAAAAAAAAAAAAAACCATCCATCAGCATATGAAGGGGATAACATCTTTTCACTACGTAAACATGCAACAGCAATTGGCTTGACAATTAATGCATGTCCAATAAACATCATAACATTAGTAGCCATGAAATGTTTATAAATAAAATATAATACAATTCGATATATTCATATGGTGACAAAACGAGAGAGGTGGGATACGAAATTTGGGAAAAAAAAGAAAAAAGAAAAGAAACGAAGAGGAACAAGATTTCCATAAAGTGAAAATAGAACACTCTATTTTCTATCAATTCTTTCTTTCTTTCTTCACCATTGACTTCCTGCATGTTAGAGAACACTACATCATAACTAAACTGATGAAGATCACACTAGGTGGATTGCTCCAAGGATGATCGTGATCAAGTTAGGAGGATTGAACCAAGGAGCATGGTCCTATTTGAAATGTGAAGCAAGGACATAGATGTCAAGGAAGTGATTTAAGGTTGACAACTTCAACACCAATGAAGGTTGCTAATAGGAATCAAAATCCTACAGGACCTATTACTAAAGCAAGAGCCAAAAGGTTACAAAATTTGGCGATGAGGGTCATCTTTTAACAATCCAACCCTAAAATTATTTGTTTAGTAAGTTCTTTTCTATTACATATTTATTGTGCATTTCAATAGATATAATTGTCAGTTTTTACAGGACGGTGGATAAACTTACTAAAGCTCAATTTGTTGGTTATTCATGGACCTACATAAACTAAAGGAGAACTGGCCACTTGAAGACCATTTGTATATGTAATTGTTGCTTATAAGAACCAGTCATTTTATTTTGTACTTGTATTTTATGATTTTGGAACCAGCCACTTAAGTGGCATCTTTATAATTTTTTGTGTATTTTTACCCCAATAGGAGCAAGTATAAATACTTGCTAACTAAGGTTTTTGAGAAGCTTTTGACATTTTTGAGAAAAATACACACTTTGTGCCATGAAGGTTCATCCTTTGCATACAAAGACCTCTTATCAATTCCTTTGTGAAATTGTGACGAGAATTAACTTGAGTAGATTGTGAGTCATATCAATCTTACTTTTGTTGTTAGAAAATTATGTTTAGTAAGTAATATCTAGGTACAATTTGTTGGTTACTTGTTGTTCTTATCAAGTAAATTAGAATTATGTATTTTCATATTTGATCATTTCAATTTAAGATTGAATTTTAGTTCATTTACATGTTGTTCCATTGAAGATCACACACTTGTTTGTTCTTACGTGCATTTAGTGTTCAAACTCATGAATTGGACTTCCAATTTGAAGCAATTTGACATGCCATTTTGATTGAGGGATTTGGTTGTTCACGCCTTGTGATTGATGTGTTTGCCATCCAATTGGTCACGCATATCATAATTTTTTATATCAACACAAAGGTTGTGGAGTAGGGTTTGTGTGAACTTCACTTGAAATTTAGGGTTCTTAGATTTTACTTCTTGATCTGAATTGTTGAAGTGGAATTAAAGTACTTAATTTTGATTTTGTTGTGTTATATTTGTTGATTGTTGAATTGGATATGAAGATCTTGTAGTAGCTTTATGTTCTTGATCTTGCCATGAGGAGAAGGGAAGTAAGAGGTGTGTTTCCTTTGTGATTGTTTTAGAATTAGAGATACATTCCTTGAGACAAAAGAGGGGTAAATTACTTATTTGTGGTTTTGGAAATTAAGGATTATCATTTGCATTTCCAGATTTACTTTGCATGGAGAATAAGGAAATTATTTGAAATTCAAACACATTCATTATGTTTGAAGAAGTTATTGTGTAGTATTAATTGAATGCTATTTGAATTTTAAATTGCTTCTTACCATTTGTGGAGAAGTTTCATTAAGAGTAGCATTTGAATTTGTTGCGTCGTGATTGTGTTGTGAAGTGAGTGTATTGTGGATTGAGGAAGTATTGCACCATGAAGTGTAAGTGTAAGTTGTGTTTGAAGCTTACACTGTGGTTGAGGTGTGTGTGTGTGTGTGTGTGGTGAAGTGAGTTTGTGTTGTGAAAAGTGTTACAACATGTTGTGTTATTTGTGTTGTGGTGGAGGGTGCTACACGTGGATTGTAAATGTGTATGTGTTGTGAGTGAAGGGAGTTGTAGTGGTTAAATTTGAATTTCAAAAAGCAAGAATTAAAGTGAGGAAGTTATTATGTATTGATGCTTTGAAAACTTTGCTTAGCAAGTGCGTGTGTATTGTAGGTGCAGAAGGTGTTGTTATGTCGAAAGTGTGTGTGTTGTAGTGTAAAGTGAACCATAGAAGAGTGTGTGTAGTGTAATTGTAGGAGTGTGTGTATGAAGTCGTTGAGGGTGTGTGTTGAATTATTTGTTTATTGCTCCATGGGTGTGTGAGTGTATGTTGCTATAGTGTATGTGGTGAAGTGTGTTGTTGGCTTGTTGAAGTTAGTAAGCAACTATGTCAAGTGATTTGTATTCGTCTACTAATGTACTACTTCAAGCCTTGACTACTTTTCCAACCTTTGATGATGAGCAAAGAGAAAACTTGTTTCACACTTCTTGTAGGGTACAAGGTAATTTATGTGTTATTATTATTGATGGTGGTAGTTATACTAATGTTGTGGCTACCTCATTAGTTTAGAAATTACGACTTATAACTACCCCACATCCTGAACCTTATAAATTGCATTAGCTAAATGAGTAGGGTAGTCTCCATGTGACCTAGAGGGCTAGGGTACCTTTCAGTATAGGAGATAAATATCATGATGAAATTGAATGTGATATTCTTCCTATGTGTGCATCCTATATATTGCTTGGCATACCTTGGTTATATGATAGGAAGGTTTTACATGATGGCTATAGAAATACTTATATGTTCCAATAGGAGGGTAAACATATAGTAGTAAACCTTATGTCTCCATCAAAGATCCAAGAGGTTTAAAGATAGTCAACTTTCAGAGGACCAAGAGATTCATAAGCAGATGAGTCAACCATCAGAGGTCTTAGAGGTCCATAGTCAAGTGGGTCAACCTTCAAAGGACCAAGCGATTCAGAAGCAGATGTGTCAACCATTAGAGGTCCAAAAGGTTTAGAGGCAGATGAGTAAACTATCAGAGGACCAAGAGGATCAGAGACATATAAGTGAAACAGGGAAGAAGAAAACATTATTGGTGGGACAGTTTGAGTTAGGGAAGGCCATAGCATATGATAGACCATTATATGTATTGCAGATAAGGTATATCCTAGAGATGGAGGGGCGAGAGCAACTACCCCCTATGGTATCATAGGTATTAGGAGACTACAGTGATATTTTTATAGATAACTTGTTAGGATGATATAGAGTCTTTGTTGCATTTGATGTTACAGTCTTATCACTCTATCTACCCGATGATATTCATAAAAACCTATCAGATTTGAGGAAAAATCTTCTTGAGGCTTGAGGAGATGATAGGAATCAAAATCCTACAAGACCTATCACTAGGGCAAGAATCAAAGGGTTACAAAATCTGGCGATAAGGGTCCTCTCTGAACAATTCGAACAAAAAAAAATTGTTTAGTAATTTCTTTTCTATTACATATTTGTTGTGCATTCCAGTAAGTATACTTGTCGGTTTTTACAAGATGGTGAATAAACTCGCTAAAGCTCAATTTTTGGGTCATTCATGGACCTATATAAACTAAAGAAGAACTAGTCCAACAAATTGTTCAATTGAAATGATGAACTAGCCACTTGAAGACCATTTTCATATGTAATTGTTGCTTATGGGAATCGGCCATTTTATTTTATACTTGTATTTTATGATTTTGGAACCGGCCACTTAAGTCGCACCTTTATAATTTTTAGTGTATTTTTACCATAATAGGAGCAAGTATAAATACTTGCTAACTAGGGTTTTTAATGAGCTTTTGACATTTTTGAGAAAATTACACATTTTGTGCTGTGAGGGTTCATCCTTTGCATACAAAGATCTCTTATCAATTTCTTTATGAAATTGAGGCAAGAATCAACTTAAGTGGATTGTGAGTCATATCAATCTTACTCTTGTTGTTTGCAAATTGTGTTTAGTGAGTAATATCTAGGTACAATTTGTTGGTTATTTTTGTTCTTATCATGTGAATTAGGGTTATATATTTTCATATTTGATCATTTCAATTTGAGATTGAATTCTAGTTCATTTGTGTGTTGTTCCATTGAAGATCACACACTTGTTTGTTCTTACATCCATTTAGTGTTCAAACTCGTGAAATGGACTTTCAATTTGAACTAATTTGACATGCCATTTTGATTAAGGGATTTAGTTGTTTGCACCTTGTGATTGACGTATTTGCCATCTAATTGGTCATGCACATCAAACGCCAGCCTTAGCGGTGTAAGCCGCTGGCCTAAATGGTCGGTGTGGAGAAGAAGGCCATTGGCCTAAGTGGCTGACATAAATTAAAATGAAAGTCGGCTTTGTTGTTTTCCAAAGGCACCAACTTTAGTGCTGGCTTTGCATGTAATTATAGGCCAACCTTGCTTGATTGTGCTTTAATCGAATTGGGTTTTCTTTGGTATCATTTTATTTACTCATTTATGAGGGGACTATAAATAGTCGACGTATACTCATTGCAAAACAATTAAGAAAGTTTATTCACAACTTGAGAGAGAGTTTCTCTTTGGTTCTTGAAAGAACTAATCGAACTTATCAGATTTTTGAATCTATGGTTTTCACCCCAAACTTATCAATCGATCAATCTATAATCGATTGTGGTATTAACACTTATAGTAAGGTTCTTGTCTCGTCTATAAACAACGAATCGTAGTTTCATTCATTCTTGATAGATTCGTAGGTTATGGGGATTATCGAATCTAGATTGTCGGGTTTCATCACAGGTTAGTGGGGTTCGCATCAGTTTGGTATCAGAGCACAATTAGGTTTGTCAGGGTCACCTATCTTATTGTTACAATTGCTTGTTCTTAGATTTAGGGTTTTTATAAAAAAAAATCATTCTTTTGAGTTTGATCTACAATTAGATTTTTTATTAGATTGTTGTTAGAGTTTAAAAGGAATCATATACATTTCCTTTCTCAAGAATAGAGAGAGAGAGAGAGAGAGAAGAAGAAGAAGAACAAGAACAAGAAAAAGAAAATTTGTATATAAAAAAAAAAGAAGAAAAAGAAAAAGGAAATTATTGTCAATTAGGTTGTGTTGATTTAGAATTGGAGATTGAGTGGAGGTTATTGTTACTATTTATGATTTAGAGTTTATTTTGGTGATCTTTAATTGAATTATTAACACTGTGAATCTTGTCAAATTCTATTATGAAACTACTATTGGGAAAGTTAGGTGGATTTCTATAAGAACAAAGCCGATTAGATTGTTAGTTCCAGAAGAATCGAAAAGAGATTTTTTTTTTATTGGTTAAGGATTGGTGAGAACAGTAGAGCAATTTGAGTGAAACATGTAAGCGAGTGAATTTGTGAGATTTTATTTTATTACTCCTAACACTTTCATGTGCAGCACTATATCGAACAAAAATTCTCCTAAAAGTGTGATGGGGGGAATTGATACAAAATTGATCATGGAAACTCTAACGAATGAGATGAAAAGAATGTTTAAAGAGAAGATAGATCATTTTCATGAGCAGATAGAGCAAAAATTTGAGCAATCATAGATTACTTTAGCAGGATGTAGGAGGGATAAAATGCTAAGGAGGGTAGTATGCATGGAGGAAGATGAATGGGGTAGGGAGGAATCTATAACTGAATCTGATCATGATTCATTTGTGGGTTATAGGAAGAATGCGGGGAGAACTAGAGGAGCTACGAATGAGGTAGATAATAACCTAGGGAACATAAAGATGAAAATTCCTTCATTCTAAGGGAAGAATGGCCTTGAGGTGTATGTAAAGTGGGAGAAGAAGGTGGAGTTGATTTTTTAGTGTCACAATTATTCTTAAGCTAAGAAGGTAAAACTTGTTGCCAATGAATTTTCTGATTAAGCAATATTTTGGTAAGATCAGCTTTTATTGAATAGGAGGAATATGGAACCACTAGTAGGGACATGGGAGGAGATGAAGAGTATCATGAGGAAACCATTTGTGCTTACACACTACTATAGGGAATTTTACAACAATTACAAACCCTTAAGCAACATAACTATAGTGTAGAGGAATATCATTAGGAGATGGAGGATATCATGATTAGCACTAATATTGAGAAAGACCGAAAGGTGACTACGGCTATGGCCAAGTTCTTAGCTAGCTTGAATAAGGAGATTTAAAATGTGGTGGAGTTGCAGCATTATGTGGAATTAGAATATATGGTACATATGGTTATTAGGGTTGAGAAGCAACTTAAGCGAAAAGGTAGTAGCACCACACGTATCATATCGAGTTCTTATAAATAGAGAGCTAAAACATGGGAGAAGGAGGAGAAATAATCCCATTCCTTCTACTTCTAAAAATCATGATATTAAATGTTGTAAATGTCAAGGTAGAGGACATGTAGCTAATCAATGTCCAAATAGAAGAGTTATGGTGATGAGGGGTAATGGAGAGATTGAGACTGACAATGAATCAAATCATGATTCTATGCCTCCATTAAAGGATGTTGATGGAGAGGAGTATATTGTTCAGGGGGAGTTGTTGGTAGGCAAGAGAGCTTTGAATGTATAGGTTAGAGAAGAGAAAGAGGTGCAGAGAGAGAATATTTTTCATACTAGATGCCTAGATCAAAACAAAGTGTGTAGTGTGATTATAGATGGTGGGAGTTATACTACTGTAGCAAGTGCAGCTATGATTGAGAAGTTAGGACTTTCCACTAGTAAGCATCCCCATCCTTATAAATTGCAATCGCTAAATGATAGTGGTGAAGTGAGAGTGACAAAATAGGTGTTGGTTTCTTTTAACATTGGAAAGTTTGGGGATGAAGTGCTATGTGATCTAGTTCCAATGCAAGCTACACACTTGTTATTAGGGAGGCTATGGCAATTTGATAAGCAAGCGAAGCATGATGGATTCACTAACAAATACTCTTTTGTACATGAGCAGAAACATATTACTTTTTGTCCATTGATACCTAGTGGTGTTTATGAAGATCAAGTGAGGATACCGAAAGAGAGAGAACAAAAGAGAGTGAGTGGTAAAAATAAACTGAATGTTGTTATAGAAGAAAAAGAGAGAGAGTTCGAGTCTAAGGAAAAAGAAAAGAGAGGAAAAGAATTGAGCTATTAGAGAAAAACAGAGTGGAAAGAAAATTTTTATGCAAGGGTCAATGATCTTAAGAATACTTTATTTTCAAGAACAAAGAGATTTACTCAGGTTCATGATAAGGCCAAGCTCAATATTAAGCAACGGAAGGAGCAATATGCAAAATGAGCTAATAAAGGATCTCGTTAAATATTCTTTAAGCTCGGGCTTAGGTTTAGGTGTGCATGGTTCAAAAGCGATTCCCAGCACTAACTTTTATAGATTGGATTTGCTAGGTAAGTATCAAAGTAGTGCTATTTTTAATTTTACTGATTTTAGTCCTTATATTGCAAGTGACGTCGAGGACAAATTCTTTTCAAGAAGAGGGGAATGATGAATATCACATTAGGTGGATTGGTCCAAGGATGATCATGATTAAGTTAGGAGGATTGAACCAAGAAGCACAGTCCTATTTGAAGTGCAGAGTGAAGATGTGGAAGTTGAGGAAGAGATTTAAGGCCAATAGCTTCAAGACTAATGAAGGCCGGTGTAAATTAAATTGGCTTAAGCCACTAACCTAAGTGGCTAGTGTAAATTAAAATGGAAGCTGACTTGGTTACCTTCCAAAGCTGCTAATTTTACATGTAATTATAGGCTAGCTTTGTAATATTTTAAGCCATCGGCTTTACTTGTTTGCCATTTATTCGAATTAGGTTTTTTTTTTTGTGTCATTTTGTATACTCATTTGTGAGGGGACTATAAATAGTCACTGTATACTCATTGTAAAACAATCAAGAAAGTTTATTCACAATCTGAGAGGGTGTTTCTCTTTAGTTCTTGAAAGATTTAATCGAACTTATCGAATTTTTGAATCCATGGCATTCACCTTAAACTTATCAATCAATCATTCCATAATTGATTGTGGCATTAGCACTTATACCAAGGTTCTTATTTTTCTTATAGACAACAAGTCGAGGTTTCCTTTGCTCTTAATAGATCTATAGGTTGTGGGGATTATCGAATCTAAATTATCAAGTTTCATCATGGGTTGGTGGGGTTCGCATCATAAATAGTAGCCTCATCTTGTGTCTAGTATTTGGCACAATCTCCTATAGATACCAACCTTATAACCATCGGTATAGTACACTTACATGACCATTGTACTTGTTGGAAGGCCATTTACAAGTAAATTAAGAAACACATTATTACATCTGCTATTTAATGTAATAGAATGCACAAAAAACCATTGTAGATACAAGATTTTTATGTAAGAAAATAAAAAACAAATGCTATTGAATCTGTTAATACCTCCAGATGGAAGCTCTAGCAACAAACAATGCTAGCAAGCTAAAACTGTGATATTTATAGTTATATACTTTATTTCATACACCGCCAGTCTTAATACTTTATTTTACTTTAAGCATTCTTAAATGCACATTCCCTTATCACTAGAAGAAATCGACTTAAATGCGTATAACTATCTAAAATAGTTGCAGTTCTCCCATCAAATTGGATAATTCATGATTTGGATGAATCTAAATATCAGAAGAATACACATTGTTGATCAAGTTACTAATGCTCAGTTACTATACTAATGTCTTTTAGCAATAGGTGATGATAGGAGGTGACAATAGCAGTCAATTACTTTTATTGGTGGTTAACAACCATCGAAACATCAATTGAAAAAAGTGGAAATGATTTCCTCTTTCCATAAACACAAATAATTTTCTCAATTTCCAATTGACACATTTTGTGATGGTTAACCATTACCACTAATTGCCTGCTACTACCTTCACCTACTACTCCCACCTATTCTAAGAGCTACTAGCTACCTTGGTTTAATGAGACTAATATAGTAATACTTAACATTCACAAATATATAGTAAGTAATATTGAAGAAAATGTTATAATGAAAAAATATATTATAAAAATTTAGAGAATATTTTTCATGAAATAAATAGAAATAGTAGTATGGATAACAAATTCTGTCTAGAAAAGATGTTTCAGAGTTTTGCAACCTTGCATAAAATAAACATGCAACTGACATGAGTAACTTGCATAAGTAGCATGTACTTTCATATAAGTAATTAATGAGACAAGGAAGCAAGTTACTCTAACCCTAAGCTATGGAGATTTAGAGATTGTAAAGAGTTTGAGCCTTGGCCAGAATTTAATAGATATTCAATCATCCTTAGATACTTCAACTATAGTAAAGGACAAGATGGATAAATTTCATAGGCTTGTTGTATAAGGAGAGAATTTATTTGACAATGGACATGGTGACATCAAACAATGTATACAGTATTATAATTTTTAGCAATACTTGGCTTAGGATATGTCTCTTGTAGAACATTGAAGCAAGTGGAAAGCCTGCAATGTCAGTCCGCAAGGAATGGATGTAAGTTGAATATAGCTCCTCATGCCCATTGAAAAACCTCTCCCAAAGAGGTATTAATGGCAATGGGCCTTTTGTCAAGAATATAAAAGCAATCTTGGGAATTCTCTCAAAGGGATATTCCTTAATCTAAGGAACATGTGATGCTCACCATAATAACTTCGTATCATTCATACTATGCAACAAATCTGACGGAGTTCTAATCTAATAATCAATATCACTAAGCTCCTTAAAACAAGTTCTTATACTTGAAGTTACAATGTGAGCAACCACATCTTGATTTTGAATCCCAAAGTACATTATACCATATATGTTAATGAGCAAATACATGAGACCAATCACAAGACATAGCAAGAAAATCCTAAGGAGTCTTAATGGAAAAATCCTATAAGAAGATTATAGTAGAGCAGCAATAGCTCTGGGAAAAAGACCTGCCTCTAGTGGGATAGGGTAAGATAAGAGTAAAAGACATCACATGCTACAAAGTAGAACACCAAGAGTTGTAGCCACTCCTCTTTAAATCAATCAAGTGCCTTTAGCATTCCCTGCAACAAGCCTAGATGTTAAATGTCCTCGATGTTATAGACCCCATGAGTTAAGAGAGTGCAAATGGCCATATAGGGCATGTTTCTTTTGTGGGAAGATTGGGCACATTAGCAAACATTTTGAAAATTGCCCCTTGAACCCAAGATCAAAGTATTCAAGAACAATAGAAATAGGAATTAAAAATTGAAATACAAAGATGAACTCAATTGCATTCAACTCAACACCTTATACATAAAATCACAAGAAAGCAAACTCTCTTATATTCCAATTTGGGAATTTAATACCACCTGGATCCTTCTTTCTAAAACAAAACTAAACAGCCCTATTTATAGAATTTTTTTTATCAAAAGTACATTGAACCTAGACAATGAAGGTGGTGTCAGTAATTAACTCTTGTGACTCCTCGATTAATCCCCTTAATATTCTATCATGTGTGTATTCAAAGGGGACACAAGGTAGTCAACTGTTCTTAGGGAAAAATTAGAAATCAAACAAGGCCAATTCAATAGGCAGCTAGACCTTTAATGAAAGGATAAGGAGATAGGCCACAGGCAGGAGGTTCTAGAGAAAGAGTTCCTACCAAAGTGTTTTCCATTTATCAACAGTAGCATTAGGATATCCCAGATGTAGACAACATTGCAAGTATGCTTCCAATACACTCATGCAATGCATATGTGCTATTTGATACTAATGCATCTGTGTCTTGTGTGTTTGAGAATTATGCATGTGTATGTGCATTGAATGTTAATAACATGAATGACTGCTTGGCTGTTAGAACTCCTTTGGAAGTAGGAGGAAGAATAAGTAGGATATATAGAGGAATTGAAATAGAAATACATGGTAGGGTGATTCTAGTAGACTTTTGGTATTGGAAATGATAAATTTTGACATTATATTGGGTTTTAATTGGCTGTCAAAATATCACGCCACCATTGACTATTACAAAATGGTGGTGCAGTTAATATACTAAGGGATGGATATTTTGAATATGAGTTAGCAGTGTAGAGATCCATTAGATTGCCTACTTATGAGATGTGGGGAAAAAGTGTATTGGCAACTATATCTATTGAGGCTAGCAAAGAAGTTTAGATGGAAAGAGTATCTATAGTGAGGGAATTTCCTTATGTGTTTCTAAAAAAGCTTCTTGGTTTACCCCCTTAGCTAAGGAATTAGAATTCAACATCGTCTTAGTACAAGGTATAATACTTATATCAAAACTAGTCTACAAGATGGCACCGGTGGAATTGGAAGAATTAAGAAAACAATTATAGCACCTACAAGATAATGGTTTTATAAGACCTAATGTCTCTCCTTGGGGTGCACCAGTCCTATTTGTGAAGAAGAAGGATGGATGCATGGGACTCTATATAGATTACAGGGTGTTAAACAAGGTTACAATAAAGAACAAGTATCCTCTTCCCAAGATAGATGACCTGTTTGACTAGTTACAAAGAGCTCAGATGTTTTCTAAAGTAGACTTGAGATCAGTCTACCATCAACTAAGAATCAAAGAAGAGGACATAAAAAAAAAAAAAAAAGCATTATAGACTAAGTATGGGTACTATAAGTTTTTGGTAATGCCTTTTAAACTAATGAATGCACTAGCTGCATTCATGGATTTAATGAACAGAGTATTCAGGGATTTTCTAGATAAATCTGTAATCATCTTTATAGATGATATCCTGATATACTCTAAAAGCACTGAGGAGCATGAAGAACACTTGAGACTAGTATTGAGCAAGCTACAAGATGAGAAGTTGTATGCCAAATTCTATAAATGTGAATTCTAGCCAGAACAAGTAGTCTTCTTGGGTCATGTGGTTAACAGGGATAGGATATATATAAACCCAAAAAAGGTGAGAGTGATAGTAAAATGGCACAGACCAAAAATAGTTACAGAGGTGAGAAGCTTCTTTGTTCTAGTAGGCTACTACAAGAGATTCGTAGAAGGGTTTTCCAAAATAGCAACTCCTCTCACCATATTTATAAAGAAGAATGTGAAATTCGAATTAGATGACAGATGTGAAGCCAGTTTTCAAATGCTCAAAGAGAAACTAGTGTTGGCGCCAATTTTGAAATTTGCCTAAGAGTGAAGAAGAGTTTATAGTATATAACGATGCTTCAGTACAAAGGTTGGGGTGTGTATTGATGCAAAATGGTCAAGTAATTGCTTATGCATCTTGATAATTGAAGTCGTATGAAAAGAACTACCTAACTTATGACTTAGAGTTGGCAATTGTAGTGTTGGGTTTGAAGCTATAGAGACATTACTTATATAGAGAAAGGTGCAAAATCTTCACTGACCACAAAAGCTTGAACTACATATTTACGTAAAAAGAGCTGAACATGAGATAGAGGAGATGGTTGGAGTTAATTAAAGGTTACGACCTAAAGATATAATACCATCCAAGAAAAGCCAAGGTGGTGGCATACTCCCTTAGTAGAAAGAAATAGGGCAATATAGTCACTCTCATCACTTCGTAAAAGTAGTTATTAGAAGATATGTGCAAATTGGAGCTAGAAATTTTAACACAAGAAGTGGGAGCAAGAATGGCTACCTTAAGGTTTCAATCAACCATAATGGATAAGATTAAAACTGGTCAGATAGAAGATAAGGACATAGAAGAGATCAAGAGTAGAATGGAACAAAGAAAGGCACCAAAATTCAACTTAGATGCAAAGGGACCTTAAGGAACAAAACGTGAATATGTGTGCTAAAAGATGTAGAATTGAAGAAAGAGATAATGAAAGAGGCACATCACTTTACCTACATAATACATCTTGGAAGTACCAAAATGTAAAAGGACTTAAAGAGCTGTTATTTTTGGAGAAATATGAAAAGAGAGATAGCTGAGTATGTAACTAAATGCCTCACATACCAGTAGATCAGAATAGAACATCAAAGGCCAGCTAGAGAATTATAGCCTCTTCTAATACCAGAGTGGAAATGGGAGCATGTGATAATGGACTTTGTTACAGCCTTCCTAACCACCAGGGAAAAGCAGGATGCAATTTGGCTTATAGTAGATAGATTGACCAAGTCTGCTCATTTTATACCTATCAAAGTAAGATATAAATTGGAGAAACTGGCTTAGATATACATATAGGAGACAGTCAAACTACATGGAGTACTAATGACAGTCACTTCTGATAGAGACACAAGCTTTGTGAGTAGATTATAGAACAACCTACACAAAGCATTAAGCACCAAACTGCAATTCAATATAGCCTTCCACCTACAAACAGATGGCCAGTCTAAAAGGACCATACAAATATTAGAGGATTTACTTAGGGCATGTGCATTAGATTTTAGAGGAAATTGGCATGAGCATATGTCTCTGGTCAAGTTTGCCTATAATAGCAGTTACTAAGCAACCATCTAGATGGCACCATATGAAGCTCTTTATGGAAGAAGGTGCGGATCTCTGCTACATTAGGATGAAGTGCGAGAAAGACAAATGATGGGGTTGAAGTTAGTACAAGAAGCAGTAGACAAAGTGAAGCTAATCAAGTAGAGAATACAAATGGCTCAATCTTGACAAAAGAGCTATGCAAACAAGAGAAGACGCCCTTTGGAATTTAAGTGGGAGATAAGGTATTATTGAGGATTTCTCCAACAAAGAGAGTGATCAGATTTGGGTTGAGGGGAAAGTTAAATCCAAGGTATCTAGGCCCATTTGAGATCTTGGAGAGAATAGGCACAGTAGCTTATAGGTTAGCTCTTCCACTAAATTTGGTTGGGGTATATGATGTATTACATGTATCTATGGTAAGGAAGTATGTATCCCGTCGATTCTAATTTAAAAATTTTATATCATCTCCCTAATTCGATTCATATTAGATCCTATACTCATCCAATATAAATCCCCGACTTGAACTAGGAATTTTATTATTTATTTGGAGTCGCCACCCAATTGGAGTTGGAAAGAATTATTGAATTATAATTAATTGAGTGGATTAATTCTAATATAAAAAACTAGTCGATGAAATCTCTTTTTTTTTTTTTAGAAAAGAAAAAAAGAAGAAGAAAGAAAAACTAAAGATTTTGTACTCGGGGGCTATCCTATTAAAACCTTAAAGTTACTACCTTATTCTTCTAAAATCTGAATTTTATTATGATATCCTTTTTTTAGCATAAAAGAAAATACTATAAAAAATGATATAATTATTATACTAATAACGATTTGAAAATATTTTTTTTTTTTTTAGAGTTACCTCATAAAGATGCCTACATACCTGCTATTCGAGATCAAATAGATCGTAGTTTTCCTTTTTATAAAACTTTTATAGATTGATTAATTTTAATTATGAAAACAATCGGGCTTATATTTATTATCATTTTAATTTTTTAAAGCAAAATTGTAAATCTAAACTTTATTTCTCAATTTTGAAAAAAATAATTAAAACCCTCTAGTTTTGAAAACATCAATTGAAAATTTATTTCATAAAAATCATTTTTTTAGGTGATAAAACATTTTATACATTTTTTAAAAAAGAAAAACTCACACCTTTAATTAAGACAATTTTAAAAGAAACACAAAAGAGAAATTCTAAACGTAGTTTTATCAATAACAAAATAAAACAAATTCATAAAACTAGTATTTTATTTATTTATTTACTAATATTATTATCAATTAAAAATAGTAATAATAATAATATAATAATAACATGAAACCCACTAACCTATATGTTAGTCGGTGTGGTTCGGTTCAGGTCAAGTTGGATTGAAACTACCATTAGAGCTTGTAGATTTGCAAGTTTGGGAATAGCAGGGACCAAACACAACCATAAGCTCTCTCCTGTCCTGCTCATGGTCGATGTTTACGTAGAAGATATCACCAAAAGCTATATCAAGCGGTTCAACTATGGAGGTTTAGAAAGAGAAAGTGGGTGTGGAGTTTGATTTTTTTGCAACTAGAGATGAGATTTTCCTTCCCTCTTTTAGCTTATGAGGTTAAGTTCTATTTATAGACTCATTAAATCAATCACGATAAGCCTCCGTTCTTATTCGAATCCGATTTAAATAAGAAGGAATAACCTCCAATTTAATCGATTTAGATTTGTTTTTATCTAAATCTTTATATAAATCCTTAGGATACACCTAAATACATTAGTTTGTTAAAAGAAATTAGATTTTTTTTTATCTAAATCTTTGTATAAATCCTTAGGATATACCTAAATCCATTAGTTTGTTAAAAAAGGTCAAATAGGAACTTTTTTTTCCTTGTGTTTTTTGCGTTTTTTTTATCTTTTTTTTCTTCTTTTGCTGTTTAAATCTACTTGGGGAAGAAGAAGATCACGTACAATGCATGTGATTCCCTCCACCAATAAGTTGCTGCCACGTTGCAGGTTGTCTTAAAGAAAAAAAAAGCAAAATCCTATTTTGCTGCGTGAGGACTCGAACCCATGACTAGTAGCTCTCCATATCTTGCAAAGCTTGGACTCAAATCGATTGAGCTCGGCTTTTTTTTCTTTTTTCTTTTTTTGAATTTTTATTGCAATCAATTTGCATTTAAGCTATTAGTCTTAATTGATTTAAGGTTCCCATATTTCTTTAATTTTGTTAAAACATTTATTATTATTCTATTTTGTTACTTGTTATTATTATTTTTATTTTTGCTAATTCATAAACCAGGCCTTTTTATTAATATTATTTTTTTATCATTTTTATTTATTTATTATTAAAAAAAATCTAGATAGGGGCAAAAATGAGGTGTTTACCTACCTGACCCAAATCAAATGGTGGCTTCGGAACCACTAAATGTACAACCAAATCTTACATCTTTGAAAAGACCAATTAGAATTCTTCACACTAAGGAAAGGGTACTAAGGCAGAAAACAATCTCTTATGTAAAGATACAATGGACAAACCAAACAAAAAGAGAAGTGACATGGAAGCTAAAAGTAGAAATGAGGAAGAAGTATCTAGAACTCTTTTAGAATGAAATACTTTCGAGGACGAAAGCTTTTATAAGGGGGAGAGAATGTAATACATTAAAGTTTTATTTATTTTAATAAATATATTATAACATAAAGGCAAGGCTAAGGACTTGAAAACGTATTTACATGATGGGCAAATGGGTTATTTTACATGAAGAATATAAAAACCTTGAATTAACCTAGAGACCTTCCCTAGTCATTTTACGCAATAAAATCATAAAGAAAAAAGAGAGATGCCCTCTATAAGAACCCTAAGGCGACTAAAGGGAATTCACTGCCATTTGATCTGGTAGTACCAAGTAAGGATATCTATGATTTACTTGATAGTTGCGAACAAAGAATTGTAGTTGAATTAAGTTATTGCTACATCATGTCATTAGAATTGGAGTGAAGAGTGAACATGAAGAATAAGGAATTCATGGATTAAGAACTCAATTTACAGAAAGTCCGATGTAAGTATTCTAAATTATGTTAATTAAGGAGATAGTACATGTGTTAGGGATTTGATTAAGCTTAAGAATAAAGAGAATCAAGTTTAGGGGAATTTGGAGTAAATGAATTAGGGTTCATGTAATTGGCCAAGGGTAACACGACCTATCAATATAGTTGTGTTTTGACCATATTGAATTCAAAAGTTACACTAAGAGATACACGACCCCCTAACACGGACGTGTTTCAACCGTGTTAAGTTATCATTTGAATTTTGGGGATATTTGAAATGCCTTTATATAGGAGTTACTGGTTAAAGTGTGTTAGAATTGATTTAAAGCCTTAATGTGTTCTTGTGAGATAAGGACACATAGTGGGCAGTAACATGACTTGAGTTTCGGGGTGTTACAAAATCATATCCTTTTTCTTTCAACATAAGCTAAATTACACATATTAAATAAGAGCCTCTATAATAACTAGCCGAGATCACTATTTTAGCACTTGGGCATGAAAAGATACATCATTCCATGAAACAAATGAACGACGAAACATAAAAACCAATTAATATCATTGAAAAATCACACTAAGATCAATTTTTTAGCAACTAGCAATCTCTATTTTCAAGAATAGAGATGGAAAACTTCTTTGAGAGAGTAACCGCTATTATCTAAGTCAAAAGTGCTACTACTCCAAAAATATTTAGAAAAGCTATCTTTCAGCAGTACTCTACAATGGACCACTACTTTACAATGGACCACTTATGCTTTAAAAGTGCTACTGCTTCAAAAATAACACCTGGACCATAGGTGCTATAGTTATAAAATAGAATCCAAAACAACCACTGCTCTATAATAGACCAAATAGTTTTGTCTAAAGTATCATAATTTACTTATCAAATTGTATAAAAATCTAGAAAAATAATTTTTAATATAAGAATTAAAAACCCTAGATTGATGTATATACTACAAATAATGAAAATGCGTACTTTGGATTTAGAGAAGAGGAAGAAGAAATCGAAATTGATAGGAGAGTCTTTATTATTTGTTGTTCACCTCCACTAGCATTTAGAAAAGTTAGAATTAGTGAGACAATTGGGGAAAAAAAATAGTGAGATAGAGAGGGGGAAAAGAGAGAGAGAGAGAGAGAAGAAGGGGGAGTTTGATTAGAAAGAGAGGAAGTGCTAAGTCAAGAGGTCCAGCAATTAGAGAGAGAGAAGGAGAGAGTTTGATTAGAAAGAGTGGGGAAGTACCAAGTTGTAAGGTCCAATGATGAGTAAGGTCGGTTCAATCTCTATTGTCTCCATCTGCTTTTCCTTTTAGTCTTTTAGCGGGTTGTTCAATTTTTTTTTTTTTTGTTTTTCAATTCACTCCACCACAACTTTATGGTAACAAAATATTCATAAAATAAACTCTTCATTACATAAATGTTAATATTTATATTAAATCTAACTTTATCATTGTTATAGTTGGCATTGGCTAAAAAATAAAAAAATCTACACGAAAATTCAGTACTTTCTAAAAGGGGAATGGTAGGCTTAAATTTTTTAGTAAATTACATTTTTTTTTCTTAATTAAAACATTATTTGATTTTTGTAGAGTGAGTATAAAATATTTAATAGAATTATCAACAATTAATTTTAAAAAAAATTATAAATCAAAGTATATGTATATGTCTTCTAAGTTTATTTGTAAACGTTACTAATATTATATTTTTCAATAATGTTTAATAAATGTTATTGAATCATACACAAATCAGTAATGTTTGTAAAATCCGCAAATGTTACCAAATTTGAAAATTATTGTAGTGAAAACATTTTGGCTTTCTTTTATTTAAATAATTAGGTTTTTATTTCTTAATTTATCAAGTCTTAAAATCTAAAAAAAATCATAATTATTTAAAAAAAAAACCAAAATTCTTTTATTTGGTGAAAAAATTACGACAAAAATTATTGAATTAGAGTTTATGCATTTAATTTTAGTCATAAACGTAGCTAATAATATATTTTCTACAATGTTTAATAAACATGACTAAAGTACATTAGGATTAGTGATGTTTAAAAAATATACAAATGTCACCAAATATAAAAATTCCTATAGTGTAACGTTGACCATCACTTTAAGAACCACCTAAATGATTTTCTTGCTCCTCTAATAGTATTGTTCACTAGAGATTCACTAATCACTACTTAAATGCATGCTTAATGAACTAAATCTCATTTAGATCAAGCAAATCACACCTTATCTTAAACCAATCTTGATCTGTGACGTAAGAGCCCCTTAACTAAGATCTTCACGTGATTTTTAACCTAAAACTAATAAGAAAACAACTAGATTAGTAAAGGGTTTAATGGGTATTAAAGGAATAACATAGTAGATGAGGTTTAGAGGGTTTTTGTGAATGTTTTACCTTAGAGATTTTTAGAAAATTTGATATTGGAGGTCACTCTTGGTCATAGCATTATTTTGGGTGGGTAAAGGGCCCCGCCAGGCCGTCGTGGGGTAGGGGTGTTTATAAGGTAGTTTTGCTAGGGTTTAAGAGAAAAAGTGAGGGGTACCACTTGTGTTTAATGGGTTTATGCTTTTTAATGACATGTGTCTCCAAGTTAGGCATAATTGATGGTTTTATGTTTCTATTATTCCTACTCCACGTCAAACTTTAAAAAAAAAAAAATAACACATTAATTTTTTCTCTAAATTACCATTAGGAACTCAAGAATTTAGCTACTCTAATGAAACCAAGCTTAGGGATATTTTGGTTATTTTACCCAATTGACCTATAAATTTACATTTTTCTAAAAATTGATTCTATTTACCTAATTGAGATTTTAGAGCTATATTTAGGGTCTTTAAGCTAATTCGGGTGTAAATTCAATAAAATCGATTTCAATGGCAAAAAGGTCATTTAAATAAATTGTTTTCAAACTTTAAGAGACCATTCCCATTCATTAATAAATAACTCCAAATGACTTTAATTATGTTTTCTAATGATTTTGGGCATTAACTTGTAGTTAAATTGGTTCTAGTGGCAAAGTGATCATTTTATAAAATTGATCTCTAAACTCTAATTTTTCTTTTTTAATTGACTCCAAATAATTTTTTGATGATTTTACTAATCTAATCAGGGTCTTAGAATTTTTGTTTAAGAAGATAGGACTATTTTGGGACTAATTTTGATAAAACCAAGTTTAATGGTAAAAAGTTATTTGACAAAAATTTAACCCTAAATTTTGTAAATCCTCTCTTAATTGACTCTAAATTTATCTTTTTAATTTTATTGACCTTGTTTAGAACTCTAGGGTTTTTCTTTCAATTATGATGTCACCTTTCTTCACCAGGTCTCCAATGGTGAGATATATAATCTCAACATGTTTTAACCTAATCAAACTTCTCTTTCTCTTAGAAAAGAACATAGTTGTAATATTATCACAATATGTTAACAAAGGTCTAATGATGAACTCTACATCTAAAAGCTTAAAAATTAAATTATTTAACGAAATAGCTTGTGTCACGACTTCATAACATGCTACAAATTTTGTGTGCATAGTGGATGAATTTGTTAGACCTTACTTGACACTCTTCCATGAGATTGCTTATCTAACCAACATGAAAATATAAACTAAAGTAAATTTTAAATAATCCAGAAAACTCATAAAATTTAAATCAAAGTATCTAATCACTTCAAGTTGTTGAACCTTTTCAATCACTAACTTATGGTTTATCATAACCTATATTTCAAGACTTTCTTAGATGCAACCTAATGATCTTACCTAGGATTGGAGAGAAATCTACCCAAAACACTCACAACAAAAGCAAAATGATGTCTTATGCAAACTTGAGCATACATCAAACTACTAACATGACTAAAATAGGGTATACTTTTCATGGACTCTTTCAATGTCATTCTTCGTACGTTAAAGTATGCAAAGTTTATCTCCCCCAACAATTGGCACATCCATAAGATGACAAGTTTCCATGTTAAGCCTATTTATAACATGATCAATATTGGCTCCTAGAAAAATCCCCAAAAAAGCATAAGATCTATTATGATGAATCTGAATGCTTAAATCTTTCCTATCAAAATTCTTTGACAATAACTCTTTATTCTCATGCAATAAGTCAAATTATTGCTAGCTAACAATATATCATTAGCATACAATATAAGAAAGATAAATTTACTCCCACTCACCTTGAGATAAATGCATTAATCAATTTTGATCTGAATAAAGCCGTGAGAAGTAACAACCTCATTAAATTTGAAGTACCATTAGTGTGATGTTTGTTTAAGACCAAAAGGCTATTTTTCTATACCTCAAGATTCTAAGGCTTCTTTTTTTTTTTTTTTAATTTTCTTTGATTTCCTTGATGATGCATGTTCATACATCATTCAACATTTCTATTTTCAATATTATTAGAGCTTAAATTTTCTTAGTATCTAGACTTGTGGATC
Source organism: Laguncularia racemosa (assembly GCA_037954665.1). Classification (NCBI taxonomy): domain Eukaryota; kingdom Viridiplantae; phylum Streptophyta; class Magnoliopsida; order Myrtales; family Combretaceae; genus Laguncularia; species Laguncularia racemosa. The sequence continues at coordinate 310,245 of JBBMOL010000264.1, read as the reverse complement.
TTAGGATTATTATGTGATTGATTTCTAATATTCAATAATTTTTTAGATTTCTTTATTCATGAATGTGTTTTTTATATTGTTTAGATTAATATTTTTATAATATTATTTTATCTATTTGATATTATACATTAGGATTGAGAAATCCGATGCTTAATTAGATCTAGCATTTTGAAAAGAGTTAATGTAATCTTAGAGATAAGTTACATAATTATTCTAGAATTAATTAATTTTTAAAGGGAATTTACTATTTTACTATTATGAAAAGATTGAAAAAGGTATTTTTAATATTAGGGTTAATAAGCTTGAGAAAGTTATGAGACTAATTTCGAAATTCTCTTGATCAATGAAATTAAGAAGGATTTGTTTAGATACTAGTTTTGCTTGCAAAGTCAAGATATTAGTTTTTCTATTTCAAAGTTAATTATAATTTTTTTTGTTTTTTTGTCTTTCAATAAAATCTTATTTCATTAGTTAATATTTATTTATAAGTTTTAAATCAACCAATCTCTATAATTTGTTGATTAAATAATAAGGTGTAGGTTTGTATTAGTATTTGTAAGCCTTGTAGGTCGATATCCATATTTAATACACTATATTATAGAATTTGATAGGTATACTTGCCTTTCATCTATTCATCACATGCAATCAACAACATCAAGCTCTAAAAATTTAGCAATTATAAGCTCAACAATTATAATATGATGTGTGGGATAATACAACTTATACCCCTTAGAAGCTCATGATGGTCAATTTAGTAGCAACTAGTAGACCTAGAATAGGTAGTTTTTCTTTTCTTTCTTTCTTTTTCTTTTTTAAGGTGGGTTGTAAATCATCACCTCATTTGAGCAATCCTAAACACATAAATTATTTAAATTAGATTTCCCTTTGGCAAGCAAACTCATTTGCTACATGATGTCACTATGTGTGCCATAGTATTTACCACCATAACAGATCTTACGATTTTCAAAATTTTTAAGTGCATTAGACTTTTCATTTATCAAACAAATTTAATCATAATGGGAAAAGTCATCAATAAAATTAATAAATTACTTATTACCACACAATGTAGGAGAATAGGGTCCACTAATGTTGATGTGAATTATCTCTAAAAGGTCTAAACTGTGAGTTGCACCTTGTTTTTTAGTCTTAGTTAGTTTGCCCTTGGTACAATCAACATAAGAGAATGAAGAATACATGCTTTAATTCATCTTCCAAATTTTCTTTAGAGTTGTGACCTAAATGTTTGTGCTATAACCATAGTTGTTAAAATCGTTATTCTATCAATCTAATTTTATAAGTTTATGATTTTAGAATGAATTTTTAAGTTAACTTAGATATTAAATCATGTTTATATAAACTTATGGTAGAATCATGATTTTACACATAAACTCAGTAGAATCATGTGTTTTTAACCAATTTTACCAATTCTATCTGTTTAAGTTAATGGACTAGAAAATGAATAATATAACTAGACTTCCACAAGATTTAGATATCAATAGTACTTTAAAACACTTGCAATTCAAAGATATAGATATCATTGGTAATAGTACCAATAATATACCAATGTTGACAATGAAGATAACAATGTTGAAAGTCATGGTGATGATTATGGGGGAGATAGTGGCAATCTTCATAACTTATATTGTAGTGTATTTCATATTAATACAATTATTTATATTATAATTCTATGCATTAGTATAACAACTTAAACTAGATTGTTTGTACTACAAGTACATAACCTTCCACTGCTAGTACAACTAAAATCTATACTAAATTTTTTATTTTCCATCTTATATCTCAAGTTTTTAATGACTATTGTAAACATATCTAAACTTTTTTAATGCTATTTTACATTAGTTGTACAAACTTATATTTTTACATTTTAATTTTATTAATCCTCTTATAATTCTAGGTAGAATTACAAGTTTAACAATTTTGGCCAAAACATTGAAGTTTTTTCTTTAATCAAAGGTTGTTTAGAAACAACTCCCTTAACACTTAAAGAAAGTATGTCTTATAACCATAAAGAAAGTTGAGAATTGTTTTTACAATGTATATTTCTCACTCATGAAATCCTTGACTCTAACTATAAGTTTAAGTTCAATCGCTATGCACATGTGTAAGGTGAGTAGGTTTTCTATATAACTATTAGTAGACTCGTATTTATCTGCGAACGGGTTGATATATATGTGCATGTATGAACATGATGTGATTATGTTTGTCTATATGTGCTGTGAAAATGTTTGCAAATAATCATGTATGTGACATACGTACAAGGTGTACTTAAGTGTGCATTTGTGTTAGGGTCATGCTTGAAATGTATAGATACTATACCTGGTCGCTCTCTAGGGTTAGGCCCGATTTGGTTGGAATAATGTGTGTTTAGTGCTACGATATGCATTTGGTTACTGTTGGTTATTTGGTCAGAGCTATTTCAAGTCAGGTTTTCAAAAGCTTGGTTTTGCAAGGTAAAATGGTAGACTTATAAAACTAGGTTTTATTTTTATGAATATAGCATAACATTATTGCACAATACGTTGAGGGATCCTCTTCTCTAGCCATGCGCTCGGCTGCTAGGTGACTGTTGCTAGGCAGTAGGAGGGTCCTACTCCCCCTTCCTACATCTCCTTTGACCCACAAGGCTGGGCAAACTGTTGATACCAAACATGTCATGTGCATTAGTATACAGTAAAGGCATTTATATTACCATATGCTTGGTTATGGATTACGATCGGCTAGATAGGTTGTTGGTACTAGATATGTCACTTGCGTTTGTTCTGAAGCAGAACAAAACAATTTTGACACCTTCAATCGAATCAAAATTTAAACAGAGTATAGTCAAATAAGAATCCTGTAGTTCTTATATCGTTTCTGGGCATCAAATAATTTGCTTTATTTGGTCAAAGGTTGCATTTTATTTTAAGATAGGAGGTCAGTGAAATATAGACATTCATACCACAAACAAGATTAAGAAAAGGAATGTAGACTTGGCTACTGCTGTTCATTGAAGGAGCAGAAATATTCATAGTGCTGCAGATGGGTTGTGGCGGAGTGAACTCACCTTCCTCGTAAAAAATGTTGGCAGGGCGAATGCAGCCGAGTGCAACGGCAAGTGAACGTTGAAAGGCATTATATTAGTGAAGACACGTAAAACATCCATTACATTTTTCCCTATATGTCATTCTTTCCCATGATCTCCTCGGATTTAAAGAATTAGAACCTCTTCGGTGATAAGGTAGTAAAAAGCCCTAGAAAAGCAATGCATCAAATCAGAGCATTGAAAAGAGGACACAAGGAGTTCGAGCAGTGCAAGGATAGGAAATTCATAAGTTTAAAATCTTTTTGGTTACTGCAAGCAATTAAAATCTCAAGGAAGACATTCAGGCTGCATTTCCCGAGTTTCTTAGTCTCAGCTGCAAAATAACAAACTAACGTAAAACTAGCAAAATAGAAAGACCAAACCAACACGAGAAACTAACAAAGTCATTGAGGCAGTTGACAGGCTTCTATAATCGACTTGTATCACCGGCACACCAACAGTCTACAAAATCTATATTGACGTAAACTAAAAGTTAGCACAACTATGATTAAGCACTCCCATCGAAGATGCATTACGAGTTAACAGTGATAACCTCAGAATTGTTAAACCTAAGTTCTCTTCTATTCCTTGTGTCTCTTTCAGACTTCTCGATAGGATTTGATTGGATCGATGAAATCAACTGGTGGTCCCACAGTTAAGCATAATGTAAAACCAATGACCCCACTGTATACATAATACTCTATCCACATTACAAAATGACTAATTCAAAACGCATATTCCAAACGAGTCTAAGCAAGATTATTTCGTAAAATATATAAGAAAGCCATTAGCAGGTGTCCATGTTCTCCCTGTTGGGAAGAAATATAAAATTTATCAAGATATGAATTTTTGCGGTTCAACAAAGATATGTTTTTCATTCATTTTGTATTGTTTGAACATGCTAAAGATTGCAAAACTTAAAAAAATAATTCTGAAACTAAAAAATAAACTAGAATATTAACAAACCAAATTTTTATAATCTTATGTTATCTTAACTTATTTTAAATCAATTATTTAACACACTCCCCTTAATTCAAAATCACACACTCCTAACTTCATTATAAAGTGTTGATGTTTAGCTTTGGGAAGTGACTTTGTCAATATGTCAGCCATTTGTTCATTTTTGCTGCAAAAAATAAGATTAATCTTTCCATCAGCTACAACAAGCTTCCGTATGAAGTGATGCTTTATGTCTATATGCTTTGTTCTTCCATGGAATGTTGGGTTCTTGGGCATTGTAATTGCAGACCTATTGTCACATAGGATTTCCATAGCTTGCCTTGCTCAAAGTGAAAATCTACAAGAAGTTTTCTTAGCTACAACGCTTGACGTGCTGCTGCATTTGCTACTACATACTCTGCCTCCAAGGATGAAAGTGCTATGGTTTCTTGCTTCTTTGAACACCATGTTATTGCCTTTGATCCAAAGTTAAAAACGTTCCTTGATGTGCTCTTTCTATCATCCAAGCTACCTGCCCAATCACTATCCGAATATCCAAATAAATCAAAATCAAATGCTTTAGCATACCAAATGCCATGATTCACAGTTCTAGCTATATATCTAAGTATCCTCTTTGCTACACCAAAATGTTGCTTTGTTGGACTTTGCATAAATCTAGATACTACACGCACATAATATTCAATATCAGTTCTTGTATTTGTCAAGTAATTCAATCCTCCAACCAAGCTTTGAAATGTTCTTACATCAGCTTTTTTCGTTCCATCATCACGTTGCAACTTCTCGTTGATGTTCATTGGAGTTTCAGCTGTCTCACACGTGCTCATCTTGAATCTTTCAAATAAGTCTACTGCATACTTTTGTTGACAAACAAACATTCCATCTACACATTGCTTTACTTCCAACCCCCAAAAAATACTTTAACAAACCCAAATCAGTCATTTCAATGTTCTCCATCATACTTAATTTAAACCTTTCAATCAATGACTTTGAAGTCCCCATATAAATCACATCATCCACATACTAACATACTACTAGGAACTCACCTTCTTCTCCACATTTTAGATGAAGTGTAGGTTCATTTTCACTCATAGTAAACTTGTTCTTTTGAAAGAAGCCATCTATCTTGCTATACCAAGCACGAGGGCTTGCTTCAAACCATACAATGCCTTTCTCAACTTGTAGACTTTACTTTCACATCCTTGCTTGATAAATCCTTCAGGTTGTGAAACATACACTACTTCCTCTAACTCTCCATTCAAAAATGCAGATTTAACATCAAATTGATATACTGGCAATTGATGTTGAGAAGCTAAAGCTAACATTATCCTAATTGTTTCAAAACGAGCAACTGGAGAGAATACAACATCATAATCAATACTTGGTTGTTGCGAGTACCCTTTTGCAACTAGTCTTGCTTTGTGCTTTTGAATACTTCCATCCGCATTGAACTTGGTCTTAAACACCCACTTCAAACCAATGATATTTATGTCTTTAGGAGCATCAACAAGTTCCTAAGTTGAATTCCTCTCAATAGCTTCCAACTCTTCATTCATTGCTGATTTCCATTCTTCCTAAGCCACGGCTTCATCATAATAGTTGAGATTCGAAACATACAACATAAAGTTGCAAGTTTTATAGACTTTTCTTATGGACTTGAACTTCTTTATAGGTGACTCACTTGAAGAACAAGATATTGGCGAATGGTAGTCACTTGAATATGGACTATTGCATGATGGAGTAAATTCTGTAGATGGCGTTGTAACATCCATTGCAGCTATTGCATCTTCTTCCATTTCATTTGTCATAGGAACTGAAACAACTATTGCATCATTTATATTCCAATTCCACATTCCCTCTTCATTGAACTGAACATCTCGACTTACAATAACTTTTCCACTTATAGGATTGTACAATCGATAAGGTTTAGATTGTAAGCTAAATCTAAGGAAGATACACTTTTCAAATTTATCATCTAAATTAGAACGAGAATTCATAAGTACATATGATAAACATCCAAAAATTTTTAGATGACTTACTTGAGGCTTTCTTCCCGTCCATGCTTCATATGGAGTACAATTTGAAACAACCTTCGTGGTTGAGATATTCAATAAGTACACCGTAGTTACAATAGCTTCACTCCATAACTAATTACGAATTTCCTTTGTCTTTATCATGCTCCTTGCCATTTCAACCACTGTCCTATTCTTTCTTTTAGCCACACCATTTTATTGTGGTGTGTATGGAGTAGTAAGCTCCCTTTTAATTTCATGTTTACCATAGAAATTTATAAATTCTTTGGATAAGAATTCACCTCCTCTATCTATCCTCGGCACCTTTACACTTCTTCCACTTTGATTTTCTACTAGAGCTTTAAATTTCCTAAAGTTCTCAAAAGCTTCTAATTTAGACTTTAGGAAATACACCCAACTCGTGTGTATATGATCATCTATCATCAGTAGGAAGTAACAACTACCTCTTAATGACATCATGTTCATTGGTCCGCACAAATCAACATGTACTAAATCTAGACATCCTAATACTCTCCAGCATTTGCCAGCAGAAAAGGATCCGCGTCTTTGCTTCCCGCACACATAGCCTTCACAGAATGCAAGATTACCAACTTTGGGCAAGCCAAAGACCAACTCCTTTGCATTCAAGTACTTCAATCCATTTACATTCAAATGACCATACCACAGGTGCCATAGTTTGGTTTCATCACAGCTCTTAACCATGTTTGCTCTACTCACATCACTTACAACATTTAAGGGAAACATAAGGTTTTGAGTCATGTGCACTACTGATATCACTTGGCCTGATCTTTTATCATAGATTTTGCATGAATCTTCAGCAAACACCGTTGTGTAACCACTAGACATCAACTGTCCAACACTCAGCAAGTTGTGTGCTAAGTTGGGCACAAATTGCACATTGTGAAGAAGTCTTTCTTCTCCTTGAGCTGTCTTAATTGCAATTGTGCCTTTCCCTTCCACCTAAACTTGTTTATTGTCTCCAAGTCGAACTTCACTCTTTTATGTCTCATCAAGATTCTTGAACAAGGAGCATAGATTTGTCATGTGATTCAAACAACCGCTGTCAATGAACTAGACCTCCGGTGCTGCATTTGAAGCAACATATTGCGCTAAGAACAATTTGTTCTCGTCATCCACCTTCTCCGTGAAGTTTGCCACTTTCTGCCTCTCCCTTTGCTTATTCCAGCACTCAGCTTCCTTGTGTGCAAATTGTTTACAGTAGTGGCATTAGATCATACTCTTGGATTGACGCCAGTCGTTGTAGTGACCACGTCCCCTATTTCTGCCTCTACCAACACCACGAAATCCGCCCCTACTACATCCATGGCCTCTTCTAACATACTCCTCAACCTTTCCTTTAAAGATGGACTCCCCCTTCACTTGGAATGCCCTTTCATCGTCCTTTTTAGTAGGACGATTCAACTTATCCTCATGTGCAATTAGTGAACTCATCAGTTCATTAAAGGTGCAGATTGATAGATCCTTAGATTCCTCAATTGCAGCAACAACGTGATCAAAGTTCTTTGTTAAACGCCTTAGAACTTTCCTTACAATGACTTCATTACTAATCTCCTCTCTATATGTGTTCATCTTACTCACAATCTCGGAAACTCTAGCTAGATATGCTTGCATGGATTCCTTTTCAAGCATAGTTAAAACTTCAAAATTTCGATGGAGAGATTGCAATTTTACTTGGATTACCTTTTTGTTACCCAAGTACTCCTGTTTCAATGTTTCTTACACCTCTTTGGCTGTGTTCGCTGCTGTAATATGATGGAAAATTTCATCGTCCAAAGCTTGTTGTATGAAGAATAAGGCCTTTGCATCTTTCTTGTGATTTTCTTGCAATTGTGCATCAAGCTCTCCATTCCCTTCTACATAACCATTCTCTACAAAATCCCACAACTCTTTGGACCTAAAAAACGTCTTCATCTTCAAGCTCCAGAACTGATAATTTTGCCCTTTGAAGATCGGAATCAAAGAATGAGAGTACCCTCCGAAACCGTTGCTAGTTGCCATGTCTGATTGCTGATGTTTCCTTCGCGTTTTAGATGTTGTCATGAATGTAGGATTGAACCTGGAGCATTTTTGTACCATTTTTGGAAGCTCTAATACCACTTTTGTTAGGAAGAAATCTAAAATTTATCAAGATATGAATTTTTGAAACTTAACAAAGATATGTTTTTCATTAATATTTATATTGTTTGAACATGCTAAAGATTGCAAAACTTAAAAAAATAATTTTAAAACTAAAAAGATAAACTAGAATATTAACAAACCAAATCTTTGTAAACTTATGTTATCTTAACTTATTTTGAATCATTTATTTAACACTCCCACAAGCTGCTATAAAATGAAATATGTAAACCAAGTATGATAAGTCCTTAATGGGGTAAGAAAAATATAACATAAGATGCCTTTGCCTTCGTAGCAAGTGATCTTTGTAAACACTTTCTCACATCAATATTGTAAGAATCTTTAATTTGTTTTTGACCAAAAATGAAGATGAAGAACCTAGATTAAGATCAATCTTGTGTGCAGAAAGTCTAAACACAAGCAATTGTAATTCATATTCTTGAACTAAGTCTGATAATGTACTACTACTTCTCTTTATACTACTATATCAAAAAAATAACTAACCATTTTCAACTAATTTGACATATATATATGTATTTAATAAATTGTATATATAACTTCACAAAACAAACCCACCTACCCCTCCCCCTCCCTTCAAGGTAGAGCTTTGCATAGGCTTAACTTGGAACATGCAAGTAGTAGTTGAACTTTTGAAACTAATTTTGGAAGAAAATCAGCTAGTTGAGATTTGGAAGGAATGTGAACTATCTAAATAAAACCTTTAGCAACTTGGTCCCTTGTAAAATGAGAATTAATAGTGATGTGTTTAGTGCAACTATGAAAACAAGGATGATCAACTAGAAGTTGAGTAGACTTGTTGTCATAATATAGATCAATAGGCAAGGAAACCGGTACATGAAGGTTTTGAAGAATATAGGAAATCCAAAGTAATTCTTTAGTGGTTGATGGCATGCTGCAATATTCTACTTCTATTGAAGAAGTAGAAACTGTGTTTTGTTTCTTGGTCTTCTAAGATATAAGTGAACAACCAAGTAAAATACAATAGCTAGAAACCGATTTTCTATAAATAGGACATGCTCCCCAATCTGCATCTATAAATGTAGATAGATTAAAGGAATCTTTTAGAGGATAAAAAAGACTAATGTTAAGAGTTCCTTTTAAATACTTCAGAACATGATAAGCTGCCTAAAGATTACCAAAACATGGCTTGTCCAGAAATTGACTAAGATGATGAATGGCAAAGGGGAGATCAGGTCTAGTAAGTGTGAGATAAAGAAGTCTTCCAACAATTCTCCAATAGAGGGTTGGATTAGTAAGCATTTCTCTTGCATCAGAAGTCAGCTTCAAATTAAAAGGAAATGGAAACTAGAATGGTTTAGTTGTGGAAAGACTACAATCACATAATATATCTAGAATAAATTTCCCTTTGGTTCAAAAGAATTCCTTAAGAAGTTTGACAAAGTTCAATCCTAATGAAGAACCTAGCAAATCCAAGAACCTTAATGGTAAATTTCTAATCTAATAGCATCTTCAATTCTATAATGGATTGAGAATTTGTACTAATAATAAGCATGTTGTCAACATAGAGTAACACTACCAAGAATCCATCAGAAGACAAACAAGTAAATAGAGAATGATCATTGGGAGATTTTATAAATCCTTGTTGTATCAAGAAAGTCAAAATTTCCAAAATTCCATTGATGTGATGCCTGTTTGAGACAATATAAAGATCTTAGCAATTTGCAAACTTATCTTAGCCTTACCTTTTCATATCTTAGTGGAGGTAACATATATATATCCTTTCTAGAAATCCATGAAGAAATGTGTTGTTGATATTTACTTGAAAAGTAGGCCAGTTATTAATAGTAGCTACAACAATGAGTATTTGAATCATTCCTAGACGTGCAATAGGAGAAAAAGTACTATGATAATCTTCTCCTTTCACTTAAGTGTATCATTTAGCTACCAAGCGAGCCTTATAACACTCAACATTACCATTCAGAAGATATTTAATTTTTTTATACCCATTTACAACTGATAGCACTTTTTTGGGTGATAAATCTATCAATTCCCATGTTTGATTGAGTTCAAGAGCTTGTAACTCTTGTGACATAGCCTCAACCCATAAATTATCTTGTGATGCTTGAGAATAAGAAGTAGGTTCTTTAGTTAACACATTAGCCAATAAACTGACATAATCATTGGGATAAGAAACAAAAGTATTGAATGTAAACAAAGGATGTTGAATTAAAGGAAATGAATTTGGTTTTATAATGTTTGAAGAAATTCCTGATGGAAAAACACTATTGATAGAATGTACATAATCTTTTAACCATTGAGGTGCTAGTTGTTCCCTTGTAGATCGTTTACCAGGAATAGAAATTGAAGTAGAAGAATGGTTAAGATCAAATACATCAGGTGATTCTAATGCTAAAGGAGAATTAGAAATAGAATTATTGGGACTAGATGAGTTAGTAAGTTCTGAAGCTAAAGGAAAAGTAGAAACAGAGTTATGCAAATCAATATGTTCTTTAGGAAACAAAACATTTGGAAAAGAAGAAGCGGAGGAGTTACTATCCTTTATTGTTGTAGTAGAATCATTGAAAGGAAATTGGTTTTCAAAAAACACAACATCTCGGCTTATAATGATTTTTTGAGAATCTAAAGCATAGAACTTGTACACCTTTTGTGCATGTCCATATCTTAAGAAAACATACTTAATGCCTTTAGCATCAAATTTATGTTTGTGGGGTAAAACATTGGTTGCATAACTTCATAGAACGGCAACCCATTCTTCATAAATGATTATACAAAGGTAGCTTTCCAAACAAAACTTCATAGGATGTTTTCCAATTTAGTCTTTCCATAAGCATCCTGTTGATAAGATATGTGACTGTGAGGATGCAATCTCCCCAAAATTCTTTAGGTAAGTTTACATTTAATCTCATAGCTCAAGATGTTTTTTATGAGTGTCTATGTTTACATCCAAGAGTACTATTCTATTGAGGAATGTATAGTGAAGTTTTCTGATGAACAATCTCAAGTTCATTAAAGAAGATCTAACAATTTTTAGATGTATATTCTCCACGATTATCTATGCAAACAAACTTAGGTACAATATGGAAATGAGTTCCAACATAAGCAATAAAATGTTTAAGATGTGATAGAACTTGGTATTTATGATTCAATAGATTTGTCCAAGTGCCTCTAGACAAATCATTTACAATCATGAGGAAATAAGTTGCTCCCGAGTTCGAAACAACATGATATGGTCCCCATAAATTTATATGCAACAATTTAAAGTTGGATTTAGAGATAAACTCACTTTATGAGAAAGATAGTTTATAGCTTTTCGCTAATTGACATATATCACAAAAAAAAAAAAAAAACAAAAAATTCTACAAATTGAACTCTTTACAATTCTGTAAATGTTCCAATTTTGAAGGAGAAGTGTGTCCTAATCTTGCATGAAACAAATGCAAGTTTGAGATCATATTTTTTGATGAATTTAAACCTACAAAAACTAAAGATTTGGAAACTAATTATTTATTGTATTCTATAGAAAAAGAGGCTACAAAATCTAAAGGCCTGTTACAATATGTAGAAATCGAGTTTCATGTTTCGCTCTTCAAAGGATTACAACATCCAATGCCTTCAGATTGTAATATATATAGTGTAAAATCCTAAAAATTACGAAAAATCATATAAACAATTACATAAAATAAATAGAATAATAAATATCATTTTATTTTAATTTGTGATAATAATAGGTTTTAAAAATTTAAAACAGCTAAAAAGAACAATTTTTCCTACAAAAATAGAAGATGACGAACCCGTAAATACATAATTCAATATATTTGTCCAAATAGTTATTTTATTTTTTATTTTTTTCCTTTACTCTTTCTTTATTCTTTCTTTTTTTCTCTCTCTCTCTTTTTCCCCTTCTCTTTTCTCTCCTTCGGTTGCCTATGCTCCCCGGTCCCACGTCCAGCCCTCACCCCATCACTTCCTTCTTTTTCTTTTTCTTTCTTTTCTCCTTTATCCTTTCTTTTCCCTCTTTTCCCGAACGTCCCCTCCTACGCCGATCAGCCGCAATAGTAGTTAGATCAATCAGCTGCCTCCGTTACGTCGCCCATACCCGATCACATCCTCCGCCCTGTTGCTCCCTCATCGCTCACTTCATCCTCCATCCTTTTCCTTTCTTTTTCTTCTTCTCTCTTTTCCCTCTGGCCGCACCTTCTTCCCGTTTTCGTATCCTCCCTCCTAGACGCTGGTGGAACCTTATCCTCTATCCCCTTGTCCTTCTCTCCCTCGTTCACTCTCTCCATCACTCTTACTTCCCACTCCCAGTTTTACTTCGTATGTAAGTCCTATTCTACCCTTCCCTTTCCATTTTCTCCATCATCACAGCGTAGTAAAACGCTTAAAGCATATCGAACGAGCTCAATCGACTGGAACCCTTGCCAATCGTCGCCCTCGCCATCAGAGTTGACGACTCACAAGTTGCAACCCCTCGAGATTTGGCTTGTGCTTCCTAGGTTCGTTGGATGGTGCTGCCAGTTGGTGAATCACATGTACCCTCATTCGAAAGTCTCATCGCTCTTATGGCGTTGTGCTGTGTTTAGAGGACTGCCATGTGGGCGGCTTTTCTCATCGAAGTACTTCTGGTTCGGTGCTAATATGGCAAATGGCTATTGCTCCACTTAAGAATCAACACCCTGTAGTGGAGCCTAAGCCGCAGCTTGGTAATGGAAAGCTAGAAAATGGAGTAGAAGACAGCAGCAGTGAAGACAAAGATGATTCTGATTTAAGTGAGCTTTAGGAAGAATTGGCACCAAAGAATGCACTTGTTGCACTTGCTTATGATGATGGTCGTGTGCGATTATATGTAGCATCTTGGCTGGAAATGTTGACATGTAGTAAACCTCTACCAAGGGGCAGTGGCCGTGTTCAACTCTAGGACAGTAAACATAGCCCTCCTTTACATGCCTATTCTTCTCATAGGGGTGGTGTAAACACACTTACAACCGCTCCTAGCCACGATGGAGTGTTTTCTGCTGGTTTTGATGGTTATGAAGGACACAACCAGACCCAATTGGATGGGATCGATGTCAGAAATGGTTTGATTCATACTCTTGTATCCAGCTCACAACCACAAGCACGGAGACAGGAAGAGGCAACTGCAGGACCCTTGAGGTGCTGATGATACAGCAGGATCAAATCCCAATTGGTCGCATGGAAAACGGTTTTGTGAATCATGCGGAATTAGGCCCCTGGTCTGAGTCTAATCCACCTTCATAAAGCCTAGGTAACCTGTCCACTTGTTATGGCTATGGAAATACAATAGTGAAATGAAAGGCAAAAGTCAACCTTTGCCCCGTGCTTACCAGAATAACTTAAAGCTTCTTCATCCTAAACCACATGTGATATTTCCCTTAACTATGCATTAAACAAAGCCTATAACGTGTTCCTTAATGGCAACATAAAGAAAGCAATCTTGCCCATCTTCATCAAGGTTGATGTTAATAAAGATGTCAAAGCTCGGATCTCGAGTGTGTACCATTGCCTTGCAAAAGCACAATGATGAGCACAACATGGCTCATGTGAAGCCTTGATAGGAAGGGGAAAGAAAAGAAAAAGGGAAAAGGAGAAGGAAAGGGAAGAAAAGAGCAAAGAAATGAATAAGAAAGTAAATGTAGGAGAATGTGAGGTGTATACGAAGATGTGTGTGTATGTGTATGAAGAGGTGTAGGGTGAACAAATGTGTATGTGTGTGCGCGTAAATGAAGATGTGTATATGTGTATGTGTGATTAAAGGTGTGTGAGTTATGTAATGATGCATGTATGTGTGGGTGAAAGTATGTAGGGTGTAAGGTTGTGTATGTAAGTATGTGTAGTGGTGTGCGGAATGTAGAAGGATGTATGTGTGCGTATGTGCGGTGATGCATGATGTGTGTAAGGGTGTGTATGTAAGTGTGTGTGGTGGTGCGCGGAATATAGGAGGACATATGTGTGCGCATGTATATGAGATGGTGTGTGATGTATATGAAGGTGTGAGTATGTGTAAGAAGGAGGAACCATGTGTGTGTAATGCATGTGAGTATGTGCACATGTGTATATGGTTATGTAGTGTATGCGGAATGTGTGTATGTAGGATACTATGTGATGTGTGTGGAGGGAGTGTATGCATATGGATAGTATGTGGTAGATACGGTTTGTGTGTGTATGTGTGGATGCCATGTAGCGTGAGGGTATGTATGTGTATGGAAGATGTGGGATATGCGGAGTGTGTATGTATATGTATGGAAGGTGTATGGTGTGTGGTACTAGTATGTATGTAGATGGTGTGTGTAGAGTATGTAGCATGTATATATGTATAAGGAATGAGTGGTATGTATAGGTATGTATGTATGTATGTGAAATAGTATGTGATGTAAGGACATATATGTGTGTGTAAGTACAGAAGTTGAGGATGATGTATACGAGATATGTATGTATGAGTATGAGACGATGTGTAGAATGTGAATATGTATGTATGGGTATAAAAGGCAAATGTAGTGTGTGTATTGATGATGTAAGGTGTATATGGAGTATGAGAGTAAGTGTATGAGATGATGTATAATGTGGGTATGTGAGTATGGATATGGAAAGTGAGTAATGTGTGTAAAATATGTAGGCAAGTATGTATTGGTGGTGTGAAGTATATGTGGGGCATGTGTGTATGTGTGTGTTAGGGGTGTGGGAAGTGGAAGGAGTATGTGTGTATGTATGCACTAGTGATGTGTGTGTATGTATGCACACATGGACTTGAGGTGAAAAGAGGATAATAATGTTCAGTTGTCGGTGTGTGCAATTTGGTGTATGATATGTTTATGTGTATATATATATAGGTACGTACGTGGTGTGTGAAGTGTGTATGTATATGGATAAGAATATGTTGGTGTGCATGTGATGCATGGGAAAGGTTGGTGTATGTATGGTAATGGAAGCGATGATTTGTAAGAAGATATTAGAGACAATTGGATAAATAAAAGGTTCAAAGATGCTTCATGAACAAGAGAAGTGTCTATGATGGTATAGATGATGAAGGGAATAATTCAAGTAACATCCAAGATGATGGCTTAAGAGATATTTGTAATGAAATGGATTTCATAATGGAGTATTCAAAGGATGTCAAGGAAAATCATTCCTTTCGAAACCTTGTATTAGAATCATGTTGAAGAAGTGTTCAAAGTTCAAATCTTGTTTGCCCAAAGTTCCTTAAGAAGGAAACTTCACGACTTACCATCAAACACAAGATAAGTAGAGTACACATATTGGGTGCTAGAAGACTACTAAAGTTAAGTGGAGATGCAACCTTATATGATTGGGTTGAGGAAGCATCACAGAAAGATACTGATTTCAAGAGGAATGCCAAGAGGTTACTTGCTGGAATCACTCGACTCCAGCTAGGACTATGATAACCCTAAATAGGTGAGTGGGAAACTTAATGATATGCTACCTTATTATGTTGTATGTTAATTGTTATGCATGTTAAATTGTTGGCTTGTTGTATTTGCAATTGATGTGATTGTTGTTGAGTTGAGTTATGTAGTGGGGATTAATGAGTTAGGAAAGAAGTCGTAAAGAGTGTAGAGGAATGAATGGTCCGAGGGTATAGATGTCTTTACCTTAATGATAACACCTAATACCATATTGCTGGTGCTATTCCCATAAGCCTAACCTATGTTTTAAAAATTATTTTCTTCCAAAACAAACCAGAACATAGAAACTTAGCTTTTCCTTCTAGAGCTACCGAGTAGGTATGCTTAATTGGAATTGGGTCTATAAATATCTTTATGTATACATATTAGAGTTGGTTCCTGAATCTATATACGTATACTTAAACAACTTATTTTCCTATTATATTAAAAAAATACACTCATGAACCTAATCGTGCAAATCATGAGTGCAACATTGATTTTTACAACCTAACGATCATGTTTTCTTAGCCTCTTAAGTTCGTAAAGAAAAGTGTCTAGTAAATTATCTTTAAGTAAAGATGTGTCACGAATATATATACACACACACACACATATATATATATCATATACAAATGTCTTAAGGACATCGAAAGAGAAAACGGGATAACCTTATTAGCTCTCGAAAGTGAAAATGATAGAGCACTTGAGAAGTGCGATGATACAGAGGTGTCAAAGATGATGATTGTAAATCAACCTCGAGTGGTTGGTTTGACATGTAAGATAAATAAAACAAATGTGTCAGAGATGATGATTGTAAATCAACCCGAGTGGTTGACATTTAAAAGAAATGGCACAGAGAGGTGTCGAGATAATTTAATCTATTGTAAGATTAGATAAGTCTATGTCCACGGGGTTTGGGTTCAATGTCTATCCTGAGTGATAAGAAAGGCATGATCTGTGCTTGTTATGATGAGTGTGAAATGGAATGTTTGATGTTTACCTCTATGGTATGATCGAGAATTGATTTTTATTATATATGTCATTTGATCACTTTAAATTAATCAATTAAAGTAGGAAGTGGACAAGATTAAAACTTGACATGCATTTCCACGAGACATTGCATGAGATTGAAGGCCATCACTGCTACAAGATGCATCGGAAGTGATCAAGAAGATCGTTGTTCTATCAAGTGCGAACTAAGTGATTAGGGGATTGTCACGCCTTGACGGTTTTAAGTCCTGCCTGTTTTTAAGGGTTTTTCTTCGTTTGGTGTAGAGAGGCACAAGAGCATTCACTATTGAGTTAAAAAGAGATCATAATTAATAAAGTGATAAGATAAATAAACCGAGTAATGACCTAGGCACTGATGGTAGCTTCGGAATCCCCAACCCAAGGTCAAGGGGGGCGTAAACCTTAAACTTCATGTCGATTATCGGAAGACCATGTGAAATGCTGCATTCATATGGTTGCTCATGCATAGTATATGTTTGATAACTTGATTTGTAAATTTCTTGTGTGTACGTAGCATTGAAAGTGTTACCATCCCATTCGCTGAGCCATAGTGTGCTCACCCCTTCACAGACTCTTTTGTATGTAGCGATTACAAAAGTGTGGAATGGGATAAGATGTGAAGTGTTGAGAGTTTTGGAAGACCAAAATAACAAAGTAGGAATTATAAAGGATAGATTTACTTAGATGAAATGTTAGGACCCCCATGTGAATAAAATTTGAAATTAAGAAACCTATGGTTTGTCTTATTTTACTAATTGGTAGGGGATACCAATTCTCTACAATCATGGTTGACCGTGGGGTATGAAATCCATAGTTGTATTTTATTATCCAATTATATGTACTATGATTAGTTATAAATGAAATTATTTGTTTAGAGTCTTACGATCTCTAACTCATAAGACGATCGTCATGTAACGGGTGCACACGTGTCATGATGATTTTAGTGGAAACTTTTAGGCCTCCTTTCGGGGCTTGACATATAGGCCATTGCTTGGCTAAGTAGTAGCAACACTTTTTCAAGTTGTTAGGTCTTGAAACAGACATGAATTTTTGTCAAATTTAGCTAAGAGAGGTAAACATCCTAAGAGTTTTGGAACTAAGAGTAGATTGTGTTTGAAATTTGGTAATAGAAAAACATTTCAAAGGATTAAGGCTTCTATAATCTTAATAAAACCTATAATATTTACTGGTTTCCTAGTTCTATCAAGAAGGCTAACAAAAATAGGAGTAGATAAATGATGTTTGTCATGCAATAGATATTCAAAAGGAGTTATATGATCACTCGCACGTATGGCCACAATCCAAGAACCATTCCTATTATTCGAATCATCAAAGAAATTTATAGGTTTAGACATATCCACAAAGTGGACAAATGGATGATTCAAATCCTCTTGTTCTTGAACTTGCTTGTTCTTCATTATCCTCCACACCTCCTAACAAACACTATGAGCAACTTGTTAAACAATGTTCATCATTTTATCATCAACTACATGATCAAAAGGAATATTATGTCTAACAATCTTGTTCTGTTTCTCTATTACTAGATTCATGATAGACTTTGTATGTCCTTTCCTGGTCGAATTCTTTCTCCCTTTATACCATTTCTAGATATCCTATAAATTTAAAACACATCTCTATTGAATGTCCATCCAAATTACAATTCTTATAATGTAATTTCCCTTTCCTATTATCTTTCCTTACATTAAAGTTATTTCTGCCTACTACAAATATTGATACATCACTTTCATTTCCAATTGATGATGATACTTATTGTTGCTTTTCCACTTCAACACTAGATAAAATGCTCATCTCATTGCAAGCAAAGGCTTTCATGACAAAATCTAGTTCCTTACAAACTCATAAACCTTGGCTAAACCCATGAGAAATTACATTGGTTTCATTTGGGATTCATATCCAAAAAGTCATTCCTTCAACTTACACATACAATGTTCTAGTCTCCCCCAAGAACATGTTGGATATGGATTTAATGACTATAATTCTTCCCAATATCTTTTCAACTTTTGTAATATGTGGTCATAGTTTGATTCCCTTGTCTTGCATTCAGAATCTCGTGTTGGATTTGAAAAATCAGAGGTTCGTTCATTTTTCCATATTGTTTGCAAACTTCTTTCTACAATTCAACTGCAGATTGTGCATACACAAAGCTTTGGGATAATTCACTACTCACTATATTAAGTAGCCAATATTTGACCATATAATCGGATCTTGTCCATCGAACAAGAACATTTGAATCCACTTCCAGTTTAGAAATCGTTCCATCTATGAAACCCAATTTAAGTTTGCTATTAAAGCCATGCATATGGATCTGCTCCAAGCCAAAAAATTGCTTCCATTAAAGACGATACTCCCTATTATCATCCTAAGATTGTTAGATCTAGAGATGAATAAAAGGTCTATTATTGTAGGATTTGCCATGGTTTGGTTATGATTCATGACCGGTTTTGATGCAACCACAATCTAATATCCAATCTAAATGAACTTTGAGCAAGAGGATGTTACCCACTTTGATATCATGTAAGAATCTTTGATCTCTTCTTTACCAAGAATGAAGATGAAGAACCTAGATTAAGATCAATCTTGTGTGCAGAAAGTCCCTACACAAGCAATAATAATCCGTATTCTTGAACTGATGTAAAGGAACAAAACGAATTTTATAAAGTTGGTGTAGTAAAAAATGATATCAATCATTAGTCTAATAGTATACTAATACTTCTATTTATACTATTGTATTAGAAAACTAACTGTTTTCAACTAATTCGACTTATATATATATATATATATATATATTTAATAAAGTGTATATATAACTTCACAAATACAAATTAATTACTTTACCCAAAAGAAACAAAAATATCTCCTGTGACTTTTCAATCAAGAGAAGGTAAAAAAGATGAAAATTACAGGATTCTAACATTTTACCTTGGATAAGTTGGAACACTTGCCCATGCGTAACGAACAGATCCTTTAAATGTCTCCCGGCAGGCAGCAATCATTTCTTCTATAAGATGCTTGCGCAGCCACATACTCTCAGCCATGTTACATAAGACACCTCCAGGCGGTAATGCTTTTGCAATTGTCCCAAAAAGTGGCTTCTCCACAAGCTCCTGAGCTGGACCCCTAAGAAAGCCTCCATAAGCAAATTTTGGTTTGGCATAAAAGAAATTTTGCAATTTTGTGTACAAAGGTATATTATATTGCTCCAAGGATGGTTCTGATTCACTCAGAAACAATCAAAAAGTTGATAAGAAAATGAAATTTTGCATGATACGAAAGGAGTCATCACTAACCATTGTAACGTAAGTTAATTGAAAGAACAAAGGAAAACGAGAAGCCATCTCACCGAGGAAACATGAATATGAAACTAGGTACAGTGCAAGTGCATCTTCCAATGAAAGATGACATTCACCAGTTATTTTTACAATTAGAAACCGGGAACCATTTTTAAATTGGATGAACAACCTATTATGTGATTACACGGGAACAGAGTATCTCAAGACCATCATTAATTGGACAAGAACGTATTCTGTGATTACACGGGAACAGGGTATTCCGAGCACCATCAATATAACCAAATTATTGACATGTTGAAAACAAATCTGTGCATTTCCAATAAGTAGTGCGTAAAGAACCAAGCCAAATAAGCAGATGAAGACTTAAAAGCATATGTCCCATACGTAGTTGCCGATCGTGATGCTCAGCCAAACGAACTGCAAATGTTTTGGCAATTTCGTAGATTCAGGGTCCGTTACGTGAAGCGTTTGCAGATTTTATCGGAGGAAATTTTTTTATAATGTTTACATTATTAACTTTTTAAGTATAAAACAAAAGATTAGATTGTGTAAATTTTGTTAGAAGATTTTACAACAGGAATTTTAATATTAATATACCATATAAATAGAGAATAAAAAATTGAGAGTTAACTTATTTGTGGCCTTTTAAAACAATCTAAAAACCTATACCATATTAAATCTATATATTCCTACTGTTTTATGGAATTCATAATTTTTTTCTTTTTTCCTTTTTCTTTATTTAAAATATTATTACCATTAACATCCGCAACCGCATATTCAATTGAATGTCTATATAGTTTTTAAATATAAATTATAAAAAATTGCAAACATAACGAATATCTATTATAAGAACACAAAAATTTAAAAGAAAATAGTATAAATTAACAAAGTACGGACTTAAAATTGAAAATAAAGTAAATCACAACTAAGAGTTAGTCTTATATAGTTGAATTCTCAATCTTAAATAGCGGATGATAAGCTATACTTGTTTGGTTGGTTTTTTCTTTTAATATATATTTTTCTTATTTATTTATATTTGTTAATGGTATTTTGTAAGTGGGGTGCAAGCTAAATTGCAAATATTATAAATTTATATGATACTCTAAAATAAAAAACCTATAAATATAGATCGTTCATATTCAAAGTAGTTTCTACTATTGCTATAAGATCATCAGTATATTTGATAAGTGCATGTTATAAAAATTTCAAAATAGAACTTAACCTATAATACTTGATTTCCTTCCTCGAACCTCCTCGATAATAAAGAATTTGACATGTTTTTGGGTCCCATAAGTTTTAGTAATCGATATCAGCCTATAGCTTTCAACCAGTTACAGTGTGAACGTGTTAGGAAAAGATCCGATCTGTACTCTTCATCTTGCTTGTGCGATTAACAATTGAAACAAACAACAATTAATAATAATATGCGGAAATAAAAACAACCATCACCAAGGATTTACGTGGAAAACCCTAATTTGGGAAAAAACCATAGGACCGCCGCACACAAATTCTTCCACTATCAAAGTAATGGGTTACACATTTCTTCACTAGTCTCACTAGTGGATTACACAGTTTCACCACAAAGCCGGTAGATTAAATACAATGGATTTCCCTCTTTAGAACTCTTTCTAGGTTTAGGAATTACCCCTTTTGTGTTTTAGGTTTTCACTCTTGTGTTTTCGTCCTTCTTCACGCTTGTCTACAATGGAATACGACTATATATATAGTCCGAAAATAGACATCCGACTTAAGACTTATGCTGGCACAAAAGTTGGCGGCCTAAGTTTCAAGGCCGGTGGCATATAGTCGGCGGTCAACGAAGAGCAACAACAACGATTTGTTGTTCAAGGCCGGTAGCTTATATATTATAGGCCAACAGCATTCCAATCTAGACCTATGGCCTTGAGCCGGCTTAGGCCCTGTTTCGCTTGGTTTCATCAACTTTCTTCAAGCTTAACATTCTTTCATCCAAGTATACTACATATACTTAGGATACCCTCGGTATAAACCCATATGTGTTGAATCTATACCCCAATAAACTCCCCCTCCAACTCATATGGGGGGTTCCGTCACCCCTGCAATCTTTCTGCAGCAAATAATCTTCTCTTTAGGTAGAGCCTTCGTCGTCATATCTGACGCATTATCATTAGTGTGAATCTTCTCAAGCTTCAACTATTTAGACTCTAGCACATCCTTGATCCAATGATACCTAACATCAATGTGTTTTGACCTGGAGTGGAACACCAGATTCTTACTGAGATGTACAACACTCTAACTATCATAGCACAAGACTTCCTTGCAAGCTTCTATTACAACAATATACCTAGCCTCAGTAGTGGAAAGTGCAACACACTTCTGTAACTTTAATTGCCAGGACACTGCTCCCCCCTGCACAAGTAATTAGATAACCTGAAGTGGATTTCCTAGAATCCAAATCACCAGTCATGTCAACATCTAAAAACCCCTCTAATGCAAATTTATAGTCATTGCCAAACTGTAAACATAACCTGGAAGTGCCCCTAAGATATTTGAGAATCCACTTAACTGTTGTCCAGTGCTCTTTGCCTGGATTTGAGGGATAGTGACTCACCACACCTACAGCATGAGCAATGTTAGGCTTGATACACACCATGGCATACATAAGACTTCCCACTGCTGAAGCATATGGGACTTTCTTCATATCTTCCTTGTCTGCCTCACTCTTTGGACACTGAGTTGAACTTAGTTTGAAATGACCTGCAAGTGGAGAGCAGATAGCTTTTGCTTTGCTCATGTTGAATCTCTCTAACACCTTCTCAATATACCTTTGTGATAACCCCAATTTCTAGCTCTTCCTATCTCTAATAATCCTCATATCTAGAATTTGGCTAGTGGGTCCTAAGTTTTTCATGGAGAAAGACTTACTCATTGCAATCTTCAGTTCTTTGATCTGCTTGGTATCCCTGCCAATAATTAGCATATCATCTACATAAAGTAGCAATATAATAAACTCACCATTGGTTAACTTCTTAATAAAGACACAATGGTCTGTCACAGTCCTGATATAACCTTGATCAATCATGAAGGACTCAAACTTCTTGTACCACTGCTTTAAAGCTTGTTTCAGTCCATATAAAATTTTCTTCAGTTTGCAAATAAGATTCTCCTTCCCCTTGATCTTGAACCCTTTAGGCTGCTCCATATAAATCTTTTCCTCTAGATCACCATGAAGGAATGTTGTCTTCATATCCATCTACTCAACCTCTAGATTCATTCGAGCAGCAATGCTGAGCACAACCCTAATAGATGACATCTTCACCACTGGTGAGAAAATCTCTTCAAAATTGGCCCCCTTCTTCTGACTGAACCCCTTCACAACCAGCCTTGCCTTGTACCTTGGCTGTGAGCTACTTTCATCGGTCTTCAATCTGTACACCCATTTTTTTCTTAGAGGTCTCTTGCCCCAAGGTAGTTTAACTAGCTCATAGGTCTTGTTCCCATGAAAGGATTTAATTTCCTCTTACATGACTTTTACCCATTCTTTCTTTTTGTCATGAGTCATTGCTTCCTCATAACACTCAGGTTCTCCCCCATCAGTAATCATCACGTATTCATCTGGACTATACATCACTGATGGTCTTCTATCTCTAGAAGACTGATGGTCTTTCATCAATCTTCAATCTATACACCCATTTATTTCTTAGAGGTCTCTTGCCCTTAGGCAATTTAACTAGCTCATAGGTCTTGTTCTCATGCAAGGATTTCATTTTCTCTTGCATGGCTTTTACCCATTCTTTCTTCTTGTCATGAGTCATTGCTTCCTCATAACACTCAGATTCTCCCCCATTAGCAAACATCATGTTTTCATTTAGACTATACCTCACTGATGGTCTTTTATCTCTAGAAGATCTCCTCACCTCAGCCTGCTGCTGTGGCTCTTGTAACTCATTACCTATGTCCTCCATAGTTCTTCCATCAATAAGATCAGATAAAGGTGCAGGATCTACATTTGTAGGAATCTAACCTAAGGATGCTGGCTTCTCAGTCTTTTCCATATCTTCAATTGTCTGGTCTTCTATGAAAACCACATCTCCGCTCCTGATAATCTTTTTAACAACAGGATCCCACAATCTGTACCCATACTCATCATGTGCATATCCAAGGAAAATACATTGCTTGGAGTTAGCATCAAGCTTTGCTCTCTCATCCTTTGGAATGTGCACAAAAGCCCTATAAGCAAAAACTCGTAAGTGATTGTAAGAGATATCTTTACCTGTCCAGACCTCCTCTAGGATATCACCATCCAAAGCATATCAGGGAGAAAGATTTATCAAATCAACAACTGTTCTCACAGCTTCACCCAAAAATGACTTAGGCAACTTGGTTTGAGATAACATGCACTTCACTCTCTCAGTGATGGTGCGATTCATTCTTTCTACAACTCCATTCTACTATGGCGTCTTTGGAACTGTTTTCTCCAATTTTATCCCATGATCAACACAATACTATTTAAATGAGCCTCTATACTCCTCACCATTGTCAGCCTTGACACATATCAACTTCCTACTGATCTCATGCTCTACTCTAAAGTGAAACTATTTGAATACATTCAAAACCTAATCTTTGGACTTCAAAGCATATGTCCAAAGCTTCTTAGAGTGATCATCAATAAATGTAACAAAATACATTGTACCACCCATTGTCAAATCCTTCATATAACACACATCTATATGAACCAGATCTAATATATGAGTTTTTCTACTGGGTGTATTTCTTTGAAAACTAACTTTGTATTGTTTATTGACAAAACAGTCAGTACATGGTTTTAAAGAAGTACCTTTCAAATTTGGAAGAAGCTTCTTCTTCATAAGCATCTAGAGCCCCTTCTCACTCTTGTACCTAAGTCGTCTGTGCCACATCTCTACAGTAGCATCATCAATCAAGTTCAATTCACCTTTACTTAGCTTTGCTGGCATTAAGTAAAGTGTGTTATCCTTTCTTCCTTTTGCTACAATTAGAGACCCTTTGGTGAGCTTCCAACCAAGGTTGTCAAAATCACGATTTTACGTAGAATCGTCAGGGGGTCCGTAGAATCGGAACATAAAAACAGAACGTAAAAACGTAAGTTTTTATAACCTTTATAAAATAACCTTTAAATATTAAAAATTTACTTACAGTAGTCATTAAAAAATATAATAAATAATATAAATTAAAAATTTCAGCATAAAATTGGATCATAAATCACAATAAACGTCATAATATAGATAATCAAGCATAAGTTGTATAATATAAATAATCAACCATAAAAATAATCAACTAAAAGTCTCAATAAAAGTTATGAAATCATAAATCATATTACAAAACAAGAACTAAAATAAATCATCACAATTTCAACCATCTCTCTCATCCATATCATCATCATCATTTGCATCTTCATCATCTTCTTCTTCATCAATGTCAACATCATCATGAGGTGTACTGCTACCAATGATTTCCATATCCTTTAATTCCAAAATTTTTGAAGTTCCTATTTGCATTTCAACTTCAACATTATCAATATCATGAAGGTCCAAATCATTTGGGATTAGGGAATTACTGACAAGACCCTCCAAATTGACATAAGCACCAATTTCGTCCTCCTCCACATCATCTTTATCTTTATCCCCTAGACTTGGAAAGAAATGCAACACACCTTGACCTTCATTCTCATTTGATGAGTCAAACACATTTTCTTCTTCAACTATCCATTCATCATCAGATGAGAGATCTTCAACAGTGAAAGTAGAAGTGTCAGTGTCAGCAATGCATCTTTCTTTCCTATTTCTTAATTTCAAGTTATGCATTACAAAGACTAAATCATTCATCTTTTGTTAATGCAGCCTATTCCTCCTTTTGGTATGGACCTGAAAATGAAAAAGGTTATACATAACTTTATAAGATTCATAATCTTAATAAGCAATAAATAATAATATATATAATTGAATAAAAGAACTATTTGTATCGTACCATTTCAAATGCACTCCAATTTCGCTCACAACCTGAAGAACTACAAGTCAAACTTAAAACACGAATAGCAAACTTTTGTAGTTCTGGGCATTCATCTCCATATGAATCCCACCATTTAGCTGGAGCTTTTTTGTTTCTTGCTAACCTTGCAGCTTCAATGCCAAATAGTCCCTTAACATCCTTAAATCTTTCAAGCTGCAAATCAATCTTACACCTTTCTGTTGAATTAGAAACCATACGCTCTATGCAACCATATAATCTAATCTTAACATCGGCATCAACTTTAAAATCATCACTATAATGATAATGAGGATTTAAATAATAAGCTACAGCATGCAATGGTCTATGAAGTTGAAGCTCCCATCTCTTGTCAATAATCTTGAAGATAGGTTCATAACTACATTAAATAAATATGATTTCAATTTAGAAATGAAACTTTAAAATTAGCACTAAACAAAATATATATATTATATATATATATAGCTAACAAGTTACGATATTACCTTTTCTTCACATTGTTGAAGTTTGCTTTAATTTTCTGCTTAGCATGATCCATTTTTGGATAAATGAAACCCATAGCTGGTTGATCATTAGAATCCACTAATCTAAGCACTTAAATAAAGGGAAATGCAGCTTTAAGGCAAACAATAACATTCTTCCAAAACCACTTGTTGAATCCGCTTTCCATCACTTGTGGTCGAATACTTACATGATTTCCAATGACTAGAAGTGAACATCATCATCAATGCAGTTTTCAACTCACAAAGGCAACCTAATGTCAAATATGAAGTGGCAAAACGAGTTGCACCAGGTCTAATCAAGTCTCTCCCTTTAGTGTATCTTCTCAAAATTGAGATAAGTATAGTCCTGGAATAAATATATGTAGTAATTTGCCTTCCTTTTGCAATTATCCCCTGATGGATCTTCAAATTCTTCTCAAAGTCTTCCAAGATCAAATCGATGCAATGTGCAGCACAAGGTGTCCAATATAAGCATTTTCTCTTCTCCATCAATTTTTTTCCTGCTGCTTTATAATTTGCAGCATTATCTGTAATAACTTGTACAAAATTTTCCTCTCCAACCTTCTCCACAATATCATCTAACATTGCCAAAACTTTGTCGGTTGTCTTGGATACATCAGAAGCATCTATAGATGATAAGAAGATCGTTCCTTTAAGGCTATTAACTAAGAAATTGCATATGGAACGCCTCTTTCTATCAGTCCATGCATCAGACATAATAGAGCAACTTGTTTTTTTCCATTCAGCTTTGTAGTCATTAAGTAATTCCATTGTTCGAGCTACTTCTTTCTTCAAACAAGTCACCCTTAGCTCATGATAAGAAGGAGGTTTAAGCCCACATCCATATTGACCAACCACTTGAAGCATCTTCACAAACTCTGGATTTTTGACACAATTAAATGGAATTGCACTAGTATAGAAAAAACGAGCAATTTGTTGGCTACATTCTTCTCTCAAATCTTTCTTCATGAATTGGTTAATTGTACCTTGCATTGCTCGTGTTCCACTTTCACAAATTTTTTTTTTTTTTTGGTTTCAGAAAGAAGTCCATGCAATTCCTTTCTTTTTTGTTTATCCCTATTTGCTCCATCTCATCATCAGCATCATCAGAATCTTCAATGCCATGAATTTGCTTTATCTTCATTTCTGATAATTTTGCCGCTCTTAGCAGCATTGTTAACATTTCATTTTTTACATCATCCGGGACACTGGTGCATGGCTCTACATCTTTACGTGTACACCCCAAGTGATTCTTGAATCTGTAAATGCCTCCACTAACAACTTTATTACAATACTTACATTTAACTTTTTTCCCATTATTGTCTACATCAATTCCATGCCCCTAACCTACATCAGATCTACTTCCAAGTGAATTCTTTCTTTTCGAACTCTCTCTAGATGATTTGGAAGATGACATTTTAACTCAATCGATGCTTAAAATCCTATAAGAAAAAAAAAAGAAAAAGAAAAAAAGGAGTAAAGAGAGCTATGATAGAAAGTAGAAAACTAGAAACCATAAACTATAAAGTACTATTACATATTCACAAATTACATATATAAAGTAAATTTCTCATGCTCATGCTCATGTAAGATGTAACAAGTAATTACTAATTACAATTTACAACTAGAAGAGATAGCAAGAAAAATAACTATAAAAGTTTTCTTTAAATCATCATCAAGAAAAGGAAAGCAAAACATAAGGGGTAAGGGTAACAAGCTTTACATTCCATAAAGCTAGAAAAATGAGTATATTATAAATTTATAACTAAGTAATATAATCCCATTTCCAAATTATAACAATATAACTTAGCACACCACATGCTCAACCTAAACCCTCCAAATGCAACTTGTATGAAGGATTAAGTTTCTCCGGAATTGGATTTATTGATATTTAAGCACATAATACATTTGGATGGGATATCAACTTGGATTGAGATCGGATAAGATAAGAAAACACAAAGAAAAATGCTTTTTGGAAGGAATAGGGGAAGAGCACGGCCGTATGTTGAGCTTCGAAAATACACAGAAGTATACACAGTTGAACACACGGTTGAAGGCACGGCCGTGTGTTGAGTTTGGAAAATACACAGAAGTACACACGGTTGAACACATGGTTGAATGCACGACCGTGTGTTGAGCTTAGAAAATACACAGAAGTACACACGGTTGAAGGCACGGCCGTATATTGAGCTTGGAAAATACACATAATAGAAGTATACACGGTTAAGTACACGGTTGAAGGCACGGCCTTGAAAGCCATCAACCCATTCACAATCACAACTCACAAGCATAAAAATTCCCATGATACACTACATTACAACTGTACAAGTACAAGTATAGTCATACAAGTCATACCTAACACAAAAATCGTGTCTATGAAGATGGATCTCAACTCGTTGGCGGGTGGCCTGCTGCAAGAACGATCGCTGGTTCACTGCTCAGTATTCTTTGTCCTAATAGTATCAAGTATAAAATCAGCTCACTGCTCAGTGTGGAAGTGGATGCGGAACGAAGGATCGCTGGCTCGCTTCTCCTCTCTCGTCGTCGTCGTCGCTTTTCACCGTCTGGTCTGTCTCTCACTGTCTCTCTCTCTCTTCAACGTACACGAACAGCAGCAGCAGCAACGCAAGCCGGAAATTGCAAAGGATGTGCTGGGTTGCCGATTGGGCTAGGCTGGGTTGGGCTTAGATCCGATCCGAATGGATTTAAGCCTGCAATTGGGTAATTGTGTGGAATCAGTAAACACGTGTAGAATCGCGATTTTGAACGATTTTACTGTTCAAAATCGCGATTTTACTCCGATTTTGTAGGCGAGTTAACTAGGATTGTATATGTAAACTCGTAAAAACGTGGAAACGTACGAGTTGAACCGTGATTTTGACAACCTTGCTTCCAACTACTATCACCAAAGTAACTCTAAAAGCCTTCATCATCTAATTTGTCTACTAAGATCAGGTTCAGGCAGATATCTAATACAGGTCTCAAATCCTTGAGAATGAGTTTACACCCTGTATTAGTTTCCAAGATGATATTCCTAATGCTTGTAATCCTTGAGGTTTCATTATTTCTCATCCTAACATTGCCATAATTACCAGTAGTGTAAGATGAGAAAAACTCACCATGTGTTATTACATGAAAGGAGGCACCAGAATCAACTACCCAGTCACTGTCATGACCTGCAAGACTAATATAGCCCTCATCCCATGTAACCACTATCTCACCATCTGCTGCTGCAGTGGTGTCTTCATTTGAATCATCACCCTTTCCTTGCTTTTTCTTCCACAGTCTGCATTCCTTCTTGTAATGTCCTGGCTTGTCACAATAAAAACATTTAATGTTCTTTCTGCCCCTTGACTTGGATCTCCCCTTTGACTTATCTGCTCTGTCAGATTTATCATTCTTTCCTCTGTTCTTGCTTCTACCCCTCCTATCATACTTGTCTGTGACAAGTGCCTTAGAATCAAAACCAGTACCCAAATATTTCCTTTTGGCCTCTTCATTGATTAAACTATCCTTAACCATAGACAACATCAATGTTCCATTTAGAGCTGAATTACTAACCGATACTACAAGAGTTTCCTAACTCTCAGGTAATGAGCTCACCAATAGGAGTGCTTGGATCTTATCCTCAAGCACAAGCTTCATAGTAGTCAGTTGATTCACAAGTCCCTGAAAATCATTCAAATGCTCTGACATATTTGGGCCTTCCCTATATTTCATGTTAACTACCTTTCTTATCAAAGAAGTTTTATACAAAGCAGTTTGCCTCTCATACATCGACTCTAATTTCTTCCATAAAACATCAGCCCTAGTCTCCTGAGCAACATGATGATACACACTCTGATCAACCTACTGTCTAATATACCCTACAGTTTTCCTATGTAGTATCAACCACTTTGCATCAGATTTATCCTATAGCTTTGCAACATCACCACCTAAAGGCAAATACAAATCTTTGTAGTATAACATATCTTCCATCATCGACTTCTAGATAGAGTAATTAGAAGAATTAAGTTAATCATCATACCTGAAGATTCAGCCATGTCTGTGATTGAAAACACAAAACCCTAACTTCAATTTGTAGCAAAAACCCTAATTTTCTTTTTGAAACCTAGTGCTCTGAAACCACTTGTTAGGAAAAGATCCAATACGTACTCTTCCTCTTGCCTGTGCAATTAACAATTGAAACAAACAACAATCAATAATAATATGTAGAATAAAAACAATCAACACCAAGGATTTACGTAAAAAACCCCAATTTGGGGAAAAACCATGGGATTGCCGCACACAAATTCTTCCACTATCAAAGTAATGGGTTACACACTTCTTCACTAGTCTCATTAGTGGATTACATAGTCTCACCACAAAGCTGGTGGATCAAATACAATGGATTTCCCTCTCTAGAACTTTCTCTAGGTTTAGGAATTACCCCTTTTGTGTTTTAGGTTTTCACTCTTTTGTTTTCGTCCTTCTTCATGTTTGTCTACAATGGAATACGACTATATATATATAGTTCGAAAATAGATAGCCAACTTAGGACTTATGCTGGCATAAAGGCTGATGGCCTAACTCCAACGTCGGCGACCTATAGCCGATGTTCAACGAAGAGCAACAATAATGATTTGTTTTTCAAGGTTGGTAGCTTATATATTATAGGCTGGCGGTGGTCTAATCTAGGTCGGCGGCCTTGAGCCGACCTAAGCCCTGTTTTGCTTGGTTTCGTCAATTTTCTCAAAGCTTAACATTCTTTCATCCAAGTATACTACATATACTTAGGATACCCTTGATATAAACCCATATGTATTGGATCTATACCCCAACAGAAAGTAAACAAACCTCAAGTTGCATATACCCCACCAATAGCTGCCAGAGAGCTTCATGATGAAATCCGTGGATCCAATGTGATCTAATGCAATTGCATCAAAACTTTACATTCCTTAGTCAAATTGTATTGTGGCAATTGATGTTGGTTGTACAGGACAAATATCACCGAGGTTTCCACTAAATGCAAAATTGCTAGTTTCATAATATAAGGGATGTGAGGCATGTATATCTATTAAGTTTTATAATATAGTGAAATGAATATAGATATCATCCTATAGAAATTACGAGTATTAATATTAATATACATTTTATTTTTTAATTGATAAATCATAAATATTAATTAATCTAAAAACCACAACTAATTATTATTTACTAAACAAAAAACTCAATTCAAAGAAAGAAAAATAAAACATATTGCAATTAACTTTAGAATGGTAAGACAAGTATCATTATTATATGATATCAACAAAGATTATTCAAATTCATCTTTAATTTTATTATTCAAGAGAATTCCTAAATTAGTTCAATAACTTTGTTAAGTTTATCAACCCTAATCTTAAAAATACCAATTTGAATCTCTTCATAATAGAATATTTCAAAGTTTGTATTAAGAACAATAGATTCTCTAAAAATAATTGAATTAATTCCAAAAAAAAGTAATATAACTTATCTCTAAAATTACATAAATTTTCTTCAAATATGCTAGATCTAATTACACATCAAATTTCTCAATTATAATGTACAATATCGATTAGTTAGAATAATATCCTAGAAATATTAATTTAAACAAAATCAAGAACACATGTATAAATTAAGAAATTAATAAATTCATTGAAATAGCAATTAACCCAATCACAAAAAAATCTTAAGATTCACAAGTCTATATACTAAGAAAATTAAGCTCTAATCATATTAAAATAAGAAATCTTCAATGATAGAAAAGCATACATCATCAAATAAATGAAAAGAAAACCTTAATTCTTTTAGTAAAGAAATGTACTCTTCTACTCTCTCTAATGAAACCTTAAAACATATAAAAAAATGTCTTTTCAAAGTTATGAGGTCAATTCGCTCTTTTCCTTTATATACCAGGCTTCAAAAACTCTGTTTTTATGCTAATACACTATCTAACACAATCGTGCTTCAAGTCATGTTAATATCATTGAACAAATATTTCTGGAAACTGGAATTTACAGTTAACATGGTCGTTTAAGTTATGCTTTAAAATAATTATTTCCGAGAGATATACGACCAATAGACACAGTTGTGTCTTGCTTCATGTAGCTCTTGCCTTTTATTTCTTCAAACTTCAATTTTAACATGATTTGAATCTAATCATGTCAATTGTCCGTGTCTATTTTCAAAAACTTATAATTTCTTCAATTCAACACCAAATTGAATAAAAATTGATTCATTTTCTTCTTTTTTAATTTAATTATTCATTAAAGCCTTAAAATCAAAATATTACTCAATTAAAATTTAAATTATTCAAGAACAAAACAAAATAAAAAGAAAATATTTTAAATTTTATTTAATATATATCTAATTAAACATCTATCAATAAAAAAATTCACCACCACTCACGAGTCCCCTGTAGCTCCTCCCAACCAATCCACTTTTCGCTCCACGGAAGGTAGGTACCAGAACCCACCCACGGCCTTTAATTTGTTACGATCAAACTCAACCGAATTAAATAATTGAATTAATTTGATCACTTCTCATCTGCATAGAAAAATGAGGGGAATCTAGGTATATATATATATATATATATAAAAGTACCTAGATGAATGCAAGTTAAATATTAGAGTTATCTAGTATAGGTATTATTAAATTTTCAAAGGAAATATGGAACATGATATATATTTTTAAATACTTAAATGGCAAGTTTTAACTGATTTCATAGCTGATATTTTGAGATGGGGGCTAAAACTATGATAATATAGTAAGATTACGCATGTTCGAAATAAATAATTTACATGACCTGCAAGAGCAAAGAGAAGGATACTAAAGGCAACTCCTATCATTGTATATAGGATGGAATATCATGTTGCAGCTACATATGTCGGATAAATTCGAAAACTCCGCGGAAAGAATTGGCATATCACCACAAACTTGAGCCACGTTTTTAAACGAAAAGTTATTTACGTATTTGAAAATTTGAATTAAATTATGTTAAGAGATCAGTTTAATTGGTGCCTTGATCCATGGAAAAAAAAGAAGAAAACATTTAGATATAAAAATGAAATTATTTTAAATTCAACTTGTACACCGATGATTTTCAGAATGATTAAAAGCGATATTACTTAATTATTAATACTAAAATTCTGTAGCTAGAAATAGGAAGGTTAAATAAATAAATACGATACCTGAGGAAGAGGTAGAGATGCTAACATGGCCATTAAACGAGCTTCTGCACTGGATCTTCCCCTCCGAAGATAAAATTTGAGAATATTTAAATGAGGTTAACGAATTTCTAGTTTGTAAGGTTTTTTCTATTGGTGCAACTGGTTTTTAATAGGTCATTCATTCTAGGAATGCTTTAGGGTGAATACGTTTAATCTTGGAATCCCAATAAGCTCGAGGCCACAATCAAAAGGTGCCTTAATTATTATAATTTTATCAATTTCTATTTGTGGGATATCACATTCCCTTCCACTTATAAAATTGATGTTCACACTATTTTGTTACACAGATCTAAAAACATACACCAAGTATAAAGGATTCTAGAGGTGCTTCCTTATAGATTCAAGAGGTACCCCATACTATGGCATTTTATCTATGTGACACTAAGATTCTTCATTTTTAACTAATTCATTGCTCTAGTACCACCATGTAACGATCTAGAATTCCTTCCACCAACATATTGTTTGATTTGGCGCAATACATCATACAGTTTTGTCCCTTGATACAGTAGCTTCCTAAAGAGTTGCTCTTCTTGGGAGTATTCCAAGTCAAGTATGCTTAACTTCAGAGTTTCGACAAACTCCAAGCAACAACACTATAAGTTATTTCGATTATTAGAGTTCTATTACCTTTTATTTGAAGGATGTTACAAAGATGATATCATGGTTATTAAAATTATGAGTCAATTATACGGTTCCACGAGTTTATAATTTTTGATGATTTTCATAGTCAAAATAAATTGTTTAGGTATAAAATTTTGATAAAATTATGAGTTTAAGTGTACAATTTTAAGAGTTTTAGATTATATCATTTCTATACGGTTTTATACAATTTTATTGATTCTATACCCACAAATTTCAAGTAGAATCGCGAGTTTAACAACCATGGATGATGATATGACAAGGTATTTCAAAAATTGACAAATGCA
Organism: Laguncularia racemosa; assembly: GCA_037954665.1. Taxonomy (NCBI): domain Eukaryota; kingdom Viridiplantae; phylum Streptophyta; class Magnoliopsida; order Myrtales; family Combretaceae; genus Laguncularia; species Laguncularia racemosa. The sequence continues at coordinate 275,633 of JBBMOL010000264.1, read as the reverse complement.
ACCATTAATTTGTAACTTTGAAAGATTTTAGAGAAAAAAACTATAGAGGATCCAAAAGTTAATTTTTCTAAATATACAAATCATTAGCTAAGATTGTTTAGATCTTTGAAATACCTTATCAAATCATTATGATGTCATCTTCCTTATTACAATGTTAACCATCAATTACACATTATAGCATTTTAAGAAAATAATCTTAAAAAATTTTAGAGAAAATAATTTTATTAGATTTATAACCATCTCATACATATAGGTGTGAAAACATTGTTATTAAAAATGTACTAAAGATGCCCTATATGGAATCTTTCATATTCAAAACAAAACTACAGAATCAAAAACCTTAGTTCAACTTATTATGGTGTATAATTGTGTTACTATATGTTCACATGCTAAAAAATGTACAAAAATCATTTTTAAATAATTAATGCATCCATGGATTAGTTTTTTCTGTTCTAGTTATCCGTGTTTTTTTTTCTTTTTTCTTTTTTTCCAATTTTTCAATTGTATAAAATTAATTCGACTTTTTCTAAAAGTACTTTACTTTTATAAATGAATGTACATCCTAGGGTAGAAGTATTTAATTACCAAGTCTAAAGATTACTAGGATAGGCATTTAACTCAAAAATTATCAACTAATATTGCCTTAGTATTCTCTATCTTAACCATATATACTAGTCTCATCCCCTCTTACTCTCACCATCCAAGTGGTATTTTATTTACATCAAATATCACAACATCTCATCCCTAAATATGTAATGAGGACATCATATAATTAAAGGCGTGACACAAGACCTTTAGATTGAGTCAAATTCTTTTTCCGTTTCAACTCTCAATCTAGAGATTACCTTGGAAGCATGTAAACCCACTCGTTAAATCTCTTTTCTATAAATTGGGCCAAAATATGACGCAGCGCGGAAAGCGTAACGAAACAAATCCGAAATTGAATTGGTTTCACACAACAAAGAAACACTCTTTGATGCAAATCTGGTTGTGTACAACTTGGAAATTGGAGAAAATTCTCTCTCAAAGTGTATTCAAATATGATATTAAGACGTAACCCTAATCTATCTGACAAAAGAGTATTTATATGTCCCTGTAAAATATCTAAAAGGGAAAAATCTAAGCGTACACGTGGAATAAATAATAAAATACACGTCTATAAACAGTCACATACACGGCCGTGCCTCCAAGCCGTGTATGACTCTGTGAATGTTCCTGACCAAATACACGGTCATGTCCCTAGCCGTGTATGGAAGCCGTGCCTGCTTCTGTGGGATACCCTGATCGAATACACGGTCGTGATGCACGGTCGTGTATGGAGGCCGTGTATGACTCTGTGGAGAATTCTGATCGAATACACGGCTGTGATGCCCGACCGTGTATGGAGGTCGTGTGTCCCGTGTCTCTTGTATCTCCATCATTCTCCCCCACCAATGGAGAACTCGACCCCAAGTTCTCGTCCGGATATAAAGGCGTATCATCGGAATGAAAAGGTGATAAGTCCGCCACATTAAAAGTGCAGGAGATATTCATATCTTTCGGGAGTTGTACAACATATGCGTTGTCATTTATCTTATGTACAACTTCATAGGGACCGTACTTCCTAGGCTGAAGTTTCCCATATTTCCCTACAAGGAAACTCTCTTTTCGAAGGTAAACCATTACCTGATCGCCCACTGCAAAGAGCTTCTTCCGTCTATGCTTATCTACGTCCCCTTTGTATCGTGTATTGGACTCCGCTATCTTTCGCTTAACTTCCTCAGTAGTGGCTTGGTGTTGTTCCGCCATATGTTTAGCCGCCACATCACCCACCATGTCCTTGGGTAATTTGAGCAAGTCCAGCGCATGTTGTGGTGTTTTTGTGTATACCACCGAGAATGGAGACCTTCCAATAGTTCGGTGGACAAAACTATTGTAAGCGAATTCAGCCTGAGCCAATGCTTGATCCCACTGTCCCGGCTTCTCGCAGCAGATGCTTCTGATGAGGTTTCCGAGGGTCCTGTTAGTTACCTTGGTCTGACCATTGGTTTGAGGATGAGCGGTGCTGCTGTAATTCAGGGACGAATCAATCATATACCAGAGGGTCCTCCAAAAGTGACTAAGGAATTTGCTATCCCTATCAGATGTAATGGACTTTGGGACTCCATGCAACCGCACCACTTCCTTGAAGAACAGCCGCGCAATAGCCCGTGCATCGACGGTCTTCCTGTAGGGGATGAAGTGAGCCATCTTGGAAAACCTATCAACTACAACAAACACAGAGTCAACACCTCGTTGGGTACGAGGCAAACCCAGTATAAAGTCCATCGACAAATCCTCCCAAATGTTTGAAGGCACGGGAAGAAGAGTATATAGGCCAGTGTTTTGGGATTGCCCCTTAGACACCTGACAAATGTAGCACCTCTCTACAATCCGATACACATCCCTCCTTAACCGAGGCTAAAAGTATCTTTCGGTAACTGCGGCTAGGGTCTTATCTCTACCCATATGTCCCGCCAGTCCTCCACCATGCAAATCTCTAATAAGCTTTTCCCGCAAAGAAGATTCGGGAATGCACAGCTGGTTCCCTTTCATCAAGTACCCCTCATGTATATGATAGTCGCCACACGGTTCCCTGTTGGCACACTTAATCCAAGTGTCCTTAAAGTCGCTATCATTTTCATATAGTTCCTTTAAACTCTCAAAACCGACAATGTCCGCACTCAAATTAAGTAGGACATTCGCTCTTCTACTCAGGGCGTCCGCGACCTTGTTTTACACACCCGACTTATGCATCAACCTGAAAGGAAACCTCTGCAAGAACTCAATCCACCTGACGTGCATGTCCTTACTAATTCGGGTCTAACCACTTAAGTGTTTAAGAGCCTCACAATCCGAATACAAAATAAACTCTTTCCCGACCAAATAGTGCTCCCACACTTTAAGGGCCCTCACGGCATAGAATTCCTTATCATATGTAGACCAAGTCCTCCTTGCTTCGCACAATTTCTTACTGTAAAAGGCTATTGGTCTTCTCTCCTATGATAGTACTGCACCAACTCCGACCCCACTAGCGTCGCAATCCACCTCGAACAACTTCTCAAAGTCCGGTAGCGCTAGTACAGGTGCGCTACACAATCTCTGCTTCAAGTTCATGAAGCTCAATTCAGATTCTTCGCCCCATTGGAACTTTCCCTTCTTTAAGCATTCAGTTAGGGGGGGGCAGCAACAGTACTAAAATGCCTAATGAACCTTCTGTAGAAACTAGCTAGGCCGAGGAAACTTCTCAATTCTGTAACAGTTCTAGCAACATGCCACTCTCTAATCGCTTTCACCTTCTCATCATCCACCATCACTCCCTCACTACTAACCACAAACCCAAGGAACAACAGTCGCCTTGACATAAATGTGCACTTTTTAAGATTAGCGAACAACTTATTCACCTTTAGTACAGATAACACACACTTTAGATGCTCTAAATGTTCTTCTTCAAATTTACTGAATATTAGAATATCATCAAAGTACACAATAAGGAAACGGCCATTGAAAGGTTTCAATACCTGGTTCATTACCCTCATGAAGGTGCTCGGTGCGTTACTCAACCCAAATGGCATCACTAGCCACTCATACAGTCCCTCCTTGGTCTTAAACGTCGTCTTCCACTCATCTCCGGGACGGATTCAAATCTGGTGATATCCACTCCGTAAGTCTATCTTGGAGAAGATAGTAGAGCCACTCAAACGGTCCAACATATCCTCGATGCGGGGTATAGGGAATTTATACCCTATGGTAATCTTGTTGATAGCTCGGCTATCAACACACATCCTCCAACTCCCATCTTTCTTGGGAGTTAACAATGCTGGAACCGCACATGGACTTAGGTTATCCCGGATGAACCCTTTGTCCAAAAGCTCTTGGACCTTCTCTTGTAGAATCCCGGCTTCCTTGGGACTCATTCGGTAATACGGGAGGTTTAGGAGACTAGCCCTGAGCACCAGGTCTATCTGGTGTTGAATGTCCCTCAGAGGGGGTAGCCCCTCGAGTAGGTCGTCTGGAATCACTTCCCTAAACTCCTCAAGAAGATCCTTCACTGCCCCTGGCACTTCTCCACCCAGTTCCTCCCCTCCTTCGGTCACACCTTTCACGATGAGGGCATGCACCACTCGCGACTCCCTTAAGTCCTCCATCACTTCCTTCTCAGATTGAGTGACAGTTAAGAATGAGCGACTCTCAACCTTCTTTCCTTTAGCACGTCCCTCCGTCTTCAACGGCAACAAAGTGTACTTCACACCCTCCTTCTCTAACCTATAGACATCTTCTTTGCCCGCATGTTGCGCGTCCACGTTAAATTGCCATGGCCTCCCAAACAAGATGTGGGAAGCATCCATGTCTACAATGTCGCAGAATGCTTCATCGCAGTACTTCCCTATTGAGAAAGGTACCCTGCATCTCTCCTTAACTTCAATTTTCTCGGTGGCCTTGATCCATCCTATAGTGTATGGATTCGGGTGCTTCTCGATAAGCAGCTGCAGTTGTTTCACAACTTCCCTTCCTATGATGTTCTTGCAACTGTCGTTGTCTACTATTAACTCAAATAGCTTCCCCATGATAGTACACCGTGTGCGAAACAACTGGTGTCTCTGCGTGATCTCTTCTTGCTTCGGGGTGAGCATCATGCGCCGAATTACATATGTTGGCTCCGCTGTTTCTTCTTCTTCCTCATAATATTCTCCCTCTCCATCGGGCTCACAGCAGATCTCCTCATCATTTTCCCTATCAAAGATGTTGACGCTTTTCTTCGTTGGACATTCGTTTGACCAATGACCCGGTTGGTTGCATTGGAAACATTTGCCCAATATCGGTTTGGCATAGGGATTGTTCTGTCTTTGAGCTCCCTTCTACTCCATTGGCTTCTTCCCCTCACTTCTCTCTTCCCTCCTGGACATGTCCTCAGTTGGTTTATATGGTGTAGTCCTACTTTTCTCAAGTACAGTTCGACTGCCACCACCCATAACTCCGCCTACATATCCTTTCTGTCCTCCTCCAAATCTACTCCCTTGCTCCCGTAACACAAGTTTGGCTCGGAGAGCCAAGTTCTTTGCTTCTACGAGGGTTCTCACCATCGTAACCCCAATCTTGTCTTTAATTTGTAGTTTCAGTCCTTCTACATACCTTGCAACTTGCTGACCTTCGCTCTCCCTCAAATCATTCCGCTCTGCCAGCCTCATGAACTCCGCCGTATATTCATGCATGGAACGTTGTCCTTGGCGGCACAGCTGATATTGTTGGAACAATATTTGCTCATAATCCGGCAGGAGGAAATCATGTTGCAGCAACTGCTTCATACGATACCATGATCTCATCGGGTGCTTTCCTTCCCTCTGCCTCCTACTTTGCAACCTCTCCCACCATGCCGAAGCACCACTCTTCAACCTGCATGCCACCAGCCTTACACGACGGTCTTCGGGGATTTCCATGTAGTCGAAGAACCGGTCTACTTCCGCCAGCCAATCAAGGAAGCCTTTGATGTTGAGGCTGCCATCGAACCATGGAATATCAACCTTCAAACGGTAGTCTCCGCCATCCCCGTGATCATAACCCCCACGGTTCCTCCTGTAATCACCTTCTCTAGGGTGGTTTCCATGATGAGCCATCCGATGACCACCGCCTCTTCCACCACGCCTTCGCCGCGGCCTACTTCCGTACGTATCATCACTCTCTTCGCTAGACTCCTCACTCTCTACACATCCCCACCTGTTCTCAACAATAGGTCGGATTACGTGTCCCCCGAATTCCTCCACCGCACGTGGTGGATTCTTGCCAACGCCTCCAACCGTATTGGGGTCTACCACCAGAGCATCGAAACGCTCGATCAGTTCATCAAGGCGTCGTTCCATACGCCCGACCTTCTGATGCATTACGTCGAACTCTACCCTTGGAACCCATTGATGGTTCCCTTGAAACCTCGCATCTTGAACACCGTCAAGAACACGACCGCTATCATCGCCTTGATGAGTTGACATCTCCATAGGAAATAGCCTTGCTCTAATACCAACTGACGCAGCGTGGAAAGCGTAACGAAACAAATCCGAAATTGGATTAGTTTCACACAACAAAGAAATACTCTTTGATGCAAATCTGGTTGCACACAACCCGGAAATTGGAGAAAATTCTCTCTCAAAGTGTATTCAAATATGATAATAAGACGTAATCCTAATCTATCTGACAAAAGAGTATTTATATGTCCCCGTAAAATATCTAAAAGGGGAAAATCTAAGCGTACACGTGGAATAAATAATAAAATAGACGTCTATAAACTGTCACATACACGGTCGTGCCTCTAAGTCATGTATGTTTCTGGACATGCGACGAGCATAGTACACGGTCTCATACATGGCCGTGCCTCTAAGCCGTGTATGACTCTGTGAATGTTCCTGACCGAATACACGGTCATGTCCCTAGCCGTGTATGGAAGCCGTGCCTGCTTCTGTAGGATACCCCGATCGAATACACGGCCGTGATGCACGGTCGTGTATAGAGGCCGTGTATAACTCAAAAATTATCAACTAATATTGCCTTAGTATTCTCTATCTTAACCATATATACTAGTCTCATCCCCTCCTACTCTCACCATCCAAGTGGTATTTTATTTACATCAAATATCACAACATCTCATCCCTAAATATGTAATGAGGACATCGTATAATTAAAGGCGTGACACAAGACCCTTAGATTGAGTCAAATTCTTTTTCCGTTTCAACTCTCAATCTAGAGATTACCTTGGAAGCATGTAAACCCACTCCTTAAATCTCTTTTCTTTAAATTGGGTCAAAATAGGTCCATGGCTGATTCAGCCCGAATTGGTTCTAATACTATTTCTAATTTCTTGAATTAAAAGTAATTAATAATCAAATCGATAGATAACTAGTAATTTTTTTTAACTAATTAACCTAAAAATTTCTAAATAGTATTAACTTAACATTCACTATCTTAACTTATTTAATATTACTCATTATTTCCCACATTCAATTGCAACTTCATTTATGATTATGCAACTCAAACTTATGGTCGTAATCATTTGCAAAGGGAGAACAAACAAGGAAAAGGAAAGATATAAAGAGCGAAGGACGAAGAAAACTAACTCATTCCCGGTTTGCACTAGATCAATATTCATCATATCATATGATATAATGTCCTCGTCGCACATTTTTATGTAAAATCATCGTGACTTGACGGTGAGCTACGAAATATCAGCCTAAACACTGCGACAATTAGTGTGTTCTGGCAAAAAAAAAAAGAAAATAAAATGAGATGCATTACTACTACAGATTGTCATAAAATACAGCGATCTTACACTTGGAAGACAAGAATCAGATCTCTCTCTCTCTCTCTATTCTTTTCTTTGAATTAAATGTATTTCAATAAACAATTTGAAAACCTTTTTTTCATAATAGGTTTTATATAATAGATCTAAAAACGGCAATACTCTAAAAAAAGATTTTATCACCTCTCTTTTAATATGGCATCACATCAATGAAAATTAGCTGTCTATGGACATAAAAACCAATAAATCACAGCCACTTTGTTGTAGCGTGATTATGTCAATATATAAATTACAATTAAGGAAATAGGATATGCTGACAAAGAGTAGCAATGTCTTATATCGAGCCACATAGCTTGTTGATGGAGATAATCAATCTTTTAGCACATTTAGTTTATAGAATAGAATAAGGTAGAATTAGGAACTATAATTTCTAAAGAATAGAGTAAAAAAGTAATAGCTATTTTTTATATTGTGTTTGAAATATTATTAGTAGATTATGGAAATATGATGTAAAAGATCAAATAATAATTATTCCTTTCATTATTTAAATGTATTAAATAATAGATTTTGAAAGAGAGAGAGAAACCGCCATTATTACACATGCCTAACTACTTGAGGAACTCCCGATGCTCAAATAAGGATGACTGGTAAGCCCTCTCCGAAATATGGAAAAGCTGGTTCCATTCATGCGTGATATAAGTCCAATAAAGCAGTAGCTGGATGATATAACTCCGATCCTTCCAGAGTCTTTTCTACATTATTTAGTGAGGAAAACACTAAAGGAGTTCAGCTAAATTTAAGTCAGTAAAATAATTGAGATGCTTGGATCACGTAATGATGGTGGCTGCATCACTGTTAGTTGAGACAATTCTTTAGTGACTAAATGTAGTTCGCAAGTGTTAATATAATCGATGAACACGACCGGGGGGAAATCCAAACTGAAGTGTAAATTAAACCAAATTAAATTGAATATTCATATGCGGCAGCGGAAGTGAAATAAATCCTTTACATACCTCCAGCCATTGCAAAGCAAATAGGTGTCCTGTTCGGTGGAGAATAATGTTACGCCTCGGTTACGATTGGTGCTTCTAAACCTTAACTCACTCAATATAGATGGTGTATTTCTGTAGTGGTGAGCAGGATTAGGGACCCCGTAATACTCCTATTTATAACTCATTCCATCAATGAGTTGTTTTACAAAATTAGGAATTATTTGGAACATATCTTTCCTGATATAGTGGGATATATTACTATTCCTGATTTAGTGGGATTTATTGTTCCCGATTTAGTAGGATAATATTGTTCCTTTTATTATGGGATTCATAGACCATATTTAGAGGTTATTTGTTTCCAAGAACAAAGGAAACAGAATAACCAACATTCTCCCACTTGGTCCATGTATTCCATAATCTATCTTAATAAGAAACAAAATTCATGAATCATGGTGATAGGTTCTCTAATGACGAGTATTATCTCCCATGTATTACAATGCATTGTGCTTCTCAATCTTATAGAACTTGATGAATAAACCCGATGTTTATTCTAGGTCCAGACTTAATGATATTTCTCAAAATAAATGAATAAACAAATGTGTACACAAGGCTAAATGAGAAAACATCAACTGAATAAGAGTTTTATTAAAATTAAACATAATAAAAATTACATTATGGAACTAAGTCCCATTCTCATCACATGATCCTTAAAACTCTTTAGTTGCATGCCTTTAGTTAAAGGATCAGCTATCATTAACTCAGTGCTAATGTGCTCGATGACCACTTTCTTTTCCTTAACACGTTCTCTTATGGCTAAGTACTTGATGTCGATATGTTTACTTCGACTACCACTCTTATTGTTCTTAGCCATAAATACAGCAGCTGAATTATCACAGTACAATCTTAATGGCCTAGAAATAGAGTCGACAATACTAAGCCCAGATATAAAACTCTTTAACCATACACCATGTGAGGTAGCCTCAAAACAAGATATGAACTCGGCCTCCATCGTGCAAGTAGCAGTCAAGGTCTGCTTTGCACTTCTCCAAGATACGGCCCCACTGGCAAACATGAAAACATAACCAGATGTTGATTTACGTGAATCAACACAGCCAGCAAAATCCACATCGGAGTACCCAACAACCTCCAGATTATCGGTTCGTCTATATATGAGCATATAACTCTTTGTCCCTTGAAGGTACCTCATTACCTTCTTTGCAGCTCTCCAGTGGTCAATACCTGGGTTACTCTGATATCTTCCTAGTATCCCAACAGCAAATGCAATGTCAGGTCTGGTACAGACCTGAGCATACATCAGGCTTCCAACAGCTGAAGCATATGGGATGTTTCTCATTTGTTCCTGCTCAAGCTCATTTTTGGGACACTGACTTAAGCTGAATTTATCACCCTTTATAATGGGTGCTACACTTGGTGAACAATCTTTCATCCGAAATCTCTCTAAAACTTTATTGATATAGGTTTCTTGAGACAAGCCTAAAATTCCTTGAGATCTATCCCTATGGATCTTAATGCCAATGACATAAGATGCCTCACCCATATCCTTCATATCAAAGTTCTTTGAGAGAAATTGTTTCATCTCATATAGCAACCCCTTATTATTAGTTGCAAGTAAAATATCATCCACATATAGCACAAGAAAACAAATTTTACTCCCACTGACCTTTTGGTATATACATTGATCCATCATGTTTTCTTCAAAGCCAAATGAAGTGATGATATCATGAAATTTCAAATACCATTGACGGGAGGCTTGTTTTAATCCATATATGGATTTATTAAGCTTACAAACCAAGTGCTCACCTTCACTAGAAGAGAATCCTTCAGGTTGTTTCATGTAAACCTCTTCCTCTAGATCTCCATTAAGGAAAGCCGTTTTCACATCCATTTGGTGCAACTCCAAATCAAAGTGTGCAACCAAAGCCATCATTATACGAAGGGAATCTTTCTTAGACACAGGAGAAAATGTCTCTGTATAATCAATTCCTTCCCTTTGAGTGAATCCTTTAGCAACGAGTCTTGCTTTATATCTCTCAATGTTGCCTTGTGAGTCTTTCTTAGTTTTGAAGACCCATTTACATCCAATGGCTTTTACACCATCAGGCAACTTGACGAGATTCCAGACTCCGTTAGATGCCATTGAATCCATCTCATCTTTCATGGCATTATGCCACAAGTTCGAATCCTTAGAACTCATGGCCTGTGAAAACGATTCAGGATCATTTTCGGCTCCAATATTGTAGTCACATTCTTGTAGATATACAACATAGTCACTAGGAATTGCTGATTTCCTTACTCTAGTAGATCTTCTCAATGCTATATCAACATTCTCCTGAAGGGCAGGATCATATCGTTCAGCAGGCTGTTCAACAGCTTCGGGTATCTGTTGAACTTCAACATCTACTGAATCAGGATTGACAGCTTATGGTATCTCGGGGACTGAATTTTCAACACGCATTTGTGCTGGAGGCATGTTGTTAACAACAATCAGTCCACTGCCCGAAGTGTCATATTGGGCATCTGAATGGTCTTTCTCAAAACCAATGTCTTGAGATCGAACGCTCCCACTGATCAAGTCATTCTCAAGAAATTTTGCATTTCTTGATTCCACAAACCTAGTACTATGAGATGGACAATAAAATCTGTATCCCTTAGACCTTTCGGCATATCCTACAAAATACCCACTAATAGTCCTTGGGTCTAACTTCTTCTCATGTGGATTGTAGACTCTTACTTCAGACGGACATCCCCAAACGCGTACATGTTGTAAACTCGGTTTCCACCCTTTGAATAATTCAAATGGCGTCCCTTGGACAGCCTTGGTGGGAACTCAGTTTAATATGTACACAGCCGTTTTAAGAGCTTCATTCCATAAGAAGTTAGGAAGCTTGGAGTTTGCAAGCATACTCCGCACCATGTCCAATAATGTTCGGTTTCTCCTTTCGGCTACTCCATTCTAGTCTGGAGAGCCAGGTAAACTGTATTGGGCAGCAATCCCATTTTCTTGAAGAAACCTCGCAAATGGACCAGTCGCTCGTCCATTCTCTGTGTATCTACCATAGTATTCTCCGCCTCTATCAGATCTCACGATTTTAATATGTTTTCCACATTGTTTTTCTACTTCTGCTTTAAATACCTTAAAAGCATCTAATGCTTCATTCTTGTTATTAAGCAAGTAGAGATACATATATCATGAGTAATCATCTATAAAAGAGACAAAATACTTGTTACGGTACGCATCCATGTCTGGACTACAAATGTCTGTATGTATGATTTCCAATAATTCAGAACTCCTTTTGGCACCCTTTTTCGACTTGTTAGTTTGTTTTCCCTTAATACAACTTATACAAGTCTCAAAATCAGTAAAATCTAAAGCACTAAGTACCCCATCATTTACTAACCTCTTAATTCTATTAATGGAGATATGACCTAATCTCCGATGCCATAACATTGAGGAGTCCTCATTCATAACACATCGTTTAGTGCCAATCCTTTCATGAACATGCATAATAGTATGGTTATCATCATTTTGTAAACTAAGAAGAAAAAGACCATCAGACAAAGTACCACATCCAATAACATCAGATTTATAAAACAAATTAAATCCTAAGTCCGAAAAGTTAAAGGAATAACCATCTGATACAAGTCTGGAAACTGAAATTAAATTCCTAAAGTACCCAGGAATATAAAATGTCCTTTTCAATTGCAAAATGTAACCACTACTTAAAATTAAGCTCCACGTCCCAATAGCTTCCACATGTGAGGACATCTTATTGCCTGAATAGCTGCTACGCTCACTTCCCACTGGATTCCGCAGGTTTCTTAAATCCTGCAATGAATTGGTCACATGGATTGTAGAACCAGAATCAATCCACCATGTGTTATGATTAACATCAATCATATTGGTTTCATAACAAACAAGTGAAAGTTGAGTACCTTTCTTATCAAGCCACTGCATGAACTTGGTGCACTGTTTCTTCATGTGCCTTTTCTTTTTACAGAAAAAGCACACAGCTTCCTTCTTAATGTCCTTTATGGGAGGGATTTTCCCTTTCCCTTTGTCCTTGGCTTGATCCCTCCTTTTGCTCTTCCCATGAGTAGTAAAGTTCACATTCTCTTTTTCCTTTTCCTCCATAATTAGTCTGCCCTCTTCCTGAACACACATGGTTAATAATTCATTGATTGACCATTTATCCTTATGTGTGTTATAGGATATCTTAAATGGGCCATACTGTTGAGGTAAAGTGCAAAGAATGTAGTGAACAAGGAAGGATTCTGATAACTCAACCTCCAATGCCTTCAATTGGGCCGCAATATCCCTCATGCGCATGATATGATCACGCACACCCTTAACATTGGTGAGTCTTAGAGTTGAAAGCTCTATAATTAGGGTGCTGGCCATTGCCTTGTCTGAAGTAGCAAATTGCTCATCAATGGCCTTCAGCAGATCTTGGACCTTTTGATATTGCTCGACAGAGCCCCTGATACCAGCAGAAATTTTAGTCTTTATGAACATAACTGATAGGCGATTGGATCGCTCCCATTTTTCATAAAGACTTATTGCATTTGGAGTGCTGGTTTCTGTTACTATAGGGGGCTCTTCTTTCCTTATAGCATAATCAATGTCCATCCATCCCAAATGAAGGAGAACCCTCTCCTTCCAAAACCTTATAGTTATCCCCTTTGAGCTCGGGAACATCACATCGCATATCAGAAAAATTGACAGGTTGAATTGCTGCAATAATTAAATGAACATGCTCAAAAGTCGAGGCTAATCAATATATAACATGCTTTTACCAATGTAAAAACATAAAAAATTATGAATCTAGTGACATAAAACTTGCCTGTAGGCTAAAGTTCTAATTCAATTAGATTCTACTTAAGACTTATTGTCATGATAGAATGTGAATCTAGTGACATAAAACTTGCCTGTGGGCAAAAGTTCTAATTCAATTAGATTCTACTTAAGACTTATTATCATGATAAAATGTGAATCTAGTGACATAAAACTTGCCTGTGAGCTAAAGTTCTAATTCAATTAGATTCCACTTAAGACTTATTATCATGATAGAATGTGAATCTAGTGACATAAAACTTGCCTGTGGGCTAAAGTTCTAATTCAATTAGATTCATATTAAGACTTACAATAATACTATCAAATTATGTTCCCTTTTCTAATTCCTGTGGGTAAATTAGAAAATATAATTTGATATTTTGTCAACACAATATTTATTATCAATATGTGATCCTAAATAATCCTTAATATATAATTTTAATCAATTAAGGATGCTGTGGCTACTCCCTAATCATTTAAAATTATATGGATCACTTAATCATTAACTAAATCCTTAGGGAATTAGAAAAGGGAACATAATTTGATATTTTGTCAACACAATATTTATTATCAATATGTGATCCTAAATAATCCTTAATATATAATTTTAATCAATTAAGGATGCTATGGCTACTCCCTAATCATTTAAAATTATATGGATCACTTAATCATTAACTAAATCCTTAGGCTAAGAGGTACCGCCAGGAGGCACGGCCGTGTCTCCAGTCAGATACTCTTCTAAAAACACACACGGTTCAAGGCACGGCTCAAGGCATGGCTGTGTGTTACAACAAATATGTTTCCAGAAGCTCACACGGCCAAAGGCACATTTCCAAGCACGGCCATGTTACAACAGTTATGCTTCCAGAAGCTGACATGGCCAAAGGCACGGCTCCAGGCACGGCCGTGTTACAACAGTTATGCTTCTAGAAGCTGACACGGCCAAAGGCACGGCTCCAGGAACGGCCGTGTTACAACAGTTATGCTTCCAGAAGCTGACACGGCCAGAGGCATAGCTCTAGGAACTGCCGTCCGTGTTATAACAGTTATGCTTCCAGAAGCTAACACGGCTAGAGGCACGGCCGTGTTATAATAGTTATGCCACGTGTGTATTAAAAAACCATAAGCAATATACTATGAATATATTTCTAACATTCTTATATTGTCTAATCAACATTTCAAGTATAATTGCAAACCATAAATTATGCACTTAATATAACATAAGTATGCAATATCACAAATTAAGTTCATAGCATGCTAAAGGAATTAATTCCCTTTAATAAATTTCATTCATTGACAAATGCAAATAATTTTAATATAAAATTATTCTGCTAAACGTCATACTTACACCTTGCAACAACAAGTACATGAGAAATAAAATTTCATCACTTAACGATTTCTAATCACAAGAAAATTAAAAACACCGCTAAGCAAACAAATAAAAACCAAAGCTAAACTCCACAGAATTCAATAGGGCAAGGCAGAGGTGTCAGGGGCTCTGATACCAAATGTTGAAACTAGCATATAGAAAACTTAATCATATGCGGCAGCGGAAGTGAAATAAATCTTTTACATACCTCCAGCCATTGCAAAGCAAATAGGTATCATGTTCGGTGGAGAATAATGTTACGCCTCGGTTACGGTTGGTGCTTCTAAACCTTAACTCACTCAATATAGATGGTGTATTTCTGTAGTGGTGAGCAGGATTAGGGACCCCGTAATACTCTTATTTATAACTCATTCCATCAATGAGTTGTTTCACAAAATTAAGAATTATTTGAAACATATCTTTTCTGATATAGTAGGATATATTATTATTCCTGATTTAGTGGGATTTATTGTTCGCGATTTAGTAGGATAATATTGTTCCTTTTATTATGGGATTCATGGACCATATTTAGAGGTTATTTATTTCCAAAAACAAAGGAAACAGAATAACCAACAGAAAACACTAAAGGAGTTCAGCTAAATTTAAGTCAGTAAAATAATTGAGATGCTTGGATCACGTAATGATGGTGGCGGCATCACTGTTAGTTGAGACAATTCTTTAGTGACTAAATGTAGTTCGCAAGTGTTAATATAATCGATGAACACGACCGGGGGGAAATCCAAACTGAAGTGTAAATTAAACCAAATTAAATTGAATATTCAATTTATTTTATTATATTCAGTTCAATTTACCTGTTAAGGCTACTTACTCTTTAAGACCTAGCTAAAATAAGGGAGTTAGATCGGACACCCATCGAATCATGGATGAGTGGATTTGAACTAATAATTGCGTATTTGGTTTAATTTTTGTTTCGATTTTGTTGAAAAAAGGTGAAATATATTATTATTATTATTATTATACGTTAATCTTGATGTATCTGTCCTTTTCCCCTCATCCATTGAGCTCTTCAAGGTATTCCCAAATGATGACGCTTCCACCGGCCATTTACTTGATATTTTCTTGAAGTTTCGTTTATTTATTTTGCAAAATTCCCATTTTACGATTATATTTTAGCTATTTTCGAGTCACTTTCATTATAGCATGGATATATTTTATACTATATGCACACTGTGCTTTAACATGCTCCAAATTTTTATTTTTTTTTCGTCTTATAGGTTGATTGGTTTACCTCTACAATCTTGTTATATGTTAAAGCTTGCTTTTTGCGTTTTTGATATATAATGGACTGAAACTCCTAATTCATATTTTTATTGGAATTAAACTATTTATATCATCTATTTTGAAAAACAACTTTACGTGGTCATTTCAATCAACTTTTATGACCTTGTCATAAAGTTTGAACTCAAGAAGAGCAAATTAGCTTGAGCCCTAATTACTAGACTTTTGTACTTTAGACTTTTATGCGAAGGATATAACAACCCTATTTTAGACTTTTGTCACTTTCATTATCTTAATACTTTTACATAATAAAGTCATGTATAAATTAAAGATATGAATTCAATAAATTTAATTAACTAACCCATATTGAGATATGGGATCTACTTAGTCTGTATGAATTCAAAATATAAACTTAATGAATTTGATTAACTAACCATTATCAAGATATGGGCTTTATTTAGACTTGCACGCTTTAAATTGAATTTGATCTCAATGGTGCTTTGATTAGTGGAACAACATATAAATAATAAAAAGAAAACAAATATATATATATCTTTAGTTCAACAACATATCGTAATGGAAACTCGTAGCTAAACACACTAGCCAGAATCAAGATGACTGATGATGACTCGGGATAGACCCGAACGATCTACAAACTCTTTACAAAATTAAGTTACTTTTGCTTTTCCGCTTCTTTCTAGCAACATACTTTCTAAATGCACCAGTGATCACGTTTGCAGCCCACTCTTCCTTATAAGATTCAAAGAGCCTTCCATATTTGGTAAATATAGTAGCAAAGTCATTATATGATAGAGCAAATGCTTCAACTCTTGTCTGGGATTGGACGGTTTGTGTTGCGAGGGGAAGTTTTGGTAAGGGGGACCCAAGGGCTCTTAAAAGCAACTCTTTCCCGAAAGAATCATCCTTCTTAAGTTCCTCCGCAGGCAATCCCTCTTTCAAATCGTTGTTATTGTATGCTAAAACGTTACCTTGTACTATATGGATCATTTTGAAGATTGGATATCCCTCCATATAAATGTTGGTTCCTGCTTGAAATACCACTGCACTTACTCGTTCTCGCAATTCTTCCTTTATTTTGCCATCTAGCTCCTCAAATTCTTTCACCTTAATTTATGAGCATGATGTTAGAGCACATTAATAAAGTCCACTATCCGCAATAAATTTTAGATTCATGGCCATTAGAACTAAACTTTAAATCTGTTAGATTTGATACGATTTTACATTTATCGGTTAATAGAAATCACCTTATAGAACAATGTTTTGCAAAAATGTGCCTTTAACTTCTTCTTGAGCTCCCGTGGAATATTATTGAGCAAGCTTTCGAGATTAACTTTACTCTCTTCAATCCAGTTAGGATGTTGATACATAATGATTTCTTTCCTTAAATGCTTGGGAAGACTAACGAATGGTGGCCATGATGTTAACTCTCGTCTTTTCTCCATCCATTTCACCAATAACGTAGGCGTCGTTGTGATTGTCTGAACGTTGTAAAGAAAAGCATGGCTTAATATACGAGAGGTATCGGGTTTTCTTTTTTTTCATATATTATTGTAGAATATAAGGTCAACCCATATAACCAATTTATTAACATGTTAAAACAAACCTGTATTCTTCCAAGAGCTACAGTAAGTATGAACAAGCTGATTAGGCATAACACGATTGCACCGATTGAGTCCCCTATGTAGTCACCGACCTCGATGTTTTGCCCGAAGGAACTGCATATAATCCGGGGGTTATCTTAGAAAGAAAAATAATAATAATCCAGTAAATGTGGTTAAGCTGTTTTTTTTTTTTCCTTCGCCGAGGAATAGCATATATTTTGGCAAGCACGTTGTGGTAAAGATGGAACTACATTATTGTTTAGAACTTGTAATCTATGTTCTGCAGTGGTGGCAGCAAGTAAGTTGACGAATTAATTACTGATATAACGTTTGAGGCTTGAACTAAAGATTGGATAATTTAAATTTTATTAGAATATTTTATCATTCCAAAATTTTTATCGATTTGCTTATTTAATAGTAGAAACTAGGCTCGAGAAGTTTCCGAAATGGATGAGATCATAGTTAACCATGTATCCATTGGCCAAAAAAATAATAATAATAATAATAAAGTAAAGAAAAAACAACCCTGTATCCTTCCTATCAGTACAAATTACAAAGAATTGAGATTTGGCACTTACATGTCAACCCTTAATATCATTTTGGAATTTAGATTTTATAAATGCCACATGTTTTAAGTTGTTTGGGGAACCTATAAGTTTCTTTTTTCTTTTTTCTTTTTTCTTTTTTACTTTTTCCGTCTAAAATAATTTAACCATTAATAATTGAAATTGTGATATTCAAATTGAAAATCGATACAACTTTCCTGTGAGAACAACACAAATTCAATATTAATTAACATTAGATTCATTTTTTTAAATATGATAAAAGCCTTATATTAAACTCTAATGGAATTTATAATATAGGAATTAGATGAATTTTGATTTCGTTAGGTAATTTAAACGCATATTTATATTCTGAATTTTTTACTCATGCTGTAAGTAATTTTTTTTTAAATATTATAATTTAAACAATTAAATAAGACCTTTAATACATATGACAATCCAACCCGACATTCATATAAATTCTAACCAACTCAGCTTACCTAGGGACGAGGAAACTATCTGGATAAACCAAGCCACGCCAGAGGATGACTTCCCCCTACCTCATATTGATGTTCTAGTGGACAACACTGCGGGAAACCATCTTTTCTCATTCATGGACGGTTTCTCAGGATACAATCAAATAAAAATGGCTGAAGAAGATAAAACTAAAACAACTTTCATCACAACATGGGGGACTTTCTGTTACAAAGTCATGCCCTTCGGTTTAAAAAACGTCGGGGCAATGTATTAGAGAGCCATGGTCACAATACTTCACGACATGATGCATCGAGAGGTTAAAGTACATGTTGATGACATGATAGCCAAATCCAAAGAGGGAGAAAGCCATATAGATATCCTGAGAAAATTGTTTAAACGACTGAGAAAATTCCAGCTCAAGTTAAACCCAGAAAAATATACTTTTGGGGTTACAACGGGGAAATTGTTAGGGTTCATCATAAGCCAGGAAGGCATTAAGATTGACCCTGACAAGGTAAAGTCCATATTAGAGTTACCTTCCCCACGCTCCGTTAAAGAAGTAAGAAGTTTGCTGGGAAGATTAAATTATATAGCTCGTTTTATCTCACAACTCACCGACAAATGCCGGCTACTATTCCGTCTGTTGAAGAAGAACGCCGCAATGGAATGGGACGACGAATGTGAAGAAGCATTTAGGACAATCAAAGACTATCTTATAAAACCCCCGATCTTGATAGTCCCGAAACAAGGAAAACCCTTATTCTTATACCTCACTATACTCCCTGAATCTATGGGATGTGTGCTGGGGCAGAAAGATGAAGAGGGAAGAGAACGTCCCATATATTATTTGAGCAAGAAGTTCACAGATGGGGAACAAAGGTACTCAGAGGTGGAGAAGACGTGTTATGCTCTAATTTGGGTCATGCATCGACTAAGGCAATACACCCTTTACTACCATATTGAGTTGTTGACAAGACATGATCCCTTGAAATACTTGGCAGAGAAGCCAACTTTGATGGGGAGAATCTCTAAATGGCAAATGCTTCTATCCGAGTTTGACATTACGTACATAAATCAGAACTCAATAAAGGGGCAAGCCTTAGCCGATCAGTTGGCCGAACACCCTGCCGAGACAGATTCCCAAGAACTATAAGTCCAATTCCCGGACGAGAACATACTAACAGTGGAAGATATACCGGTAGAAGACTCTGGGAGAGAGCAAAATGCTAAGTGGAAACTGTTTTTCGACAGAGCTGCCAACGTATTCGGTTGTGGAGTTGGGGCAGTATTGATATCCCCGGACGACATGCAATTCCCGGCAGCGACAAGACTTACATTTCCCTATACCAATAATATCGTGGAATATGAAGCATGTATTCTTGGCCTCAAGATAGCCTGCTAAATGGGAATCCGCGAATTACAAGTATACGGGGATTCATCGCTCATCATACTACAAACAAGAGGGGAATACAAGACTAAAGACCCCAAACTGGTACCGTACCATCAATGCTTGATAAAGCTAATTGAAGAATTCAAGGCAATCACTTTCACACACATCCCGAGAACTCGGAATCAGTTCGCAGATGCACTAGCCACACTAGCATCTATGATCCAGATAACAAGCGGAGCCGAAGTTCAACCGATGAAAATAGACATCGAAAGTCGACCCGCTTATTGTTTAACAATTGAAAAGATATAAGATGACAAGCCCTGGTATCATGACATCAAGACCTTCCTCCAAGAAGGTAGGTACCCCGAAATGGCTAGCAAGAATGACCAAAGAACACTCAGAAGGTTAGCAAGTCATTTCCTATTAAGTGGGTCTGTTCTCTACAAAAGATCATTTGATGCCACCTTGTTAAGATGTGTGGACAAAAATGAAGCATGCGAGCTGATGAAGGAAGTACATGAAGGAATATGTGGACCTCATATGAATGGCTACATGTTAGCCCGAAAAATCATGAGGTTAGGGTATTACTGGTTAACCATGGAATCGGATTGCATAAAGTATGTCAAGCACTGTCATTTGTGTCAAGTATACGCAAACCGGATAAATGCTCCACCCAACGAGCTACATTTGTTATCGGCACCATGGCCTTTCTCCATGTGGGGAATCGACGTAATAGGCCCAATCACTCCAACGGCATCCAATGGCCATAGATTTATACTGGTAGCAATTGACTACTTCACCAAATGGGTAAAAGCGTCATCGTATACCAATGTCACAAAAGGGATAATAGTCCGTTTCTTAAAAAGGGGACATAATAGCCCGATATGGAGTTCCTGAGTCAATCATCACCGACAACGGTGCTAATCTCAACAATAAATCGATGACAGGTTTATGTCAACAATTCCATATAAGCCACAGAAATTCAACTCCCTACCGACCTCAAATGAACGGGGCAGTAGAAGCAGCTAACAAAAATATCAAGAAGATCATGGAGAAAATGACAACAACTTACAAAGATTGGCACGAAATGTTGCCGTTTGCTCTCATGGCTTATAGGACTTCAATAAGAACATCTACAAGAGCTACCCCTTACTCATTGGTATATGGTACAGAAGCAGTGCTACTAGTGGAAGTCGAAATACCATCATTCAGAATCTTGTCAGAAACTCAATTAACAGAATCAGATTGGGTAAAGAAAAGGCTTAATCAGCTGAACTTGATTGATGAAAGAAGACTTACCGCACTTTGTCATGGTCAGTGTTACCAACAGAGGATAGCCCAGGCATTTAACAAGAAGATGAGACCTCGGTACTTCAAAGAGGGGGATCTGGTACTAAGAAAGGTTCTCCCGAACGCCCAAGACTCTAGAGGAAAATTCACTCCAAACTATGAAGGCCCTTATGTGGTGAAAAAGGTGTTGTCAGGTGGTGCTTTGATATTGACTCAGATGGATGGTCCCGAGTTGAGAGACCCCGTTAACTCAGATGCTGTAAAGATGTACTATCCTTAGGCAAGGGAATTGAAATTTTTCCAATGTTAACGAAAGCTAATGTTCGGTATAAATTTTGTTGAGTCAAGTTTTTACTGTTTACAAGCAAAGTGAATATCCCTGAATGGTCAATAATCCCAATCAATTCTCAGATATGCCAAACACGTTACCCACCATTTCACCTATGAAAAAAATAATAATAAACACTAAAATGATAATGAATCTTAATGCAATTTGTGATGTAATTTTATCTACTCCTAAGCATTAAAACTTAGTGCATTAGTAGGATAACATCACCATCGAATGAGCCATGTGCAGAAAGAAATGAAGCACATCAAGATTTTCAATCCCGTGTCAAGATAAGAAGAAAAGAAGCAGAAGTAAACCAACACGAAGGTTCAGTTGTTTGGTTGCTATCCACGATAAACTGGCAAGCATATTAAAATAAATAACTATCATCACATTATGAAAGGCATCATACCATTTAGCTCAGTAGAAAGCATATTCAAAGGTAAAAGATGGGTCAGCCATAGTAGGGCACCCGTCTAGTCATTCCCTTTTAATAGGGTGGTCAGCCCAATATGGGCACTTCCCTAAACATCATCTCTTAAGGTTAGCTCACGGGAGACACCGTTTTGAGATGTCAGTTCTATCTTAGGTTAGTCAGCCCATAGGGGGCACTTTCCTAAAACCTTGTTCTCATGGTTAGCCCATAGGGGGCACTTTTTGAGACAAGTCCAATTCAAGGTTAGTTAGCCCATAGGGGGCACTTTCCTAAAAACTTTGTCCTCATGGTTAGCCCATAGGGGGCACTTTTTGCGGCAAATCCCAATCTAGGTTAGTCAGCCCATAGGGGGCACTTTCCTAAAACCTTGTTCTCATGGTCAGCCCATAGGGGGCACTTTTTGAGACAAGTCCAATTCAAGGTTAGTCAACCCATAGGGGGCACTTTCCTAAAACCTTGTTCTCATGGTCAGCCCATAGGGGGAACTTTTTGAGACAAGTCCAATTCAAGGTTAATCAGCCCATAGGGGGCACTTTCCTAAAACTTTGTCCTCACGGTTAGCCCATAGGGGGCACTTTTTGAGGCAAATTTCCAATCTAGGTTAGTCAGCCCATAGGGGGCACTTTCCTAAAACCTTGTTCTCGTGGTCAGCCTATAGGGGGCACTTTTTGAGACAAGTCCAATTTAAGGATAGTCAACCCATAGGGGGCACTTTCCTAAAACTTTATCCTCACGGTTAGCCCATAGGGGGCACTTTTTGAGGAAAATTTCCAATCTAGGTTAGTCAGCCCATAGGGGGCACTTTCCTAAAACCTTGTTCTCATGGTCAGCGCATAGGGGGAACTTTTTAAGACAAGTCCAATTCAAGGTTAGTCAGCTCATAGGGGGCACTTTCCTAAAACTTTATTCTCATGGTTAGCTTATAGGGGGCACTTTTTGAGGCAAAATCCAATTCCAGGTTAGTTAGCCCATAGGGGGCACTTTCCTAAAAACTTAATCCTCATGGTTAGCCCATAGGGGACACTTTTTGAGGCATTTTATCAAAGGTTAGTCAGCCCATGAAGGGCATTTTCCTAGATTCTCCCGATTAGTCAGCTCTCGGGGCACTTTTTGGGAATATTCTTCCAAACAGCTGCTAGTCTAACAAGACGCTTCTGTCGACAGGTAGCCAGCTCATAAGGGCGCTTCCTAAGTAAATTTTCTTTTCAAGGTTGCAAGTCTGATAAGACGCTTCCTATCATCATTTCTCATACATTCCTACACAATGCTTGAGATGTGTCCTGTCGCCAATTAGTTAGCCCATAAAGCACTTTTTGGAGAGGATATTACCTCGAATTGTTATGAACATCTTTAATTATAGGATTATCAGCTCTTGGGGCATTTTCTTACCAAAAACTCATTTAGGAGGCCAAAAATGGTGTCTTTTGTTTATCTTTGTAGTTAAGTTTTCCAAACTTTACCACAAAGAGGGGCAGTTGTAAACTCTCCATTTTTGCCCTAGGAATCAATAATCATCATTAATAATCAATTTTCAATTCTTCCTAATTTTTTCCAATTTTTCTCTAATTTACCATAAATAATAAAAATATTCAAAAAATAAAAATAAATAGGAAAACACCTCAATTTTGAAAAATGATTTCAAAAATAGCAATAATAAAAAAAAATTTACAAAATTTGGAATTTTCAAAAAATACAAAAAAAAAATAGAAAAATCGCATTGCATATATGCAATTTGCGAAATAAGAAAAATCAGGAAAATAGGCTAGCTCAGCTGGTCCGGACCGTGGGCTAAGGCGCGCGCAGGGGGGCTCAGTCAGGGGTTCGAATCACGAGGGAAGTAGTTTCCGCGTTTTGCAAATTTTTCATTTACCCAGGACACGTGGCAGCATTTGATTGGCTGGAAGAAACGCACGCGCCCGGCACATGATCGTCTCCTACCTCGAGCCCGAGATCGCCGGCGGAAGGAAAAATTCGTATTTCGGCCGTTTTGATTCGATTTTTTGCACAAATCCAACAGATCTTCAACGGAAATAAGATAAACATTATCTAATTGGAATCAAATCGCAACAAATCAATGGATTGACACGAATCGGAGTTGTTTTTTTTTAACCGTCGAGCCGATTTTCTTCGATCGGAGGAAATCCGAGCTTATCCAGCTCGATTCGAAGTGCCTATAAATAGAGGAGGAGGGGAGGAAGCCAAAACACATATCAGAATTGAGAGAAAGCAAGGGAAGAGTGCAAATCGGAGAGCATCGGAGGAGACCCAAAACCGCGAAGCACCGACCGGAGTTGAACCACCACCAGAAGGCGATCTAGGAGCAAACCACCGCCACCATTGGACTCAACACCCTCGAGAAGCTAGGATTCGACACCTCACCCATTGCAAAAGGCCACCGGAACGCCGTGAACGAGCATTCTCCGCCGCCGTGTCCGACCGATTCGACCCGACCGACTCGACCCGCGCTCCGACTCGGATCTAGTTAAGCCGGATTTTCCGGATTTTATTTTTTTTTTTATTTTTTTTTTTGTTTATTTATTTTATTCCGAATTAATTTATTATTTGTTATTATTTATTAATTTGTTAGTTATTTATTTATTATTTATTATTTATTATTTATGTTTTATTTCCATAAGTAGAAAATGTAGAAATTAGGTTTTTTTTAGGAAATAAAAATGTAGATAAAAATAAAAAGAAAAAATATAATAAAAATGTAGAAAATAATAAAAATATTAGAAAAAAGAATAATAAAACTTTAAAATAAGATAGATAATAACTTAGGATAAAAATTTTAACAAAAATTCACAAAATCATAAAAAATCAATAAAAATCATAGAAAAATAATAAAACTATAAAAAATCATGAAACCTTAGAAAAATCATAAAATTGTAGAAGAATAAGAGAAAAATCATAAAAATTAACAAGAATTAACAAAAAGTTAATTATAAAAATCATAAAAATGAGTTTTAGCACTTAGAAAAAAATCATTTTCTACAAATAAATCCAAAATTGATGTTTTCCCTTAAAAATCATTTTCAAAATAAAATCAAAGCTTAGGCTTAGAAATTTTTTAGAAAAAAAAATCCTAAAAATGGTAAGAACGTAAACCAAAAGAGATTTCATAAATTAAAATTCACCAAACCAATTTAAGATTTTCAGAAAAGCGAACTACGACTTGTTTGATCTTGATTAGCAGGTACGTAGGCACCTATTTGGGTCAACGCATAAAATGAATAAAAACTCCTTTTTCTTGAAATAATTCAAAAACATAATAAAAAGTAACGGAAACAAAATAGAAACACATTCTAAAGATGAACAATTTTAGGAGATTAGGTAGTAACCGCAAAGGTTTTAATAGGTTAGCCTCCGGACTTAGAAACTCTGGTTTTCCCTTTTCCTCTTTTCACAAAAACGAGAGGAGGAAATAACGACGACTAGTAGTCCAAATTAAGACTAATCCGCTCCTTTAGTCTTAATTCAATTTTCCCAACAACAGTTGGGTGGCGACTCTAAAAAAAGCAAACGAAATTCCTAACTCAAGTCGAGGATCTATATTAAATGAGCATAGGGTCTAGTTTAGATCGGATTAGGAATGGGAATTCAAAAATTAGACTCGACACCTAACATGTCTAACCAAAAGTATTTATACTTCCCCGTAAAATACCTAAAAGGGGAAATTTTAAGCATACACGTGGAAATAAATAATAATATACTCGTCTGGAACCTATCGCATACACGACCGTATCCCAAGCCGTGTCTATACCCGTGTAAGCTTCTATGAAAGTCCTACAGGCTGTGTCCCAAGCTGTTCCCGAAACCGTGTAATCGTCTGTGAAAGTCCTGCTGGAACACACGGCCATGTCTCTGGCCGTGCCTGAACCTGTGTCAGCCTGTGTCCTCCACTATGTTCGCATCATTCTCTCCCACCTGCAAAGAACTCGACCCCGAGTTCTCCATCATTCTCTCCCACCTAGATAGAACTCGACCCCGAGTTCTCTTCTTGTGAATATACTTTCCATGTCGTTCCCTCTCTTTGAATCGTCTTGATTTACCTCATTTATCTCGTCGCTTGATCGTGATTCGCACTACATCAACTACCACACCCAGAGTAACACTTGTCATCGAATTTCCTATTAACTTTATTTGCGCATAATCCGGATGGATTTGAGTATTAATGGGATAATCACCGCCTATGTTACTAGGAAGTAATAGAACAGTTGCACTTATTACCTCTAGCGCTTCCTCTGGATTGAAATATAAGTCTTTGGCCAAAGCATTAAACTCTACTTCCTTAATCTCCTTCGTTGGAGCGATGAATATGCTCAAAGTATCTCCAGCCTTCGACTCTTCAGTAACCATCATCACTTGCTCGTTATTCAACAAAGGCTCCTCCGCAATAGCTTCTTCATCAACACAAAGTTTGTAGGCTTCAACTACTTTACCACTACCCCCACCATCATCAATCGAAGTACTATGATCGTTAAGGGTTGGGTTTTCCTCTTGTTCAACCCTCTCCTCCTTAAAAGCTTTTGGAATTAAGTTTACTGGCTTAGGTGTTTGTGGAATCTCCTGAGGACGGATTTGCTTGTAATCAAGGGGAAAGAACTTTCGTTCTAGCAAGTATTGCATCATAAACCAAGTCCTCACTAGATCTTTACCCTCAAGGCGTCTTACTGCCCGAAGTCGTTCCCACCAATACAACGCATCACCCCACAAACGACTCTCCACTAACTCTATCTTCATTCCCTCAGAAATCCTCATATAGTCAAAGAATCTTTCAATGTCCTCAACCCAAACCCAAAACTCATTCAAACTCCCAATACCATCAAATTCAGATACAGCATATTTAAATTAAGAAAAGATTTCATCTTTATACTTATAATTACATCTGTTGTATCGTCTTATGCCACCATGGCCTCTTCTCCTAGCCAGATCTTCAAGAATCGCATCCTCATCATCCGTATCATAAGTAACAGAACTGTTCATTGGATCGCCTTCCGGTCGTCTCCAATAAACCTACCTGATACTGTTGGTATTGGATCGATAGATTAAGGCCTCACGACGCTGTTCCTCTCGCCGGATTTTCTGACCCATGGTCTCCTCTACCGCCCTTCGTATTGGTTGCCTGTAACGTAGGACTTCCGTACCCTAAACACCGTCAAGAATACGACCGCCGTCAACACTGTCGTTAGCCGACATCTCCGCAGGAAAGTTTCCTTGCTCTGATACCAACTGACGCAGCGAGTTAGCATAGAGAAGCAAAAGAATCACTCAACGAATGATTCTTACACACACACAATCACAAACTATGGTTGCGCACAACCCGTAAATGGAGAAAATCCTCTCTCGAAACGTGGTTCAAAGTATGAATAAAGATGTAACCCTAACATGTCTGACCAAAAGTATTTATACTTCCCCGTAAAATACCTAAAGGGGGAAAATCTAAGCGTACACGTGGAAATAAATAATAATATATGCGTCTGGAACCTATCGCATACACGGTCGTGTCCCAAGCCGTATCTGAACCCATGTAAGCTTCTGTGAAAGTCCTGTAGGCCGTGTCCCAAGCCGTGCCCAAAACCGTGTAAGCGTCTGTGCAAGTCCTGCTGGAACACACGGCCGTGTCTCTGGCCGTGCCTGAACCCGTGTCAGCCTGTGTCCTCCACTATGTCCGCATCAATGCATTTGATGAAGCTTTAGGGAGTCTCCTCTACCGTTTTTGGTTTCCGAGCTCTTTGGGAGAAGTTATGGTAGGAAAGATCTATGATATGAAATTGATAATATTTGAATATTTGGAAGATACCTTTACACAATTCATAAGCACTTACAGTTAGAAGTGAATCCCTAACCCACAGTCAAGGATGATGTAAACGCTAAATTTCATGTTATTGGTTATAAGAAGATCACGTTTAACGTTTGCATTATATATAATTGATAACTTACTTGTAATTACTTATACTTGCATATTAATGAAAATATTAGTCTTCCATCTCACTAAGTGGTGGTTTGTTCATTCCTCTATTGTGTGATTAATTGGGTCTTTTTGTGAATATGGCCATTAAAAGAACCACTAGTGTAAGTTCCATTAACTTTGCTAGACAAGGTATGGTTGTAGTAAGGCTAAGCGGATACAACTAAACCCTCCTACAAGATTTTTAAATTGTGAAATGTTTTGTAAACTTCCATTTTTTATAATCCTTTGAGTATGGGCCCAGACTATATAGTTGACTCCTTTGTTTTCCTCATGTTCTAATATTTATGACTTATATTTCAAGACTCACATGTAAATTTTACCCTTTCAAATCCTTGTAGTTAAAGAAGACACTTTGCTAGTGCTTCATTATGGTAAGATATTTGTGGTGGATTATCATAACTAAGATCCCTTACAAAGCATGGAATTTTCAATATGAATTACAAAAAGTGTAAATATAATAAATATCTATTAAAAAACAATATACCTAAACCAAGTATCATCTCAAAATTTAAAAAAAATATATGATATAGGTTTAATTGATGACTAAGATTTACTCTTAAATAGTGAATTATAGGCTATAACTAAGTTGGACTTTTTCATACTTTTAAATTTAATTATATTTATTAGCACAGTGCATTATAAGTGAAGTGTACACTAGCCAATGTATATTGTACAAGGTACATTTCCAGTAACATAAAACCTATAGCTTAAACAATTCATGTTCTAATAGGCCTAATGCTAGTATACCATTATCATTGTACTAAACCTTGTAGGAATAAGTTTTAAATTTTGGAAGTAGAAGTTACTCTAACATCTAACACCAATTCTAAAGCATGCCTCACCATATAGAGCTCAATATGTTTCTTGATTGAATAAATTTCCATACAAAGTTTACGTAAAAACATAGATATGGAGCTAAATTCGGTAATGGACTTTAAGCATAATAATTGAATGGATTTAACCTTTTACGCTAAAGTAACAAAGCCTAGGAAGTCAAACCCATTAAATTGTAATGATCAAGAGGGATTTGGCTTGGTGGTTTTGGAGTATCGCCTGCACTTTGATACTAACTTTTCTCAAAGAACTTAAGCATTATAAGAGGTTTGAATGAGCTTGAGTCCATGAAGAGCCCATGAATGGGTCGAAATGTGAAAGAAGTTGATGCTAACTAACAATTGTTGTTGTGATCTAATGGATGATGTTCACAACTTGAACCTTATAGATACCTAAGTATTTCCTCATTTCACACATCAAGAATCATAAACAAACACTACTATGCCAACAGATTCTTGCCACGAAAGATCAAATCAGTGAATAGTGAAGAACACAAGGCTTTCTCATCACACAATAATAGAGCTTGATACTATTGAGCTCCTCCACCTATCACTTGTACACTTAAACTCGTTGAAATCGTTTATTCCTCCTTCCTATCTTATGCTTACTTCACCATGCCACATGTACCATTGTATGTTACTTTTCCTTAACCACATATAACACATCCTCATGCAATATGCACATAGCCATCACACTCAAATCCCTACACTCATCTTTTATATGTGCTTTTTGTATATAAATGATAAGTTCAAAGCTCATGACTATTTTGAAATTACAAGAAGAAAAAAATAAAAAATAAAAAAAATAAAAGAAGTTACAACAATATATGGTATTAAGTAAAGGGTACAACTCTTGACATTTATTTGTCACATTCTTATTGTTTAATGCAACTTTTTTAAAAGAAAAAAATTTCATAAAAATATAAAAAGACAGTTTATGAAGTTTCAAAATGTTTAGAATATCTGAAATGTTAAACAAATAAATTTCACACTGCATTGTTGCCCATAATCCATAAATCCTCAAATTACAAATCATATTTCAATAATTAAATCAACTGTAAGACACGAAATTAAATCAAGGGATCAAAAACAGGACAAAAAATACCCAATTTCATATAAACCCAAATGCAAAAGATGGAACGCAAAAACATCAAGTTTTAAAGCTCGAGCTGTATACTGAATAAAAACAAAAGCTGGATACCAGAAATATACTCAAAAGTAATGGAAATATGCTTTCCAATGTGATTTTGTAACTTATAGCTCACTATAACCTCTTTCATGAAATTTAATCAAAAACAGCTATCAAAAGCGCTTCTTGCATGCGCAGACATTGCACTACGAAAAACGAAGGAAATTTGATTTTTTGCAAATGTCAACGCCTACTTTATCTCTTCCCACGAGGAAAATGAAATAAAATAAAATCTAAACATACAATAACCCCGGCTTCACTTTTTGCCCATTCTTTTATATAACACAATAATTTGAAAACTTTTGAAAAATGCATAATTGTCCTTCTTCCCCAACATCATCATGTCATAAAGATGGACGCCCTCATACTCCTACTTTTTTCTTACAGCGTCGGTATTTTTAAGTGGGAACGTAAAGATAAATGTTAAAGATAATTACTCGTTTATGGGTTATGTAGAACAAAATAAGGAAAAACTATAATAATCTAACTAATAATCAAATAGTATATATGTACAATGCTAGTTACACGCATTTGTCATATTAGAGTTCTACTTCCTATGAAAAATCAAAAGTTATACAACCAAATGTAGTGCAGCTAAACCAATAATGAAATCTCATATTATATGGTGATGATTAAAAAAAAACTAGAGCTTATGGTCAACATATATATAATAGACAGAGTATTATTATTAGCTCTAAAACTACCATTACGTAAGGAATTAAGAAATGAAGAGGATAAGGCTATAACTATTAATGTAACGTCAAGACTTGCCCATAAGCATTTTTGAATATTTAATATTCTATATGCAGTCATTCTATAACTTGGTGTAGTATAAGTGTGCTTTATTCTCTTAGGAGAACATGTTATGATTACCATTGTGAATGGTGATTGCTTCCCTAAATATTGGCTTGACTTTGACTGAATTATGGTTGCTGGCTTGATTTTATGATATGTGGGATGAGAATTCTTTGTTATTTATATTGGTTGGTCACCCTAAGCTAATCCATGAAGATGCTAATTTTGATTTGTTTTCATTTATTTTGATTATTTAGTTATTTGTTAGAAATAAATCCTACATTGTAAGATTGGATAAGTATAATGGAATAATGGATAAACTTGTTATCCTGGATCAATAATTAATTTTATTTTTTAGATAATTAAATCAGATTGTAATCTTGATATATTTGATTTGAATGGAATAAGCAATCATTGAGTGTGGCTTTTACGTTTGGTGTACTACTGCTATTCCTTTTGTTTTTCTGCTGCATTGCTGCATTACGACGTGTTTGCTATTGCTTTACTATTGCTGCTCTGTTCCAAAATTTGGCTTATGTCTTTGTTCTTGCTACTCTGTTTGGATTTCGGTTTTTCATACAATAGATTAGATTTGTTTTCATTTTCTTCATGGAGAACTCAAGTTTTACCTATGTTAAATAATCTCTCCATTGTAATGGGAGGTCACCACTTCTACACAATAGCAGGAAGAGGCATAGGAGGGTGTTTGCAACACTATATGTGTGTGAACTAAGTGACTCCATGGAATGTTGCACATATTATGTTGTTGAAGTCTATGCTATCACAAAGGGTCTTGTTTGCGTGGCTCCAAAAGGCTAACGCTTAAGGAATCACAAGATGTTTAGATGACTCAAGAATTAATGGAGGAGTTGACTCCATAACACAAATTCAAGGGGTGGATTATATCCTAAACTTCACATTGGTTACTAAAAAAACATATACAATACTACATTTCATATACTTGTTCATGCATAACCTATGATAGATAACTTGCTTATTATTGCATGTATGTAAAAACGTAGCATTAAGAGACATTTCCCTTATTGAGTTGTGGTTTCACTCACCACCGATAGATTTATTTTGTAAGATAATATCAAAGAAGTATGTGATGGGTTAAGACCATATGGATTAAGACTATCCCCATTCCAGGTTGTTAGAATAAGACCTATAACCAAGATAGTAAATAGTTATCTTTTTAGTTGCAAAATCAAATATTCTATTCGCCTCATTGCTTAATAGGGGATTTTGGATCCTCTAGAGGACCATGAAATATGGAATACCATAGTTAATCTCATAAAATACAATTATATATATTAAGACTCAAAATAAAGAACAAGTAATTAAATAGGGTCTTGTTACATCTGACTTGCAAGATCGTTGAGGCATGATAACTTTAAAGACTTTCCTACCGGTGCCCCTTAAGGGTTAGTACATGGTTGATCATTGCATAAAAAATTATAAAATATATATATATATATATATATGTATGTATAATAGTTTTCATGGTTCATATATGTAATAATTTATAAAATCTGATTTTTAGTATATTAATCATGATAATATCTTAAATAAGTTTATTGTTTCCATTAATATAAGTATATATTTTAAGTTGATATCCGGATATTGCGTGGGGTTTTATCTAGATATAAGGCGGGCTTTGGCCTGAATATAAATAGTGCGATAGCAAAAGAAAATATCAAAACGAACATACCTAATTTTGTTTAAGGCCCACCAAATGCATGGGAAGAGCTTCTTGGCGAAATTCGTGGATCCAATGAGATCAGACATAATTGCATCACGGTAAATTCCATAGCTAAATGGTGCTGCGGCATTGGATGTTGGATGTGGAGAGCAAATGTCGTTGATGAGTCCATTATATGTATGATTGCCACTCTCACAGTATAAGAAAGATTCATTACACCCCACGAGGCCCTTACAAGCTTTTTTCAGGCAGTCCATCCTTCGAACCACGGATCCATGATACCAGGCAGCACCGTAAAGCTATTTATTACCATCAAGCTCGATCAAATAATTGAATTAATTCAATCACTTTTACAAGGGAAAAAAATTGAGTGAAATTATTTCATTTAACTATAAATATAACTAGATGATTGCAAGTTGATTTATCTAATATAGATATTATAAAAATTACATCACTTATTGATCGGCATAAATTCATTGTTATATTCGTGTGTTTTGTTTTGGAGGGTAAAAATATAAAGGTTATTCATCACTATATCAATAGCTAAGTATACTACAATACCGCTTAGTGACAATTGATGGAGACACATGGGCGGACATAGTGGAGGACAGAGGCTAACACGGTTCCAGGCACGGCTTGAGACATGGCTTGATGAGGACACGGTGGAGGACATAGGCTGACACGGGTTAAGGCACGGCTTGAGACATGGCCGTGTGTTCCAGCAGGACTTTCCACAGAGGCTAACACGGTTCCGGGCACGGCTTGAGACACGGCCGTGTGTTCCAGCAGGGCTTTCCACAAAGGCTGACACGGTTCCGGGCACGGCTTGGGACACGGCCTGCAGGACTTTCACAAAAGCTTACACGGGTTAAGACACAGCTAGAGACACGGCCGTGTATGCGATAGATCCCAGACGCGTATATTATTATTTATTTCCACGTGTACGTTTAGATTTCCCCCTTTTAGGTATTTTACGGGGAAGTATAAATACTCTTTTGTCAAACATGTTAAGGTTACGTTTTGTTTTATTATCAAATACATTTCGTGAGAGAATTTTCTCCTTTTTCCCGGTTGTGCGCAACCAGATTTGCATCAAAGAGTGTTTCTTTGTTGTGGTGAAACTAATCCATATTCGGATTCGTTTCGTTTCGCTTTCCGTGTTGCATCAGTTGGTATCAGAGCAAGGCTATTTCCTGTGGAGATGTCAACTCATCAAGGCGATGATAGCGGTTGTGTTCTTGACGGTGTTCAAGAGGCGAGGTTTCAAGGGAACCATCAATGGGTTCTAAGGGCAGAATTCGACGCAATGCATCAGAAGGTCGGGCGTATGGAACGGCGCCTTGATGAACTGATCGAGCGTTTCGATTCTCTGGTGGTAGACCCCAATAGGGTTGGAAGCGCTGGCAGGAATCCACCACGTGCGGTGGAGGAATTCGGGGGACGCATGATCCGACCTATTGTTGAGAACAGGTGGGGACGTGTGGAGAGTGAAGAGTCCAGCGAAGAAAGTGATGACATGTACGGGAGTAGGCCACGGCAAGGGCGTAGTGGTAGAGGTGGTGGTCATCGGATGGCTCATCATGGAAACCACCCTAGAGAAGGTGATTACAAGAGGAGCCGTGGAGGCTATGATCAAGGGGATGGGGGAGACTATCATTTGAAGGTCGACATCCCATGGTTCGATGGCAGCCTCAACATCGAAGGCTTCCTTGATTGGCTTGCGGAAGTGGATTGGTTCTTCGATTACATGGAAATCCCCGAGGACCGTCATGTAAGGTTGGTGGCATGCAGGTTGAAGAGTGGCGCCTCGGCATGGTGGAAGAGGCTACAAAGTAGGAGGCAGAGGAAAGGAAAACACCCGGTGAGATCATAGTATCGCACGAAGCAGTTGCTGCAACATGATTTCCTCCCGCCGGATTATGAGCAAATATTGTTCCAACAATATCAGCGGTGCCGCCAGGGACAACGCTCCGTACATGAGTATACGGTGGAGTTCATGAGGTTGGCGGAGTGGAATGATTTGAGGGAGAGCGAAGGTCAGCAAGTTGCAAGGTATGTAGAAGGACTGAAGCTCCAAATTAAGGACAAGATTGGGGTTACGATGGTGAGAACCCTTATAGAAGTAAAGAACTTGGCTCTTCGAGCTGAACTTGTGTTGCAGGAACAAGGGAGTAGATATGGAGAAGGACGGAAGGGATATGTAGGCAAAGCTGTGGGTGGTAGTCGGCCGGTATCTGAGAAGAGTAGGACTACACCCTATAAACCAACTGAGGACATGTCCAGGAGGGAAGAGAAAAGTGAGGGGAAGAAGCCGATGGAGCAGAAGGGAGCTCAAAGACAGAATAATCCTTATGCCAAACCTATATTGGGCAAATGTTTCCGATGCAACCAACCGGGTCATCGGTCAAACGAATGTCCAACGAGGAAGAGCATCAACATCCTTGATAGGGAAGATGATGAGGAGATCTGTTGCGAGCCTGATGGAGAGGGAGAATATTATGAGGAAGAAGAAGAAACAGCGGAACCAACATATGTAATTCGACGCATGATGCTCACCCCGAAGCAAGAAGAGATCACGCAGAGACACCAGTTGTTTCATATACGGTGTACTATCATGGGGAAGTTGTTTGAGCTAATAGTAGACAGTGACAGTTGCGAGAACATCATAGGAAGGGAGGTTGTGAAACAACTGCAACTGCCTATCGAGAAGCACCCGAATCCGTACACTATTGGCTGGATTAAGGCCGCCGAGAAAATTGAAGTTAAGGAGAGATGCAGGGCACCTTTCTCAATAGGGAAGTACCGTGATGAAGCATTCTACGACATTGTAGACATGGATGCTTGCCACATCTTGTTCAGGAGACCATGGCAATTTGATGTGGACGCGCAACATGCGGGCAAAGAAAATGTCTACAGGTTAGAGAAGGAGGGTGTGAAGTACACCTTGTTGCTGTTGAAGAGGGAAGGACGTGCTAAAGGAAAGAAGGTTGAGAGTCGTTCATTCTTAACTGTCACTCAATCTGAGAAGGAAGTGATGAAGGATCTTCTTGAGGAGTTTAAGGAAGTGATTCCAGACGACCTACCCGAGGGGCTACCCCCTCTGAGGGACATTCAACACCAGATAGACCTGGTGCCCGGGGTTAGTCTCCCAAACCTCCCGCATTACAGAATGAGTCCCAAGGAAGCCGGGATTCTACAGGAGAAGGTCCAAGAGCTTTTGGACAAAGGGTTCATCCGGGATAGCTTAAGCCTATGTGTGGTTCCAGCGTTGTTAACTCCCAAGAAAGATGGGAGCTGGAGGATGTGTGTTGATAGCCGAGCTATCAACAAGATTTCCATAGGGTATAAATTCCTTATACCCCGCATCGAGGATATGTTGGACCGTTTGAGTGGCACTACTATCTTCTCCAAGATAGACTTGCGGAGTGGATATCACCATATTCGGATCCGTCCCGGAGATGAGTGGAAGACGGTGTTTAAGACCAAGGAGGGGCTGTATGAGTGGCTAGTGATGCCATTTGGGTTGAGTAACGCATCGAGCACCTTCATGAGGGTAATGAATCAGGTATTGCAACCTTTCAATGGTCGTTTCCTTGTAGTGTACTTTGACTATATTCTAATATTTAGTAAATCCGAGGAAGAACATTTGGAGTATCTAAAGTGTGTGTTATCTGCACTAAAGGTGAACAAGCTGTTCGCTAATCTTAAAAAGTGTACGTTTATGTCAAGGCGACTGTTGTTCCTTGGGTTTGTGGTTAGTAGTGAAGGAGTGATGGTGGATGATGAGAAGGTGAAGGCGATTAGAGAATGGCCTGTTCCTAGAACTGTTACAGAATTGAGAAGTTTCCTTGGCTTAGCTAGTTTCTACAGAAGATTCATTAGGCATTTTAGTACTGTTGCTGACCCCCTGACTGAATGCTTGAAGAAGGGAAAGTTCCAATGGTGCGAAGAATCTAAATCGAGCTTCATGAACTTGAAACAGAGATTGTGCAGCGCTCCTGTACTAGCGCTACCGAACTTTGAGAAATTGTTCGAGGTAGATTGCGATGCCAGTGGGGTGGGAGTTGGTGCAGTACTATCACAAGAGAGAAGACCAATAGCCTTTTACAGTGAAAAGTTGTGCGAAGCAAGGAGGACTTGGTCTACATATGATAAGGAGTTCTACGCCGTGGTGAGGGCCCTTAAAGTGTGGGAGCACTATTTGGTTGGGAAAGAGTTCATTTTGTATTCGGATTGTGGGGCTCTTAAACACTTGAGTGGTCAGACCCGAATTAGTAAGGACATGCACGCCAGATGGATTGAGTTCTTGCAGAGATTTCCTTTCAAGTTGATGCACAAGTCGGGTGTGCAAAACAAAGTCACAGACGCCCTGAGTAGAAGAGCGAATGTCCTACTTACTTTGAGTGCGGACATTGTTGGGTTTGAGAAGCTAAGGGAATTGTATGAAAATGATAGCGACTTTAAGGACACTTGGATTAAGTGTACCAACAGGGAACCGTATGACGACTATCATATCCATGAGGGGTATTTGATGAAAGGGAATCAGTTGTGCATTCCTGAAACTTCATTACGGGAAAAGCTTATCCGAGATCTGCATGATGGAGGACTGGCGGGACATATGGGTAGAGATAAGACCTTAGCCGCAGTCACTGAAAGATACTTTTGGCCTCGGATAAGAAGAGATGTGTATCGGATTGTGGAAAGGTGCTACATTTGCCAAGTGTCTAAGGGGCAATCCCAAAACACAGGCCTATATACTCCTCTTCCCGTACCATCAAACATCTGGGAGGACCTATCGATGGATTTTATACTGGGTTTACCTCGTACCCAACGAGGTGCTGACTCCGTGTTTGTTGTAGTTAACAGGTTTTCCAAGATGGCTCATTTCATTCCCTACAGGAAGACCGCAGATGCACGGGCTATTGCGCGGCTGTTCTTCAAGGAAGTAGTGCGGTTGCATGGAGTACCAAAGTCCATTACTTCCGACAGGGATAGCAAATTCCTCAGTCATTTTTGGAGGACTCTTTGGTATATGTTTGATTCATCATTGAATTACAGCAGCACCGCTCATCCTCAAACCGATGGTCAGATCGAGGTAACTAACAGGACCCTCAGAAACCTCATCAGAAGCATCTGCTGCGAGAAGCTGGGACAGTGGGATCAAGCATTGGCTCAGGCTGAATTCGCTTACAATAGTTCTGTCCACCGAACTATTGGGAGGTCACCATTCTCGGTGGTATACACCAAGACACCATAACATGCGCTGGACTTGCTCAAATTACCCAAGGACATGGTGGGTGATGTAGCGGCTAAACATATGGCGGAACAACACAAAGCCACTACTGAGGAAGTTAAACGAAAGATAGAGGAGTCCAATACATGATACAAAGGGGATGCAGATAAGCATTGACGGAAGAAGCTCTTTACAGTGGGCGATCAGGTAATGGTTTACCTTCGAAAAGAGAGTTTCCCTGTAGGGAAATATGGGAAACTTCAACCCAAGAAGTACGGACCCTATGAAGTTGTACATAAGATAAATGACAACGCATATGTTGTACAACTCCCGAAAGATATGAATATCTCCTGCACTTTTAATGTTGCGGATTTATCACCTTTTCACCCCGATGATACACCTTTATATCCGGATGAGAACTCGGGGTCGAGTTCTCCATTAGTAGGGGAGAATGATGGAGACACACGGGCGGACATAATGGAGGACAGAGGCTGACACGGTTCCGGGCACGGCTTGAGACATGGCTTGATGAGGACACGGTGGAGGACATAGGCTGACACGGGTTAAGGCACGGCTTGAGACATGGCCGTGTGTTCCAGCAGGACTTTCCACAGAGGCTGACACGGTTCCGGGCACGGCTTGAGACACGGTCGTGTGTTCCAGCAGGGCTTTCCACAGAGGCTGACACGGTTCCGAGCACGGCTTGGGACACGGCCTGCAGGACTTTCACAGAAGCTTACACGGGTTAAGACATGGCTAGAGACACGGTCGTGTATGCGATAGATCCCAGGCGCGTATATTATTATTTATTTCCACGTGTACGTTTAAATTTTCCCCTTTTAGGTATTTTACGGGGAAGTATAAATACTCTTTTGTCAGACATGTTAGGGTTACGTTTTGTTTTATTATCAAATATATTTCGTGAGAGAATTTTCTCCTTTTTCCCGGTTGTGCGCAACCAGATTTGCATCAAAGAGTGTTTCTTTGTTGTAGTGAAACTAATCCATATTTGGATTCGTTTCGTTTCGCTTTCCGCGCTGCATCAACAATGTAAATAATGAGATAATGCTATTAAAAGTAGATATATTGGAGTTAGTCGATCTGTTGTCTATTACTAATGTACTTGTAAGGCAATCAATGTAGTTATTTGAATATAAATTCCTAAAATTTATATTAATTTACAAAGAAAAACTAAATCTTTTTCATATTTTTGATGGATAGCTGCTTAAGGGAGTTAAAAAGGCAATGTGCCTACACATGTTATGAGAATTTATGAAAAGGGAATACTCCCATTATCACACTTTCCATGAGTACTGAACCTAAATGCCAAAGCACCTAAGGTTAATGCCTCATTCACTAAGGCAAATCCTCATGGAAAAAGAAAATGAAAATCTTAATTATTTGGGACCAATTATTTGTGCATCCTTTTTAAAATCATTTTCAAGAATTTAAAATTTTTTCTTCGTTTTTTATTCTAATAGTCACCCTATGTTTATACTAATGAAATACATTGAAGCATCTTTTTCTTTTGTATTAATATTTATCACTATTTAATTTAGAAAAAATATATATATAAATACATCATGTGTTTCAATACTTTTACAAACTTATAAACATTTTTTTTTCTTTTAAGAAATATGTGATATGTATTTTGCTATAGACCAATAATGTTAGTTAAACAACATGTGTAAGCATTTAATGATCTAGTCTATAATGATTAGTCATAACCTAATATTGTTGTTGGCACTTGCCTAACCACCTTAAGGCTTAGATACCACCTCCTTTAAGGTTCAGGTAAACCTTATCCCCCCCCCCCCCCCCTTTCCCTCTTGAGTAGTAACAAGTTGCTATAGTCTGGGAGTGACCAACCAAGTGGTTTTACGGGTATATATATATATATATATATTATAATTTTTAATTATTAATTATTATGATATTTGATTAAATTTATTTATAGTATCATTTTATTAAATTAATTATTATAAACCATTTAAAATTGACACATGTCCCTGTAATTGACATTAATAGATAGTGATGGACCATAAAAATGTGTTTTTTAAAAGAAAAAAAAAATACAAGACACAATTTTATAAAAGCATTAAAACACAGGTAACATTATTATGATTTGTAGATTTGAGAAACTAATTGGTGTCTCATGAGTGTAGCCTGCACTTTACATGGCTTTGGAGGAGTGAAATGGTGATTGCAAGTGGAGGCATAATTTGAAGAGAGAGGCAATGGATAGGAAAACACAATCTCGAGGCTTGAACACATAAGTGACAAGTGAATGAGTTTAGAGCACCAACCCCACTATTCTTAAGGAGAAGTGAGTTGTTCTTTGTCTAAACTTGTTTAAACTTTAACAACAAAACCTTAACAAGCTAACATTGTTTCTTTGATCACTAAATTATGTCTTAAATGAGGAGGAGCTCTTGAGAATTTATAGAATTTGACCATTAATGAAGTCCATTGAATTGCATTGGTAGTCGACAAGCG
Organism: Laguncularia racemosa; assembly: GCA_037954665.1. Taxonomy (NCBI): domain Eukaryota; kingdom Viridiplantae; phylum Streptophyta; class Magnoliopsida; order Myrtales; family Combretaceae; genus Laguncularia; species Laguncularia racemosa. The sequence continues at coordinate 235,571 of JBBMOL010000264.1, read as the reverse complement.
AGCTAAGTTATCTTCTTGATGGATCCTTTCATGAGCTCTACTTGAATCAAAGCTCGTTGAGAGATTTCCTAAGTGTATGAACCTACCTTAGAAGCGTTGTGTGATACAGCATGAAGCAAGAAACACACGATATGTGCTAAGAAGTAAACTCTTAATATAGAGAAAATTTGATGATCATCCTTAGTAATACTATTTAACAAGTATTTATATATTAGAAGCCCTAAATCTAACAAAGAAATTGAATAGAAATAGAATGCAAAACTAAATCAATGAAAAGAGACTTTTCTAATATAGAAATAATATGAAAATGAAAGATATTGACTAATATGGGCTCCAATAGTTCTAGGCATTGTTTGAAACACCAATTCCAAATGTTTCAATGGATCATAACCCCTTATTCTGATGGTGTAATAGAAATTTTTTTATTTTTCTTCCTCCATAGCTTCCAATGGTCAAATTGTTCAATAACTTGTAATCTTAACTTATCCATGTTAGTCTCCTCAACTTAGAAAAAACTTGACCTCAAGTTTTGGTACAAAGGTACTAAAGAATCATGAAACATTAACGAATCCACAACATTAAATGTTTTGAAAGTACTTAAACTATCAAGAAGATCAATTATATAAGTATTGTCTTCGATTTTCTAAAGCCCTTTATATAGATCATACTTCCTTGAGTACAATTTACCATAAGCTCTGGTTGGAAACCTCTCATTCCAAAGGTATATTATAACCTGATCTCTTACATTAAAAGTCTCAAGCCTCATGTACTTGTCTACAGCAAATTTATACTTCTGATTAGCAACCACCAACTTCTGCTTCACTTCTTTGTGAACCTTAACAACCTACTTTGTCTTATGTTTAGCTAAAATAATGGTTTTTTCATCCTTTAGTAGTTTAATCAAATCAAAAGTATATTGATGAGCCTTGGTCTACACTATAGAAAATGGTGATCTAGCAGTTACATTGTGAACAACATTTTTATAAGTAAACTTTATTTATGCTAATGTAATATCCCACTACTTCGTTTTATCTTCAAAAATACTTCTTATCAAATTTCCCAATGTCTTGTTCATAACTTTAGTTTTTCCATTAGTTTGTAGATGAGCTATACTACTAAAGTTTAGACGTCTTCCACAAAGTCCCCCAAAAATAACTCAGACTTACTATCCCTATCAAAAGTAATGATCTTTAGGACAACATGTAAAAAAACAACTTCCTTGAAGAATAGTCTAGCAACATTAATTACATCAAAAGTCTTTTGAAAAGGAATAAAATAAACTATTTTTGAAATCCTATCAATCACCACAAAAATTGAATCAACTCCTCTTTGAGTTTTTAGCCATCTTAATACAAAGTTCATAGACAAATCCTCCCAAATATTTTTAAGGATGTGTAAAGGCATAAACAATCTTATATTTTTTCACTGCCCCTTTACTCTTTGACATGCCATATATCTCTCAACAAACATAGAAACATCTCTTCTCAACTATGGCTAATGAAATTTCTCTTTTACTATAGCTAGAGTTTGATTGCAATCGAAATATCCTACCAGAGTTTGATTGCAACGTAAATGTCTTTTCTCAATTTATGGATAACTTGCTCTTTAAGAGATTTTCTAGGTAAGCACAATTGATTCTCATGTATCAAGTATTCATCATGCATATAAAATCCATCTACTAGTTGATTTTGAGAAATCTTCCTCCAAATTTCAACAAACTTCATCATGATTATACATACCCTTTAGTTGCTCAAATCTTACAATTTCATTACTCATTATAAGCAATAAAGATGCTCTTCTATTTAAAGCATCAGCAACTTTGTTCTAAACACTAAATTTATGTTTCACTATGAAAAGAAACTATTGAAAGAACTAACCCTACCTACCATACATGTTGGTGTTAATCCTTTTTCTAACTATTGAGGTATTTTTGGGCTTATTGTGAGAATACAACACAAATTCCTTAGCGATCAAATAATGTTCCTAAGTTTTAAGAGCTCATACTACAAAGTCGAATTCTTTATCATAGTTACTCCACTTTTACCAAACTTCACTCAGGTTCTCATTGAAAAATACCACCAATCTCTTTTCTTGAGATAGAATGGTTCTTATCCTCAATCTACTAGCATTACATTCCACTTTAAACAACTTATTGAAGTTTGATATTACCACAACTAGAGCAAGATAAAACTTTTCTTTGAACCAATTGGTCGCCTCTTCTTTCTATTGTAACTTTCCTTTCTTCAAACACTATATCATTAGAATAACAATAGTGTTGAAATTGCTAATGAGATGCTTGTAGAAAGTGGCTAACCATTGAAAACTTTGCAATTCCAACACATTCCTTAGCATATGCCAACCTTTGATAGCCTAAATCTTTGAATCATTCACTTGAACTCCATTATTAGACACAACATACCCTAAGAATAATAGCATTTTCATCATAAAGCTACACTTCTTAAGGTTAATATACAATTTATGCTCCTTTAATGTTGATAACACTTGCCTCAAATACACCAAGTGCTCTTCCTCTAAGCTACAATGGAATAAGATATCATAAAAATGAAAAAAAAAAAAAAAAGAAAAGTAGAACAAACTTCCCAATAAATGGTTTTAGTACTTGATTCATCAAACACATGAAGGTACAAGCACTTGTCAACATGAACAGTATCACTAACCACTCATAAAGTCCTTTCTTTGTCTTAAATGTTATCTTCCACTCATCACCTAGCTTGATTCTAATCTAATGGTATCTACTCTTCAAATCAATCTTTGAGAACCACTTAGCTCCATGTAACTAATCTAGCATGCCATCTAGCTTGGAATAAGGAATCTCTAACCTACAATGATTATTTAATTGCTATGCTATCAACATACATTCTCCAGCTCCCATCTTCTTCAATGGTTAATAATGCAAGAATAACACATGAACTCATACTTTCTTGTATAAATCCCTTCTACAACAATTCTTCCACCTTCTCTCTCAAAATTTCATTGTCCTTCAAATTTATTCTATAATGTGGCAAGTTTGGCAAACTTTACCTAAGGACTAAATCAATATGATGTTGAATGTTCATCAAAGAAGGTAGTCTATCAAGAATATCTTCTAACATTATTTCCTTAAAATCATGTAATGAAGGATACACTACTTCTTGGTTCTCTTACACTTGTGACTCAACTCCATGCATCAACACTTGCATAATTACAAACATATGAACCTCCCTTGTTTCTTTAACTTCAAGATCAAACTCATGAGTGATAGATAAAAATATACTCTTCTTCTTAAGTGATTCCGACTTACCCTTCAAAAGCAACAATGTATACTTTACCCTATTATTCTTCACTCTATACACATTATTCCGATCTGAATGTTGGCAATCTATGTCATATTGCTAAGGCCATCTGAACAACAAATGACAAACATTCATATCAACCACGTTACAATAAACCTCATCATGTTACTTAACAATGGAGGTTGGTACCTTGTAGTACTCTATCACCTCTATTTTTCTTGCTTTTATCATAATTCACTCTAATATAGGGGTATGGATGCTGCTCGATAAGGAGTTTCAACTTCTTCACTATATCCCTTGCGATGATATTTTTACAACTTCCACTATCAATGATGATTCCCAACACTTTATTTTTTATAGTGCATCTAGTTCTAAATAGTTGGTGCCTCAAAGTTTGACCCTCTCTCTTAGGAGATAACATTATCCTCTAAAGCATATATGTTTGACCCTCATCCTCATATGCCTCTTCCTCATCTTCTCCATCTGGTTTACAATTGATTTCATCATCCTCTTCATCTCTTTGTACAATATTCATAGTTTTTTTTCTTTCTTTTGGAAAGGACACATTAAATTTGTGATCTAGTTAGTTGCATTGAGAAAATTTTCTAATTGTAGGCTTAGTGTAAGGATTCTCAACCTTTCTAGTCTCCATCTCACTTACTTTATTCACATGACATTTGCCTATAGTCTTCTCCTCTTGATAATGCGTATTTACACTACTACTACTACTCATTGCCACATATTCCAACACTAGTTTAGATCTTTCACTGGTTCCTATGGCTTGTAACCTTCATAATTCCTTCCTACTCCTTTCATATTGCATGAGTTCTACTTTCAAAGCCATATTTTTAGCTTCTAAAGTGTATGGATAACATAAAAATCAATCTTATCTCTTAAGGCAGGTTTCAAGCCATCTAAATATCTTATAACTTGCTACTTTTTTTTACTCAAGAAGGTTATTTCTCTCTACAAGCCTCATAAATTTCATAATTTACCTATGCACGGACCTATTCCCCTATTGACAATATTGATATTGTTGAAACAAAATTTATTCGTTATTAAGGGTAGGAAATTTCTTCTTTAATAAATCCTTTATCCTATACCAAGTTCATATAGGACCTCCTTCTTTATGTGCTCTTCTATATTAAATTCATTCCCACCAAGTAGATACTCTTCTTTTCAATTTACATGCCATCATTCTAACTCTCTTCCTTGGTGGAATCTCGAAATAATCAAAGAATCATTTGACCTTTGCATTCTAATCCAAAAATTCCTCTATTCCTAAACCATCACTAAAACGTGGAATATCAACTTTGAGTCCCCTTCATCTTTGTAAACATTTGTTCTACTTTCCCTTGATGAGTTTATGGGAAACTATATATATATATATAAATGAAGGCTGTTTTCTTCCTTTATCTCATCATCATCATAGGCATATTTCTTATGTGTAGGAGTAGGTCTATTAATAGGGTCACCTTGAGCCAATCTACCCCTGACCTTCTATTGTCAATCTACCTCCCATGTCCATTGATTCCTAAAGCATCCAGATGTTTCACAATCTCCTTAAAATTTTCTTTGAAAGGTCGAAATCCGATGTCTATCAGCTACTCTAGACAATGTCTAATCATTGCAACACGTTGTTCCCTTAAAGAGGAATCTTAACCTCTACATCAATGTCATGAAGGCTATTACCATCACAATCAGCATCAGTTGCCATCCTTGCTCTGATACCAACTAATGCAATATAAAGCTAGAAACACATAATATGTGCTAAGAAATAAATTCATGATACTAATAAAATTCACTTATCATCTTTAGTAGCACTATTTCACAAGTATTTTTAAATTAGAAGTGCTAAAGCTAATAAGAAAACTAAATAAAAATAGAATAGGAAATTAAACTAATGAAAATAGACATTCCTAATCTAGATAAAAGATGAAAGCTAAAGATTCATACCACAATAGGTTCTGACAATTCCTAGCATGATAATAACACTATTTTCGAATGCTTTATTGTATCATAACCTCTAATTTCAATGGCATATTTTAAAGTTTCTGATTCTTTTTCTTCTATAGCTTCCAATGGTCAAGTTTTTCCATAACTTGTAATCCTAACTCATTATGTCATTGTGTGCAGTTGGTCCAATAATCTTTGTTGTAAGAAAACCATACTAAATCTCTATAAGTCACCTCACGTCATGAATTTGATTCCTTAAACCCTGTTAGTAGAAAAAGGAATCAAGCTTAAGTTATTGCTAAGTTTAAAGTGCAAAATCTTATAAATCCATTGTAGCGTTATATATTTTGCCTATTAACCAAAGTCTTTCGAGTGAAATCAAGGGGGTTTTGGCATTGGTTGCATTCTTGGAATAGCGACAATGCTACCTAACATAGAATATTGTAAAATTGTTACACTATTATCATGCATGCTCATGTAGTTGGAATCTTTGTTTTGTTAATTAGGGATAATATATAATTTTAGACCTTATGTCACAAAATACTTCTTTCTCTTCTTTAATTTCATATCATCATTGAACTGTACACATATGGAGTCTCAATAAACTTTAATAAATGCTCTTTAGCAATAACTTACTTGCAATTGAAAAGCATGAACTTAGGACTTACATGGTTCTTAGGATATGGCTTTGCAACTATGTCTTGGTGTTAGCAAAGCTTGAAGTGTATCATTCTATACTTGGTTTATGTTTCCTTCAAATATTTTCTTATGTCTTCCTTTCTAATAAATAATGATATTTAGGATATACACAAAGGCCTCAATGTGAGTGCGAGAGCAATTGTGTTAGTTGGTAGATACATGAAGCATCATAGGAGGGGTTACTTGTGACTTGTGAGGTTGAAGAGTTGCTAGGTTAAACTTTTTCATTCTCTACTTTTCATGTTGGTTACTATGAAGCCATTGTTTCTAACATAAGGATTTGATCACCTTCCCCATGAGGGATGTCCTCATCATTAGCAAGAAGATTGATTAGCTAAATTGGTCAGGTAATGCTTGCTACATAACCATAGCAAGGATTAACAAAGTCATACCCTATTGTCTAACAGTAATGGTAGGAATCCTTAGCATTGAGAGGACATCACTAAGTACTAATTTATGACTTCATTGTTCTCTTATATCATCCACATCATCGACATAGCATTAAAAGACCCTTTTTATACTTGATTATCTTGATTGGTGTTCTCTAGTGGTATTGTATTCTACTTATTAATCTTAAGATTGACTTCTTGTTCTTTGACAACAACTATCATATGTTCTAGTTGTCCACTTCCTTGTAGATACCATAATCAATTTGTCAACTCTATGTCCCTAATGGAGTCACTAAAATGTAAATGTGGGGATTTGATTGATGGTGTCACAGACATGCAACATGATTCTTGTGCTTTACATGACCTTTGAGGAGTGCTGTGGAGATGATATGTGGAAGGTTGGTTTGAAGAGAGAAGTACAGAGCAAGAGTAGGTAGTTTCAAGGACATTAATGTACAAGTGATAGGTAGAGGAGTTTAGAGCATCAACTCAATTGTTCTTGAGGAGAATCTCTTATGTATTTATAGAATTTAGCAATGGACAATGTTTGTCAAAATGTATTATTGATCAATGGTCAAGATGAGTCCTCCCCTTGATGTATCACTACATGGCTCCTCTTTAAGCCATGCTTGTAGAGAGTTTATCTAAGTGCATTAGCCAACCTAAGAAAGGTTATGAGTGGGTGGATTAATCCAATGATTCACGTTCCAAGTCCCCTATGCAAATCTCCATAAATTTTCCCAAATCATAGATCTAACTCTTCAAGCCCTATCACTAACTTATGAAATCAAGTCCAACTTACTTCTGGTTATAAATTTGCTAAATGAAAAGACATAGGTTATGAGTATAAAAAAAAGCTAAAAACACAGTTGATGTTTTCTTAATTTTCCCTTTTATCTAAGCGTTGGTCCCATTTGCATCAATTTAACCAAAAAGCGAAAAGCAAGATGGTGCCACAATACCAAAACAAACAATGATGCCCCGCAAATGAGATATGGAAGAAGATAAAAATAATAATAGTAACATGGTTGTCAAAATCGCGATTTTACGTAGAATCGCTAAGGGGTCCGTAGAATCGGAACGTAGAAACTTAAGTTTCTACAACCTATGTAAAATAACTTTCAAATATTATAAATTTACTTACAATAGTCATTAAAAAATATAATTAATAATAGAAATAAGGAAATTAAGTATTTATTTTAGCCATAAATTGCAAATTTGCAATAAAAGTCATAATATAGATAATCGAGCATAAGTTGTATAATATAGATATTTTATTTCTAAAATGATAAATCATGTATAAAACAAGTTTCACCTAGTTCTATATACAAAAGCTAAAAGATAACAGATAAAATTTAAAAATCAATTGTGACTTTAAGAAATTACTAATAAATAAAAATTGATAATGAAGATATACCATTAGAAATGAGTAATATTAAAAAATGACCAAAAGTACATAATAAAGAAGATATTATAACAAGAAAACCTTCAAAATTATATATTACTAGATAAATTTTTACACTATTTGTGATTATTAATTCAAAATATATTTACTTAACAAGATCTCACATTTACTTAACTATGAGAATGATATATTGAAAAGATAGAAATATAAATACATTTATACCTTTCCTATAAAATTAAAAATCTAAAAAATTCTTATAAAATTAAAGTTATCTACCATTTATTTTATTTACTATTACAAAAATATTAGTTAAAATAAGGAAAGTTGCAGCAATCAAACAGGGGTGCTTTAATACGAACATGATCACAAATAGGAACAAGAAAACTAACAATCGACGAACACAAACACAAACACTTCAATGCAACGTAACACATTGACAAGAGATGAGTGATGACTAACGAACATATTGGGATATGACTCATACTTCCCTATGATAGGAAAGCACGTGGGTCCCACTCTGGCGGGGGTTTCAAGGGGGCAAGCCCCCTGGACGCTAGAGGGCTTTTAACAATTAAGCCCACAGTTGTTTATTAAAAGTTTGGGCTTGGATAAGAAAACACGAAGAAAAATGCTTTTTGGAAGGAACAGGAGAAGAGCACGGCCAAGTAATTAAATTACACGGCCGTATGTCAAGGAAATATGCCCACAGAAGCACACACGGTTGAATACACGATTGAAGGCACGACCATGTTTTGAGCTTGGAAAATCAACAGAAACACACACGGTCTGAGACACGGCCGAATGTTATTTGCATGGAAGCCTATAGTTGTAAATATTTGTAAAATTGGTTGAAATTGATAGAATCGCGATTTTGAACGATTTTACTGTTTAAAATTGCAATTTTATTACGATTTTACTCCTTTCCGATTTTGTATGCGGGTTAAAAGGGAATATATATACAAATTCGTAAAATCGTTGAATCGTATAAGTTGAAAAGCGATTTTGACAATAATGAATAGTAATAATAAAAATAATAGAATGTTAGTTGAAGTGATTTTCTAGCCCGCATGTTTAGACGATGGCTAAATTACGATTATGTAGTAAGATTACGCATCTTTAAAAACTTTTGGGATGAGAACTTCTATGCATCTGGTGCATTAATGATACAGGTCTAGGGTGCAATACCTTTTAGCAAACTCTCTAAATCTTAAAGCATAAATTGCCCAACCTATATCTTCGCAAGAATTTTTCCATTGTGATCACAGACGGCCAGTTACTATTAACCCTTACTACCAGACCGTAAGATATTGCTATTCACCAAAATAAACGTAACTTACATGACTTAACAGAACAATGAAGGGGAGAGCAAACCATGCTTCTGTCAATGGACGCGTGACGTAACGTTTATATGAAGCAAAATATGCTGGAAGAGCTTGTAATCCTCGTAGAAACATTTGATATACTCCAGATTCGACCCAATCAAGAAACCGAAATTGCGGTTGTGATAATATCAATACCGCTATTACCTGATGCGACAATAACACGAAGCGAGTCTAAATTAACCAATAATCGAGTTTAGCATAATCAAGTAGGTATCATCGTACTTATTTAAGGGGTGATATGAAGGACTATATCTATAGAAATGTAAATATCAGATAAGTGATATTTCATTAGGCATGAAGAGAATCTCATATACTTCGATTCTAACTTAAGTAAATTATATTAATAGAGTTTAATCAATGTTTCAATTTATAAATTAAAAAAAAAAATAAAAAGAAAGAAAAAAAAGATTATTTAAATATAAGAACGAAATTATATGTATATCAAGAAATAAATTTATATTAGTAATTTAATTTTTTAAGTTGGTTAATTATGGTAACAAATTCTATGAATAAACTGATTTAAATTCATCAAATATATATATTAATCACTATAGAGTGATAAAAAGTGATACTACTCAATTATTAATACTAAAATTCTATAGCTAGAAATAGGAAGCTTAAATAACACCATACCTGAGTGACAGGTAGTAATGCTATTATACCAGCGAATACACTAAGTCTTTTAGAAAGACTTTTATGAGCAAGTCTACTAGAGTGGCACCAAGAAATTGCTTGAGGTACATCTGTGGCTGTGCGCAGCACAAGTGCCACAATTGTCAGCGTCTTGTCAAACCCAAGACAAGTTGAACTGTTCTTCATCATCGGAATATAGAAGAATAATGGATCGACAACAGTTGCTATTACGCCTTGCAGTACTAGGATCTCGTTAGAACAAACCACCTTAATTATTGAGTCTTTTAGAAACATCGAATTCTCAGGTTTTTCATGTTTCGCCCCTATCCCTTCATCATTTTGAATGCTGGAAAAAAACAAAAAAGAAAAAAAAGTTGTACAGTTATTCGCTGGGGATGTATATATTAGAAGATTGGTTCATTTACCGATTCATTTAATACTTTTACTGAATAAACGTGCAATTTCAAATTAGTACTAGCCAGGCATATCGGGAGAGAGAGAGAGAGAGGGAGGGATCGAAGAAAAAAAAAAAGTGAGGAAAGAAAAAGAGTATTTTTTTAGGGGAGAGAGAGATAGAGAGAAAAATAAAAAGTTAAAATCTCAATAAATCTTAGTCATGTTGTACCATCCAACTAAGATCCATTGGGTTCTTATTGAATTTTCTTTAAATCTCTTATTTCAAAAGTCGTAGATGCAAACCACCACATGCTAAAAAGCATAAGAAACTCTTATATTGGTTTTTCATTCGTAGCTAAGGATGAAGAAAACTAACTTCACGATTTGCTCCGGCTGACGATCGACAGCATTATCATGTACAATTTCGGACATTTTCATTGTGAATTAACCGGTGACTTGATCTGATGGCGAGCTACGAAATGTCTCCCAATAAAACTTCAACTATTATTGTGATCTGGGAAAAGAAAATAAAGTAAGATGATTTATTATCACATATTATCATGAATATGCATAGTTGATTATTTTAATGAATAAAATTTTCAGCAGGTATTTGATTTTAAATATTATCATATTTAAAAACATGATAATATTTACATAAAAGCCAACAAAACTTTATCTTATCACAATCATTTTATCGGATTTGCTCAATCTTGTTTCACATTTATCAATTCAATATATCAATCACTATAAAAAAAAATGAGATACTTTAATACAATTCAGTAATGCCATAAATCAAACTATATAAGTTGTTAATGGAGACTAATAAACTCAAGGTTGCAAAAAAGTTGAACGGTACTATATATATATATAGAGAGAGAGAGAGAGAGAAAGAGAGAATGGAACTGGTATTATTACACATACCTAGCTACTTAAGGGCCTCCCGAAGCTCATATAAGGATTACTAATAACACCACCTTGAATATGTGGAAAAGCTTGCTCCTTTTGTGAATGAAGCCATGAACAATTACTTGTTCATGTACAAGTACATATAAATGGATCTGAGTCCGCTTCCCGGCATGGACTCGAATTAAATAACTAGGAAGTAGAAATGTCTAGAAACAGTTGGCTTTCATTTGAATTGATTTGGAATTGAAATAACTACGTAATGACAAATAAAAGGCATCATTCTGTCTTTTAACTTCTGGGGTATTTTTATAATAGTTAGTTGAGTATGACTCCTGTAGAGTTTTTGACCAGGAATAATTATGATTGCCAAACAAATTCAAAAAAAAAAAAGAAAAAAGGAAAAAGGAAAAATAACAATGTAAGATATAATACATGCCAGTCTGCCACCAGCTATAATGCATGAAGGAAACTAACTTATACGTAGTTCACGGAGAAAAGTAGAAAGGTGGTTTGTAAAAATATAATATTAGGTATAAAAACGTCTCCAGTTTTGTTAGGAAAAAATAGTACTTTTTAAGGATAAAATATTTTTACAATTGGAATAGTGATAAATAATTATGATAACATATGAAATAATAAATAATAAGGGCACTAGAATATATGTATAAAACCCATTAGGGTAAAAACACTAGATCAAAGTATAAAACCTTTTATTAATCAAAGTTTTTTGTAAATATGAATTAACTAAATAAATGTGAATTATAATCAATTTAAAATGCACCGTTTGGTTTTTGTACACTTGACTTTCTTTATATTTTAAATGAAGTGTTTAAACAACCTAAATCTTAAAAAAAAAAAATTTCTATATAACAATTTTATCGCTACAGAAAAAATATAAAATATGGTTTTTAAAAGAAGTAAAATAGTATATAAAAACATGTTTACTACAAATCTGGGTTTTGAGCCTTCGAATTCCGTTAGGAAAAATAATATCCTTTAATGACCTGTTGCACAATAGCAATAAGTAATCATAATGACACCAGAAATACTAAATGATATTTAGACTAGAATTTAATTTACGTAGAAAACCCTATTAACGGAAAAAGAAAAAAAAAACTACAACATTATAATACAAAAACTTTTGCTATTGAATTTACAATATATCTCCTCATTAGTTAAATCTGTCCATAATTAAAACTTAACCAAAGTATGGACATCGTCAATAATTATAAAGTAAACCAAACTGTGAAATCCCAAAAGTACAAATTCATTATGCACAATCTAGAAGGACCGATAAAGATGGAATAATAGGAATAATACCTCAATAAGAAAAAATAAAGATAAAAATAATAATAATAAGTATTTGGGGATTTTATTGAATTTTAGAATTTTAAAATAGTATAAAAATAATAAATTTTTATTAAAATTTTAGCTTATCAAAAGGGGTTGGAATTTATTTACCATACTATTAAAGGTCTATAATTAAAAGTTACACTTATTATAGAGCCTCTACCCATTCCATATCAAATTTTACTATTAGTAGATGAATGATGGCTCCGAAATGAGGATATTTAATAAACACAATTCCATAAAATTTATAATAAAAAAGTCTAGTCCCTTTTTTTTTGCAAAAAGTGAATAAATACACACTATTCCTTTACATTTTTTCCATAAATAACCAAATCATTCTGTCTCATTTAAGTACTATGTCAAGTAAATTAAAGCAAACAATCATGTTGATTTGACTTCACTTAATTGACTTCTATTTTTATTTTAATTATTTAATATTTTATACTTGATGATTATAAATTGAACGCTAGATCATTCAATTAAAATTTTCATTAGTAGTATAAATTCTCATTATATTAATTTTTCATAACATATAACTCTCAATTGAAACCTAAATGCCTTGATTTGCAAGGGAGTAAACTTTGCATTTTCGTGCAAATTAGGCCATAAAAATTTTCTGTAGTAATTTGTAATCAAAAGCATCTTCTAACACTAGACAAAGAGAAGGTAATGATGTCAATATTGGTGCCATCCCATAATATTTTTCCTATCTTGTTGACATTTGTAATTTGTTGTTCTTCAAGTGCTACTTCATTCCAAAACTTTCATAAAGTTAGAGTTGTTATAATGTTCTCTCTCCCTTTTGTTTTTTTTTTTTTCTTTCCATGTGGGATGAACATTCGGAATTTGTGATAATTAAGGCTCGTAATAATGATTGATCACATGGAGATTATCATTGGAAAATGGAAAAAAAATCTTTTCTATAAAAAAGCAAAATCAATACATATACTATCATGTTTTCTATATAGTGATTGACACCACTAACCATGAAGTTTCACCAAAATCTATATTAAGAGCCTTTATTACCACATTCAATTAAGACTTTTGCAACAATATCATACCAGTGGTAAGGTATCTATGATATGGGTATTTAAAATTTTAAGATAATCATATACTAAAATGTTAGGTAGTTAGTTTCTAGTTATTTATGGAAAAAATATTTTCTTTTTTGAATTTAATAATAGGAATCACGTAATACCTTGTCAAGTTGTATAATTACCCATCATTAATCTATTAGCCTATAGAAGGGAGGGAATCAATTTGATAAATTTACATAAATTTATGCAAAAACTCTCTTTTCCCCTCTAAATAATATAGTTATAGATATCCTATAGATTAACAGCTTGTTTGGATTTTTAATTTTTTGTCTACGTCTTATTTGAATCTTATCTATATATATTTAAAATTTAGTGTTTGAAAAATTATCTTATTCGTGTCTTATATTTATAATTATGATGAAAATAGTAACTGAGAAATGAGAATTAGAAAATAAAAGTTATGTATTTTAAAAAAATGTTTTGAAAATATTTTATACTTTGGAAAAGAATATTATTTGGTATTTTTTTTAAATTAATAAAGTAAAGGATAAATAAGTCAAAATATTTAGGGATATATATGATATTTAATTTGTGTAAAATGGTATTTTCATAATTATGTAAAATGGAAATATATGCAAGTTTCCATACTGATTCGTAAGGATTTCCAAATCAAAACACGATGTTTCTCTTCATTTGTTTTTTGAAAAGCCCAAGTCATCAGTCAAGTAAAGTGAATTTTCCTAGAAACTGATGACTAGTTGGTATGTCAACTACATTAAGAGATGGAAAAATCTTTGGCCCATCCCGTAAGATGAAGTAGGTCCTAGTCCTACTATGTTGTTTTGTTTCTTATGATCATTTGCTTGGCTTCTTCCAAATATTCCAAGGTCACCATCTACGGGCCATATTAGTATCAAATACTTGTTTTGTTCGGGGGGAAATATTTTTGTGATTCCGGTTTTTTGTGGACTATAAAGTGTAAAACTCAGAAAATTAACAAAAATTTAATATTGGATTAATCGATAAGTTATTTTAAAATTCTTATCTATAACTTATATAATTTTAAATTGAAAGAAATAATTTTTTAGAAAGAAAATCACGTAAAATTTCTAAATAAGTAATAAAATAAATTGAAATCTTGGGTTTATGATAGTTAAATAAAAATTCTAAGTAAATATTTATATTTAAAATAATTTATTTAGCTTAATCATAAAATTTTATAATAAAGTACTAAAATTATTAATCTTATGTAAAATATACATATATATTACTTTAAAGAGTATTTCATATTGTAATTCGATTTTGCACTTTCATGCTTTCATAGTGAATTTACTTCCTATATCTTATGTCCATTTTTCATCTTTATTAAGGTTTATCCATGTAAATCTAGGTGTACTCTTTCCTTCCCCTTCTCAATTGTCATTTGACCGCTATTGTATTTTTTAGGTATTTTGTTTTTTATAATTGTATTTATTTTTCTACTAGTTATCTCTTTTCATTTTTTTAGTTTTTTTTAATTTTATTTACTTTTTCTACTATTTTTCTTTTTTATTTGCAATAAAATAATGCCTCATCAATGCTATGTTGGTGCCATTTATCAAATAACATGCCACATGAGCTTAACTTAACAATGTTGTAATAGCAACATGATATAATCCTCTATTTGACCTATATAATATAATATTAATCATTTATTTTAATCACATAAAAGTTTAATTTTCTATTTGAATTTGACTCCAAACATTGATCCCTTCGAATGTAATTTTCCTACATATTACATTTTGTGAATGAAATAGCTAAAAAAAAAAGGAAGAAGAAAAAGATGAACAAGAAGAAGAAGAACTAAAATAGATCATGAATTTAAATTAAATAGAATTTGATGCAATAACTTTTTAAGTTTATGTTGATGCACATTTGGAGTAATATCAAAACTATTATCCCAACATGGTACATTTTTGCAATTTACATATGAAATTTAAAGTTTTTAAATGATATATTTAATTAACTTTCATTTATCAAATTTTACAACTAAAATTTGAAATTCTTATGTGTTATACTTAATCAAATTTAGAATATTCAATATATTTACAATATGTCATGATAAACATTTATTGGTTAAAGAATACAAGTATAAAAATGAGTGTAATAGTAAATTTGACAAGTAAAAATCTAATTAAATATGTTATTTAGTAACTTCAAACATTATGTATATAGCTGAAACAAAAAAATACTTAATAAAGTTTAGGTAATGATTTTAACATTATATCTCCTCTCTAGCTAATATATTAAAATTTTTTATATTAGTCCTTGTAATTAGTTATCTAATTAAATTAGATATCTTTGGTGAAAAGTCTAACCGTCCAAGCAACTAACAAGTCAAGTCAAAATACTCGACACAACCCCAATTTCTATGTAAATGGATTTTCCAAGAAAGTAGTGACAAGTCAATGGTAGACTTGACAAATCAATCTCAAAGTGTGAACCTTCAATTGATTCAACAATTGTGAATTGAATGGAATGGTAAAATAATATTATATATATAGGTTTTGTTTAACTTGATTAAAATTTAAGTTTTTTTTTCCTTTCTACTTTTATTTTTTCCTTCCTTCTTTAGTGTAAAATTCTTGATTTACAGTTTGAATTAAACCGAAATGTAAACTTAATTTCTAACTTATTATAAAATTATTGAATTTAATTTATGATTTGATTGGATTTTATATCAAACCCCACACACTAGACACCTATCTGTATTTCAAAGAGCAAGATCTTGTCCAACGAGCTAGTTTCAACGTGTAATATATGTTGGTTTACGTATGTAAGAGTGGTTTCTCTTTAGTTAACATTTTATCCCATTCTCCAAGGGATAGTATTCACCAGGGCCCATCATTAGCTTCATTTTCTAAGAAACCTCTTGGAAGGAGTTATATCATTCTACGCTCCATTTTAGTTTTCAAAGTCAATAAGTCAGTTTAGTGTTCTGACCATGACACCTCTCGTTGGATCCTTAACCCAAACACGATTTATGGGATGGACCTTCACCCTTTTAGTGACTTGGTGGATCCATGGATTGGCAGCGGGTTGCATGTCTAGACACATTGACCTGTTGAGTTATAAACATGTATGAATTAGCCAGTGACTTTATAGTTAAGTGATATGAATATTGATCTTCTAGTGGGATAGACTAAATCTGATTCTTCCTTTTTCAATTGTAATTGTAGTTGGCATGAAAAACAAATGAAAAAAAAAAAAGCTTCAGCTTTTCAATTATCGTAAAGATGTATACAGAGAGCAAATGAATAAAGTAAGTACAAATAGATTGGTTATCGTTCACATTTTGCACAAAGACTACTTGCTTCAAAAGTATTTTTGAATATTTTTCCTACACTCAAAATGTCTTTAATATTAATATTTTTCATACGCTTAGATTTTACAGCAATAGAATTTAACATTTATTTCTATTGTATTATTTGTGTTGTTTTTCTTTATACTCCAAAATGTTCAAATACTAATTAGCATTAAGCATAGTATGGAGGTAAAAAACTTAGAGAACAAAAAAGGTGGGAATTACTTTAATAAAACATTGATTTCACTTCTACCACTCTATGATACTTGTAACTTAAGGAAAATGTATTGAAAATTTTTGGAATTAAATATATAATGTAATCAGCATTATTGTCTCCTTTTATGGCTCTTCCTTATATCAATTAGGTATAATGTATATGTGATTATCCGTTTCCATCTTCCATGAATTTTTTTCCCTTCTTAATCTACTCTACATTAATTACTTTTGAAATTTTGTATATACTAACTGTTGATAGAATCATAAAACTACCACTAAAAATAGATAAATAACAAACATTTGAGAGTTTAGCCAAGATTTTGGTATATGCATATTTTCATAATTATGTAAAATGGAAATATATGCAAGTTTCCATGCTAATTCGTAAGGATTTTCATATCAAAACATGATATTTCTCTTTATTCATTTGTTTGAAAAGCCCAAGTCATCAATCAAGTAAAGTGAATTTTCCTAGAAACAGATGACTAGTTGGTGTGTCAACTAGTCCTACTAGTTGAATCAAATATTCAAAGGTCACCATCTACTATGTTGATATCTTTATTTGTTTTGTTTCTTATTATCATTTGCTTGGCTTCTTCCAAATATTCCAAGGTAACCATCTACTATGTTGTCTTCTTCTTTTTTTTTTTTTTTTTTTTGAGGGAAAAAATTTTCTACGGGCCATATTAGTATCAAATACTTGCTTTGTTCGGGGGGGAATATTTTTGTGATTCCGGTTTTTTGTGGGCTATAAAGTGTAAAAATCAGAAAATCAACAAAAATTTAATTATGAATTAATTGATAAGTTATTTTAAAAGTCTTATCTATAATTTATATAATTTTAAATTAAAAGAAACAATTTTTTAAAAAGAAAATCACGTAAAACTTATAAATAAATTATCAAATAAATTAAAATTTTAGGTTTATGATAGTTAAATATAATTTTTGAGTAAATATTTATACTCAAAATAATTTATTCAGCCTAATCATAAAATTTTATGATAAAATACTTAAATTATTAACCTTATGTAAATTATTATGTATGATGAAAGGGAAACAGAAGGGAAAAAGAAAAGAAGAAGGAAAAATTTGTAGTAGCCTGCGCGTACAATGTACGTCTTATTTGAATCTTATCTATATATATTTAAAATTTAGTGTTTGAAAAATTATCTTATTCGTGTCTTATATTTATAATTATGATGAAAATAGTAACTGAGAAATGAGAATTAGAAAATAAAAGTTATGTATTTTAAAAAAATGTTTTGAAAATATTTTATACTTTGGAAAAGAATATTATTTGGTATTTTTTTTAAATTAATAAAGTAAAGGATAAATAAGTCAAAATATTTAGGGATATATATGATATTTAATTTGTGTAAAATGGTATTTTCATAATTATGTAAGATGGAAATATATGCAAGTTTCCATACTAATTCGTAAGGATTTCCAGATCAAAACACGATGTTTCTCTTTATTTGTTTGTTTGAAAAGCCCAAGTCATCAGTCCAGTAAAGTGAATTTTCCTAGAAACTGATGAATAGTTGGTGTGTCAACTGCATTAAGAGATGGAAAAATCTTTGGCCCATCCCGTAAGATGAAGTAGGTCCTAGTCCTACTATGTTGTTTTGTTTCATAAAACAATCTGCGGACTAATGTGGCCATGTCGGATCCGGTCCATTAATGAATTCATGCACGGTTATCACGTGAACCCCTACGGCTTATCAAATAGTAATTGCCTTGACCTCCAACTTTGACGACAAAAGTTCTTACATCACCAGTGGAAGACTGGATGCCAAAATCTCCTCTTGATCTTGTGGCTGTGATTTAACCAAACCCTTCTGTCTCATTTAAGAGCTATGTCAGGTCAATTAATGCTGACAAGCCTATTGATACGACTCAACTGGCTTGATTTTTATCTTTATTTTATTTATTTATTTATTTATATTTTTACACTCGATGATTGTAGGTCAAATAACGATTATTCAATCAAATTTTTCTTAAGTAATATAAATTTTTATTATATTAATTTTTATATTATGTAACTCTTAATAAATAACCTTCTGTCTATTTATGAGAGAGTAAACTTTTCATATTCATGTGAATTAGGTTATAAGAATTTCCTACGCTACTTTGTAAATGTAAGCATTTTCTAAAACTATAAGAAGAGAAGGTAATGCCATGATATTTGCTTTTTGATTAATGAAAATATGTAATGTTCATATAATTATAATATAACTATTTTTATATGAAAAAAAATCTTCATTTTCCAGACGTTACTATGTTTATGTGTTGATGAAATCAACATCAAATATTAGCCACATATTCAGTGAAATAGATGGCAAAAGTCTTCGAAAGCTGGATGAGAGCATTTATACTAAGACATATAAATAATGGAAAAAAATATAAAAAGGGATTCATGTTTATATAAATTCTAACAAATCTAATAATAGATGAATATTATAATTATCATTTGTAAAAGATATATGTAATATTGGATTTAATGATAAGCATTATTTGGAATTTTGTTTGGAGATGATGAACATAAAAAAATATGAAAATAAATCAAGTATAAAAAATATTGAGAAAAATAGAAAATAAAATATTACTTCTCATTTATATAAGGGTACCATTAAAATATGAGATTTGGTTTATCTTTAATGTATGTTTTAATGAGGTTAAAAACTAAAATCATATGGAATAAAACTTAATTAAGACAATATTTTTATATGTATACACACTAACTACATAATGTAGTATACAAAAATAATAAAAATAATAATAATAACTTTTTATACACGATAGTGTATAACGAGTGAGAAAAAATATATATGAATAATTCGAATTTCTACAACTTTTTGTTAAAAGGGGCTTGGATTTATTTGCCATGCTATTAAGGGCCCATGATTAAAAGTTATACTTATTATAGAGCCTTTGTCTATGCCATATTAGGTTTGACTATTAGTAGATGGATAAAGGCCCGAGGATATTTAATAAACACATATTTATAAAAGTATGAGAAAAAAGTCTAGTCCCTTTTTTTTCGCGAAAATCGAATAAATACATATGATTCCTTTATATTTTTTTCCATAAATAACCTAATCTTTCTATCTCATTTAAGTGCTATGTCAAGTAAATTAAAGCAAACAACCGTGTTGATTTAACTTCACTTGATTGATTTCTATTTTTATTTTATTTTATTTTTTATTTATCTATTATTTTACACTTGATGATTATAAATTAAATGTGAGATCATTCAGTTAAAATTTTTATTAGTAGTATAAATTCTCATTATATTAAATTTTTGTAATATATAACTCTCAATTGAAACCTAAATGCCTTGATTTACAAATTAAGCCACAAAAATTTTCCGCACTAATTTGTTATCATAGCATCTTCTAACGCTAGACGAAGAGAACGCAATGATGTCATTATTGGAGCCATCCCGTAATATTTTTCCTATATTGTTGACATTTGTAATTTGTCGTATTTTTGCTTGCTTGTATAGGAAGTACATTATTAATATTTTTACACTCGATAGGGATAGGTCAAATAGGAATCTTTCAGCTAATTTTTTTTATTAGTAATATAAATTTTTATTATAGAAGAGTAAACTTTTCATTTTCGTATGAATTAGGCCATAAAAGTTTCCCACGCTACTTTGTAAATATAATCATATTCTAAAACTAGAAAAAGGAAAGGTAATGATATCATTACTGGTGCCATGCCATAATATTTGCTCTTTGACCGATGAAGATATGTAATGTTCATATAATCATAATATAACTATTTCTATGTAGAAAAAAAAATCTACATTTCCATGATGTTACAATGTCAATGTGTTCATAAAATCAACATCAAATATTAGCCACATATTTAGTGAAATAGATGACAGAAGTCTTCGGAAGCTAGATGAGAGCATTTATACTGAGACACATAAATAATGGGAAAAAAATATAAAGGAAGATTCATTTTTGTATAGATTCTAATCAATCTAATAATAGATGAATATTATGATTATCATTTGTAAAAGATGTATGTAATATTGGATTTCATGACAAGCATTATGTCGAATCTAATTTTTCTAATTTGATTTACTTTAAACCCTAGATCATTTAATATAAATCCTTGACTAAGATTAGAAAAAAAAATATTTTTATTTTTTATTTTTTAAAAGCAAAGAGTCTCCACCTAATCGAAATTGGAAAAAAATATTAAATTAAGACTAATTGAATATATTAGTTTTAATTTGACTACTAGTCTATATAAGAAAAAAAAATTTATACCAGAAATTTTGGAGCTTGGGGTTATCTTGTTAAAACTTGACGATACCAACTTTTAACCTTCCAAATTTATTTTTTTTAAAGAAAGAAATGAAAGAAAGAAGAAAAGAAGAAAAATAAATAAATAATAATAAAATAAAGAAAATAAATAAAAGAAGGAGAATTTTCTTTTTTAATGAGGTCGCCCTAAGAGTGCTTACGTACCTGATGCTCGAGATCAGACTTATTGTGGTTCACATTTTCTTTTATTTTAAAAGAAACATTTTAGAACCTATATTTTTTTTAAAATTATATCTAATATATATATATATATATATATTAGACAAAAAATGTTTTGTTTTTAAAAAAGATAAAATAACTAAAAATAATTTTCATAATAACTTTTTTTAGAAAAATAAAAATTTAAAATGTATTATTGTACATAATTTTTTTGTCTTAAAATATAAAATAACTAAAAAAAATCTTTTAAGAAAATATAATTTTTTATATAAAAAATAAAATTTAAATATTTAATAATAAATAAAAAAATTTCTTAATTTTTTTATACATGTAAAAACTAAAAAAAAATTCTTTTTATTATTTAAAAAAATGTTACGTACTTAAACGTAAGCTTTTTTGATGATGATGAGGGACAACGGCAAAGAAGCGAAGGATAGTGGTGATGCAGCATCAATCAAAGCTTCTTGAAGTGAGAATGCGACTAGCCAGCGGAAGAGTGATCGAAAAAAAATTAAGAGAGAGAAAATGTCATTGAAATTTTTTTTCGTCTTTTTTGTGAGAAATTCTTTCACCTTTTCCGCAAAAGAGAGCCCCTTCCCAGCAGATTTGAAACTCTATTTATAGGTGATATGTGGATTAAACACTTGGGGGAAGAAGAATGGTCGAAGGTCGGAAAATTATTGCAAAAATGTTTTTTTTTTCTTAATTTCCTTGATTTATTGTGCTTTAATTTGATTCCAAAAGTTAATTGCTTATTAAATTGTGTTGTTTGACATTCCATAATCTTTAAAACATTAAAAGAAAGAAAGAAAAACAAATTCGAGCTTCCCATGGTCTTCAATGGTGAACGGTTCAAAGGTAAAGGAGGACAAAAACGTGAGTTCAACCCATGTTTTTCATTGTAATAGAGATGTGATGAAAATGGAAAACGTGGGTTGAATTCACGTTTTTCATTGTAATGAAAAACACTAGAAGAAGATTAATGGTTAAAATTGCTTAAATTCTTTAACTATCTTGTAACAATATTGTAATATGTCCTTTTTTTTTTTTTACAATCTTAACACAATAATTTAATAAAAATTAACATAATGGATATAGAAGATCAATACATTCCTCTTTCTATGTTTATACAGTTTTAAGTGAGTAGTCCATTAAAACAAAATGCACAAAATAACATTACACACAAAATTTTCATCTATGCATTTAAATATAAATATTGTGTACCCATTCACAAATAAATAGTAACTATTAACTAAAACGTATAGCTAATAGATGTATATGTATTTATGTAGAATATTATATATACGTCTTGAAAAATGATACCTAAACGTATAAATCAAAATGCCATTACAAATCTCTCTCTCTCTCTCTCTCTATATATATATATATTACGAATACTATAGCGATAGAGGTTTTGGAATTCATAATATAAAAAACATATTAATTCACAAATCTAAAGTAACGATCCTATATATATACATTTATGTAATTATATAATTTTAATAAAAGAATAGCTATATGTATAAATAGCAGAATACTAAGGAAAAGTCCCTAAAAGAAATATATAATATCTGGTTATAGATACTTGTACTCTTATTATAAAATATGATATTGATTTTTAATACCGGTTGATAGTTATTTATATGGTATAAAATCAGTGGAGACATTACATCTATTGATTATAGGTTTGCGTAGCTTATTTTTAATTTATTTGAAAATGCTTTTCTTAAGGTCAATTTCTCAAAGTATTCTAAATTTTTATGATTAATCTTTCCAAAGACCTTGCAAAATTAAAATCGCAAAAATGACCTCCTTAGAAACCTAGCCTAAGAGTACTCATAGTTCAACTTATTTTCTTTAGTTTTAAAATAGTTTTCAAAATTTTTGGGGTATTATAATCTTGATTGGATATCAATCCTTTTGTATGTGGTGATTTTTGTTGTATCTTGGCAACTGCTTACTGTGAAATTGCTTAAGTTTATCTAGCTTATCCAATTTTCTCTACGACTCTATCGATTCTTACCAGCTTACAAAGATGCAGCAAGAAGTTCTGACATGTATACATATACATGGTTTGCAGCTGCATTTAATCTTGTCGTGTACACACTTGCCAGTAATGTAAGTAATTACTCCTTTATCTTGATTACTAAACCTGATCTATATAAACCATATCAAGGTAAGATATGGATACCATATAAAATATACATGGTATATATATGTTTAGAGTCGATTAGATATTTTCTAACTTTAGTGCTTGCTTGAATTTGCTTAGATACTAGAATAAGCAACAAATTGCAGTCTATATGTTTTCAAAATGCATATATTAACTTAGGTTCTTGGAGCATTTTGGAACTTACAAGCTGTTGAGCGAAACATGGATTGCTGGAGAACAGCTTGTCATAAAAATCTGACCAAACCCTTCTGTCTCATTTAAGAGCTATGTCAGGTCAATTAATGCTAACAAGCCTATTGATACGACTTCATTGGCTTGATTTTTATCTTTATTTTATTTATTTATTTATATTTTTACACTCGATGGTTGTAGGTCAAATAAGGATTATTCAGTCATTTTTTTTTTAGTAATATAAATTCTTATTATATTAATTTTTACACTATATAACTCTTAATTGAAATCTAAATAACCTTCTATCTATTTATGAGAGTAAACTTTTCATTTTCATGTGAATTAGGTCATAAGAATTTCCCATGCTACTTTGTAAATGTAAGCATTTTCTAAAACTACAAGAAGAGAAGGTAATAATGTCATCACTGGTGTTATGCCATCATATTTGCTTTTTGACTAATGAAGATATGTAATGTTCATATCAAAAGAGATCAATTTATTAGATGATATAAAAAGTTTGAGGATGACTTATAGTTAAACCTTATGGAAATTATAATTTTTTTAACAATTTGCTTTTATTAAAAATTATTGATCATTGTTTTTCCTTCAATGTAGTATCAAGTTAATCTTCTCTTTTAGTGTACACTTACAATACTTTTTGAAGTTGATCTACCAATTGATTTTAGGTTCTCTTATATTGATTTGATATTTTAGCAAGATCAAATCAAGTAATGAATAGATTTAAAAAATAGACAGAATTGCATATTAACATGAAAGATTGACATGGTGCAACTTTGAAACAACAATGTTATAGTCTTAACATTTTTTAAGGAGTATTAAGTATATTCTTTTTATCAATTTAGTGTATCTGTATCGCTAAAATTTTCATATATAGTTGTCATAATATTGCATCATACAGTAATTTTCCCTGAAGTTGAGATTGGCAATATGTATGCATAAGTATTTAGTTAGTTATTTCCCTCTAAAGCTAATTTTTAAGAATTGGCTTCCATTTGGTTTCAATAGATTTACTTGTAGCCAAAAACTCCAGCTAAATTGGAGAGAATGAAACAAAGAAAAAATTACTTAGAAGGATGGAGTCCATTCTATTTGCTCCTTGAGGATCTTACAAAAGAAGTCTCATGGTGTGAAGACCCAAAGTGGCAAGAGACAACTGAAGTCAATTTGGACGGTTTGCTAAACAATATTCCAACAACCCTTTGAAAAAAATCTAAGACCACATTTATGTAAGGACATGTTCATAAAAGTGAGTCAGACCATACCATCTAACTTACTATTATTGTTTGGTTTCATTCCCTAAAATCATGAGTAAAAATTATATATCAAGCAATGTGTGTTTGTTTTGTTAAATAGGTTTTTGATAATATTTGTTAGAATTAAAAGATTTCAAATACCATTTAAGAAATCTTATGAAATTGTGATCATAGCAGTAATTACAAGAGATGTCAATGAAATACTCTAGCCATTGTGATAAAGAAATTTTAGTGATTTCTCAAATTATTTTTCTCCTTATATTTTGTGTTATCACTTCATGTTATATTAAATTAATCATAAGAGCTTGCTCATCAACAATATTCCATGGGAGCTCAAGAGGAAGTTAAAGGCACATTTTTGCAAGGTATTTTCTATTAATTAATAAATATAAAACCATACCACATCAACAAGTTTAAACTTTTAGATTGAATGACCATGAATATGAAATTCATTACTTGCAGTGAACCTCGCTAATGCGCTCTAATGTCATGCTTATATGACTAGGAGAATTTGAGGACCTAGATAGAAAAATAAAAGGAAGAATTGCGAGAACGAGCAAGTGCAAGTGGTATTTCAATCAAGAACCACCATTTAGATGGAGAGATATCCAATCTACAACATGATACATATAGTAAAAGGTAAAGTTTTGGCATACCATAACAATGATTTAAAAAAGGGATTGCCTATGGAGGAACTTACGAAAGATGATTCCTTTGGAAAAGAATTGCTCTTAAGAGCCCTTGAGTCCCCCTTGCAACACAAACCATCCAGCCCCTAACAAAAGTTGAAGCATTTGCTCTGTCATTTGATGACTTTGCTATTATATTTACCAAACATGGGAGGTCCATTGAATCTTACAGGAAACAGTGGGCTGCCTCTGTGATCACGGATGGATTTAGAAAGCTCGCTGCTATGAAGAAGCCAATGAAACCCTTCGGTCGATGAGGGAAAAGAACAGTCACTTAACTGGAAAAAAGAGTTTGCAGATGATGAGCCGTTATCGTCTTGATTCTCAATCTATAGCGTTTAACATAATCAGTTTTCTTTATGACGGAAGACATAATGCCGCTTTCTACTCGAAACTATTTCGCTAGTGGAAATCAATCTTGGAATGTCTCGTGATGTGTCCGGTATCCATGTGTATTATATTCTTGTGCGTGTAATGATTATTCTATTGCTTTAGTTCCTATTAGTTTATTAAGTGAAACTTTTATGTATGTTTGTGTTAGTTTGATATGAGTTTTATGTTAATTTATGTGGGGTTTTGGAATTCTGTTCCGTGGTTAAGGGATGGATGATGGGTTGGGTTCGGTGCTCAAACATATAAGGGTTGTGTTTATTTATTGGGAATCGGAGTGAGGATGCAAGGAAATAAGAATCCCTAGAAACATCTGATGAAATTTAGTTAGAATCTGGTGTAACAACTCATTTCATGAATTCAGGTATTGAGATAGACTTTAAAGCCCATTACACATTGAGAGGAATTGAGAACGTAGGATCGGATCAGTCAGGGGTTTTCTGATTTGTTGTTTATTAGTGCTTTCACTAGATAGTTTCGATGAAGCCACTTTTACTCGAAATTCGCCGCTTTCTATGGACATTAAGATTCATGATCGAGGGAGCAAAAAAATGGTGCAGCCTAGGCATGGTAAGCAGGTGCTCCATGTTTAAAAATTACATGCCTACTGTGCTTGCGCTCTCGCATACCTAAGCCTAACCTGCTTGTGTATATGCTTTTTTTTTTCATTCATGTGCTACTAATCATTGTTGGCTAATTAATGAAAGAGACAAAATACAGATTGGAGCTTTTTTCTGCTTATTGAAGAAGAAGGAAACAAAGCCTTTTATAGGCAATTACATAACAAACTAATGAAAGATAATGGGTCTAAAAATCTGCAAAAGATAAAGATTTAATTTACCACTACTAACAGTAATATAAGAATATGAACTAACTTTGACCACTAACTAAGGCTCCACTAATACAATTTTGAATCAAATCTTAACATGTCCCCTTGATTCAAAATTACACATGCCCAATTGTTGTCGAAAATAAACATGTTTTAGCTGAGATAGAGACTTAGTAAATAAGTCAGCAACTTGGTCATTTGTACCACAAAACTCTAGCTCTATTTCTCCATTTACTACCAACCTTCGAATGAAATGATGCTGAGTTTCTATGTGTTTTGTTCTGCTGTGAAAAGCTGGATTTTTTGTCATCGCTTTGTACCTTTATTGTAACAATAGATCTTAGTCGCTGCAACTTGCTCTTGGCCCAAATCAACCAAAACTCGCTTAAGCCACACTACTTGACATGCTGTAGAAGTTGCAGCGATATATTCTGCTTTTGAGGAAGATAAAGCAATAGTTTCTTGCTTCTTTGAGCTCGATGAGATGGCACCTAAACCAAAGCTGAAGCTATGACCAGATGTACTTCTTCTATCATCCAAGGAGCCTACCCAATCATTGTCAATATAGCCAAATAATATGAAATCTGATACTGTAGTGTACCAAATTCCAAGGTTAACAGTTCCAGCAACATATCGTAAGACTCTTTTAGCTGCTCCAAAGTGATGCTTTGTTAGACTATGCATAAACCTGGACAAAACACTAACAGAGAATGCTATGTCAGACCATGTATGAGACAGATAATTCAGTCCACCTATCAACCTCCGAAAATAAGTTACATCAGCCTTCTCTGTCCCATCTTTAGCTTGTAATTTGTCATTTAAATTCATTGGAGTTGAAGCCACATTACAATTTACCATGCTGAACTTTTTGAGCAAATTAGTTGCATACTTTTGTTGCCCAATGAAAATTCTATCTGCACATTGTTTCACCTTAAGCCTAAGAAAATATTGCAACAATCCTAAATTTGTCATTTCGAAGTTCCTCATCATAGAAGACTTAAAATCAGCAATAAGACATTCATTGGACCCAAAATAAATCATGTCATCAACATAAATACAAACAACAAGAAAATTAGCTTTGCCTTCTCTTTTCAAATATAAAGTGGGCTCATTTTCACTTCTAATAAAACCATTCTCACAAAAAAATCTATCAATCTTACTGTACCAGGCTCACGGTGCTTGCTTAAGTTCATAAAGAGCTTTTCTCAATCTAAAAACTTTATCATCATAGCCATTTACAACAAAGCCTTCAAGTTGAGAGACATAGACTTCTTCTTCTAAGTCTCTGTTTAGGAAGGCAAACTTCACATCAAATTGAAAAACAAGAAGAGACAATTGAGCAGCTAAAGCAAGCAATAATCTTACAGTTTCAAGGTGAGCAACTAGTGAGAACATTTCTTCAAAGTCGATACCTCGTTGTTGGGCATACCCCTTTGCTACAAGCTGTGCTTTATGCTTTTGCACACTCCCATCAGCATGATACTTGGTTCTGAACACCCATTTGAGCCCAATAGCATTCTTTCCTTTAGGTAAATCCACTAATTCCCAGGTCTGATTTTTCTGGATTGCAACCATTTCTTCATTCATAGCATTTTTCCATTCTTCCATTATAGCTGCTTCCTCATAAAAAATTTGATTTGAAACACACAGAGCAAAAGAACAAGTTGCATATATTTCTCTCAAGGACCGGGTTTTCCTTGGAGGAGTTTTAGTGGATGAGGAAGAACTGGAGCTTGAGCTGATTGGACTAGAAGAACTTGAGCTATTTTGATTGCTACTTGCTGAATTAGGGGGTGCAAAATTAGCAACATCATTTTCTAAAACTGGAGCTTAGTCTGTCTTTTGAGCATCTCTCCAATCCCATTATGCATGTTCATTAAAAACCACATTTCTGCTAACAATAATCTTGCCACTTAAAGGATTATATAGCCTATATGCTTTAGATTGGGGACTATAGCCAACAAAAAATGCATTTTTGAGATTTTTTATCAAGTTCGTGACGAGATTGAGAATTAATTAAAGCATAGGCTATACAACCAAAATTTTTTAAGTGACTTACACATGGTTTTCTACCTCTCCAAGCTTCATACGGAGTTTTGTTCATCACAGCTCTTGTTGGAGAAATATTCAAAAGATACACAGTTGTTGTAACTGCTTCAACCCAAAAAGAATTTGAAAGACCTTTGGCTTTGAGTAAGCTTCTAGCCATCTCCATAATAGTTTGGTTCTTTCGCTCAACAATGCCATTTTGCTCCGGTGTGTATGGTGCAGTAAGCTCCCTACGAATGCCACATTCTTCATAGAATACATTAAATTCAATAGAATTAAATTCACCACCTCTATCAGTTTGGAGACATTTGATATAGTTGCCCATTTGATTTTCTACCGAGCTCTTAAATTTCTTGAAAATGACAAGAGCTTCAGATTTGCTTTTCAAGAAATAAACCCAATTTATATGGCTATAATCATCAATCAGCAATAAAAAGTACCAACTCCCACCAAATGATTTAGTTTGCATGGGTCCACACAAATCCACATGTACTAATTTTGTTTGCCCAAAACACATCCTTCACAAAACTCAAAAGATTCAATCTTTGGTAATCCATTAACCATATTTTTCTAACCCAACAACTTCAATCCATTTTCATGTAGATGCCCATAACGCAAATGCCACAATTTAGATTCATCAATTTTACTAACAGCAAGAGCAGTATTAACATTAGAAGCATCTAGTGGAAACATTTTGTTTTGAGCCATTTGAACATTAGCAATGGTATGACCAGTTTTCTTATCTTCAACTCTACATAAGTTGTCATCAAACAAGATGATGTACCCACTGGCCATTAATTGCCTAACACTTAACAGATTGTAAGCCAAACCACGAACAAATTGCACATCATTTAAAAGTTTAGTATGGTTGTGGCTAGAATTGATGGCAATTGTACCTTTTCCTTCAACTTGAATCACCTTGTCATCACCCAACCGAACTGTTGATTTCTTTTTCTCATCAAGCTCTTTGAACAATTGCTTTGAACTTGACATGTGATTAAAACACCCACTGTCCAAGAACCAAACAGCATTAGCAACATTTTTATCAAAAGAATTAGCCATGAACAGCATACCCTCTTCTTCTTCAACAACATTAGCATGCTTTCCTTCATTCTTTTGCTTGGTCCAACAATCAGCTTCTTTGTGACCCAACTTTCCACAATAGTAGCATTTGATTGAATTATTTTTGAATTGCCGTTGTTCACCAGAACGTCCACCTCGTCCATGGCTGTCACCACAACCTCGACCATGATAACCACCCCGTGAACTGCCTCTATGTGAAGTTTTGTCATCTGATTTGGTGTGAGAGGACTCTCTTTTCACTTGAAATGCCTTTTCTTCAATTCTTGTTGATGATTTATTTAACTTACCCTCATGAGCTTGCAAAGAACCCATTAAATCAATAAAAGAATAAGTAGATAAATCTTTAGACTCCTCTATTGCAGCAACCACATGATCAAATTTACGAGTTAGACTTCTTAATAATTTTAAAACCATAGTCTCATAAGTAATTTTCTCACCATATGCCCTCATTTGAGAGAAAATTGCAGAAGCTCTCGATAAATACTTTTGAACAGATTCAGAGTTACCCATTTGAAGCATTTCAAATGTTCTACAAAGAGATTGAAGTTTCACAGTAATTACCTTCGAGGAGCCTTGAAATTCTGTTTTGAGAGTCTGCCATGCTTCTTTAGAGGTAGTTGCTGTTGAAATGCGAGAGAAAATATCATCTGAAACAGCTTGTTGAAGGAAGAATAGAGCCCTTGCATCCTTCTTTTTGTTTTCTCGAAGCTTTTGCTCATCATCTGGGTCATCATACCCATTTTCAACTAGCTCCCACAATTCTTGAGACATAAACAAAGTGCGCATTTTTATGCTCCAAAATTCATAGCTCTCACCCTTGAAGAGGAATTAAGGGCTAGGTTGAAGTTGCAGTGCCGTTTACTACCATTTGAAAGGTTTGTGTGAACCACTTGTGGCTGCCCTCTCACTTCTTAATTTACTCTCCCACTTGCCCAAGTAATGGCTCTAATACAAAAAAATTATGTTGGCTAATTAATGAAAGAGACAGAATACATATTGGAGCTTTTTTTGCTTATTGAAGAAGAAGGAAACAAATCCTTTTATAGGAAATTACATAACAAACTAATGAAAGATAATGGACCTAAAAATCTGCAAAAGATAAAGATTTGATTTACCACTACTAACAGTAACGTAAGAATATGAACTAACTTTGACCATTAACTAATGCTCCACTAACACAATTTTGAATCAAATCTTAACATTCATCTCCGTAACACTCACGTGCCTTTAAATTGGCGCGATTGCGTTTTGTGAAATCTAGCAAAAAATTGTTGTGAAATGTAGACGAGAACTATGACATTGGTTCTACAATAAGTAGAATAGGAGTTCCCATAGATGAGAACAAATCTGGAAATAAAACTATGTAATAGAGTAACTAAACTCTCTAACTTCTTAAAGAAGTATTTATATACAAGGAATAAAACAACCTAACCATTTGTACACTTGACGCATGTCTAATAAGTAAACATATATTTACTTGTTCACATTCTCCACAATGACCTAGTTTGGATCGAGAAAATAATAATTGAGATTCTAAAACATGCTTAGTAAGAAAATCTACAAGTTGCAACTTAGATGGCACATTGTAAACACCCCATTTTTACCTTCTAATTATAATTAATTTTTTTTCATTTTTTCAAATTTTCTTCTATTTTTAGAAAATGAAGGAAAAATAATGACAAAAAATAAAATAAATAAGAATAATACACCAATTTTGGAAACTGAAGATAGAAATAACAATAAAAGACTTAAGGAATTTTTATAAAATTTTAGAATTTCAAAATAATATAAAATTAATAAAAATTGCCATGCTTACATACAATTTGTGTGCAATAGAAAACTGAAAAATGGGCTAGCCCAGCTAGTCCGATTGTTAGACTCGTGTGCGCATGCACAAGGGGTCAGGTCACGGGTTCGAAACTTAGGGGAGGCTCTTCGTGCCATTTTGCAATTTTTTTTCCATCACCATGCCACATGTCAGCAGCAATTGGACGACACGAGCACTCACGCCTGACGCGTGCTCATCTCCTACCTCCATCCAAGATTGGCATCGACATGGGAGAAGTGAAATCTAGCCATTTTGATTCAATTTTTTGCACAAATTCAACAGCTCTTTAACTAAAATAGGATAAACACCATCAATTTAACATTAATCTTAACAAAAATAAAAAATTAACACGAATAAAAAACAAACAAAAAACGGATGAGGATGAGTCTCAACGGTGAAGGAGATTTAAGCTTATCAAGCTCGGTTTTGGGAGTCTATAAATAGGACTTGACGAGAGGAAGTGCTAGAAGCAATTAGAAGAGAGAAATACGTGAGCTGAAACCTTCATCGGAGTTCTTCAAGCCCTACCGTCGACTACTATCGGAATCGCCACCAAGAATAGTCTTTAGTGCAAAGTGACACCACCACTCAACTCCACACCCTTGAGAACCTCGGTTTTGACTCCTCAACAGCCTTCAACAGCCACCGGAATGCCACTGTCGAAGGCCTTCAATCACCGTGACCCAATCTGCATGATTTGACCCGATCCGATCCAACCAACGTCCAGGTTAATTGGATCCCCCTTTTTTATTTTATTCATTTATTTATTATTGATATTATTTCTTATTTTTATTTCATTCCTTTATTATTATATATATAAAAAAGGATGACGATAGAAATAAAAGAAATGAATGAATGTTTCCTTTTTTTTTATTATTAGGCTTAGAACCTTTAAAAATAATAATAATAAATAATAAAAATTAAAAAAATTCAATTAAGTAAAAATAAAATAAAATAATGAAAAAAAAATTATTAACAAAATTCTTAATTTTTTTTTCACTAAGAAAACTTCTTTTTCTAAAATAAAAATATATATTATAAAAAGTATTTTTGCAGCTTTAGTCTTTTAATAAATAACAAATAAAAAAAATTAGATGTAGGAATTTCTTTAAATGAAT
Source organism: Laguncularia racemosa (assembly GCA_037954665.1). Lineage (NCBI taxonomy): Eukaryota > Viridiplantae > Streptophyta > Magnoliopsida > Myrtales > Combretaceae > Laguncularia > Laguncularia racemosa. Next base: position 202,463 of record JBBMOL010000264.1, on the reverse strand, counting down.
TTTAAATAGGTAATAAACGTAAACCTGACACATTTTCATAATTACAATTAAAATAATCTACTAAAGTTTTATAAAAAGCGAACTACGACCTGTTTAATCCCAAATAGTGGGTATGTAGGCACCTTTATGAGGCATCGCTAAAAAGAATAAAAAATTATTTTCCAAATCATTATTAGTGTAATTGTTGTATCATTTTTCTAATATCTTCTTTTTTATGCTAAAAAGGATATCATAACATTATTCAGATTTCAAAAGGATAAGGTGGTAACTTTAGGATTTTAATAGGATAGCCCCTGATTCGAGAATCTTTGGTTTTTCTTTCTTCTTCTTTTTCTCTTCTAAAAATAAAATAGGAGATTCTATCGACTAGTTGTTTAGATTAGAATTAATCCGTTCAATTAATTCTGATTCAATAATTTGTTCCCAACTTAAGTTGGGTGGCGACTCCAAATAAATAATAAAATTCCTAGTTCAAGTCAAGGATTTATATTGGATGAGCATAGGATCCAATATGAATCGAATTAGAAAGGTAATATAAAATTTTAAAATTAGACTTGACACACATAAACTATATTCAAGAAACCATTTGCTACTTAATCTTGTGTGAAATGAGCATCAATAGCAATATGTTTAGTTCTACTATGTAAATAAGGATGATCTGTAAGTAACTTAGTTGACTTATTATCACAACACAAAGTGACTAGCAAAGGACAAGAGACTTGTAAATCATGAAGGATGTATGAAATCCATAGTAGCTCCTTAGTAACAGAAGCCATACTTCTATATTTAGCCTTTGTAGAAGAAGTAGAGACTATTCTTTGCTTCTTTGTCATCCATGAGATAAGGGAACATCCAAGTAAAGTACTATACCTAAAAATAGACTTCTTGTCCAAAGAACATACACCTTAATTCTTTGAGAACCCAACTAGATCAAGTGAAGATGTAGAAGAATAGAACAAGCCAAGATTGATAGTTCCTTTGAGATATTGAAGAACATGGAAAGAAGCACGAAGATGAGTAACGCATGGTTTAGCTAAAAATTGACTAAGTTTATGAACTACGAAACAGATATTAAGTCTAGTAAAGGTCAAGTAAAGAAGATGACCTATAATGTATCTATAGAAGGTTGGATCATCTAAGAAGTCTCCTATGTTTGAATACAAATTAAGCTATGTTGGATGTGGAAACTTAGCTAGTTGAGAAGCTGATAGACCCATGTCAAATAAAATTTCTATAATAAACTTTTGTTGGTTTAAAAGAATTCCATGAGAAGATCTACAAATTTCAAGGCTTGGGAAAAAAATCTAGCTATGCCCAAGTCTTTAATAGTAAAAGCTTCATGCAACTACTTCTTTAATTCATTAATAGACTAACCATCAATACCTATAATAAGCATGTCATCAACATAATGAAGCACCACATGAAAACCAAATATATTAGATTATATAAACAAAGAATGATCATGTTGGGATTGAACAAAGCTATGACATACAAGAAACTTTGAAATTTCTAAATTCCATTGTTGTGAGGCTTGTTTAAGCCCATACAATGATCTTAAGAGTTTATAAACTTGCCTAGGTTTAGCTTTTGTGTAACCTAGTGGTGGTAACATATAAATCTCTTCACCTAAGTATCCATGAAGAAAGATATTATTAATATCAAATTGGTGTAATGGCTAATTACGAACAATAGCTATAGCAAGTAAGATACAAACAATCCCTAGATTGGCTACAAGGGAAAAAGTGCAATGATAATCCTCCCCTTCAATTTATGTATAACCCTTTGCGACTAATAGAGCATTATATCTTTCTATAGTTCCATTAGCTTAATATTTAATTTTATATACCTAATGATAACCAATAGCACGTTTCCCTTGTAGCAAAGTAGTTAACTACCAAGTTTGATTATCTTCAAGAGCTTTTAGCTCTTTATTCATAGCCTGAACCCAATGCTTATATTGAGAAACTTGCAAATAAGAAGGTTTATTGAAGGTTGAAACAGTAGCCATTGCAACCACATATTTCAAGGGATAAGACCTAAAAGCATTTAAGGAGAATAAAGGATATTTGACATTAGCTAAAGGAAAAGATGGAGGAGTATGAGAATTAGAATTTGTGGAAAACACATTATGAGTTGAATGCATATAATCTTGTAGCCACGAAGGTGGTTTAGCTATCCTTGTAAAACGTCTCTCAACTAAATTAAGTGTAGACTATGTGTTACTATCAGAGAAAGAAGTATTAACAAAATAAATGGGAATGGAACTAGGAGAAGAAAATGAAGAGATATCAGTGTCAAAAGATATAGATGACAAATTAGAACGAGATATGTGATGATCATGTGAATATGCATCAAGTTCTTTAAATGGAAAACTATCCTCATAAAATATGACATCTCTACTCATGAAAGTTTTGTCCACAATTATGTCATATACCTTGTAAGCCCTTTATCCTTGTCCATAACCTAAGAAAACACACTTGGAACCTCGAGAAACAAAATTTTCTTTATGAGGAGATACATTTGCTATATAACACAAACATCTCATAACCCTCAAATGATCATAACTTGGAGATTGTCCAAAGAGAACTTCGAAAGGAGTTTTTCATGAAGTGTAAGCATAAGCATTCTATCGATCAAGTACGTAGTTGTAGGAATACAATCTCCCAAAAAATCTTTTAGCAATCTAACATGTAGTCTTAAAGCTCTGGAGGTGTCTAGTACATGTCGATGTTTCCTTTTGACTCTACAATTTTGTTTTGGAGTATAAGGAGTTGTTCTTTAGTGTATGATACCAAGATTAGAAAAATGTGTTTGACAATCTTTAGAACGAAACTCTATTCCATTGTCACTCCTAATGAATTTAGGGGTAATATTGAAGCGATTTTGGAGATAAATAATAAAGGTTTTGATGGTAACGAAAACTTGTGACTTGTATTAAAACAAGTCCAAGTTCCTTTAGAAAAATCATCAACAATGGTCAAAAAGTGTTGCTTTCTGGTGTATACAGCAACATGATGGTCCCTATAGGTCTAAATGTGACAACTCAAAAGAGAACTTTGATGCATAACCACTTCTTTGAAGAGGTAAACGATGGAGCTTGGCCAATTGACAAGTCTCACAAAAGAAATGTGTAAGATCAAGATGTTTACAACAATCTAATTTCTTAAGTTTGGAAACAAAAGAATGACCTAATCTAGATTATATCAAGTGAATATTAGAAAAATGTCTACAACTAGAAGATTTAAGAGGCTGAGAAACATCCATCAAAGAGTTACAACACTTAGTGATTTCAGACTTAAGGACATACAATCCATGAATTACTTGAGCTTTTGCAATGCAATGATTAGTTCTCTGGTCTCGAAAGGAACACAAATCTTTATTAATCATTGCAACAACAAGCAAATGAGACAATAGCTTGGGAATAGATAGAAGATTATGTTTAAAATTGAGAACTAAGAAAACATCCTGAAGGGTTAACTTGAAATTAATATAGACAAAGCCTATTGTGTCAACTATTTTGGTGGTACCATCAAGTAGATTAACAATAATAGGCTGAGAAAGTTTATGTTTGGTGAAAAGCAAATGTTCAAAGGGAGTCATGTGATCACTAGGCCCTATATCAACAATCAAAGAACTAATCTCATTATTCCAAATGACGAAGTGAGCAAGAGATTGAGACATGCTTGCAAAGTGAATACTTGTTGAAGCATTTGATTCACCACTATCCAAACCGTATTTTCCTCACATCAATTTAATGACTTCTTAGCAAATATTTTAAACAAGCTATGAATTAATAGAATTAGTACATTTATCATCTACAACTTGATCAAAAGGAGTATTATACTGATGATTCACATCTAATCTATCCACTTTACAGTTGGCAGTAAGAGGTGACTTAGCATTTCCTTTTATATTCTTCCTCCCTTTATACCGGTTTAGATACCCAATCAACTCAAAGCAATTTTTAATGAAATGTCCATCTACATTACAATTCTTATAATGTAACCTATTCTTCTTCATCTCTTTCCTATAACCAACAAAAGTCCTACCACTATTCTTATGAATAGAAAAGGTTGAAACATCTGCTTCAATTGTCATCAAAGTTGTAACTTGATGCTATTGTTTAACTAGCAACACCAAATCAAAAGCTCTACTTATAGTAGGTAAAGGATCAACAAAAAGAATCTAATTCTATACTCCTTCATAAGTCTTAGATAATCCCATAAAAAATTGCATTAATTTACTTTGAGAACCGAATTCCAACAATCTATCTTTTAGATCACATGTATAGTAATTGAGGTAACCAAAACTATACATAGGACAACGATTCAAGGATTGTAATTCCTCCTAACATCTCATCAATTTATTGTAATAAGTTGTAATAGACTAATTACCTTACCTAATATTAGAAATTTCATATTGTAGTTGAAAAATAGGCAGCCCATTTGTCTGGCTATACTACTCATAGACCTCCTTCCATAACTCCATTGAAGATTGAGCATAAAGAAAGCTTGGTGAAAATTCATTTATCATCGAATTCAACAGCTAACAATATACCATGCAATTACAATGATTCCATTTAACAAAAATCAGTGGAATTTTCTTCAAACTTAACAACCGTTCCATTGATGAACCCTAATTTAAGTTTTGCACCTAAGGTCATTGAAAATGATGCCCCCAATCACCATACCAAGACTATCGGAACTAGATAAATACAAAAGATTAGTAATAATTTGATCTCCCATACTAAACAAAGTCTAAAGATCCATTCAAAAGGACTATGTAATTAAGGTAGAGTTTTAGAAAAAGTTACCACTTTTATACCATGTGAAATGTAGTAGAAAATTGCTGTGAAATGTAGAAGAGAACTATGACATTGGTTCTACAATTAGCAAAATAGAAGCTTCCATAGATGAGAACAAAACTAGAAAGAAAATTATATAACTGAGTAACTAAACTCTCTAACTGCTTGAAGTCGTTTTTATATATAAAGACTAAAATAACCTAATGATCTATACATGGTCTAATAAGTAAGCATATATTTACATGTTCACACCTTTGCAGTATACATTTTTTTTTTGACATTTCTAGCCTTTTCCACGATTATTATTATATCATTATATGAAAAGGGAAAAATTAGGAAATAATTGTGTGGGGGGTTCCTGTAGATGATAAATCACATGTCACAAGCATGTTAGACGATTTTGGAAAAGTATTGATCTGATGATGTATGGAGGAGTGATCTTACAAAGAGACATGGAAAAAGGAAAAAGAAAGTTTGGTATCTAAAGTGCATACGTGTGATAGTAGATTAAATATATTGCTATCTGTGGTTTGGTTTAGCTCTTGATGAATTTTTTGTGTTTGATCTTCTATAAAGCGATTTTGATAGAGTAGTGACATTTGTGCAAAGCTTACCAATGCTTTGAATGTTCCAATTAAGGAAGAGAAAGCTCTCATATATAGACTTTGAGCACTAATACCAACCATTGGATGAAGTTAAGATGAACGATTGAGTTCTATAATTGCTAGCGACCATTAGACCACTCCTTATGATCTAATGGCTAACATTCATCTGTTCTTTTCTTATATGGACCATGTTCTTAAGCTCACACATCGTATGGGCTTAGATAAGCCTAATGACTTTTAAGAAAAGGAAAGAAACCCATTATATTAAAATAAGCCTATGGTTCTTATTTTAGTCCACATAAATCTTTTTTAGGCTAAATGAAGTCTAAAAAGACTCGAAAATAATTTTTCTAAGCATACTTTTCAGATGTGGGGTTTAAGAAGAATATTGATGACTTATTATTGAGGATGAGAAATTTCATTAATCTTTATTATAAAGCAGATAATTTATGTTTATTATCAGGAGTACATAAATGTAAGTATTTGAAGAATAGTGGTAACTGAGTGTTTGCGTGTCTTCAGGAAATGAGAACATGTGGCGGGCTATAGTGTGCCCTGGTTTTGAGGCATTACAACTTAGGTGGTATTAGAACATAAGTTAATGATCCATAGAAGTTTAGCGTTTGATCAAAATAATGTAGGTTTGTGATCTTCAAATCTTAGGTTGATGAATTTATAAACTACTTAGGCTTAATGATCTTTAGAATTAGTGAGGATCATTAATATAAGTTTCAACCAATAGAAATTAAATCAAGATGTTTAGATGAATTAGATATTGGATTTGTAATATGAAGATTATATTGAGAGTGGTTAGAAAATGGGATCGATATTATTGATTAGTGAACCTCCACTAGTGATATTTAAAATGACATGTTTTGATATTCCATACTTTGAGGAAATGTATATATTCTTATATCTTTCCTCAAATTTTTTATGTGTTTGATAAAATGTTTTGGAGAATCTTGAGACCAAGGTTAACCTCAAGAGTTGGACGTGATGTTTTTGATAATAGAAGGCCACCCAAACCTCCTCAACATGGATAGAGAGGGAATGAAATCAATGCTGCACAAATGCTAGAGGCCATTAATACTCTAGCAAAAATGGTGCCATGACAACAACAAAAAATACAAAAGATGCAAGTGCTGAGTATGAGACAAACACAGATGATGGAGAGAATTAAAGAAATAGAGAGGCCAATTGAAGAAGTGGGTCTAGACCATTTTGTCAAAAATTGTCAAAGAGTTCAAACTTAAGGTAAATGATCCACTGAATGTTAAGTAGTGGGTTGATGAGTTAGAAAAGACATTGAGATTCTAGGAATTCCTAATGATAAGAAGGCAAAATATGTTGTTTATTAGTTACGTGGCTCAGCTTCTAAATGGTGGCCAAGTGTTTCTAAACTTAACCTAGGAGTAATCACATTGGAAAAGTTTAAGGAACTGTTATATGAGCAATATTTACCATGCGGCATAAGGAGAACAATTTAGTTTCAAATTGAAAGCACATAGGCTAAGAGGACTGCCAACATATGAATTGTGGGGGTAAAAGTATGATGGTATCAGTAGTAGTTGAAGCTGAAGAGGTGATGGAAATTAAGAGAGTAAAGGTGGTGAAGGAATTTACTGGAGTATTTCCCGATGACCTATCTGGTTTACCTCTTGTAAGGGAGATTGAATTTAGCATAGATATAGTGTCTGGTACAACTCCCATGTCAAAACCCCATGCTGTATGCTACCTATAGAGTTGAAAGAATTGAAGGATCAAATACAAGAGCTGTTGGACAAGAAATTTATCAAACCAAGTATCTCACATTAGGGTGAACCGGTACTATTTATAAAGAAGAAAGATAATAGTATACGATTATGCATAGACTATCAAGAGTTAAATAAGATTACAATTAAAAATAAATACCCTCTCCTAAGGATTGATGACTTGTTAGATCAGTTACAAAGAGCTCAAGTCTTCTTAAAAATCGACTTAAGATCCAGGTACCATTAATTGAGGATCAAGGAGAAGCACATCCAGAAAACCACTTTCAAAACTAGATACGAACATTATGAGTTCCAAGTAATACCTTTTGGACTCACAAATGCACTAAAGACTTTCATGGATTTGATGAACTGCATATTTAGGGAATACTTGGACAAGTTTTTCATTGTGTTCATATGTGACATTTTAATACACTCTAGAAATGAAGATCATGAGAAACACTTGAGGATAGTATTGAGTAGATTGTAAGCAGAAAAGTTATATGCCAAGTTTAAGAAGTGTGAGTTTTGGTTAAAGCAAGTCACATTCTTAAGACATGAGATTAATAAGGATGATTATCTATAGATCCTGAGCTGATAAGAATTGTAAATGAATGGCCTAGGCCAAAGGCCATAACAAAAATTAGAAGCTTCTTGGGGTTAGCAGGATACCATAGAAGATTTGTGAAATGATTCTTTAAACTGGCAACCCTTTTGACTAAGTTGACTCAGAAAGGAGTAAAGTTTGTATGAGATGGCTGATGTGAAGTAAGCTTCATAACATTGAAGGAGAGATTGACTTCTACACCAGTACTTACACTACTGGTTAGTGGTGAAGAATTTATGGTGTACAATGATGCCTTTATTCAAGGACTTAGATGTATGTTAATGCAAAATGATGGGGTGATTGCTTATGCATCTAAATGATTGAAACCTTATGGGAAGAATTACTCGACACATGATCTAGAATTAGCAACCGTGGTATTTGCAGAATATTCACATATCACAAAGCCTCAAGTACTTATTTACCTAGAAAGAACTAAATATGAGGCAAAGACATTGGCTAGAATTAATAAAAGACTATAACTTAGACATTTAGTATCATCTCGAAAGGAAAACGTAATTGTTGATGCACTCAGTAGAAAGAAACATGATAATCTAGCAACAATGATCACAACCCAAAAGTAAATATTAGAAGATATGCAGAAACTAGACTTAAAGATTGTTACCTAGTATGTTGGAGCTAGACTCATCAGTTTATGAATACAACCAGTATTAATTGACAAAATAAAAGCTACATAAGTTGAAGATGTGGGGATCTAGGAAATAAAGAAAAGAATGGAAGAGGGAAAAGCTACAGAGTTCAATGAAGATATAGAGAGGGTGTTAAAGTATGGTTACAAGTTATGTATGCCAACTATAGATAAATTGAAGAAAAAGATATTGAAGGAGGCATACTATTTTAGTTACTCTATACACCCTAGAAGTACCAAGATATATAAAGACTTGAAGTACTATTATTGGTGGAGGAATATGAAGAGAGAAGTAGTTGATTATGTATCTAAATGTATGATTTGTTAATAGATCAAGATAGACCATCAGAGACCCACTGACATGTTAAAACCTTTACCTATACCAGAGTGGAAATGGGAACATGTGACCATAGACTTTGTCACAACACTACCCTGATTTGTGACTAAATTGGACATAGTATGGGTAATTGTGGATTGGCTTACAAAATCGGCACACTTCATACCAATAGGTACTGGGTATAAACTAGTGAAGCTAACACAAATTTACATCAAAGAAATTGTAAGGTTGCATGGGATACCAATCTTCATAGTGTTAGATAGAGATATGAGATTTGTGGGGAGGTTTTGGAATAGTCTATACAGAGCTTTGGGGAAAAAGCTAATATTTAGTACAACTTTTCACCCTCAGATGAATGGTCAGTTAGAGTGAATGATTCAGATATTAGAGGATATGTTAAGGGTGTGTGCATTAGACCTTGTGGAAATTGGGATGAACATTTGCCTTTAGTGGAGTTTGCCTACAACAACAATTGTCAAGCTATCATCCAAATGGCATCATATGAGGTGTTACATTGGGATGAGGTGGGTGAGAAACAAACATTGGGATTTGATCTAGTGCAAAATGCAGTAAACAAAGGGAAATTGGTCAAGAAAATAATGCAGTTAGCCCAAAACAGCCAAAAGTCATATGCATAAAAGAGAAGATGCCCATTGGAGTTTTTGGTGGGAGATCATGTGTTGTTGAAGATTTCACCTAAGAAGGAAGTGATAAGATTTGAACTAAGGGAAAAATGGAACCCTAGATATGTGGGACCCTTTGAAGTCTTGAAGAAAATTGGATCAATGGTATATAAACTGGCATGGCCATCAAGTCTAGCTGGAGTATACAATGTAATTCATATTTCCATAGCATGGAAATATGTACCCAACCTTAACTAGATCATTTCATTGGAAACTCTGCAAGTGCAACCAAATCTCATAACCATGGAAAGACCTATTAGAATTGTGGATACTAAAGAGCAAAATTTGAGAAGATGAGTTATAAAGTGTGTTAAAGTGTAGTGGAGCTTAAAAGAGGAGCAACTTGAGAATTAAAAGAGGAGATGAGAAGAAGATACCCATAACTCTTCAATAATCCAAGTAATTTTCGAGGACAAAAATTCTTATAAGGGAGAGAGAATGTAATCACTCAGAATATTATATACATATATATATATCTTCCTAGGATTAAAGGTAAATAGTTTAAAGCAATAGGGGTAAGATAGTCCTTTTGCAATTGAGTATATATGTCCTTTTTACCTAGGGTTAACACTCTTCCCTCATTTGTACATGTCATAGAACCCTAGATATACTTTGTAGAAATCCAAAGAGAGAAAAGGACAAGCAAGTGCTACGATCTACCAATTAGTTTGATGTAAGTAAACTGATCAATAACAATTGATCGTTAAATTCATATACATCATAAAAGCTATAATTAACATATTAAGATCATTTATAGATATAGATCAATTCATAATACGCAAGGGACGAAACAAGCGGTTCACTCATCATGATAATGATTCGAGTCAAGTAAATATATCTACTAGTGTATCAAATTGTAAATTTTATGTTAAATAGATCAATTAGGTTGAGTTGATTAGAAATCAGCCTAAGGGATTGATTTACAAAGTGTATAGTGAGATATACGACCCTTCAATACGACTGTGTTAGAATTGTGTTGAAGACCTAAAGTGAAGCGAGAGATACACAACCTCCTAACATGACTATATTGGAACCATGTTGAAAATCCAAAGTGAACAAAGAGATACACGGCCTCTTAACATGACCATGTTGAAAAAAATAAGAAAAAAAGCATAACCTCTCAACATGACCATGTTGAAGTCGTGTTGATGGACATCAAATAGAGAGATATATGACTTCTCAATATGACCATGTTGAAAAAAAGAAAAAGACCTCTCAACATAACCATGTTGAGATCGTGTTGATGAATAGTGAATAGAGAGATACATGATCTTCCAACATGACCATGTTGAGACCATGCTGAAAAAAAAAACAAAAAAAAAAAAAAGCAATAGAACCTTTCAACCTGACCATGTTAAGGTTGTGTTGATGAATAATGAACAGAGAGATACGTGACCTCTCAACCTAACCATGTTGAGACCATGTTAAAAAAAAAAAGAGAAATGTATACGGCCTTTGACACATTTGTGTACTACCTCGTGTTCAACTATACAGCCTCCAACATGACTATGTTAAGTTGAAAAGCGACTATTTTCCTTTTGATATTTATAAGAATACAATTCTAAAAGCAAATAATTTGAATCATGTATTGGTTTAGGAGACTTGTAAAGCTAGAAAAGTATAAGACAAACTAAGTATTACGATTCAAGTATGTGTATACCATGTTTGTTACTTGTGCTTGATAAATTAGATTTTTGTATGTAGGTTAAATAATATTGTAAATGAACCTGATTAAGTGTGCACGTGAATATAAATTCTTGGGTCCAAGAAATTAAGTATGGGTAGGTGTTCTTGGGGTGACACCCCGATGATCGATATGTGGCGTTGTCCTTAGTAGAGTCATGTATCGAAATGATCCGAGTCTTATGTGGAAGGTTGTGATGTAAAATGTGGTGATGTGGAAGGTTATGAAGTGTATTGTGAAAGGTTGTAGTGTATGGACTCATGGACAGTTGGGAGTATCCCATGTCATATATATATATATATATATATATATATATATATATATATATATATTATGTAAGGTTGTGGAAGGTTAATGTGTGAGGACTCATGGATAATAGGATATAATCACTGTCATATATAGATTATTATTGTTATGTATGATTGTGGAAGTTTAATGTCTGAGGAGTCATGAACTCATGGATAGTGGGGAGTAGCCACTATCATATATATATTATTATTATGTATGGTAAGAGACTTATGGATAAAGAGGAATATATTTGTCATATATATATATATATATGTATATATTGCTTGTTGATGGATTGTGAAAGGATGTTTATGAATATGATGTGTGAAGATGTTTATGATGAGATTGTGTATTGGCTAAAGATTGTGAAAGATAAATAAAATTATGTATGAATATTATAATGCATCTTGCATGAGTTATTACTTCTGGCATAGCATGTGTGTGTGTTTGTAGGTATGCACTATACTGAGTATTAACTCACCTCTTGTGTGAAATTTTTTTATTTGTAGATGCTACAGGAGAAATTGTGGGATATGTTGACAACTTGGGAGAAAAACTCAAGATCAGAACAATGAAGAGAATGTAAAATACATCTATTACGATGATTAGTGAATAGAAGAAGGAAAGACATGTTAAATTTTTTTATTTAGTCATTTTGAGAATTTCTATTATAAGTTAATGTTAATCGCTTCCGTTATTCAATTTAAGAAGAATGTTGATGACTTATTATTGAGGATGAGAAATTTCATCAAACTCTGTTATGCAGTAAATAATTTATAATTATTATCAAAAGTATATGAATGTGAGTATCTGAAGAATAGTGGTGATTGAGCTTTTGCGTGTCTTTAAGAAATGAGAACATGTGACAAGTCGTAACATACTCAAGTTTTGGAGCATTACAATATCACGAGATGGTTGATATCTTATATCCTAGATTTCATCATTCCTTTTTGTTCTATTGGTGATTTTTTTGAAAAATCAAGCTTTATTTTTATTTTTAATAATGGTGGTCTTATAACACCACAAGATAGTAGTTGAGTAGAAGGAAATATTATGAGAGGAAAGTTATCAAGAGATATAAAATTGCATTGCCATGTGACAATAGAACCAATGATAATGGGAATCTATGGAACTTTTTATCATGCATTAAATCAGAGACAAAATTGTCTTATGAAAAAATTTGGCAGCTTTTATAGCAAAAATGACTTTATAAATAGTTTTGTTGAAGATAATACCATACATAAATAAAATATGTAATTAAGTCAAGGCAGTTAGTTTTTTGAGTTGTACTTAATGAAATTTCTCTTTTGGGGGAAAAAAAATGTTGGAAAGCTCTTTCTCGATTTTGGAATTCCCTAGAAATTGTAACGTCTTATTATGCAAAGCCATATTCTATATGATAAAGCTAATGGATCAAAATGGCTCAGGACTAGCTGTGTCCTTTGTTGGCAGTTGTTTCCGCTGTACAATCTGGGATGATATCATGTTAGCTAAGGGGTCGGGATGCCTCTTGTAATTTGGGTCAAGTTTTCATAAAACAAGCCACTTCGAGTAATATGAATTCATGTACAGTTATTACGTTGAACTCCAACAGCACATCGGAAAATAACTGCTGCGACTTACTGTCGTCAAGGAGAAATGACTAGGTTCTCACCTCAGTAGTGAAAGGATTAGGTTGACAAGGTTTCCACACGATCCTGCGGTTATGATTTACGTAAAATTATTTTTCTTCATTTCAGAATTACGTGAAATAAAAATAATAGTTGTTGACTTAAATAATTAAATTGAATCACTTGGCTCTTTTTTTTCTAATTTTTCTTTTTTTTTTTTGGTGATTTTATAGAACAATTGGGCATGTAGATAATTGGGAGGTTGTATATTTAGTCTTTACTAAGGAAAAAAAATTTCATTTTCAAGTTCAAGTCATTTTTTTTTGTAGTTGTGATGAAATAACCTAGAAATATATAATAATAATAATAATAAAACAAATAAATAGTAATAATAATATAGTAATTACTTTTAAAAGAAGAGGATAGTTTGGTCTTTATAGGATTTTAAACTCTCCACTATCCTCCTAAACAAGATGGATAAGTTTAGAGCATCCATCTTTCTGTTTTACGATAAGTCTTGGGTTTTAGAATGCGTAGAAATGCTTCAACAAGTGTGAGAGTAACGTTTACAATTTTCTATTGGTTGTTCTAAGTAGAAATCTTCAAATTGTAGACATACGGCATGGTTTTGCAAGTTTTGATAAGTTTTTCTATCTCTGCAATTAGTTTCCATGAAGTTCCTATAAGTGTAGAGAGGGGTGTATTTAGAGTTGGGTGTGATTACTATTGCATGAATGTAAATGGTGGATTAGGGGGGTTTGGGATATGCGATTATGGATCGAAAAGGGGTGTAGGAAGGAGTACGAATGAGTTGAGATCAAATTTTGGGAGCAAAGGAGAAGGAAAATCAAGTAGGGAGGAACATGCCTAAGGACATACCTATATAATTGATTGTGTTCACATGAATTGAGGACAAGAGATACACGGCAAACTACACAGCTATGTATGGAAACTCTTATTACTATTATCAAGATAAAGAGAGCTATGATTATTTTTATTATTGTGAGGATGACTTGCAGGATACGTCTAGTAAGATTTTTGCAAAATCGAGCTTTATTTTTATTTTTGATAATGGTGATCTTATAACACCACAAGACAGTATTTGAGAAGAAGGAAATATTATGAGAGGAAAGTCATCAAGAGACATAAAATTGTATTACCATGTGACAATAGAACCAATGATAATGGGAATCTATGGAATATTTTGGCATGTATTAAATTAGAGACAAAATTGTCTTATGAAAATTTTTGGCAGCTTCTATAGCAAAAATGACTTTATAAATAGTTTTATTAAAGATAATACCATACATAAATAAAATATATAATTAAGTCAAGACAGTTAGATTGGTGAGTTGTACTTAATGAAATTTCTCTTTCGGGGAAAAATATGTTGGAAAGCTCCTTCTAAATTTTCTAATTCCCTAGAAATTGTAACTTCTTATTATACAAAGCCATATTCTATATGATAAAGCTAATGGATCAAAATGGCTCAGGACTCGTTATGTTCTTGTTGGTAGTCGTTTCCGCTATACAATCTGGGATGACATCATGTTAGCTAAGGGGTCGGGATGCCTCTTGTAATTTGGGCCAAGTTTTCATAAAACAAGCCACTTCGAGTAATTTGGGTCCGGTCCATATGACTTTATACAATTATTACGTGGAGCCCCAACAGGTCATCGGATAATAACTGCTGCGACTGACGGTTGTTGATGATCCATGTGGGATAATACCAGTGTACCTGATCATGTTCACGTAAATGACGAAAAGAAATCTGAGGACGAGTGATGCATGGCAAACTACAAAGCTGTGTACGGAAATACTTATTATTATTATTATTATCAAGATGAAGAGAGCAGTGATTACTTTTATTAATATAAAAATAACCAGTAAGATAAGTCTAATAAGAGCTGATATTAGTTTGTAGCATGACTATTTGGAGATGAGATTCTAGGTGTTTTAATGTTAAGTTGTTGATGTTGTTCCGGTGATATAAGATTTTATCTTAGTATCTTTTCTTTATACACTTATAGTTAATATAACTCTTTTATGAGTCATTCGATACAGTGTGTAGTCATTTTTAATGTTTATTACATTCTTGTTGGTGGTAAATTCAAGTTATTTTCAATGTTTATTATACGTGTTGCAGCATCCTAAGTTTGAGGCATTAAATATGATTAGAGATGCCTTAATTTAAGTTATTAGTTATACGATGCCCCTATTATTTTTCAAATAGTATGAAAAATGTTAACTTATATGTGTAAATTTAAATAAGTTAGGTAAAAGAAAAATATATTTTGTAAACTAGTTTTTTATTGGGTTGGAATTTTGACTTCTAACTACATATGTTTTGTTTTATTTTATTTTTATTTTTGTCTGGTCTATAATTAATTCTGCGTACGTAAAGTTGCTTTCACATGAAAGCTTCATGTAACACGCCTTTAACTTCACCTCTTTTGGTTTCCAACTGTGCTTCTTTATCTCATTTGCTTCTAGTCCACTTCTGCATATAAGTTGCTTCCTCAATTTCCTTTTATAGCGCTTCTAACTTGGATTTATATATAAATTACTTTTGTAGTTTCCTTTTATAGTGCTTGTGATTCATTTCTTTAATCCATGCTTCCGATTCGCTTGGCTGCTTATATTTTCCTTTTATAGTGCTTTTGATATGTTGCTTTGCTTTTGACTACTATCTTGTTTTTGAATGCTTGTCCACTACTTCTACCATACTTTTCCTTTTTCCTTTTTAAACTTCCAACTTTTATTAGTTATTGCATCAAGCACCACTTCTTTACATGACTTTATAATAATAATTTTATATTTTTAGCTTCATAATAAATAAACTTATTACTAAAGTTAATATAATATCTTGTTATCATAAAAAACATTTTTATATATACTCAATACACATTTACAAGATAATCTACTTCGTTCTCCAAAACACCTCTTTAGAAAAAAATTTAGGACATTTCTACACCTACACTGCTAGAAAATATCAACAAAAAATTTCATACTATAGAAAACACAAGGATACCTTCTAGTGATGCCAATAGCAAGGAATTAGTGTTCTAAGGATTCCAATTTTATTCATTTTTATTTCCTCAATTTTCAACAACTTAAAAATTGTTTATCTTCTTCATCATTGTCATTATCATAATTTATTAGCTACAATCTTATTCTATTCAATCCTATTCATCGGCAATATTTCCAACATTAATTTGATGTAGGTCTCTAGGAATAATTAACTTGAACAAATTATTAGGACTTAGAAAATTTAAAAACATGGCTTTAAAGAACAAAATAAAACAAATATGTTAGATTATAATAAAACTGAAAAAAGAAATTATCATTTATGATAAAAATTAGAGATGTAAATGAAAAGAATTTCAAGGCTTTAGAGATTTTATCAAGAATTGTAGACAAATTAAATTTAAGCTCAGTAAATAACTTACATTGGTTATGGAAAAATGAAATTATTGACAATCATCCCAGGTTTATATGTTGAATCATAATTTAGTGTTCAAAATTCTTGATATAAATATTTAATAATGTCTAATTATGTAAGTTATCATGCTTAAAATCTATCAATTCTAAATTATATTATAATATAATCCTAGTTATGTTGTTCTTAAATTCATTATTTGATGATTTGTTTGGTTCTTCAGTCAAAATGGAATATAACATTATTTTTGTAATGGAGAATGATAAAAATCCTACATTAACTCCATTTTGAAATTACTAATGTCTTGAATAGTGTATATTTTTCCTATATTGTGATCCTCAAGGCTCGTAATTATGATTGATCACGTGGAGATTATCATAGGAAAATGGAAAAAAAAATTCTTGTCTATGAAAAAGCAAAATCAATTTTCTCATATAATATTGTGTTTTCTATATAATGACTGACACTACTAACCATAAAGTTTCACCAAATTCTATATCAAGAGCCTTTAATACCACATTCTATTAAGATTTTTTGCAACAGTATCATACCAGTGGTGAAGTACTTGTAATATGGGTGCTTAAAAATTTAAGATGATCATATACCAAAATGTTAAATAGTTAGTTTCTAATTATTTAGGAAAGAAATATTTTCTTTTTTGAATTTAATAATAGGAATCACGTAATACGTCTACACGAATTTTTGCATTTGGTGATGTTTGTTAAACGTTGCACAAAATATATTATTAGCATCGTTTATGACTAAAGTTTAAGGTATAAACTCTAATTTACTAATAAATTATTTATTGTAAGACTTGATTTTTTTTTTCTGTTACTTTTTATTCACTAAATAAAAACATTAAAACACATTTTAGGTTTTTCTTTTTAATAATTATTTTTTTTTAGATTTTAGGACATTTTAAATTATTTAAAAAAAAACACTGTGCGGCCTATTGGAAAAACAACACAGCTAACCACAATTCCCAACCCTGCCATTTACACCCTAAAAACATTTTCTCTTGTGTAAACTTTGTCTTCTCCGATTATGTCAACAAATGGAGCCGCTTAAGGGACGACGAGATTTGCTTCAAAACCGTTCATCATCACCTGCGAGGAATCGTCATCTTCCAATCGTAGGCTTCTATTTGTATCAAAGTGAGAATTTTGTTCTTGAGCATTCTCTAAAATTAGGATTTTAAGAAAATTTTTTAGATAAATCATCTTATTTTTGGGTATAGGTTTCAAGAAAATTGAATCATCAAAATAGTTATAATGCTGCTCTGTTTTGTTCTGATTAGGGTGTTCCGATCATCAAAATAGTTGTGATTGGTTTCCTAATTTTTTCTATTGATTTTTTCATGGTTAAGTTTGATAATGTATTATAGTTTGTCCACATGTTGTGGTTGAAGAAACTTAGAAAGTACCTACCTTGAAAAACCATCAATTCGGTAGTAGGCCATCATGTGAAACCCTACATCTATTAATGAATTCCTTTTTGTTTGTATTTATGAAGGATTTTTTTTTTTTAATGGACTAGGAATAAACCTATGCAAAATGAATCATAAGCATTCAAAGATTTGACACTAAGATTGAAGTTGTGTGAGATACATTACCAGCGAGCATGTTTGCTTGGGTCTTACATATAGTTGTTTCCTAAGAAAACAATGCAAGCCTATGAATAATTGCTAAAAAGCTCAAAGAGAAAGACATTGAGTTTCAAACAAATAATAAGTTTTGAATTAAATAAAGAAGAATAGAAAAAGTTATAGTATGTGATTAAGTACATCAGATTTGGACATGGAGTGGCCAAAATAGATAGAGAATAACATAAACATGCTCCAAAAACAGATATAGCGATAAGAAGTTGATGCGGACATAGGTTGACAGGTCCATAGAATCATACACGGCTGGGACATACGGCCAGGGACACGGCCGTGTGTTCTGTCAGGAACATTCACAGAATCATAGACAGCTGGGGGGGTACGGCTTGGGACACGGCCGTCTAATGCAATTGTCACATGCCGAGAAACATACACGATCTAGAGGCACGACTGTGTATACGACCGTGTACTGCGCTTGTCACATACCCAGAAACATACACGGCTTAGAGGCACAGCCGTGTATGCGATAGGTTATAGACGTGTAAATCATTATTTATTTCCACGCGTACGCTTAGATTTTCCCCTTTTAGATATTTTACGGGGACGTATATATACCCTTTTGTCAGACATGTTAGGGTTACGTTTTATTATACTTTGAAATACACTTTGAGAGAGTTTTTTCTCCATTTATCGGTTGTGTGCAACTAGAGTTAGCATCAAAGAGTTATTCTTTGTTGTTGTGAAACCAATCCATATTCGGATTTGTTTCGTTACGCTTTCCGCGCTGCGTCAGTTGGTATCAGAGCCAGGAAAATTTCCTATGGAGATGTCAGGTGACGGTAGTTCGGGAGGCGGCATCTTTAGGACGTTGCTCGGGATATGGAAGCTCTGCGAACCGAAGTGCAGGCTCAAAGGGTAGTGTTGGACACCATGGATCAGAGACTCCGGCGTTTCGAACAGCGCTTTGATGATCTGGTTGAGCGTTTCGACGCGATGGGAACCAATACGAACAGAGATAGAGATGTTAATGGAGTACGACCCAAGGCAAATCCTGCTCTTGGTGTTCCCGTCAACAGATCTGTCGCTGCGAATCAAAGAATCCAAGCATGTGATGTGGATTCTGATCAGGAGGATGATTGGCTGATCGGGAATCAACAACCACAGCGGAGAGGATATGGTGGTGGTAGATATCGCCGGAATCACCATGGGTATGATCAAGGAGACACCAGCGACTTCAAATTAAAGGTAGATATACCCTCTTTTACTGGTAATTTGAACATTGAAGATTTATTAGATTGGTTGGCGGAGGTAGACCGTTTCTTTGATTATATGGAAGTGCCAGAGAATCGTAGAGTGAAGTTAGTGGCTTGTAGATTGAAAGGAGGGGCTTCGGCATGGTGGGAGAGATTGCAGAATAGGCAATATAAAGAGGGTAGGCAACCGGTGCAGACGTGGTATAGGATGAAACAATTGATTCAAAGGGATTTCTTACCTCCTGACTATGAACAAATATTATTTCAGCAATATTAGAAGTGTAGATAGGGTCAGAGAACGGTATATGAGTATACGGCGGAATTCATGAGATTAGCTGAGAGGAACGATCTAAGGGAGAGCGAGGGGTAGCAGGTGGCTAGATATCTAGATGGGCTGAAGTTGCAAATTAGGGAGAAGATAGGAGTTCATGTTTTGCACAATGTCAATGAAGCGAAAAACATGGCTCTTCGGGCAGAGATGATGCTGCAAGAGAAGACCAACAGGTTTGATGGGAGTAACAGAAGGTTTAGGAATGATGGATTCGATACAACAGGTACAGACAAGGGGAAGGCTATCCAGGAAGTGCAAAGTGGGGTTAATGATAAGAGAGATGATAGAGTGGTGAGCAGGAAGCCAATGGAGACTAAGGAGGCACCTAAACAGAACAACCCCTAAGCTAAACCGGTTATGGGAAAGTTCTATAGGTGTAATCAACCGGGCCATCGGTCCAATGAGTGCCCCAATAGGAGACCAATCAATGTTATTGACAGAGGGGAGGATGATGAGGTGTGTTGTGAATCGGATGGAGGAGATGAGTATTATGGTGATGATGGCTATGGGGATGATGAGGAGGCATACGTCATCAGAAAATTGATGTTAGCACGAAAGTGTGATGAGAAGACCTAAAGACATCAATTGTTTCGCACTAGATGTACTGTTGATGGATGGGTGTTTGAGTTGATTGTGGACAGTGGGAGTTGCGAGAATATCATTGGTAGAGAGACGGTGAAGGTATTGAATTTGCTGACTGAAAAACATCCGAACCCATATACTATTGGGTAGATAAAAGTAGCTGAAAAGATCGAAGTCATTGAGCGATGCGGGGTACCTTTCTCTATAGGGAAGTATAGGGATGAGGTCTATTGTGACATCGTGGACATGGATGCATGCCATCTTTTGTTTGGGAGGCCTTGGCAGTTTAATGTTGATGCTAAGCATGAAGGAAGGGAAAATGTTTACCGGCTAGAGAAGGATGGGGTAAAGTTTACTCTTCTACCTCTCAAAGTAACACACCGCTCTAAAGCTTCTAAAGTGGAAGGGCGTTCATTTCTCACTATCACCCAATCTGAGAGGGAGATGGAAGAAGCAATTAAGGAGGCGCAGTCAGTCCATGCGCTAATTTTTCATCAAGTGATGACAGTGGAGGAAGGGCAGAGTAGTGCTCAGGAGTTGCCTAACAAGATTAAGGAACTATTGGAGGAGTTTAAGGAGATAACATTTGAGGAGCTACCTAATGGATTACCTCCCATGAGGGATATCCAACATCACATTGATCTGATCCCAGGAGCTAGTCTACCTAATCTCCCACACTATAGAATGAGTCCAAAAGAAACAGAAATATTGTAGGGGAAGGTGCAGGAACTACTCCAGAAGGGGTTCATTAGGGAGAGCATGAGTCCTTGTGCAGTGCCCGCCTTGTTAACCCTAAAGAAAGATGGAAGTTGGCGTATGTGTGTTGACAGCAGGGCGATCAATAAAATTACCATTGGTTACAAATTCCCAATACCAAGGTTGGAGGACATGTTAGATTGTTTGAGTGGGGCTATGTTCTTTTCCAAGATCGATTTGAGAAGTGGCTACCATCAGATTCGGATTCGACTAGGGGATGAGTGGAAGACGGCCTTTAAAACCAAATAGGGCTTGTATGAATGGATGGTCATGCCTTTTGGCCTTAGCAATGCCCCAAGCACTTTCATGTGTGTAATGAATCAGGTACTTAAACCCTTTTTTGATCAGTTTGTAGTAGTTTATTTCGACGATATCCTGATTTATAGCAAAACTAAGGAGGAGCACATCAAGCATGTGAGGGAGGTGTTGAAGGTTCTGAGGGAGAACAAGCTATTTGTGAATTTGAAGAAGTGTATATTCCTCTCTAGGAGGTTGCTATTTTTGGGTTTTGTTATTAGTGGTGATGGGATTACTGTAGATGATGAGAAGGTTAGAGCTATTAGGGAATGGCCTATTCCTAAAATAGTGAGTGAATTGAGGAGTTTCCTGGGGTTGGCAAGTTTCTATAGACGGATTATTCGGCATTTTAGTACCATTGCTGCACCTATGACTGAGTGCCTGAAGAAAGGGAAATTCCAGTGGAATGACGAAGCTGAAAGTAGTCTTGGGTTATTGAAAGAAAAGTTGTGTAATGCACCAGTTCTTGCATTACCTGACTTTGATAAGTTGTTTGAAGTCGATTGTGATGCAAGTGACGTTGGAATAGGGGCGGTACTATCTCAGGAAAGGAGACCCATTGCATTCTTTAGTGAGAATTTATGCGAGTCTAGGCGCAATTGGTCCACATATGACAAAGAGCTCTATTCAGTTGTGCGCGCTTTGAGGACCTGGGAGCATTACCTAGTGGGCAAAGAATTCGTGCTATATTCTGATTGTGATGCCCTTAAACACTTGAGTAATCAGACCAGGATTAGTAAAGATATGCATGCAAGATGGGTACAATTTTTGCAGAAATTCCCGTTTAAGCTGAAACATAAATCGGGAGTATACAATAAGGTTGCAGATGCTTTGAGCAGGCAAGCCAGCTTGTTGGTGACACTTCATACTGAAGTGGTGGGATTTGAATGTATGAAAGACTTGTATGGGATTGACACTGATTTTAAAGATACTTGGGAGATGTGTCGAACTAAACAGTCTAGCGGTGATTTCCATATTTATGATGGGTATTTAATGAAGGGAAATCAACTGTGTATTCCCGAGTCCTCTTTGAGGGAGAAATTGATTCGTGATTTGCATGGGGGTGGATTAGCAGGTCATTTGGGAAGGGATAAGACTATTGCTGCAGTCAGTGATAGATACCACTAGCCACACTTGAGGCGTGATGTTGGGAGGATTGTGCAACGGTGTTATACATGCCAGACGTCTAAAGGCCAGTCCCAAAACATTGGCCTCTACACTCCGCTCCCTATTCCTGATAACATATGGGAGGATTTGTCCATGGACTTTGTCCTTGGATTGCCCCGTACCCAACAGGGCATTGACTCTATTTTTGTTGTGGTTGATAGGTTCTCCAAGATGACCCATTTTATCTCGTGTCGAAAGGTTGCTGATGCTCAGGTCATTGCCAAGTTGTTCTTCAAAGAAGTGGTACGTCTTCATAGGGTGCCTAAATCCATTACTTCAGACAGAGACAGCAAATTCCTGAGTCACTTTTGGAGAACTTTATGGCGGCTGTTTGATTCCTCACTGAACTATAGCAGCACGGCTCACCCTCAAACAGATGGTCAGACAGAAGCTACAAATCAAACTTTGGGCAATCTAATTAGAAGTATTTGTAGTGAAAAGCCCAAGGGATGTGGCATTGGCTCAGGCGGAGTTCACTTATAACAGTGTCGTTCACAGGACAACAGGCAAGTCTCCATTCTCTATCGTCTATACCAGTACTCTTAACCATGCTGTGGATTTGATCAAGCTTCCAAGGAGTACTGAGTTTCACATAGCATCCAAGAACCTAGCGGATAGTTGGCAGAACATTACAACTGAGGTGCGTGCGACAATTGAGCAATCTAATACTAAGTGCAAAGCTGCAGCTGACAAGCATCGAAGGCGACAAGTGTTTTCAGTAGGTGATCAAGTTATGGTATTCTTACGCAAGGAGCAGTTCCCTATTGGAAAGTACAACAAGCTTCAACCTAAGAAGTATGGTCCGTACCAGATTGTGTAGAAAATCAATGATAATGCTTATGTGGTTGGTTTACCGAACACTATGGGCATTTCAAAGACCTTCAACGTCGCTGAAATCTTCCCTTTCTTCCCCAACAATGAGGCGTTATATCCTGAAGAGAACTCGGGGTTGAGTTCTTCATTGGTAGGAGAGAATGATGCGGACACAGGTTGACACACGGGTGGATACACGGTCGTGTATCGCGTCAAATCTCCATAGAATCATACACGACTAGGATACACGGCCAGGGACATGGCCATGTGTTCTGTTAGGAACATTCACAGAATCATACACTGTTGGGGGGGCACGGCTTAGGACACGGCCGTGTAATGCGATTGTCACATGCCCAGAAACATACACGGTCTAGAGGCACGGCCGTGTATGCGACCATGTACTGCGCTTGTCACATGCCCAGAAACATACACGGCTTAGAGGCACAGCCGTGTATGCGATAGGTTATAGATGTGTATATCATTATTTATTTCCACGTGTACGCTTAGATTTTTCCTTTTTAGATATTTTACGGGGAAGTATATATACCATTTTGTCAGACATGTTAGGGTTACGTTTTATTATACTTTGAAATACACTTTGAGAGAGTTTTTTCTCCGTTCATCGGTTGTGTGCAACCAGAGTTAGCATCAAAGAGTTATTCTTTGTTGTTGTGAAACCAATCCATATTTGGATTTGTTTCGTTACGCTTTCCGCGCTGTGTTAGAAGTAGCCATTTTGTTTCCTTAGAAAGAACAAAGTTGGGTTGAGTTTATATAGGAGATATGAAAAGAATGTGAGGATGATGGTGCGTGCATTCCAAGGCTTTTCAATGTTACTAGAACATTGACAGAACTCCTTGTATGTTCATAATATGATATAATCCATTAAAGATAGCTAAACAAAACTCCTTGTATATTCATTATTATGTAATCCATCAAAGATAGTTGATTATAGAAGCAATGTTCTTCAGATACCAACTCTAAGAATGCTAAATTTGATGCATAAGCTATAATCTAGGTACAATTGCAGTCCAAGAATCCATAAAGGTCCAGCATGCATGTTTCCATGGTTCGAATATCAAAAAAGGAATTGCTTCATCACTATACATAGAAAGTGTTTAGGATGGTTACATTTCTTAGGGGAAAAAATGCTTGTAAATGAGACTTTAGAGAAAATATTTCTCATATCTGAACATTTTCACCATAAAATGTCGTCTAATGATTATGTAACGGGAGGTGAGGATATGTAATGGGAGTGGCTTGCTTTCTTGGAGATGGGAAATAATAGAACTTGCTCTCATTTGTTAGAATTCATTTGTAATCCTACCTTAGTATAGGCCATCTAGTTGGGATTAGTGTCATTCTACACATGGTTTTCATGGAATGACTTATTTATTATCTAGTAATCAGCGTCTTGGTCCTTGGTTATTAAATGCTACAAATCAACCATGTTTTTTATGCTAGGAACCATGTCTTGTGGTGTAAATCCATATGATGTATGAGGTAATCAACACCTATTTATTTTATATAGTAGACAAAATCGAGCTGATTTATACCTAATTGTCTTAGTGGTTCTTATTTGTACTAGTATATCATCTCATTGGAAAATATCACCCATTTGAACATACAATTACACTAATCAAGGCTTGGTGTTATTACAAAAGTTGTATTCTTGGTGCTTATCATGGTTTAATTTCCACATATGCCTTATTCAATAGTGTACTATTGCTTCTCCATTCGTTCATTTTGGTTGAACAAAATCTAGCATCCAATAGTAGCTTTGCTATCTAGGTAAGTTGTCTACTCCTTTCCCAATATAATTAATTAGTGTTAGCAAAGCTTAAAGTGTATCATTCTATACTTGTTTTATGTTTCCTTCACGTATTTGTTTATATCTTCCTTTTTGATAAATAAAGATCTTAGGGATATACACAAAGGCCTCAGCATGAGTGTGAGAGCAATTGTGTTAACTGGTACATCCACAAAGCATCATAGGAGGGGCTACTTGTGACTTGTGAGGTTAAAGAGTTTCTAGGTTAAACTTTTCCATTCTCTACTTTACATGTTGGTTACTATCTAGCCATTGCTTCTAACATAAGGATTTGATCATCTTCCCCATGAGGGATGTCCTCATCATCAGCAACAGGATTGGCTAGCTAAATTGGTTGGGTAATGCTTGCTACATAACCATAGCAAGGATTAACAAAGTCATACCCTATTGTCTAATAGCAGTGGTAGGAATCTTCAGCATGAATTGAGAAGACATCACTAAGTACTGATTTATGACTTCATTGTTCTCTTATATTGTCCACATCATCAACATAGCATTGAAAGATCCTTTTTATACTTGATTATCTTGATTGGTGTTCTCTAGTGGTATTGTATTCTACTTAGTAATCTTAAGATTGACTTCTTGTTCTTTGACAGTAACTATCATATGTTCTAGTTGTCCACTTCCTTGTAGATACCATAATCAATTTGTCAACTCTATGTCCCTAATGGAGTCACTAAAATGTAAATGTGGGGATTTGATTGATGGTGTCATAGACATGCAATATGATTCTTATGCTTTACATGACCTTTGAGGAGTGTTGTGGAGATGATATGTGGAAGGTTGGTTTGAAGAGAGAGGTAGAGAGGAAGAGTAGGTAGTTTCAGGGACATTAATGTACAAGTGATAGGTAGAGGAGTTTAGAGCATCAACTCAGTTGTTCTTGAGGAGAATCTCTTATGTATTTATAGAATTTAGCAATGGACAATGTTTGTCAAAATGTATTGTCGATCAATGATCAAGATGAGTCCTCCCCTTGATGTATCACTACATGACTCCTCTTCAATCCATGCTTGTAGAGAGTTTCTCTAAGTGCATTAGCCAACCTAAGAAAGGTTATGAATGGGTGGATTAATCCAGTGATTCATGTTCTAAGTCCCCTATGCAAATCTCCATAAATTTTCCCAAATCACGGATCTAACTCTCCAAGCCCTATCACTAATTTAAGAAATCAAGTCCTACTTACTTTAGGTTATAAATTTGTTAAATGAAAAGATACAGGTTATGAGTATAAAAAAAGCTAAAAAAACAAGTAATGTTTTCTTAATTTTCCCTTTTATCTAAGCGTTGGTCCCATTTACATCGATTTAACCAAAAAGCGAAAGGCCAGATGGTGCCACAATACCAAAACAAACAATGATGCCCCCGCAAATGAGATATGGAAGAAGATAAAATTAATAATAGTAGTAATAAAAATAGTAGAATGTTAGTTGAAGTGATTTTCTAGCCCGCATGTTTAGACGATGGCTAAATTACGATTATGTAGTAATATTACGCATCTTTAGAAACTTTTGGGATGAGAACTTTTATGAATCTGGTGCATTAATCATACAAGTCTAGGGTTCAATACCTTTAGCAAACTCTCTAAATCTTAAAGCATAAATTGCCCAACCTATATCTTTGCAAGAATTTTTCCATTGTGATCACAGACGACCAGTTACTAGTAATCCTTACTACCAGACCGTGAGATATTGCTATTCACCAAAATAAACGTAACTTACATGACTTAACAGAACAAGGAAGGGGAGAGCAAACAATCCTTCTGTCAATGGACGCGTGGTGCAACGTATATGTAGCTAATTATGCTGGAAGAGCTCGTAATCCCCGTAGAAACATTTGAATTACTCCAAGCACGACCAAATCAAGAAGCCGAAATTGCGGTTGTAATAATATCAATAACGCTATCACCTGATGCAACAATAAAAAAAAAAAAAAAAGAAGAAGAAGAGGAAATGCTCAAGAGTGATATCTTTTGAAGGGGGAAGACAAAAGCTTGATTACCGTTCTATAACCTTTACGATTAATTAACCTATGCCTCCTCTTTATGCAAACTAATAATCTTTAGAGATATGTTTCACTTTTTAAATTATCTAAAACAATTAATTTAATAAAATGAATTTTAATAGATTTATTTAATAAAATAATATAATAAAAATACTATAAGTAAAAATATATATATAGATTTTTTTTAAAAAAAAAGAAAAGAAAACAGCTAACTTTTCCAAGGTAAGAAGTCAGTTGCCACTAGGGGAGGATGTACCTACCCCCGAATTATTTCAAAAAAGGAAAAAAAAAAGTTAAAATCTCAATAAATTCTAGTCATGTTGTACGATCCAACTAAGATCCATTGGATTCTTATTGATTTTTCTTTAATCTCTTATTTCAAAAGTGGTGGGTGCTAACCACCACATGCTAAAAAGCATAAGAAACCCTTATATTGGTTTTTCATCCATAGCGAAGGATGAAGAAAACTAACTTCACGATTTGCTCCAGCCGACGATCGATAGTATCATCATGTACAATTTCGGACCTTTTTATTGTGAATTCGCGGGTGACTTGACCTGTTGGCAATGTGTCCCGATAAAACTCCAACTATTAGTGTGATATGGGAAAAGAAAATAAAGTAAGATGATTTATTAGTATCACATATTGTCATGAAATGCAACAATCTTGCACCTATAAGTTAAAAATTCTTATATGGTTTGAGTAAATATAATTTCGAATTAAATATAATTCAATAAATACTTTTTAGAACATTATATTCATATCATTTTTTATATAAAACATTTGAGGCACCAACATGTCAATATAGAAATCACCTATAATACATGATTTATTTATTTAATTATGTAATATCAGTATTATTATAAAGAGTTAAAGACGAGTATTGATTTTTATAAAATTTTTAAAGCCAATTTGGTCATTTCATGTGGATTGTATATATACTACAAGTTGACCTAGAGAGCACCCTTTTTGTCATTCTAAGTAGTGAGCAGAGCCATAGAGAACAGAAACGCTCTTTAAACAAACCCTAAGATAATAAAAGGAGACAACGTGACCTAATTCCAATTACGATGGTAATGGATCTTGTACGAATTTCAATTGAGGATGAAAATTGTAGTTATAAGCATCGATTTTTCATATAGAAAAACGAGGTTGTGAAGGGACAAAAAAAAACGGAGAATTGACGATCTTAGAGGAATCAACTCATAGGAAATTGAAGTAAGTATATAAATTATGTAATTTATTTATAATTAGAGATTTTAGACATATAATTAAGCTTAGGAATATAATGGATTAGATTTAGGGGGAATTGAAATAAGAGAATTAGGGTTCGTGGAGATCGCCGAAGGTAATACAACCTAACAACACGGTCCCGTTTCAACTGTGTTGAAATGGAAAGGTACACCAAGAGATACATGGCCTCTCAACACGGTCATTTTTAGACTATGTTGAGTGTAAAAGATGCACCAAGAGACATATGGCCTCTTAACACGGTCGTGTTTAGACCGTGTTGAAATGGAAAAGTGCACCGAGAGACACACAGCATCACAATATAATCGTGTTTGGCCGTGTTGCAAGTAAGTTTTTCACTAAGAGATACATAACCCTTAGCACGATTGTGCTTAACTCGTGTTGAGCAACACAATCCCCAACATGACCATGTTGAATAAAGTATAACATAATTACCTATTTATTTAACTTCAAATTAAACTAATTTCTACACAACTTAGATAGCTAGTAAGATCTTAGAGAAATCAAGAAATATGATTAAGAGAAATAAGAGAATGATATTAATCTAGATTAAATACTAAGAAGAGCATATTAATGTGTAACAGATTTCAACTTAGCTTACGTCTAAGACTGAGAAGTGCTTAAGGTTAGGATTCAAGATATGTGTAACTTGCATGTTGATTTGTGCATATTTAAGTTATTATATGTATTTGAAATTAATTAAGTGAATGATTTGGTTTAAGTGTTTAAGTGATATGTTGTATGCGATTGAGTCGACTTAGGGGACTGTAGTGGTAGATCCCTAAGGAGCACCCCAATAATCCTTATGTGACATTGTCCCTACTAGAATCGTACTTGGAAATGATCTGGATTGAGTGTTGTTTAAGTGGTTTAGTATACATGGGTGTGGGGCCTATAGTGGTAGTTTCTATCACCAAGGTTTAAGTGTACATAGGTTTTGGGCCTGTAGTAGCAGTTCCCATCACCAAGGTTTAAGTAGACATGGGTGTAGGGCTCGTAGTGGTGGTTCCCATCAACAAGTTTAAGATCAAAGGATCCTAAGTGTGGATCCCGTAGTAGCAGTTCCCATCACCAAGTCATGCTCTAATGTGTTAAGTGTGTTAAGGGGGTCATGAGTACCCTACTGTTTGCTTGTGGACATAAATTATATTATGAAATGGTTGTTTGTGTTTAAGTTTTACGTGATGTGTGTGATACTTGTTTATGTTTGTTTATGCGTATGTATTTATGTTATATGTACTGGGGATTAGCTCACCTTTTGGGAAACAATTTTTAGATGTTGGTGTTAAGAGAGAAGAGAATCCAAAAGATAACTTAGGTTTAGGTGAACCACAGAAAGAGGAAGATGAAAATTATCATTACTATTATGGTGATTAGTTCTTCGGAGAATTATATATTAGACTATGTTAGGCATTATCTTTTGAAAATATTATTTTTGGTAATTAAAGAGTACTGCTATGTTAGATATTTGATAGGGTTTAAATTATTATTTAAATTTTGAGGATGTATGAAATGTTTTTATATAAGAATTACTGTCTAAAATGTATCAGACTTGTTTTAGTGTTTTAACGTATTCTTGTGAAATAAGGATATATGGTAGGTAGTAGCACGACTCGAATTTCAGAGCGTTACATCACCATAAAAGAAATAGAGACATGCTGATATAGAGTAGTATAGATTGCTACTTCATGGAGACAAATAAACTCAAGGTTTTAAAAAGTTTAAAATTGTTAAATAATAATCAATATTAAAAAATGCATTATATGGGCAAAATTTCAAAAAAAGAAAGTAATTATCTTACATAGTGATTACAGATTGAAATTACACAATCAGAACCAAAACCCCATAAATTCCAATCATTCAACATAACTAAGAAAAATAAAATATCAAAAGCCCTCAAAAGAAAATAATGACAAAAACTCCAATTTATTTATTTATTTATTTTTTATTTGAGCACAAGCAGGAAGCACAGAAATGTCAACGGTTTCCAGACACATTCTCACCACCACTCCTAAGCATCAAATACCCAACAAACAGTCCACAAATCAGACCCACAAAAACCACCAGAAAAATAAATAATAGAAACAGACTAAGGCATATGCGGAGGTGACATAATACCAAGCTAAGCAGTGACGAGACAAACTAAGAAACAATGATATCTTTTAAAACAAGTTTTATTTACACGGATAAGGGCAATCGTAAGGAGAAAGAGAATTGAGAACTTGAGAGTGAGATTGAGATGAAAGTTGAGAAACGCACAGTTGAGTAGTGACAGAGGGCTTTAGTGAGGGCGGAGGTGAGTAAGAGCGACGAGAGTGAAGGCAAGACGCAAAACAGAGTTGAGGCTTCTAATCTAAAGTTACATTTGTTGGTTATTCTCTTCCTTTTTGATTGGAAACAAATAACATCTAGATATGGTCCATGAATCCCATAATAAAGGAACAATATTATCCTACTAAATCGGGAACAATAAATCCCACTAAATCAGGAATAATAATACATCTCACTAAATCAGGAAAGATATGTTTCAAATAATTCCTAATTTTGTGGAACAACTCATTGATGGAACGAGTTATAAATAGGAGTACTACGGGGTCCCTAATCCTACTCACCACTACAGAAAATACACCATATATATTGAGTGAGTTAAGGTTTAGAAGCACCAATCGTAACCGAGGCGCAACATCATTCTCCACTGAACAGGACACCTATTTGCTTTGCAATGGCTGGAGGTATGTAAAGGATCTATTTTGCTTCCGCTACTGCATATGATTAAGCTTCTATATGCAAGTTTTACAACATTGTTTTAAAACGATATAAAATAATTCAATAATGCTATTGCTTTGGTTCACTATGGATTCTATACTTCTCTCGAAACACGACCGTGTATGGTTTTAAAAATAGATCCAAGACGACCCATCTCTTGGCAAATATGGAATTCGATTGGATTAGGTAAATATGTTACCCGGTTCAGTTGCATTCTTATATATGTCTATTTGTGTTGAATTATAATTCAATTGGCTTCTTATTCAAGGGATGAAGTGAAGGTACATTATTGAATAAAATATTTAATAATAAATAGAATTTATTGTGACTGGCACGCATGCATATATATACAAACATCAAGTATATGAAATTTTAATTACTATATAATTAACATAAACATAGTTAGACTAAGATTGAACTTTCACCCAAATGAGGATAAGAGTTAAGGATTGAAAAGTTGAATCAGGACTAAAGATGGTCAAATCGAAGTTATCTAAATTTCTAAATATAATATATATATAAGTAATATGAATACAAATATTGAATTCAATTAATTTGTATACATAAATAAATAAAAACTTGATTTAATCCATACCTATTTAAATAGAAATAAGAAATACAATTTAATAAATTTTATGTCTCAATAAATTTATCAATTTAGAATAAACACAAATATAAAATATAAATAAATAAATTATATATTTAGATTAATGGTTTGATCAAATATCATTAACTCATCATTAGCACTACTTAATTTCAAGCTTTGTGTATTATTCTTTATATCTCAAACATGTGCTTAAACATGTTAATAATGGATACTTGAGTCTCTATAATAATTATAAAGAAAAAAGAAAAATTGTAACAACCTACCTACTAGGTTTGATTCTTGAATCTATTCCAGAATTCCTGTAACTATCCTTAGTACCTGTGGATAGATTGCTATGCCGTCTCTGAATTAGAGATAAGGCAAATTTAGCTAATCTTGAACCTATAACTCCAATCTGTATATAATTTTATAAACTTCCTGAAAAATGGTGCTAACAACGCTATCATTTCAAATCCACATCATATCTAAACGCATATACTTAAAATCTCTTGTTACATCATACATTATATATATATATATACCATTGGGATCTGCATTCCCGATAAGTAGACACAGTCCATGATTGATCTTGTAGCCTTAAGTGGCTCAAAAGATTACAATCCACCCTTATACACACAAATATTTACATTATAATCCAAAGATTAACACATATAGATTTTATTTACAAACACTACAACATCATGTATAGGACATCCTATTATAAATAACAGAGGTTCCAAAATGGAAACTAAGGGATTGTTTGCCTCTATTGACACTCTCCAAAAACTTATTCTTCAGTACCTGTACCTGAGGTTAGCAAAAACACTAACCCCTCAGTTTCTTAAGAAGCAAAGTGAGTACATAATCAAACAACCTAGCAAAAACAAATAATAAAATCACATAGTAGTAATCAACAATATTATTAAATACCTCGAAAGTGATTACTCAAGCAAGCAAGTTTTTAACTCAAAGCTATACTCGCAAAAAACCTAATTCAATTTCTTACATTTTAACATCACTATGATCTTACTTCATGATATTTTCCTTGTAATTCCGTTTTACCAAACTCATAACCTTTTCATTGGAGACCATTTCAAGTCACTCATGTTTACTCACAGGTCACAAATACTTTTTAGTTAACCCAAGCAGAGCTTGTCGATTGGTAGATAAACTACCCTCATGTACTTTTTAAAACTTAATGTTTTCTCAATGAATTGAGACATCCTTACATACTCTTTTAGTTAGAAACATTCAGTTCGCCTTTCACCTGACTCGAATAAAAGGGGTGACTAGATCCCCATAAGTCACTAAATCGAGCCGGTTCGTCAACCATGCCTCAAACCTATCCGGGTTAGCTTACAGGTCGTACCACAAACTTACTAGGCAGGGAGTAGGACTTTTCTTACATTAAGTGTTTTGGGTCAGTAGGTACTTATAGCCTAAATCCCATTTGATATGTTTGAGTCCTAAAAATCAGTTAGGTATACTTTAATGAAGTTATACATGTCAAAGATCAGTTTTCCATTTCATTATCCATTTAGACATTTCATCATTACTGAGACAACAATAGCATAAACTCAGCCAATCATATAAACCCCATCCAATAAGCTAAAAATAGCCTAACATTACATCACAATCATGAAGAATTCAATAATTTAAGTTCATTACATCACATACAATCAGGAATAGTACAATCAAATCTCGCATTCAACTCCCATTCTAGGATTTCTAGAATGTTCCCTTTTTCTCATAATCCAACCATATCATGACACATAACTAACCATCAACAAACCAATGTAATTCAACAATCCTCCTGCATTGATCATAGTAAGTGATCATACAGAGTAATTTCAGCCAACAACAAGTGGTCTACATTATCAACAACTTGTACCCAAGAGAGGAGTTAAGGGGGGTACTCACCTGAAACAATATATGCTAATCCAAATAGTCGTACCAGCCAAATTCCTTTGTCCTCCTCACTCAACAGAAATACCTGAATCATTAGTATACCAATCAATGATACTCCATTTACTCTACTGAACCCTAAATTTCTAATTTAGTATTCCAAACCTCTAAATTTCATCCTAACCTCATATAATCCACCATTTTCTACAATTTTTAATTCATATACATACGGGTATATTACGCTCTATTATATATTAATGTAATTAAATTCCGATATGATTTTATATTAAATCGTGTGGTTCCAAATTATCACGATTTTGCATCGAATACTCCCGTTTTTATTTCGTAACTAACCTAAGCTTCTTAACGTCATATTATACTTCAATGAACCTCAACTAAACATCAAACTCAACTAATCAAATCAAATTCCTTAATTTTGCTAAGAATTTAATTCAGTCAGAATAGGGTAATTAGCTTGAAAAATTCACTAAAAATAGAAAACGACCCCAATTTGAACAATTATTGATTTGGTGATCTAATAAATCATATAAGGATCTTATATACTAAACATTACATAAAAAATACATCATTTGCCCTATTCATTTTCCAATTTAATTTATGACGAGAACATATAATTTCTTAAGGACTACATATTTGTGAATCAAATTTCAAAGAAATAAAATTATCAAATTATTAAAAATAAAAGATTATCTAAGAATGCCAAAAATCATAATTTTTCATCAACATTTGATATCTTTAACAAAAATAGAAAGTTTCAGGCATTATTAGGGGCTACTCCATTCATTGGCGTCTGGCCACCAATGTCGGCAACCACTATGTCGGTCGGAATCCTCCACCACCCAAAACCTTATTCCTAGCATAGCCTAGCAACAGCTTCACCCTAACTCCTTCAAATGAACAGACCAAATCCTCCCCTATTTAATTTGATTTTTTTTCTTCAATTTCTTCAAATTCTTGTAGCATCCTATTTCAATCTTGTTCTTCTTCCTCTCCTGATAATTGTTTGTTGGAAATTTCAATTTCAATTTGCCTAGAAAATTCGGATGAAATGGAGAGAGTTTTGGTTTCTTTTTTTCTATTTTTTTGATGATTTGTTTCTCTCTCTCTCTATCTAATGTCTATATATATATAATATTATTTACTTAATTTTGCTGACATTGAGTGAGGTTGCTGTTCTACTTTTTTTTCTTCCTCTTTTTTTTTTTAAGTTAGATATAATATAATATAATATAATGTGTACATTTTTACATGTATATATATATTCCATATATGTATATATATATATATATATGTGCCCATATAATCCATATTATTATTTTTTTATATATATATTTCAGCATATAATATATATATACATATATATATGCATTTATTTTACATTACACACACATACATATATACACCTATTTTAATTTTAACATTATTGCTTAAATCTAGGTTCTCACATTCTTTCCCCCTTAAAATAGTTTCGTCCTCGAAACTACTACGTGGGTGCAACTCATTATATTTTAATGTCATACACTTAAATTACAAAACACTTAGAATTTAAGTGAGGCTATACATATTTATATCCTAAGGGTGAAACAGAAGTTACCTATTTGGAATAAGTCTGGGTATTTAGTCCTCATATGATCTTCTCTCTCCCATGTGGCCTTTGCCTCAGTATGGCGATTCCAAAGGACTTTTATAAATGTAATATCTTGGTTTTTAAGTTGCCTAGTGGACCTATCCAAAATGGCAAGGGGATACTCCTCATATGTCATGTTCTCCTGGAGTCCTTTTGGTAGATGTTCTAAGATAACTACCGAATTGCTAACACATTTTCTCAATGAAGACACATGGAATACATTATGGACATTGACTAACTCAGCAGGTAACTTAAGTTCATATGCCACAACTTCAATCCTCTTCCGAATCTGGTATGGACCAATATAACGAGGACTCAACTTCCCTTTTACTCTAAATCTCCTAACTCCCTTCATAGGTGATACTTTCAAGAACACAAAGTCTCCAACTTGAAACTCCAATGGTTTTTTACGTTTATCAGCATAACTTTTTTTGTCTACTTTATACTGTCTGCATTCTGGCCTTTATCACTTGAACTTTATCCTTCAGCTGCTAAAGCATTTCTGGTCCCACTACTTGTTTCTCTCCAATTTCATCCCGATATAATGGGGATCTTCATTTTCTTCCATATAGGGCTTCATATGGGGCCATCTGTATAGTGCTATGATAACTATTATTATATGTAAACTCAATTAGTGGCAAATGTTCATCCCAATTAGCACCAAACTCCAAAACACATGCTCTCAACATATCCTCAAGTGTCTGTATAGTTCTCTCTGTTTGACCATCCGTCTGAGGATAATAAGCTGTACTGAACTTCAATTTGGTGCCCATAGCTTCTTGTAGGGTTTGCCAAAATCTAGAAACAAACCTAGGATCTCTATTAGAAATAATAGAAGCTAATACTCCATGTAATCGCACTATTTCCTTAATATATAACAATGCTAAGCGAGATAGTGGCATGCTTTGTTGAATTGGAAGGAAATGAGCTGATTTAGTCAGCCTATCAACAATTACCCAAATAGCATTATGCTGTTTCCTGGTCTTGGGTAATCCTATAACAAAATCCATGGAAATCTGCTCTCATTTCCATTCAGGAATGGATTCTATACTTCTCTCGAAACACGACTGTAAAATCTTAAAATTTCAAAAAAATTATACAAATAATTAAAGGAAAATAAATAAAATAATAAATTATTTGAAATGTAATTTTCAAATAATATTTGGTTAAATAATAAAATTATTTTAAAATTTTAAATATAAGAATATCAAATTGAAATTTAGAGTAAAAATTTATGATTGAAATAATCAAATTAACTTAGACGTAAAATTTTATAATAAATTGTTAAAAATAAAAATTTTAAAGGTATTTACGTACATGTGCGAAATGTTAAAATAGAGGTATTTTTAAAATAAAATATAATATATAAATATACATATATGCATATAACATGAAAAAAAAAAGCCGCAACAAAGATGTGGTCGGCCGTCACATTGCCATAACATCCTATCCCATTTGGCCCCCTAGCCCCTCTCTCTTCCCATTCTGCTCTCTCTCTCTTTCTTCCTTTTTCTTTCTTTTTTTTTTTTCCCTTCTTCTTCTTCTGGCCATCTTCTTCCCTTCCTTTTCTTTTTCTTTTCTTCTTCTTCTTGTTCATCTTCTTCTCCTTCTGGATACAACTTCGATCACGATGACGAAGAGGACAACAACACAAGCGACTTCTACGATGAGACAAGCAGCAACCACGACCCCCAACAGCAACAACAATGATGCCACAACAAGGAACAATGCCGGCAACTGTGATCTCAACAGCAATAACAATGGCAGCTACCCGAACAGCCCTCGACAATAATAGCGATGGCAACCATGGCCTTCAATAGCAGCAATGACGGCCTCCAACAGCAATGGTAACGGCGGTGGATGCTTAAGTGTGTGAGTGTGCGCGAGAGGGGATGATCATTGCGACAACAGTGGCCACGACGATGAGCCCGATGACAGCAACAGTTGTGATGATGATTGGAATGACGGTAGTGACTCTAACAACAACCCAAATTGCAATGACAATAGCAGCAACAACAAATGGCGACCCAGCAACGACGGTTACCACAACGGTAGAAATGGCGTTCGCGATAGCGACTTGGCGTCGTGTTGCCTTGTCTCCTTTCCCTATGACGGCAAGCGACGATGATGACAACGATGGTGGCAATGAATAGCAGTAGCGACCCCACTCTTAGCGACAGCAGTGGCCACAACATCCAATGGCAACTCCGGCGGTGGCGGCAGCGGAACAGTAACGACAACCCGAACGGTGGCAGTCATGCCGATAGTTGCGACGATCGCCACAACAACGGCAGTAGCCGCCATGCCAGCAGCAGCGATGATTGCCATGATAGCAGCAGTAGCTACCGTACTGGCAACTACGATGACCACCATAGCTGCGACGACGACGATAATGATGGCAGTAGCTTCCAAGTTGAGTCCGCCCCGTCTCCTTCCTTGATAACGGAGGTAACGACTGCAGCAACAACTAGAGGAGGAAAAGAAATTGAGGAAGGAAGAGAAGGAGCTGAGGTGCGTGGTGTGTGTGGGGGAGAATAGCCACAATAATGGCTATGATCCGACAATGGCGGCAAGTGGTTGTAGTGGGACAGGAGAGAAAAGAGAAAGAAAGGGAAGAAAAGAGGAAGAAGGAAGGCCAACATAGAAGGGAAGAGAAAAGGAGGAAAAAGAAAGAGGAAAGAGAAGCCGAGTGTGTAGTGTGTGTATGTACGTATGTGCATTGAAAGTGTGTGTAGTAAAGGGGGGCGAGATGTGTGTGTGCATGTGAAGGAAGTGGGGGTATGTGAGAGTGTGTAGATGTGCACAAATGGAGGCTGGGTACGTGTGGGCATGCAAGTGTGTATGGTTGTGTGCATGGATGAGGAAGATGCGTGTGTATGTGTGGATGATGGTATGGGATGTATGAGTGTATGTGTGTGGAGGAAGGTATGTATGGGTGTGCGGGAATGAAGATGTGTATGTGTATGTGTATGAATGAGGAAGTGTATAGGTGAGCGCGAGATGTAAGGTTTTGTATGTAAGTGTATGTGGTAGTATGCGGAATGTAGAAAGATGTATGTATGCGTATGTGTGTGATGTATGTGAATGATGGAGTATGGTGTGTGTGTAGGAATGTGTGTGTATGCATGTGGGTAAATGAGGAGGTGATGTAGTGTATGTGGAATGTGTGCGTGTGAATGAAGTGTGTATATGTATATATGTGGTTGAAGGTGTATGATATGTATGTAAGAATGTGTGTGTGTGTTGGTGATGATGTATGATGTGTGAAGGTGTGTGTATATGTAGAGGAGGAGCCGAGTGTGTAATGCTTGTGAGTATCCGCGTAGGTGCATGAAGTGATGTAGGGTGTGCGGTATATGTATGTGGGTCTGTGGTATATGTGTGTATAAGGGTGTGATGTATGCGGAGTGTATGGGTATGGGATGGTATGTGGTGTATGCTAGAAGGGTGTATGCATATGGATGGTGTGTGGTAGATGCGGTGTGTGCGTGTGTATACGTGGATACCATGTAGCTTGTAAGAGTGTGTGTGTATATGTATGAAAGGTGTGGGATGTGTGGAGTATGTATATAGGAGTATAAAAAGGTGGAGTATGGACATTTGTGTATGTAAATATGGAAGTTGAGGATGATGTATGTGGAATATGTATGTCTGAGTATGAAATGAAGTGCGGAGTGTGAATATGTATGTATGGGTATAGAAGGCAAATGTGGTGTGTGCAAAGTATGTGAGCATGTATTGATAGTGTAAGATGTATATAAAATATGTGAGTAAGTGTGTGAGATGATGTATGGTATGGGTATGTGAGTATGGATATGGGAAGTGTGTAATGTGTGTAAAGTATGTGGGCAAGTATGTATTGGTGGTGTGAAGTATATGTAAAGCATGTGTATATATGCATGTGATAGTGGTGTGGAAGGTGAAAGAAGCAGGTGTGTATGTATGTATAGGTGCATGTGTGGTATGTGAAGTGTGCATGTAAATGGATAAGAATATGTCTATGTTAGTGTGCATGTGATGTGAGGGAAAGGTTGGTGTATGTATGGTAGTAGAAGCGATGATTCGTATGAAGATGTTAGAGATAATTGCATAAATGAAAGGTTCAAAGATGCTTCATGGATACGAGAAGTGTCTATGATGGTGTAGATGGTGAAGGGAGTAATTCAAGAAACATCTAGGATGATAGCCTGGGGAATATTTGGAAAGAAATGGATTTCACAATGGAATGTTCAAAAGATGTTGAGGAAGATCATTTTTGGCCAAATACCTTAATGCAAGATCTTCAATTGTCCACTCCAAGGATATCTTGCATATGTGGAAGAAGGAATTCCAAATTTAGCAAGTTAAAGACATTCCATTGCTCGACTTCTATAGAAGGAAAGCAGACAATCGATCACAGTAACTTAGGGTGCTGGAAGCATAGATTCGAAAGAAGTTCAACGTTCGAATCTTGTTCACCTAAAGTTCCTTAAGGAGGAAACTTCACGCCTTGCCATCAACCATAAGATGAGCAAAGTACACATATCGAGTGCTAGAAAGCTACCAAGTCAAGTGGAGACGCGACTTTCTATGATTGAGTTAAGGAAACATCGCAGAAGGATACTGACTTCAAGAGGAACACAAAGGAGTTACTCACTAGAATCACATGACTCCGACTAGGACTACGACAACCCCAAACAAGTGAGTGGGAAACTTAATGATATGCTACTATGTTATGTTGTATGTTGAATATTATGCATGTAAATTTGCTGTTTGTTGTGTTGCTATTTGATATGATTGTTGTTGAGTTAAGTTATAGTGGGGATTGAGGAGTTAGGGAGAAAGTCATAAAGGCTACAGAGGAATGGATGGTCCGAGGGTTTAGGTGTCAATACCTTAATGATAGCACCTAGCACCATATCGCTAGTGCTATAAACATAAGCCTAACTTATGTTTTATGAATTGTTTTCTTCAAAATCAAACCAAAATATATAAACTTAGCTTTTCCTTCTATAGCTACCGAGAAGGTATGCTTAGTTGGAATAGGGTATATAGGTATCAACATGTATACATGTCAGAGTTGGTTCCTGAATGTGTATACATATACTTAACCAAATTTATTTTCATATTATATTTACAAAATACATTCATGAGCTCAATCATATAAATCATGGGTGTAACCTTAGTTTTTACAACATAACGATCCTATTTTCTTACTCTCTTAAGTTTGTAAGGGAAAGTGTTTAGTAAATTGTCCTTAATTAGAGATGTAATAGAAATATGTATATATATCATATACAAATGTCTTGAGGACATCGAAAGAGAAAACGAGATGACCTTGTTGGCTCTCGAGAGTGTGAAAATGATAGAGCACTTGAGAAGTGCGATGGCATAGAGGTGTCAAAGATGCTTAATGTAAATCAACCTCGAGTGGTTAGTTTAACATGTGAGATAAATGACACAGAGGTGTTAGAAATGATTTTAAGCCAACTCGAGTGGTTCGGCATTTGAGAGAAAGGGCATAGAGGTGCCAGATTTGATGATTGTAAGTCAACTTAAGTGGTTTAACATTTAAAAGAAATGGCACAGAGAGGTGCCGAGATAATTTAATCCATTGTAAAACTGGATAGGTCTATGTCTACGGGGTTTAGGTTCAGTGTCAATGTTGCAAAACAAGAAATGCATAATCCTCTCTTGTGATGAGTGAAATGGACTGTTTGATGTTTGTCTCTTTGGTATGATTAAGGATAATGATTGTAAATGTTGTTTGATCACCTTAAATCAATTAATTAAGGAAGAGGACTTGATTTAAAAACCTGACATGTATTTTCACAAGACATTGCATGAGATTGAAGGCCATCACTATCATAGGATGTGTCGCAAATGATCAAGAGGATCGTTGTTTCGCTAAGCACGAACTAAGTGATTAGGGGATTATCACGCCTTGACGGTTCTGAGTTTGACCTATCTTTGAGGGTTTTGCTCCGTTTGGTGCAGAGAGGCATGGGAGGGCTCACTGTTAAGTTAATAAAATATCCTAATTAACAAGTGATAAGATAAATAATCCGGGTAATGATTAGGGCACTAATGGTGGCTTCGGAATCCACAACCCAAGGTCAAGGGGAGCATAAACCCTAGACTTCACATCAATTACCGGAAGACCACGTAAGATGCTGCATTTATATGGTTGTTCATGTATAGCATATACTTAATATATTTAAATTGAAATTGCTTGTTTATGTACATAGCATAGGTTTAATAACTTAAGGTGAATTCACTTGTGTGTGTACGTAGCATTGAAAGTGTTACCATCCCATTCACTAAGCCATAGTGTGCTCACCCCCTCACAGACTTTTTGCAGGTAGCGATTACAAAAGCGCAAAATGGGATAAGATGTAAAATGTTGAGAGATTCTAGACGACTAGAACGACAAAGTAAGAGTTATAGATGATAAATTGTTTAGATGAAATGTTAGGACCCCAATGCAAATAGAAATGTTTAAATTGAGAAACTTAGGATTTATCCTATTTTGCTGATTGGTAAGGGATACCGATTCTTTGCAATTATGGTTGATCGTAGGGTACATGATCCATAGTTGTATTTTATGTTCTAATTATATGTACTATAACTTATTGTAGATGTAATTATTTACTTAGAGTCTTACAATCTCTAACTCTTAAGACGATTATCATGTAACGGGTGCACATGTGCCATGATAATTTTAGTAGAGAATTTTAGGCCCCCATTCGGGGCATGACAACGACCG
This sequence comes from Laguncularia racemosa, assembly GCA_037954665.1. Taxonomy (NCBI): domain Eukaryota; kingdom Viridiplantae; phylum Streptophyta; class Magnoliopsida; order Myrtales; family Combretaceae; genus Laguncularia; species Laguncularia racemosa. Next base: position 160,477 of record JBBMOL010000264.1, on the reverse strand, counting down.
TATATGGTTTTAAAAATAGATCCAAGATGACCCATCTCTTGGCAAATATGGAATTCGGTTGGATTAGGTAAATATATTACCCGGTTCAATTGCATTCTTATATATGTCTATTTGTATTGAATTATAATTCAATTGGCTTCTTATTCATAGGATGAAGTGAAGGTACATTATTGAATAAAATATTTAATAATAAATAGAATTTATTGTGATTGGCACACACACATATATATATAAACATCAAGTATATGAAATTTTAATTACTGTATAATTAACACAAACATAGTTAGACTCAGACTGAACTTTCACCCTATAAAATCCTAAAAATTTTGAAAAACTATATGAAAATTTAAGAAAATAAGAGAAATAATAGATACTTCTAGGTTGGGGTAACGAGGATGACAATTTTGCAATATTAAAAATTTTGAAAAAATTTCGAAGAAAAATTTAAAACATTGTAATACATTAATATTATACTAATAATTTACGAATAACCAAAAAACTTCATGATGTACTTGAAATGTTGTGTTCGATATGGATGTGGAAATATGGGTTATATATGTGTATGTGTTAGTACATACGTGTGTATATGTAAGTACACACATGAAGTACAAATATGTATAAAAAGTGCGTGAGAATAAGCATCTATTTATAGATTTTAATAAACAAGGTCAGCATGGCCATGCTCAAGGTGGTACTGACTCCAAAACACGTTATCTTTAATGCCTGATTCAATACGGGCTCCGGCATGGATGTGCTGGAGGTAGGGCTAAAATATTTCTTGCTTCTAACCATTTTTCTAATTTAGCACTGGCTACAAGCATGGGTTCGCTGGAGGTAGGGCTGAAATATTACCTGCTTCCGACCATTTTTCTGATTCAGCACTGGCTCTAACATGGCCGTGTTGGAGGCAGGGTTGAAATTATACTTGCTTCTACCCATTTTTCGGACTCAACATTAACTTAAGCACAAGCCGTGTTGAAGGCTGTGCTGAATTGAAATTTCAATTTCTTTCATTCTTCAACAAAAATTCATTTTGCCTTTTGCTCATATCATCCTTAAACCTTTCTTTTGTCTTAATTAAAACAAAAATAAATAAATAAATAATAAAAAATAAAAAAATCGAATCTTCATGTCCGCCCTGTCATCTTCAACCCTCCCTTCTAGATGCCAACAGAAACAGAGTAGTGCATCTATAGATCACATCAGTCGGCCCCCATCACATCAGCTACTCCGATCACGTCAACCTTCCCTACTATTCCCCTGCCCCATTCTTCTTCTGCCCTTCCTTCCTTCCTTCCTTCTTCTCGTTTTCATATCATTCCTCCTTGATGTTGGTGGAACCTTATCCTCTATCCCCTTGTCCTTCTCTCCCTCGTTCACTCTCTCCATTACTCTCACTTCCCACTCTTACTTTTACTCCACATGTACGTTTCGTTCTACCTTTCCCTTTCCATTTTCTCCATCGTCACAGCGTAGTAAAATGCTTGAAGCATATCGAATGAGCTCAATTGATTGGAACCCTTGCCAATTGTCGCCCTTACCATCAGAATTGACGACTCTCAGGTTGCAATCGCTTGAGATTTGGCTTGTGCTTCCAAGATGTGTTAGATGGCATTGCCAGTTGGTGAATCACAGGTACCCTCATTTGAAAGTCTCATCGCTCTTGTGGCGTTGTGCTATGTTCAGAGAACTACCATGTGGGCGGCTCTTCTCGTGGAAGTACTGATGGTTCGGAGCTAATATAGCAAATGGCCATTGCTCCGCTTAAGAATCAACACCCTATAGTGGAGCCTAAGCCGTAACTTGGTAATGGAAAGCTAGAAAATGTTGTAGGAGATAGTAGCGGCGAAGACGAAGATGATTTTGATTTGAGTGAGCTTTAGGAGGAATCGGTGCCAAAGAATGCACGTGCTGCACTTGCTTATGATGATGGTCATGTGATATTATATGTAGCATCTCGGTTAGACATGTTGACTTGTAGTAAACCCTTACTAAGGGTTAGTGGCAATGTTCTGAGAATTGCTTAAAGTGTAGATGCAAGTGTAGCATGCTCAGGAAACAGTGATGGCTTAATGAGATGCTGGGATGCCAAGTTATGTCGTGAGATCTATAGGATGACAGTTGGTCACGGAAGGTAGGGGTCGTAGACCAGACCTTGTATAAGATCATTACTTGCTCTAAAGTTTGGAAATCTTGTAGGCACTGACAACAATGGCCATGTTTAGCTCTAGGATAGCAAACATAGCCCTCCTTTACAAGCTTATTCTTCTCATAGGGGTGGTGTAAGCACACTTACAACCACTCCTAGCCACGATTGAGTGTTTTCTGCTGATTTTGATGGTCATGAAGGACACAATCAAACCCAATTGGTTGGGATCGACATTAGAAATGGTTTTATTCATACTCTTGTATCTAGCTCACAACCACAAGCATGAAGATAGGAAGAGGCAACTGAAGGACCCTTGTGGTATTAATGATACAATAGGATCAAATCCTAATTGGTCGCATGGAAAATGGTTTTGCGAATCATGTGGAATCAAGCCCCTGGTCTGAGTTTAATCCACCTTCATAAAGCCTGGGTAACCTATCCACTTGTCATGCCTATGGAAATATAACAGTGAAACGAAAGGCAAAAGTCAACCCTGCCTTCCAGAACAACTTAAAGCTTCTTTGTCCCAAACCACATGTGATATTTCCCTTAACTATACATTAGACAAAGCCTATAATGTGTTCCTTAATGGCAACATGAAGAAAGAAATCTTGCCCATCTTCATCGAGGTTGATGTTAATAAGATGTCAAAGCTTGGATCTCGAGTGTGCACCATTGCCCTGCAAAAGCACAATGATGACCACAGTAAGGCTCATGTGAAGCCATGGGAGGATGCACTCTAGGAGGTAGACATGATAAGTAGATGGAACTTGAGGGATCATTGTTTAAGTAATCTTATGTACCATATAAAAAAAAAATGTCGTCATCAATAGGCTTACCCCAAGTGTTCCTGGCATACATGATCGCTTCATTGCGATCGAAAGGTCGATTGAAGATATTGAGAAGTTGTTAGGAAGGATCTCCTAGCATTTTATTATTGGGATATGTAGCATAGGTGCAATTGATTATTGGCCGGCACCCAAGTTCCATGAAATATCCAGTGAGATTGTTGCCGCCATAGGTAAACTTCCATTGTCTCTCGAAGTCATTGGTCCTTCACTTCACAAACTTGATGAAGGCATATGGAAGACTAGAATGGGGAAACTAAAGGATGTGAGTAGTAAGGGGAAGAAGGCTAAGGAGGGGGTGATGGGTGTATGTGTTGGTGATGGTGTGTGGTGTGTGCAAGGGCATGCGTATGGGTATATGAGAGTGTAGCATGAGGGTGTGCCGGCATGTGATGTGGTGTATACGAAGTGTATGTGTATAGGATGATATCTGGTGTGTGTGAGAAGGGTGTATGCATATGGATGGTGTGTGGTAGATACGGTTTGTATGTGTGTATGTGTGGATGCAATGTAACGTGTAAGGGTATATGTGTATATGTATGGAAGATGTAGAGTATGCACGTAAGTGTATAAGGTGGCATGTGGTATGGATATGTATGTGTGTACAAGAGATGGTATACGGTCTGGAGTATATGTGTATGTATGCACTTGTGGTGTGTGTGTGCATGTGGATTTGAGGAGAAAGGAGAATAATAAAATGCAGTTGTATGTGCATGTAATTAGGAGTGTGGCATGGTTGTGTGTATGTATGTGTAGGCGCATTTGTGGTGTGTGAAGTGTGTATGTATGTATGCGTGAGTGGTGTATATGTATATGTAGGTGCGTATACGTAGTGTGTGGGAATGTGCTGGTGTATGTAAGTATGGGGAAAGGCATTAAAGAGCTTGAGAAGTGATAGGAGTGAACGAGAGATCGAACAACCCAACAGAAATTGCGAGGAGTCGCTGTAGTTGACCTTTTGGTACCATGCTCGGAGAAGGGATTACACGTCGGAATCACTTGAGGACGATTAAGACTATGATGACCATAAACAAGTGAGTGGGAAACTTAATGATATGCTACTATGTTTTGTTGTATGTTGATTGCTATGCATGTGAAATTGTTGTTCATTGTGTTTGAAATTGAATGTGATTGTTGTTAAAGTTGAGTTATATAGTGAAGATTAATAAGTTTAGGAAAGAAGTCATAAAGAGTGTAGAGGATAGAATGGTCAAAGGGTTTAGATGTCATTACCTTAATGATAGCACCTAGCGCCATATTGCTAGTGCTATAACCACAAACCTAACCCATGATTTAAAATGGTTTTCTTCCAAATCAAACCAGAACATAGAAACCTAGTTTTTCCTTTTAGAGCTACCGAGTAGGTGTGCTTAGTTGGAATAGGATCTATAGATGTCATTATGTATGCATGTCAGAGTCAATTCTGAATGTGTACATACATCTAGGTAAACTTATTTTCTTATTATATCTACAAAATACACTCATGAACCCAATCATATAAATCATGAGTGCCACCTTGGTTTTTACAACTTAACAATCCCATTTTCTTACCCTCTTAAGTATGTAAGGGAAAGTGTTTAGTAAATTATCCCTAACTAAAGAGGTGTCACAAACATATATATAGATGTAGATACGTGTATATATATATATATTACACACAAATGTCTTGAGGACGTCAAAAAGGAAATACGAGATGACCTTGTTGGCTCTCAGAAGTGATAATGATAGAGCACTTGAGAAGTGCAATGACACAGAGGTGTTAGAGATGATTGTAAGACAACTTGAGTGGTTCGGCATTTGAGAGAAATGGCACAGAGGTGCTAGATATGATGATCGTAAGCCAACTCGAGCTGTTCGTCATTTAAAAGAAATGGCACAAAGTGGTGCTGAGTTAATTTAACTAGTTGTAAGACTAGATAAGTCTACGTCCGTAGGGTTTGGGTTTAGTGTTGAGGTTGTGTGATAAGAAATGCATAATCCTTGCTTGTTGTGATGAGTGAAATGGAATGTTTGATGTTTATTTCTATGGTATGATTGAGGATTGATTGTGATTGTGATGTTGTTTGATCACCCTAAATTAATTAATTAAGAAAGTGAAACTGATTAAAACCCGAGTTAAGAAAATATTATAATTAAAAAAATGATAAGATAAATAAATCGGGTAATGACTTGGGTACTAATGGTGGCTTCGGAATCCCCAACCTTTAGGGGGGGGGGGTAAACCATAGACATCACGTTGGTCATCGGAAGACTACGTGAGATGTTGTATTCATATAGTTGTTCATACATAACATATGTTTAATATTTTAATTTGAATTTGCTTATGTATGTATATATCATATGTTTAATATTTTAATTTGAATTTGCTTGTGTATGTATATACCATATGTTTAATGTTTTGATTTAAGTTTACTTATGTATGTATGTAGCATTGAAAGTGTTATCATCCCATTCACTGAGCTATGGTGTGCTCACTCCTTCACAGACTTTTTGCAGGTAACGCTACAAAAGCTTAGGATGAGATAAGATGTGAAGTGTTGAGGGTTTCTAGAAGATAGAATGACAAAGTAAGAATTATGGATGATAGATTGTTTAGATGAAATGTTAGGACCCCAACGTAAATAGAATTTGAAATTGAGAACCTAGGGATTATCCTATTGTATTGATTGGTAGGGATACTGATTCTCTACGATTATGGTTGACCGTGGGATTTAGGTTCCATAGTTGTATTTTATTATCCAATTATGTGTATTATGATTAGTCATAAATGTAATTATTTACTTAGAGTCTTATGATTTCTGACTCAAAAGACAATTATCATGTAACGGGTGCACACGTGCCATGATAATTTTACTAGTGACTTCTAGGCCTCCTTTCGAGGTGTGACACACCCAAATGAGGATAAGAGTTAAGGATTGAAAAGTTGAATCAGGACCATAGATGGTCAAATCAAAGCTATTAAATTTTTTAAATATAATTTATATATAAGTAATATGAATACAAATATTGAATTCAATTAATTTGTATACATAAATAAATAAAAAATTGATTAAATCCATGCTGATTTAAATAGAAATAAGAAACATAATTTAATAAATTTTATGTCTCAATAAATCTATGAACTTAGAATAAACACTAATATAAAATATAAATGAATAAATTAGATATTTAGATTAATGATTTGATCAAATATCATTAACTCATCATTATCATTACTTAATTTCAAGCCTTGTGAATTATTCTTTACATCTCAAACACGTGCTTAAACATGTTAATAATGGATACTTGAGTCTCTATGATAATTATAAAGGAAAAGGAAAAGGAAAAATTGAGGATTTAACCAAATATATATAGAATTTAACAAATTGTTGGATTGATTATCTTTTAAGATTCAAATATGAATCTGTAAAGGAATATGAATAAATGCAAAATCATTTGACAAAAACCAAGCACTATGTATACATCAAACAACTTCTTAAACTCTATATGTCATATCAAATACCGATTTATGGAAAGAAAAAAAAAACAAAAAACAAAAAAGCAAGTCTTTGAAACTTAGTAATACAAGAATAGAATATTAAACTGCTTCTATTCTTAGCAGTACAACAGATTCGAATGTTAATATAAGAAAGTAAGTGACTACGGTGGTAAATTTGGAAAAACAGTTCAGTAACTTCATGACAAATACATAATAGTTGAAATTGTAGCCCATTATCAAAGGTGCACTTAGTGAAAGTTAGAAGGACTCAGCCTAAGATATAGGAAACTTATTAGAGTGCTTACCTCAAATGAAAGGAATTAAATACTGGTATAAATAATATATCCCAAGTAAAATGCAACAACTACATTTCTAGATTAATTAACTACAAGAATAAACATTATACCTTAGTTGTAAGATTATTATTATTATTACGTGAGGTGCTGCGTTACTTTCACTCTCTTTCATAGATATATATTTCATCTTTTTATTGTATGTATTTTTATAATTTTTTTATCAAATCATATATTAATATAAAATATTATTATTTTTTATATTCTACCTTTTTATGTTATCATTAATATATTTTTATAATTTTTTGTCTAATCATAAAATATTATATAGTTTCTAAAACTTTTTTCCTTTTTTATATTCCACGCTTCTAACCTCATAACTTACCATTTATCATTCTAAAGTATTAAGATTAAGTGTTATGAGAACAAATGCATTATATAAATATATATATTATTATATTATTTGAAAATTCTTATTCTACTAAAGCTTATGTGCAAGGTCTTCTACCTTTCAAATACCATTTAATATTCAATTAGTGAATGAATCAAACATTTCATTAATTTCCATTATAAATTGGTTAAATATTCACAATACGCAGGTCATTTAATTAGTTTAATATAATTTCCAAAGCTCTTTCCTCTTGTATTCTACAAGAACAAATTATTTCAAATTGTTTATTCTGCTAAAGTAAATTCATTATTAAAGAAAATATTCTTTGTTGCTTACAATCGACATAACATAACACATAACTTTCAATTTTTATGATATTTGATTTGTTTATTATACATTCATAAATACTTATTCAATTTTCTTTACTTTAATGATTCATCAAAATGAGAATAATCAATATTTCATTAAATATTGTATTGATTATTTCATTGGATAATAAGTTTTTAGATAACACATAATAATATAAAATTATATTTCATATTGTAATATATAGTTTTCGGAAGCTCCTACGTTTTGTGTTCCACCCTTTTGTGGTACCATTATTGCATATTTTTACATAATTTCTTTTTTCAAATCATATCATATCATATTATAATATATAATTTCAAAAGCTATTGCCTTTTTTTGTATTCCCTTTTTCATGGTATCATTTGTTATGCCTCGAAACCCTAAAAGCAATAATAGCCTACTACATATTGAACTTAAGTAGAACACGTTAAGGCTTACTACAAAACATAGTATGTTTCTAAACCATTTTTAATTTTCTAAAATCGTTCATTAGTTTTGTAAAATGCTTTATCATTTGAAAGGGTTTTAGAAAACTACAAAGGTTTGATAATGGCTATTGTTATTAACTATAAAAGTTATTTCTTTATAAAATTCATAAAATTAAGTATTTACAAATTTTAAAATGTCCTTTTACATCAAAAGGAAGTAACAATTATCATCGAGACTCTCTAACTAGTGATATCCTAGTCCTTAAAGTTGTAGCCAACCCATATTTAGTTTATGTACTATCAACAAACTTATCAACACCTAAAAAAGAAAGTAAGGAATAAGCCACAATGATTAAGTACAGAATAGCCAAGCATATTCTCTTATGTCATGCACACTTAGATCTAATGTATTAGTATAAATTCATTAAGTTATTTAAATTAAAGTGAAAAACTAGCACCCGAATACTCATGGCTTCGAAAACCCTTAAGAAAGAAAGGCTTGACTCTACTTTATAAGTGTCAAGGGCTTGCCATGGCATATCTAAATATAATGACTAAAACCATAACTGATACTAAAATTGTTAATTATATAAAGTAATCTCATCTAGGTGTTCACTTCAAATGCTAGGCTTACTACTATGGTCACGATCTATCCAACCACCTTATATATATCCCATAATACAAATAGTGTCTAGTTGAAATCCTTCCATTCGCATAACTACTTTGCATAAGTACTAGCCTTATCAAATACTTGTCGCACCACCTTTTTGGCCTAAGTGTCTAACTACTGTATCATCCTAGTATTTTGAACCATACCCCAAAACCCAATCCATGGGTGTCACTCTCTAGATTAGCTCACCACATAGAATCATTATCATGAAAACTTAAGTCAACTTTAAGTATTAATTCATTTTAGTTATCATATATCTAGCAAGCACTAGGCAACTACTCTATTCTAGGAAAGGTAGAGCCACTAAACAAACCTCCAATTAGCTAATAGTCTAACTTGATTAAAAGGTAATATGCAATTAAGAACATAATTATTAATTAGTTTTATGATTAATTAATTCGATTAAACATAATTATTGATTTAATTATATTTAACTACCATTTAGGCTCATGGGCATTGACTTAGTATGCAACTAAATGTACACCCATTTATGCTAATAGGCTTATATAGGGATTTTAGGTAAGCCTGTTATTTTAGTCTAATTATTAACCGTATATTTCATTCAATTAGTTAGTGAATTGAGTTCTTAATTGAATTGGTTTAAAGGTTATAAACCAATTACGATAAGACCGAATTGATTAAGGATAATTGGATCCAGTTCATCTTTGAGGAGTTGGGTCCTAATATATTCTATTTTAAATTTTATTTATTATTTAATTTTGAATTTCAATTTTTTTCTTGATTTCTAAGTTTCAACTAGTCTAGGTGAATTAGTCAAGAGAGAATTCATTTGATTCAAGTGAACTAAATTTAGATTAGTTTAGTTCTCTCAAAGGGGTAATCTAATTCCTCTTTATTATTTTCTAAGTAAATTATTCATTAAAAGGCCCACATGTTTATTAAGTGTATTTTGGTTTTTAAGTCCAATATTATAGTTTAAGCCCTTAATTAAGCCCATAAACACAATTTAACATTTGTCATCTTGCTCATGAAGATTAAACACATTCTTGAAACAATTTTGATCTAAAAACACATTTTTGAAAATTTTAGTTGAAAATCTTATAGCAAGCTTGAATTTCATGAAAAACATAGGAACACATTTGAAAGCAATTAAATATAACTTGGTGAGTCAAATATTGAGTTAACTTACTTAAACAACTTCTATTGATGAATCAATCTTCATAATGCATCAAGCATGTCTAACGATAAACATTCAATCATGAAATTTCTAGATTTATCTTTCTCATTATACTTTATTCAAACTCCATTAAATTAACAATAATTTAACATTAATTAACAAAATTTCTAGATTATGGTTTTTATATACATGTTGTACTAAATGAAGCATAACTCATGCATTTTAACTCCAAATCATGTCAAACAAAAGCCAATTGATTCCTATCCCATTTCTCTATCAATTTCTTTAAGAATTTTCATATTTTATGCGGATTAAACATTCCTAAATTACTGCAACTTTCTATGTCACACTCCAAAATGAGGTTTAGAAGTTTTGACAAAAGCTATTATATCATGTGTGCACCTATTACATGATAACCGCTTTGTGAGTCAAAAGTTGCAAGACTTTAGATAATTATTTAATCAAATATAGCTAATCATATTACGTGTAATCATATAATTAGACAACAACTATGTATTGTAATGTTTCACAGTTGATCAAAATTGTAGAGAACCAAAATCCCCTATAAAAATAGTAAAATGGAAAAATAATTCCAAGTCATACAATTTCAATTTCCACATCAAGTTTCGAAGAATAATATTACATCTAAATAATCTATTAAGACATATCTTACTCTATCATTCTTGATTCCTAAAAGCTCTTGTTACATCATATCTTATCCTATCCTAAGTTTTTGTGATGTTTCTTATAAAACAATCTATGGAGAGGTGAACACACTATAGCTCAATAAAATGGGAGTGCAATACTCTTAATACTACATACGCACAAGAAATTCAAGATGGTTTTCAATCATATGCTATCCATGGAAAACCATATGCAATGCAACATTATACGTAGTCTTTTGATAATCAACGTGAAGTTTAGGGTTTAATGCCTTTTTTGACCTTGGGTTAGGAATTCTCATTTACCATTAGTGCACAAGTATTACTTCTTACTCAATTCATGTCTTCTCATTTAATTAATTATCTTATGTCTTTTAATTCTTAAGCTCCAAGTGCCTTAACTATACATTAAGCATATAAACCCTCAAGGATGAGCAAAACCCTTAAATTTGGTTTCATCAAATAATACATCAACAAACAAAGCTAGATCAACAATAACATATTACAACCCAATTTCATCAACTATTTAGTCACTCAAGCTATTGGAGATCAAGTATCCACTTCCATGTCAAAATAGAAACAACTGTATATCACCCTACTTCAAGGCATTCTTAGTTTGCCCTAACCAATTAATCAGCACTTAATACATGACTACCAATATATATCACATAGTTATCAATCACAAATGCTAAATCTACATCTTCATCATCTACATTCCCATTCATGACTTCATTATTTTATTTGAACAACTCCCCTATTATTATTATTATTATTATTATTATACATTATATTAAGTGAAATCGATAAGTAATCCAACACTTTATATTAAATTATACTCATATATTAATCTTAAATCCCTATATACACTTTATTTGTATTTCATACATAACCTTAGTGGTTTAAGAAAAAATATATATTTGTATACATATCAATGTAGCTAAAGAGGTTTTGGTTAAGAAAAGAAGAAAAGAAAGCAAAAAGAAGCAAGGGAAATAAATTAGGTGAGCTTATCACCTAGTCTCCTGATCATTTTATTTTATTTTCTTTTACTTTATTTTCTTTTCTTTTCTTTCTTTCTTTCTTTCTTTTTTTCTTTGGATAGTGGTGAACAATATAAAAATAATGAACTTCATAATATATGTACACACACACACACACACATATATATATATTCACGTGCTCTATAATTAATATATATATATATATATATATATTTGTATCTTGGATACATACATATACTTTACATTATACTTAAATTTCCTTTTTATAAACTATTATTAAGTGTTTTTGTATTATACATATATGCATGCCTTTGTTAGATAAGGAAAAAGAAAAGGGAAATGAAAAGAAAAGAAAAAGAAAAGGGAAGAAATGCAAACCTATGGAAGAAAGCAAAAGCAAGAAAAGAAAAGAAAGGAGATCCCATGGGCGAATAGAAGAAAAGAATATATATATATATATATATATATCATCACAACACCAAAGCAATCAAGCACAATAGATTATACACATATATAACTATATTACAAACAATATATATACATTATAGTATATTACGAAACTTTGCACTCGCCTTGATCTCTTAGCTTCAAAACTCAAAATAAACCTTTGGAAGTCATGTAAATTTTTGTCTTTCACCTAGTAATAAATGAATAAAACACTTAAGGTTAATTTTACTAGTTAAACTCACTAAAACTTAGAATGAAAATTAAGCTTATATATATATTTTTTAATTTTTGTAAATTTAACCTAAATTTGAAGATCGAAATTTATATAGCAAGTGTGGTCTTGATGCAAAGTACTCCTTCCAAGGATCGTAATAGCGCTTATGGTTTTTGATTTAGAGTTAGTATGAGAAAGTTATGGATTTTTGAGGTTTTTTTTTGGGGGGGGGGCGCTGCTAGGGGAGGAATGTTTCCTTTGTCACTAAGAAAGATGGGAAGAAAAAGAGAAAGGAGGAAAGAAAGAATGGTCGGGGTAGTTGGACAAGGAAAATAAAAATGAGGGGAGAGAGAGTGACTTTGGGCAATGCATATATATATATATATGAGGTTGGAAATATTTACTTGTGGGTTTAGTTAGTAAATGTATTAATATTTTATTAAATAATCTAAATTATGATATTTTTATACTAAATTAATGTATATTCTAAATATAAATATATACTTAGAAATTTTATTTAACTATCATATACCTAAAATTTTAATTCTTATTTCTTTTTTTGTTATAATTATCCAACAGATCCCACTTCTTTTTTACTTTTTCATTTAAAGCTTATTATTATTTATTATAAGATTTCCATTATACGTAAATTATTAAAGTAGTGTTAATATATTATAAATATGTGTCATTAGTCTTTCCAAAACTTTTCTCCATTGCTAAATTTACTTATGAAGCTTTAGTAATCGAAAATGTGTCAAAATTAAAGCTTTAGATTAGTGGTCATATTTGTAAAACTTGCATATAAAACTTTATTCTATGCTGCTTAATCATATGCAACAGTGGAAGCAAAATAGATCCTTTACATACCTCCAGCCATTGCAAAGCACATAGGTGTCCTGTTCAGTGGAGAATGATGTTGCGCCTCTGTTACGGTTGGTGCTTCTAAACCTTAACTCACTCAATATAGATGGTGTATTTTCTGTAGTGGTGAGCAGGATTAGGGACCCCGTAGTACTCCTATTTATAACTCATTCCATCAATGAGTTGTTCCACAAAATTAGGAATTATTTGGAACATATCTTTCCTGATATAGTGGGATATATTATTATTCCTAATTTAGTGGGATTTATTGTTCCGGATTTAGTAAGATAATATTGTTCCTTTATTATGGGATTCATGGACCGTATCTTGAGGTTATTTGTTTCCAATAAAAAAGGAAAGAGAATAACCAACATTCTCCCACTTGGTCCATGTATTCCATAATTTATCTTAATGAGAAACAAAATTCATGAATCATAGTGATAGGTCCTCTAATGACAAGTATTATCTCCCATGTATTACAATGCATTGTGCTTCTCAATCCTATAGAACTTGATGAATAAACCTGATGTTTATTCTGGGTCCAAACTTAATGATATTTCTCAAAATAAATGAATAAACAAATGTGTACACAAGGCTAAATGAGAAAACATCAACTGAATAAGAGTTTCATTAACATTAAACATAATAAAAAATTACATTATGGAACCAAGTCCCATTCTCATCACATGATCCTTAAAACTCTTTAGTTACATGCCTTTAGTTAAAGGATCAGCTATCATTAACTCAGTGCTAATGTGCTCGATGACCACTTTCTTTTCCTTAACACGTTCTCTTATGGCTAAGTACTTGATGTCGATATGTTTACTTCAACTACCACTCTTATTATTTTTAGCCATAAATACAGTAGCTAAGTTATCACAGTACAATCTTAATGGCCTAGAAATAGAGTCGACGATATTAAGGCCAGATATAAAACTCTGTAACCATACACCATGTGAGGTAGCCTCAAAACAAGATATGAACTCGGCCTCCATCGTGGAAGTAGTAGTCAGGGTCTACTTTGCACTTCTCCAAGATATGGCCCCACTGGCAAACATGAAAATGTAACTAGATGTTGATTTACGTGAATCAACACAGCCAACAAAATCCGCATCGGAGTACCCAACAACCTCCAGATTATCGGTTCGTCTATATATGAGCATATAACTCTTTGTTCCTTGAAGGTACCTCATTACCTTCGTTGCAACTCTCTAGTGGTCAATACCAGGGTTACTCTGATATCTTCCTAGTATCCCAACAGCAAATGCAATGTCAGGTCTGGTACAGACCTGAGCATACATCAGGCTTCCAACAGCTGAAGCATATGGGATGTTTCTCATTTGTTCCTGCTCAAGCTCATTTTTGGGACATTGACTTAAGCTGAATTTATCACCCTTTATAATGGGTGCTACACTTGGTGAACAATCTTTCATCCGAAATCTCTCTAAAACTTTATTGATATAGGTTTCTTAAGACAAACCTAAAATGCCTTGAGATCTATCCCTATGGATCTTAATGCCAATGAAATAAGATGCCTTACCCATATCCTTCATATCAAAGTTCTTTGAGAGAAATTGTTTCACCTCATATAGCAAACCCTTATTATTGGTTGCAAGTAAAATATCATCCACATATAGCACAAGAAAACAAATTTTACTCCCACTGACCTTTTGGTATATACATTGATCCATCATGTTTTCTTCAACGCCAAATGAAGTGATGATATCATGGAATTTCAAATATCATTGACGGGAGGCTTGTTTTAATCCATATATGGATTTATTAAGCTTGCAAACCAAGTGCTCACCTTCACTAGAAGAGAATCTTCAGGTTGTTTCATGTAAACCTCTTCCTCTAGATCTCCATTAAGGAAAGCCATTTTCACATCCATTTGGTGCAACTCCAAATCAAAGTGTACAACCAAAGCCATCATTATACGAAGGGAATCTTTCTTAGACACAGGAGAAAACGTCTCTGTATAATCAATTCCTTCCCTTTGAGTGAATCCTTTAGCAACGAGTCTTGCTTTATGTCTCTCAATGTTGCCTTGTGAGTCTTTCTTAGTTTTGAAGACCCATTTACATCCAATGGCTTTTGCACCATCAAGCAACTTGACGAGATTCCAGACTCCGTTAGATGCCATCGAATCCATCTCATCTTTCATGGCATTATGCCACAAGTTCGAATCCTTAGAACTCATGGCCTGTGAAAACGACTCAGGATCATTTTCGGCTCCAATATTGTAGTCACACTCTTGTAGATATACAACATAGTCACTAGGAATTGCTGATTTCCTTACTCTAGTAGATCTTCTCAATGCTGTATCAACATTCTCCTGAGGGACAGGATCACATTGTTCAGCTGGTTGTTCAACAGCTTCGGGTATCTGTTGAACTTCAACATCTACTGAATCAGGATTGACAGCTTGTGGTACCTCGGGGACTGAATTTTCAACACGCATTTGTGCTGGAGGCGTGTTGTTAACAACAACAATCAGTCTACTGCCTGAGGTGTCATACTGGGCATCTGAATGGTCTTTCTCAAAACCAATGTCATGAGATCGATCGCTCCCACTGATCAAGTCATTCTCAAGAAATTTTGCATTTCTTGATTCCACAAACCTAGTACTATGAGATGGACAATAAAATCTGTATCCCTTAGACCTTTCGACATATCCTACAAAATACCCACTAATAGTCCTTGGGTCCAACTTCTTCTCATGTGGATTGTAGACTCTTACTCCAGACGGACATCCCCAAACACGTACATGTCGCAAACTCGGTTTCCACCCTTTGAATAATTCAAATGGCGTCCCTTGGACAGCCTTGGTTGGAACTCGGTTCAATATGTATACAGCCGTTTTAAGAGCTTCATTCCACAAGAAGTCAAGAAGCATGGAGTTTGCAAGCATACTCCGCACCATGTCCAATAATGTTCGGTTTATCCTTTCAGCTACTCCATTCTGGTCTGGAGAGCCAGGTAAACTGTATTGGGCAACAATCCCATTCTCTTGAAGAAACCTCGCAAATGGACCAGTCGCTTGTCCATTCTTTGTGTATCTACCATAGTATTCTCCGCCTCTATCAGATCTCACGATTTTAATATGTTTTCCACATTGTTTTTCTACTTCAGCTTTAAATACCTTAAAAGCATCTAGTGCTTCATTCTTGTTATTAAGCAAGTAGAGATACATATATCATGAGTAATCATCTATAAAAGAGACGAAGTACTTGTTACGATACGCATTCATGTCTGGACTACAAATGTCTGTATGTATGATTTCCAATAATTCAGAACTCCTTTTGGCACCCTTCTTCGACTTGTTAGTTTGTTTTCCCTTAATACAACTTATACAAGTCTCAAAATCGGTAAAATCTAAAGTACTAAGTACCCCATCATTACCAACCTTTTAATTCTATTAATGGAGATATGACCTAATCTCCGATGCCATAACATAGAGGATTCCTCATTCACAACACATCGTTTAGTGCCAATCCTTTCATGAACGTGCATAATAGTATGGTTATTATCATTTTGTAAACTAAGAAGAAAAAGACCATCAGACAAAGTACCACATCCAATAACATCAGATTTATAAAACAAATTAAATCCTGAATCTAAAAAGTTAAAGGAATAACCATCTGATACAAGTCTAGAAACTGAAATTAAATTCCTAGAGTACCCAGGAATATAAAATTTCCTTTTCAATTGCAAAATGTAACCACTACTTAAAACTAAGCTGCACGTCCCAATAGCTTCCACATGTGAGGACATCTTATTGCCTGAATAGATGATACACTCACTTCCCACTGGATTCCACAGGTTTCTTAAATCCTACAATGAATTGGTCACATGGATTGTAGAACCAGAATCAATCCACCATGTGTTATGATTAACATCAATCATATTGGTTTCATAACAAACAAGTGAAAGTTGAGTACCTTTCTTATCAAGCCATTACATGAACTTGGTGCACTATTTCTTCATGTGCCCTTTCTTTTTACAGAAAAAGCACACAGCTTCCTTCTTAATGTCCTTTATGGGAGGGATTTTCCCTTTCCCTTTGTCCTTGGCTTGATCCCTCCTTTTGCTCTTCCTATGAGTAGTAAAGTTCACATTCTCTTTTTCCTTTTCCTCCATAATCAGTTTGCCCTCTTCCTGAACACAGATGGTCAATAATTCATTGATTGACCATTTATCCTTATATGTGTTATAGGATATCTTAAATGGGCCATACTGTTGAGGTAAAGTGCAAAGAATGTAGTGAACAAGGAAGGATTCTGATAACTCAACCTCTAATGCCTTCAATTGGGCCGCAATATCCCTCATGCGCATGATATGATCACGCACACCCTTAACATTGGTGAGTCTTAGAGTTGAAAGCTCTATAATTAGGGTGCTGGCCATTGCCTTGTCTAAAGTAGCAAATTGCTCATCAATGGCCTTTAGCAAATCTTGAACCCTTTGATATTGCTCGACAGAGCCCCTAATACCAGTAGAAATTTTAGTCTTTATGAACATAACTGATAAGCGATTGGATCGCTCCCATTTTTCATAAAGACTTATCGCATCTGGAGTGCCGGTTTCTATTGCTGCAGGGGGCTCTTCTTTCCTTATAGCATAATCAATGTCTATCCATCCCAAATGAAGGAGAACCCTCTCCTTCCAAACCTTATAGTTATCCCCTTTGAGCTCAGGGACATCACATCGCATATCAGAAAAATTGACAAGTTGAATTGCTGCAATAATTAAATGAACATGCTCAAAATTCGAGGCTAATCAATATATGACATGTTTTTACCAATGTAAAATCATGAAAGAATATGAATCTAGTGACATAAAACTTGCCTGTGGGCTAAAGTTCTAATTCAATTAGATTCATCTTAAGACTTACAATAAAACTATCAAATTATGTTCCCTTTTTCTAATTCCTGTGGGTAAATTAGAAAATATAATTTGATATTTTGTCCTAATAAATCACACTATATTTATTTTCAATATGTGATCCTAAATAATCCTTAATATATAATTTTAATCAATTAAGGATGCTGTGGCTACTCCCTAATCACTAAAATTATATGGATCACTTAATCATTAACTAAATCCTTAGGCTAAATCATTGCGTAAAACTAATGCGGACATCGTAGGCCAGAAACCTACACGGCCAAGAGGCACGGCCAGGAGGCACGGTCGTGTGTTACAATAGATATGTTTCTAGAAGCTCACACGGCTCCAGGCAGACGTGTATATTTATTTATTTCCACGTATGTATTAAAAACCATAAGCAATATACTATGAATTTAATTCTAATATTCTTATATTGTCAAATCAGCATTTCATGATAAAGCATGTATAATGATAAACCATAAATTACACACTTAAAATAACATAAGCATGCAACATCACAAATTAAGTTCATAGCATGCTAAAGGAATTAATTCCCTTTAATAAATTTCATTCATTGACAAATGCAAATAATTTTAATATAAAATTATTCTGCTAAATGTCATACTTACACCTTGCAACAATAAGTACATACAGATTAAAAATTAAAATTTTTTAATTGCTCTCGAGACATTATTTTAATGCTCATCCATGGAAAGACGTGCTGGTATGCTAAGGGAAGCTAAAAGTTGAACATGTTACAAGGTTATTTTCGCACCTAAACATCATTAAAGGCCATGAGAAATAAAATTTCATCACTTAACGATTTCTAATTTCCATCAATCACCAGAAAATTAAAAACACCGCTAAGCAGTCAAATTAAAACCAAAGCCAAACTCCACAGAATTCAATAAGGCAAGGTAGAGGCATCAAGAGCTCTGATACCAAATGTAAAACTTGCATATAAAACTTTATTCTATGCTGCTTAATCATATGTAGCAGCGGAAGCAAAATAGATCCTTTACATACCTCTAGCCATTGCAAAGCAAATAGGTGTCCTGTTCGGTGGAGAATGATGTTGCGCCTCTGTTATGGTTGGTGCTTCTAAACCTTAACTCGCTCAATATAGATGGTGTATTTTCTGTAGTGGTGAGCAGGATTAGGGACCCCGTAGTACTCCTATTTATAACTCATTCCATCAATGAGTTGTTCCACAAAATTAGGAATTATTTGGAACATATGTTTCCTGATATAGTGGGATATATTATTATTCCTGATTTAGTGGGATTTATTGTTCCGGATTTAGTAGGATAATATTGTTCCTTTATTATGGGATTCATGGACCATATCTTGAGGTTATTTGTTTCCAACCAAAAAGGAAAGAGAATAACCAACAATATTATCATATCATAATTATATATATATATTTATTTTATTATATAGTCACTTCGAATTATTATTAGGATTCTTATGGTATCTTTATAATCTTACGGTCCTATTAGTTATACTTATATCTAATGTTTATAATTAGGCCACATGTTGGATTATTATTTTCATACTTATATAACTTATATTTATTGGTTTCAAAATTTATTAGATTAAGTATTTAACTTATTTATTTATTTATTTTTGTGGGTCTTTCTTGCTGTCAATATATTAAAGTGATTTAATTTCCATTGCTAACCTTCTCAAATAAACGTATATTTATTTACGAAAAGCAAAGTTTCATCCCTGAAACTGCAACACTGTTGTCTCTTTGCTTTTGTGTTTTTCATTAGATTTTCAATTTCCTTGTTTTAGAACTTAAGGTTATTGTTCTGTACATAACCTCATATATTTAAACAAGGTTGCTAATTTTTGGAGTTTGTATATTTGAGGAATTTAGTTTTATCTCTTAAATAATGTTGCTATAGTGATAAGTAATATATGTTTATATGCTTAAGGATCTAATTCTTTTATTTATTACTTTTACTAATCTATTCATTTTACGAGCATTCAATTCTTCTAACTAGGCTCATTTCTATGGGAATTTGATTCTTTTGGTACATATATCTTAACGAAGACATCTCTTAGGTTTTTAATAAATTGTAAGGCTTTCAATTTAAAATTTTGAGTGTTAGAAACATTATTTAAAAGTGATAGAGTTAATCATTTTATGTATGTCTAAATATTTTATTGAACTCTTAAGCCCCTCTTAGTAAGTTCATTTTATTTTTGAAAATCATGAGTGCTATATTTTAAAAATATAATTGTGATAAATATTATTAAACTTACTTTAGATTTAACTATTTAGATTTACTAGTTTTAATAAGGCTAAACGATTCATTCTTTACTCTTATGGATTAAAATTTTATTGTTTCCCTATTGCTTGATTGTGGAATTCCCTCCTATTGTTTCCGATATTCCCAAAATATGTACATATATGCTTATATGACATGTATTTATTTGGCAAATTTATTACTCCTAATCATTAATAATTATTTGTATATACATGGCAAGCAATATAATTGTGGAAGCTCATGAAAAATAAGTTTAGTATTGATTATAGTGTAGCCATGAGTTGTATAGTATTAGCCCTTGTAGAAATAGTGCTTTGCTTTTTGTAAATAAATATACCTTTATTTTCTAAATACACTTCTGTATTTTTATTATGGATACTATAAATCATATGGTGTATTTTCAAAAGATTATGAGAGTACTTATTAATAACGAAATGGATCAAATTTATTACTACATATGTTAGCTTATACATATTATATAATGTTATGTACACTATACATACATATGTATATGTACTTTATTGCATCATGCAATATTTTAAAATTATTTATATATGTATATGTATATGTATATGTAATATACATTATTAAGCATGTGTAAAATTCTATGATAATACTTTATTAATAAGTGTATAAATTTTATAAGAATCATACCACTATACATAAAATCCTTTGGATACATTAGGCTTCTTACAATTTCTTAGATTTGTATAGCTTACCTTTTTATTATATCTTCTATTGGTTATACCTTATTGGTTATATTTCTTGGATCGGTAGTAATAAAAGTTTACCAATCTCTTGGTAAAGAGGTTGACATTTGCTATTTATAATTATAATTATATAATTTATTTTTTGTTGTGGATTAAGTATGTTTAATAATAAAGAATTTTAGCTTAAATGTGAAAGTGGGATATGTCATGTCTTATATATGTATTGACATCTTATAAGTTATTATTAAGATGTGAGTGAAACATTTGATATTTTAGAAAATTCCATTTACAACTGAAGAGCTATTCATATCTTGTTGCCATAAAGCTAAAGATTTATTATTATTATTATTATTATTATGTCACATACATAAAGATTTGTATTATTCATTATTATTATTATTATTTTTATTACATTGCATACATTAGATCCATATTATTATTATTATTATTAATTTCAATAAATCCTTATTTACATAATAAAATTTTTCAAGGATATCTAAACGATTCATTATAGCTATTATGCTTTATTGTTAATGATTATATCTTAAATCATAATACTATTTTATTAGGTATACTTTGGTTCTATTGAATAATGACAAACATAGGTTAGATGAATGGAAATTATTCGATATGACTACAGGCAATCATGGTTATTACCATAATATAATTATAGAGTGTCATATTCTCTTATTAAGTTACTTGCTTATTACTAGAATTTTTTTATTATTAATTTTCTTTTTTGAGTTGAAAGTAGGGAGTTACCTTGTTTGAAATTAATATTTTAGAATTTCTTTAAAAATATGTTATGTTTATATTATGCTTTATATTATACTTAATTTCCCTTCCTTAAACTATTATTAAGTGTAGTTATATTGTACATATATGCATGGCTTTGTTAGATAAGGAAAAAGAAAAGGGAAATGAAAAGAAAAGAAAAAGAAAAGGGAAGAAATGCAAATTGATAGAAGAAAGTAAAAGGAAGAAAATAAAAGAAAGGAGATCCTAAGACTAAATAGAAGAAAAAATAATGGCAGAAGAAAAGAATAAAAGTATATATCATCACAACACCAAAGCAGTCAAACATAATAAATTACACACATATCTAATGTTTATAATTAGGCCACATGTTGAATTATGATTTGCGTACTTATATAACATATATTTATTGATTTAAAATTTTATTAGACTAAGTATTTAACTTATTGATTTTTCTTTTTTCTTTTTTGTGTCTTTCTTAGTATCAATATATCAAAGTAATTTAATTTTCACTATTAACCTTCTCAAAATTTTCAAATCATGGAAATGTTGGCTTTGTTGTCCTATCTTAAAAGCACTTATTGTTTTACTTATTTTCTTTAATTTTACTATAGTTTTTCAAAATTTATGGAGCGTTTCATTCCATTTATGTATTATAACTTCGAAATGCCATATTTTACACATTTTTACTTTGAATAGTTTCAAATCAAAGCCAAAAAATTCTAAATCTCTTCCCCTTTTCAAATCAACACTTAAACTTCCTTTTAGCATTAGATTATCAGTTCATATTTCCAAATTATTTCTTAAAACAAATTAAAACTTCAACTCATCCATTTCTTACACATTTCTTCACCAATCATCATCATTCCAATTCCTTACTTCTTATTATCATTCTCAAATCAATTTCCACCAATTATCTCTTATTCCAAATCATCAAAATATTATTTTTTATATTCCAAATACCCATTTAACATTGTTCAATTTGGCCATAACATGAATCACATCCAAATCATCAATTCTTTTTTAATAACACACTCCAATTTACTATACTTCTTATCAAAACATCAATTACATATTTCTTATCATCAATTCACTAAAATTAATCAAGAACATACTCAATTACATAATCAAACCCCATGACATCATATATTCTCCACATTCATTAAATTAAAACTACAAACGTTAATCCACTTCCATTACAACCTCAATTAATTATTCAATTAACATCTAAATATAACAATTCACCAAATCCTCATATACAATACACCCATGCATCCATGCCATACATACTTGCATCTATACTCAATTCCATTTCAATTATACATAATTCACACACAAAACTTCAAATTAACCAGGTCATTGAGTACTTACTTTGCTCCTCAACTCTTATAACCTTCTATTAACACTTAAACTTCAAGATTAATTGTTTTATTCAAAATCACCTTCATAAGCTCAAAATTACCTATTAGTATCTTTAACAATATTACGGATCGATTGATATTCTATAACATATCTTTATCTATAATTTCATTGCCTTGCTCACTTGAATTTTGATACTTCAATAAGACTTCCACCTTACAAAATAACAATTAAATGCCTAAATTAACATTATAACTAACATATCTAAAATCTACCTTCGAATTTGAACTCTTACTACTATGTATGTCTTGGCTAAGCTTGTGATGGGACTCCACCACTTGATTCTTTAGTTTCATGTTTCAATTCCATGCATAATTCTATGATTAACTTGATATTAGACCAATTGAGTTCCGAAATCAAAATTCGACTTAATTTATCTGAATAAGTTTTAATTTCACTTAAGTTGAACTCAATTTCACCTTCTAATGATGTGTTTGTAGATATAGTGTACTGAAGGGGAATATTGACTTAGGAAAGTTTGAGATCGAAAGAGAGAGAGAGAGAGTGAAAACAAGAGAGATAGATAAAGTTGAGAGGGTAATGAAAAAGATTAAATGGATGATGGATGAGAGAGAAAATGAAAGGAAAATAATGAGAGTTCTAGAAAGTATTTACCCTTAAATGCTAACTCTTATTAGCTACTAATACTAATTAATGTTAATTACTCTTATACCTTTCCTTCATTTTTTAGTATTTGAGGGTAATTTAGACAATTGACCATAAAATATCTAACCTATACTAATAACTATTTTACCTAGGCCAATTAATATTGTGCTTATACTTTTAAAATTTTAGTTTAATCTCCTAATTCCAATTAATTAATTCCTTTAAATTTCATTAATTTTTTTCTAACTAAAATAAATTTTGTCATCGAAATTTTCCTTGTATGAACTTTCATATTATCTTTTAAATCCCCACTATGAGTGATAAGTCTTCAAAATTTCCTTAAGGTATTATAATCTTCTCTTCTTAAGAAGTTTGTCCTTTGAGTTTCCCAAAAATCAATAAGGCTATTAGTACTTGCATTTTATATTAACTCTTACTTTCAATATTAATAATTACTCACCGGTTACTTTAAGTTTCCTTTTTTATCTTGCCTTTTGCTACGATGCTTTAATCATATCCTTACTCTAGAGTTTGAAAGATCTTACCAATATTTGCACCCCAATCCAATTGATCTTTATACCACTTAAAATTTCTGAATTCATTCACCTAAATCAATGTTAACTCCTCAATGAATTTAATTGATTCAAATCTCTATTATTTTTCATCCGTATTCATTATTTATATCTCCTTATTGTTTTCAATAATTTGCTTTACATTGTATGATAGCTTTGTTGGTCCCCATAGATTTCCAAATCTTTGTCATATGCTAAACTTTGCCTATCATATCATACTCCTTTGTCTCTAGTTAAATTTCCTATTATCTTTAAATCTCCTTAATTATTCTATAACCATGATTATTATCTTTCAAAATAATACTCTTTAAATTTAAGATCATAGTTGTTTATTAATTCAAACCAATGTCTTTACTTCATAGTAAGTTCTTTCTATATAAATGTATACTTCAAGCTCTTATGATCTATGTACACCTTACCTTTCTCTTTATACAAGTAAAGCCTTCACAACTTTAATGTTAATGCTTCATCTGTTAGCTTAATATTATTCACTAGGTGCTTCCTTTTATATGGCTTCATCGCATATTGTGTCACTCCACATTCATGCATTAATACACAATCAAGCCCATGAATTAAAGCATTTCTACACACCTTAAACTTCTTTCCACATTCAAGTAATGCTAGAATTGGTGTAGATACGAGTCTCTTTTTAAATCCTTAGCAACTTCTTTGGCATTCAAACTTCACATTCTTTGAATCAATTGAATCATAACCTAGCTTACTTTGAAAATATAACTACATCTCCTCAAACCACTAATTATAACTAGATTTCCTCATGCTATTCTTGGTTTCTTGATTATTAAGCTAATCTATGTAAATCTTCCATCGTATATTTGTATTTTTTCAAACCTTTCTTATTCACCAATTTTTCACAATTTATCAATTTCATCAACTTTCAAACTTCTTGTAATTTCTTAGAAACAAACCTTCCATCTAAGTTTATTATATTCCTATTATTCTTCTTTTATAATGTCATTTTGAAATCTTTTGGGTTATCCATAGTTGTAACTTCATCTCCCGAAAACACTTGTAACCAACCTTATCCAATTTACTTCCAAAAATTTTCAATCTCTATATCCCTTTTACCAAATACCTCTACTCAATTCCATGATTCTCACCTTACTCTTAAATTTTAAAACCAACTTAGACTTTGCTAGTGGCACTTAAATTTAGATATTTTTGTGATTCCTACCTACTATAAATTATCATTACAAGATATTACCAACAATAGCATTGTAAAAGTAAGCAACAACCATCATACACAATTTCAAGAAAATTTCAAATCATGATATTTGTTCACAAATTAAACATATGTTTCTCATTTTGGGAATTGATTGACATGACATATTTAATTATTCCTATAATTTGAAAATTTGCTATCAGTTTACATAACTGTTTTTATTCTTATTTGTAATTGTAATCATTTGCTATTTAAATTTAGTCCACTTATTGTATTGCTGTTTGTCAAGTCTAATTTTTGAATTCCCATTCCCAATCCGATCTAGACTAGACCCTATGCTCATCTAATGTAGATCCTCGACTTGAGTTAGGAATTTCGTTTGATTTTTGGAGTCGCCACCCAACTGTTGTTGGGAAAATTGAATTAAGACTAAAGGAGCAGATTAGTCTTAATTTGGGCCACTAGTCATCGTGATTTCCTCTTCTCGTTTTTGTGAAAAGAGGAAAAGGGAAAACCAGAGTTTCTAAGTCCGGAGGCTAACCTATTAAAACCTTTACGATTACCACCTAATCTCTTGAAATTGTTTCTCTTTAGAAATGTGTTTCTATTTTGTTTCTATTACTTTTTATTATGTTTTTGAATTATTTCAAGAAAATGATTTTTCATTCATTTTATGGGTTGACCCGAATGGGTGCCTACGTACCTGCTACTCAAGATCAAACAAGCCGTAGTTCGCTTTTCTGAAAAACCTTAAGTGTGGTAAATTTTAATTCTTGAAAATTTATTTATTTATGTTTTTAGCATTTTTGGGATTTTTCTAAAAATTCTAAGCCTAAGCTTTGATTCTATTTTGAAAATGATTTTTTAAGGAAAACATCAATTTAGGATTTATTTGAAGAAAATGGTTTTGCTAAGTGCTAAAACTTGTTTTTTTCCTATTTTTATAATTTTTGAATTTTTTATGAATCTTCATGATTTTTTTATGATTTTTATAAGTTTTTTGTGATTTTTATAAATTTTTGTAATTTTTGGGAATTTTTGTGATTTTTGGGAATTTTTGTTGAAAATTTTATCCTAAGTTTATTATCTATCCTATTTTGAAATCTAAAGTTTTATTATTATTTTCCTAATATTTTTTTACTATTTTTCTATATTTTATTATTTATTTTACATTATTAAATCCTAAAAAACCTAATTTCTACATTTTCCTATTTATTGAAAATAAAACCTAAACCAACAAATAAATAAATGGCTAAAGAAATAACAAAATAATAAATAAGTTCGGAATAAATAAACAAAATAAATAAATAAATATAAAAAAAAAATCTAGAAAACTCGACTTACCTGGATTCGGGTCGGTGCACGGGTCGGGTCGAATCGAGTCGGGTCAGATCGGTCGGACGCGGCGGCGGGGGTTGCTCGATCACAGCGTTCCGGTGGCCTTTTGCAGCGGGTGAGGTGTCGAATCCTAGCTTCTCGAGGGTGCTGATTCCAACGGTAGTGGCGGTTCACTCCCAGAACGTCTCCTTGCGGTGGCTCCAACTCCGGTCGGTGGTTTCGGCTTCAAGCTTCTCCGGCGTACTTCGATTCGCTCCTTTCTCTCACTTTTTCTTCGTGTTTTGGCTTCCTCTACTCTTCCTCTATTTATAGGCACTTGAAACTGAGCTGGATAAGCTCGGATTTCCACCGATTGAAACTGATCAGATTTTCGATTAGAAAACCAACTCCGATTTGTGTCTATCCATCGATTTGTTGCGATTTGATTCCAATTAGATAATGTTTATCTTATTTCTGTTGAAGATCTGTTGGATTTGTGCAAAAAATCGAATCGAAACGGCCGAAATACGAATTTTTCCTTCCGCCGGCGATCTCGGGCTCGAGGTAGGAGACGATCACGCGCCTGGCGCGTGTGCTTCCTCCAGCTAATCAAATGCTGCCACGTGTCCTGGGTAAATGAAAAATTCACAAAACGCGGAAATTGCTTCCCCTGCGTTTCGAACCCCTGACCGAGCCCCCCTGCGCGCGCCTTAGCCCATGGTCCGAACCAGCCGAGCTAGCCCACTTTCCTGATTTTTCTAATTTCGCAAATTGTATATATGCAATGCGATTTTTTTTATTTTTTTGTATTTTTTGAAATTTCAAAAATTTGTAAAAATTGTTTATTATTTATTATTGCTATTTCTGAAATCATTTTTCAAAATTGATGTGTTTTCCTATTTATTTTTATTTTTTGAATATTTTATTATTTATGGTAAATTAGAGAAAAAATAGAAAAAAAAATGGAAATTATTGAAAATTGATTATTTTTATTATTATTGATTCCTAGGGCAAAAATGGGGTGTTTACAGCTGCCTCTCTTTATAGTAAAGTTTGCAAAACTTGACTACAAAGATAAAAAAGAAGACGCCATTTTTGGCCTCTTGGATAGGTTTTTGGTAGGAAAATGCTCCATGAGCTAATAATCCCACGATTTAAGATAGTCCTAACAATTTAGAATAATGTTCCTTCCCAAAAAGTGCTTTATGGGCTAACTATTTGGCGATAGGATACATCTCAAGCATTGTGTAGGAATGTATGAGAAATGATAATAGGAAGCGTCTTTATCAGACTTGCAACCTTTGGAAAGAAAATTTACTGAAGAAGCGCCCTTATGAGTTGGCTACCTGTCAACAGAAGCGTCTTGTTAGACTAGCAACTGTTTTGGAAGAATATTTCCGAAAAGTGCCCCACGAGCTGACTAATCGGGAGAGTTTAGGAAAGTGCCCCTCATAGGCTGACTAACCTTGAATTGAATGCCTCAAAAAGTGCCTCCTATGGGCTAACCATGAGGTAAATTTTTAAGAAAGTGCCCCCTATAGGCTAACTAGCCTATGATGGAAATGTCTCAAAAAGTGCCCCCTATGGGCTAACCATGAGAACAAATTTTTAGGAAAGTGCCCCCTATGGGCTGACTAACCTGGAATTTAATTGTCTCAAAAAGTACCCCCTATGAGCTAACCATGAGAACAAAGTTTTAGGAAAGTGCCCCCTATGGGCTGACTAACCTGGAATTGAATTTGTCTCAAAAAGTGCCCCCTTTGGAATAACCATGAGAACAAAGTTTTAGGAAAGTGCCCCCTATGGGCTGACTAACCTGGAATTGAATTTGTCTCAAAAAGTGCCCCCTTTGGGCTAACCATGAGAACAAGGTTTTAGGAAAGTGCCCCCTATGGGCTGACTAACCTGGAATTGAATTTGTCTCAAAAAGTGCCCCCTTTGGGTTAACCATGAGAACAAGGTTTTAGGAAAGTGCCCCCTATGGGCTGACTAACCTGGAATTGAATTGTCTCAAAAACTGCCCCCTATGGGCTAACCATGAGAACAAAGATTTAGGAAAGTGCCCCCTATGGACTGACTAACCTAATATAAAAATGATATCTAGAAAGGTGCCTTTATAGACTGACCTTAGAAGAGATCTAGGGAAGTGCCCCTTTTTGGGCTGACCACCGTATTAAAGGGCATGTTCAGACAAGTGCCCCACTACGGGCTGACTCATCTTGTACTTTTGAATATGCTTTCTACGGCCTGACCTAAATGATGTGATGCCTTTCATGACAGTTATTATTTTTTTAATGTGCTTGCCAGTTTTATCGTAGATAGCAACCAAACAACCGAACCTTCGGGCTGGTTTGCTTTTGCTTCATTTCTTCTTATCTTGACACAGGGTTGAAAATTTTGATGTGCTCCCTTTCTTTATGCGTAAGGCTCTTTTGACGGTAATGTTATCCTAATAACGCACTCAGTTTTAATGCTAAAAAATAGATAGGATTATATCACAAACCATATTAAGATTCATTATCATTTTAGTGTTTATCTTTCATTGGTGAAATGGTGGGTAATGTGTTTAAGAATATTTGTTATGGTGCGAATTGATTTAGATTATTGACCATTTAGGGATATTAACTTTTCTTGTAAAAAATAAAAACTCGACTCAACGAAATTTGTATCGAACATTGGCTTTCATAAACATTGGCAAAATTTCAATTCCCTTGCCTAAGGATAGTACATCTTTACAGCATCTGTGTTAATGGGGTCTCTCAATTCTGGACCATCCATCTGAGTTAATATCAAAGCACCTCCTGACAGAACCTTTTTCACCACATAGAGGCCTTCATAGTTTGGGGTGAATTTTCCTCTGGAGTCTTGCGCGTTCGGGAGAACCTTCCTTAACACTAGATCCCCCTCTTTAAAGTATCGAGGTCTCATCTTCTTGTTAAATGCTCGGGCCATTCTTTGTTGGTAACACTGGCCATGACATAATGCGGTAAGTCTTCTTTCATCAATCAGATTTAGCTGGTCGAGCCTCTTCTTTACCTAGTCTGATTCAGTTAACTGAGTTTCTGCCAGGATTTTGAATGATGGTATCTCAACTTCAACTGGTGGCACTGCTTCTGTACCATATACCAATGAGTAAGGGCTGGCTCCTGTGGACATTCTTATTGAAGTCCCGTAAGCCATGAGAGCAAACGGTAACATTTCATGCCAATCTTTGTAAGTTGTTGTCATTTTCTCGATGATCTTCTTGATATTTTTGTTAGCTGCTTCTACTGCCCCTGTTCATTTGAGGTCGGTAGGGAGTTGAATTTCGGTGGTTTATGTGGAATTGTTGACATAAACCTGTCATCGATTTGTTGTTGAGATTGGTACCGTTATCGATGATGATGGACTCAGGAACTCCATATCGGGCTATTATGTCCCTTTTTAAGAAGCGGACTATTATCCCTTTTGTGACATTGGCGTATGATGAAGCTTTTACCTACTTGGTGAAGTAATCAATTGCTACCAGTATAAATCTATGGCCGTTGGATGATGTCTGAGTGATAGGGCCAATTATGTCGATTCCCCACATGGAGAATGGCCATGGTGCGGATAACAAGTGTAGCTCGTTGGGCGGAGCATTTATCTGGTTTGCGTAGACTTGACACAGATGACAGTGCTTGACATATTTTATGCAATCTGATTCCATGGTTAACCAATAATATCCCAACCTCATGATTTTCCGGGCCAACATGTAGCCATTCATATGAGGTCTACATACTCCTTCATGTACTTCCTTCATCAGTTCGCGTGCTTCATCTTTGTCCACACATCTTAACAAGGTGGTATCAGCTGATCTTTTGTAGAGAATAGACCCACTTAATAGGAAATGGCTTGCTAACCTTCCGAGTGTTCTTTAGTCATTCTTGCTAGCCATTTCGGGGTATTTACCTTCTTGGAGAAAGGACTTGATATCGTGATACTAGGGTTTGTTATCTTGTATCTTTTCAATTGTTAAACAGTAGGCGGGCCGACTTTCGATGTCTATTTTCATCGCTTGAACTTTGGCTCCTCCTGTTATCTGGATTATAGATGCTAGTGTGGTTAATGCATTTGCGAACTGATTCTGAGTTCTCGGGATGTATGTGAAAGTGATTGCCTTGAATTCTTCAATTAGCTCTGTCAAGTGTTGATGATACGATACTAGTTTGGGGTCTTTAGTCTTGTATTCCCCTCTTGTCTGTAGTATGATGAGCGACGAATCCCCAAATACTTCTAATTCGCGGATTCCCATTTGACAGGCCATTTTAAGGCCAAGAATACATGCTTCATATTCTGCGATATTATTGGTATAGGGAAATGTAAGTCTCATCACTGCAGGGAATTGCGTGCCGTCCAGGGATATCAATACCGCCCCAACCCCACAACCGAATAAATTAGCGGCTCCATCGAAAAACAGTTTCCATGTAGCATTCTACTCTACCCCAAAGTCTTCTTCCGGCATATCCTCCATTGTTAATATATTCTCGTTTGGAAACTGGGCCTGTAGTTCTTGGGAATCTGTTTTGACAGGGTGTTTCGCCAATTGGTCGGCTAAGGCTTGCCCTTTCATTGAGTTCTGATTCATGTATGTGATGTCAAACTTAGATAGGAGCATTTTCCACTTAGAGATTCTGCCTTAGCCGGTGCATAAAGGGTATACTGCCTTAGCCGGTGCATAACCCAAATTAACGCACAACACGTCTTCTCCACCTCCGAGTACCTCTATTCCCCATCTGTGAACTTCTTACTCAGATAATATATGGAACGCTCTCTTCCCTCTTCATCTTTCTGCCCCAACACACATCCCATAGATTCAGGGAGTATAGTGAGGTACAAGAATAAGGGCTTTCCTTGTTTCGGGACTATCAAGACTGGAGGTTTTATAAGGTAGTCTTTGATTGTCTTGAATGCCTCTTCACATTCGTTGTCCCATTCTATTGCGGCGTTTTTCTTCAATAGATGGAATAGTGGCCGGCATTTGTCGGTGAGCTGTGAGATAAATCGAGCTATGTAATTTAATCTTCCCAGTAAGCTTCTTACTTCTTTAACGGAGCGTGGGGAAGGTAACTCTAATATAGATTTCACCTTGTCAAGGTCGATTCTAATGCCCTCCTAGCATATGACAAACCCTAACAATTTTCCCGTTATGACCCCAAAAGTACATTTTTTCTAGGTTTAACTTAAGCTGGAACTTTCTCAGTCGTTTGAACAATTTCCTCAGGATACCTATATGGCTTTCTCCTTCTTTAGATTTGGCTATCATGTCGTCGACATATACTTCAACCTCACGATGCATCATGTCGTGAAGTATGGCGACCATGGCTCTCTGATACGTTGCCCCAGCGTTTTTTAAACCGAAGGGCATGACTTTGTAACAGAAAGTCCCCCATGTTGTGATGAAAGTCGTTTTGGTTTTATCTTCCTCAGCCATTTTTATTTGATTATATCCCGAGAAACCGTCCATGAATGAGAAGAGATGGTTTCCCGCAGTGTTGTCTACTAGAACGTTAATATGAGGTAGGGGGAAGTTATCCTTTGGCGTGGCTTGGTTCAAGTCCCGAAAGTCTACGCATACGCGTACTTTTCTGTTCTTTTTCATGATGGGGACTATATTTGCTACCCATTCTGGATAGTCGGATACTTCAATGAACCTTACTTCTAGCAGTTTCTTAACTTCTTCTTTGATTTTCAGTAATATGTCAGGCCTAAATCTTCTCAGTTTTTGTTTTTTAGGTTTGACATCTTCCCTTGTGGGAAGCCTGTAAACTACTATTGACTAGTCTAGCCCTGGCATGTCACCATACGACCAGGAAAACACATTTGCATATTCCGTTAATAGCTCGGTTATCTCACGTTTTTGCTCGGCACTCAAACTGGTCCCGATTTTGAGGTTCTTAGGGTTTTCCATGCTTCCTAGATTTACTGTCTCAATAGGCTCGTCGATCGAGATTCCGCTTTGTTCATGTTTTAGCCAATTTTCTTGTATTATTTCGTGGTCTAAAATATCGCCTTCAACAACTGACCTAGCAGCGTTGGAAACGATATCAGCGTTTTTACTTTCTACCTGCGCGAAATATCCCTGATGTTCGATGGTAGGAGATCTGAGTAAAAAACGAAATCATATATATGTAAGAAGAAAAAAAAAACTGCAATGGAATTCGATAAATAGTCTCAATAAAATTTGTTTAATAATCTTTCTCTACTCTTGAGCTAACCTAGCGCTACTGATAGGATAACAAAACAATTGTTGAGAGTCGGATGCTGGTTAGACATGCGGGGAGTTGATTTCCCCTTGTTGTCGTCCTCCTCATTTATTCAGAGCTCTTGACTGACGTTTGCCTTTCGGAAAGATTGTTGGAGAGGTGGGATGTACATCTGGGTGTCGATCAGCTTCCCCTTCATTCTGCCTCTGACACCTTTTGCTAGTGCTTCATCCGTGGCCGTAGGAATGTACCCCAGTCCAAACGTCCTGTGCTGCCCCTCTTTAAACTGATGGCCATCCTTACTGGTCACCATGTTTACTTCATCGAAAATCTGCAACCCCAGGTCTTCTGAACCTTCTTCCCCAATATAAGGTATGGCGGTCTCTTTGTATATGGCGTAATCCTGCTCGCCCAGTACGGTGACTATCTGCCCGTTTGCAATGAATTTGACCCTTTAGTGGAGACTAGAGGGGATGGCTCCAACAACATGTATCTAAGGTCGTCCTAAGAGCAAATTAAAAGATCTTGGGATATCGAGGACCTGGAAGGAGATGTGGAATATTTGTGGACCGATTTCCACTGGTAGGCTCACCTCCCCTACTATGTCTCTTTTGGACCCGTCAAAAGCTCTGACCACTGTGGAGCTGGGTTTTATATTGCTTGGATCGACCCTCAATAAGTCAAGCGTTGCCAATGGGCAAACGTTGAGAGATGATCCATTATCGATAAGTACCCGGGAGACAATGGTGTCGTTGCACCTAACCACTATGAACAGTGGTTTGGTATGTTGGTCTCCCTCTTCTCCTAGCTCTTCTGGAGAGAAGGATATTTGGTCCATCACGAAGATGGAGTCCGCCACGTGACCTAATTTGTCTGTAGCGATACCTTCCGGGACCTGAATCTTTTTCAACACTTTAAAGAATGCTTCCCTATGAGGCTCGAATGTTGTGAGAAGGCCCATGAGTGATATCTGCGCTGGAACCTTATTTAATTGTTCCATGATCTTGTATTTGCTGGCCTTAACCATCTTCGTACATGTAGCAAGTCCTTCTTCCTCTTCTTCCCCTTTTTCCACAGTGGGCCCTTCAATCGGGCCTTTATACTTTGGATCGTATAATTTCCCAGAGCGCGTGATGCCTCCCACTATAGGAGGTCGCTCTTGTTCGAGGGCCCGATAGTCGAACGGTGCAACCTTGTAATTCTCTGCCGGTATCGGGACATTGAATACATATCTTTTTCTTGGGATTTGTACCACAGTTGATTGTCCCTCATAGCATTGTATAACCCTGGGCTTCTGATGAGAGTTGATCGTGTTGACAGTCTTCCCCTCTTCCTTTGCCGGGTTATCTTCCTTCTCAAATTCTGGTCCCCATCTGCTAGGTGGCCCTTGTTCAGTCGGGGTATAAGAATAGTTCACTAAATACTGAAATCTCCCGTGTGATTCCCCTAAAGTGCCGACCATTGGGTCTCCGGTTGACCACCTTCTTTTAATGTGCGCCTTTGGTGTTTCCTTTGGAGCTTGGTGGGATTGCTTCTTCTGTTGCTCTGTCATATTCCACCTTGGGGCTTCTTTGGGAGCTGACTCCTCTGACATGATCATGTTGATGGCGGGCTTGTGATTGGGCAGTGGGTTGGTGTTGACATTAGGTGCTGGGGCATTCACGAAATCCAATTGTATGATTCCTGCATCAATTAAGTCTTGGATTTTGTGCCGGAGCCTCCAGCACCTATCTGTGGAATGAGCCTCCTGACCCATGTGGTAGTCACACTTGAGGCTTGAGTCGAAATTCTTAGGCTTGTACCTGTCATTGGGGATCTCAAAACTAATCAAGTTGTCTGCCCTCAACCGAGCGATGACTTGACTGAGTGGGATGAGGATTGGAGTGAACTGCCTTGGGACTTTGACAGCCTGAGTTTGACCCGTTATGGGTTGCTGGATTGGGGTACTCGTGGTTTGGAATGTCACACGAGTCCCGGCTTTTTCTGTCTTACCGGAATTTACCGTGCTGACTGTGGACTCCTTAGCTGTGTTTCCTCCTAAAGGCCTTTGTGTTGGTGCGACCCTAGGAGGATCCATTGTTTGGAGTCTACCGGTGGTGATGGCATTCTCAATCCTACAGCCCACGGCCACTACCTCTGCAAAACTGGAGGAGGTCTGGCCTACTAGATGTGAAAAGTAGGTCTTGTCCAAGGTATTGACAAATATGGATGTCAATTCTTTTTCAGATATCGGGGTTGCTACCCTGGCAGCCTGGGCTCTCCAGCGCTGAGCATACTCCTTGAACGGCTCAGCATGTCTTTTCCGGAGACTCCCCAAGTCGATTATAGATGGGGCGACTTCCATATTGAACTTATACTGATCATAAAACGCCCGGGCTAGCTTCTCCTAGGTGTTGACGATGTTGAAATCCAGGTGGGCATACTAGACCAATGCAGGGCCTGTGAGGCTATCCTGGAATGTCTGGAGCATAAGCTAGTCGTATTGAGCATACTTGCTCATTTTCCGGGCATATAGCCTAGTATGCATTTTGGGGTAGCCGGTCCCATCATACTTTTCGAAATCTGGTGTCTTGAACTTCTCGGGGTATGCCTCTTCTCTATATGCTGGCAGGTTGGTGATTCCGGCCTGTTCAAAACCGTCAGGGCCCTCAATGGTTCTCATCTTGTCATGAAGCTGCTGGAAGAGTCGCTTCTCCATCTCCTTCTACCTCTCTTCCATTTCCCTCTTCAGGTCGTCAGAGGTCGGCCCCTGGTTGACTTTTGGCTCATATTCAAAAGCCGGGTTAAGGTGGGAATTGATCTCCTCATAGTCCAAAGGCTGTCCCTCCACTGCTTTTCCCTTTCTGGCCCCTAAATACTCTTCTTGGGTTGGCTGAGTGTTGTATAGGAGGCCGATGCTTTCAGTTAAGAGGTGAACCTGGGCAGCCAGTTGTTGGACTGTTTGTTCTAGGGACATGATCCTAGAGTCCGAGGCAGTTTCAGCATTGGTGTTGTTGCGGTTGTCACTGCTGTTAACCATTTTTGTTCTTGAGCGCGTGAGAACTGGGCTTCTAGGAGGGTTCAATTGTTTGGAAGCTATTTTGATACCTGGATTCGCATTTTGTTTTGCTTTTAGTGTAATGAATGCACGAATGATATGCATGTGTCACACGGATGTTAAAAGTAAAAGGGTTGACAACTGATTGACAATGTAATATTGAAACTTTACTTTTATTAATATTGAGAATTCTGGAGTTCCAAAACGAAATATTACAAATAAAGATCTACTTCCTAGTTCTTTTAGTCTTCTGTTGTGGAGGCTCAGACTTCCCACTGATGACGGCTTCCAATTCCTTGACTTTGGCTTGGAATTTCTCCAATTGTGCTTCTAAGGCCTTGTTCCTTTGGTCGGATTCTTTGAAACGTCCCTTCCAGATGTCTTTCTTATGATCCGCAGCTTCAAAGTATACCTCCATTCGAGCCGTGACCTACTTCAGGTATACTTCTGTCTCTGGATTGATCTTGTCTAGTCTTGGTTAGGTGACGTCTGGAACCCGATATGCTCTTTCCCCTGTCTGGTATAGCTAGCAGATTACAAACTCTCTGGTGGCTCGGTGCTTTCCCACTTTGCCATCTAATTCCCCGAGGTCCACATTCGGGCTTTCAATACTGGCTTCCCAAAGTGCTTTGACCTCTGCCAGCTTCACAAACTTCTCAGCTACTAACAGGTTTGGATCTTGATACTCAAAGGTAACTGCTTGTACCGAGGGCCGATAAACTATGTCTTGGATAGTGCCAAACTGGTGGACCACTGAGTTTGGGTGATATCCGATACATCCGCTGATTCCGATTAAAGGCACTGCTTGGAAGTTTCTGCAGGTCAAAATGATTTTGTTACAACAACTCCACCTGGCTGTCCATATAATATCTTCGGCACTGAAGCTCCTAAGTAGCTCTACCCAACTGTGGTTGGTAAGGTCGTCGGGTAGCTTTACCTTTTCTATACATGAATCCACCAGATCCACCTATTGGGCTAGGGTTTTCCTGACTATGTTCAGCCCGAAGCATTTGAGGTGGCTTACAAACCATATTAGCAGAAGGTTGAGGCTAGAGCGAAGGATCCCATGGCCTTTTTTTCTTGAGGAAGTTTAAATTCCGGATCTGTTCAGCCAGTAGAGCCGGGATGTAGGATCTTCCCTCCAGGAATTGGGTCACTAGCTCTGCAACCCTGTAGTGAATATAGAAGGTCCCGGTGGGGAACAGTATGGTGGCGAAGGCTATCAGGATGAAAGCGTTCACCCTTCTCTGTCTGTAAGTCTTAGGGTCCCCACATAGGATGTCCTTTCTATCCCCATTGTCCTCTTGGGCGATGAACCAGGCTTCTAAATCATCCATGCGTATGCAATACTCATTACAGTTTGCCAGGGCTTTGTTGACTGCTGTCTTTCGGATGCCTAGTAATCTGCTGAAAGTATCGGCTGGCCCGGCCTCTAGGTCTGGAATGTAGATCTGATCGGTTAGTGCTAGAGCCTGTAGCAACTGAGTGTATTCCTCTAGGGTAGGGGTGATCTCATACGGCCCAATAAAGAAGGCGGCGGGTTCAATTTCCCATAATCGAAGCATGGCCCGGACTAGAGGCAGATTCACCTCTATCTTCGTTAGTGAGAGGATGGGGCCGATCTTTTGCTGGATGAAGGCCTGCTCCTCTGGGTTGTACAAAGTAAACCAATGGTCCAGTACCAATTTTGGGTCCAGAGGTTTGTATACCCGAATTTCTTTGCGGAGGAGGTGGTCGACTGCACTGCTAGCCATCTATTACAATAAGAGGTAGCCTAGTTACAAACAGAACTACGAAAACATTACAAGGAAATGGTCCTGAACTTCAATGACAAAATAACAAACCATTACATTGTCATTCAATTGTCAACCCCTTATGATGTTATGTATGCAAGTAGGTTGGTTCTAATTGGTTCCCGAGCTCTATGGCCTCCCGCATTCTCGAAGAAATGGATCTCAAGCCATATCGAAGAATAGGGTAGGGTAGCCTAATTAGTCCCGAACGGTGAATCAACTCACATCACCCGAAACCTACACAATGGCTCCCCGTCTCAGGTTTCTAGGACGGCTCGGGTTCGACCGCATCTACTCACACACACATATGCATGCAAATCCCCACAGTAAAGAAAAACTGAAAATCTAACTAGTCCCTGAAAGGTTAGCAACAGAGTAAAAAGAATGAAACACATTTCTTAAAGATAACGAATTGAAGAGATTCAAGTGGCTAGCCTATTGGCATGGGTCCCTAGTGGAGTCGCCATCCTGTCGAGTCTAATTTTTGAATTCCCATTCTTAATCCAATCTAGACTAGACCCTATGCTCATCTAATGTAGATCATCGACTTGAGTTAGGAATTTCGTTTGATTTTTGGAATCGCCACCCAACTGTTGTTGGGAAAATTGAATTAAGACTAAAGGAGCGAATTAGTCTTAATTTGGGCCACTAGTCATCGTGATTTCCTCTTCTCATTTTTGTGAAAAGAGGAAAAGGGAAAACCAGAGTTTCTAAGTCCGGAGGCTAACCTATTAAAACCTTTACGATTACCACCTAATCTCTTGAAATTGTTTCTCTTTAGAAATGTGTTTCTATTTTGTTTCTGTTACTTTTTATTATGTTTTTGAATTATTTCAAGAAAATGATTTTTCATTCATTTTATGGGTTGACCCGAATGGGTGCCTACGTACCTGCTACTCAGGATCAAACAAGCTGTAGTTCGCTTTTCTGAAAAACCTTAAGTGTGTTTGTAAATTTTAATTCTTGAATTTTTTTTTATTTATGTTTTTATCATTTTTGGGATTTTTCTAAAAATTCTAAGCCTAAGCTTTGATTCTATTTTGAAAATGATTTTTTAAGGAAAACATCAATTTGGGATTTATTTGAAGAAAATGGTTTTTCTAAGTGCTAAAACTCTTTTTTTTCCTATTTTTATAATTTTTGAATTTTTTATGAATCTTCATGATTTTTTTATGATTTTTATAAGTTTTTTGTGATTTTTATAAATTTTTGTAATTTTTGGGAATTTTTGTGATTTTTGGTAATTTTTGTGTTTTTGGGAATTTTTGTTGAAAATTTTATCCTAAGTTTATTATCTATCCTATTTTGAAATCTAAAGTTTTATTATTATTTTCCTAATATTTTTTTACTATTTTTCTATATTTTATTATTTATTTTACATTATTAAATCCTAAAAAACCTAATTTCTACATTTTCCTATTTATTGAAAATAAAACCTAAACCAACAAATAAATAAATGGCTAAAGAAATAAAAAAATAATAAATAAATTCGAAATAAATAAAATAAATAAATAAATAAATATAAATAAAAAATCTGGAAAACTCGAGTTACCTGGATTCGGGTCGGTGCGCGGGTCGGGTCGAATCGGGTCGGGTCAGATCGGTCGGACGCGGCGGCGGGGGTTGCTCGATCACGGCGTTCCGGTGGCCTTTTGCAGCGGGTGGGGTGTC
Source organism: Laguncularia racemosa (assembly GCA_037954665.1). Taxonomy (NCBI): domain Eukaryota; kingdom Viridiplantae; phylum Streptophyta; class Magnoliopsida; order Myrtales; family Combretaceae; genus Laguncularia; species Laguncularia racemosa. The sequence continues at coordinate 121,101 of JBBMOL010000264.1, read as the reverse complement.
GAATCCTAGCTTCTCGAGGGTGCTGATTCCAACGGTAGTAGCGATTCACTCCTAGAACGTCTCCTTGCGGTGGCTCTAACTCCGGTCGGTAGTCTCGGCTTCAAGCTTCTCTGGCGTACTCCGATTCGCTCCTTTCTCTCTCTTTCTCTCACTTTTTCTTTGTGTTTTGGCTTCCTCTATTTATAGGCACTTGAAACTGAGCTGGATAAGCTCGGATTTCCTCCGATTGAAACTGATCGGATTTTCAGTTAGAAAACCAACTTCGATTTGTGTCTATCCATCGATTTGTTGCGATTTGATTCCAATTAGATGATGTTTATCTTATTTCTATTGAAGATCTGTTGGATTTGTGCAAAAAATCGAATCGAAATGGCCGAAATACGAATTTTTCCTTCCGCCGGCGATCTCGGGCTCGAGGTAGGAGACGATCACGCGCCCGGCGCGTGCTCTTCCTCCAGCCAATCAGATGCTGCCACGTGTCCTGGGTAAATGAAAAATTCGCAAAACGCGGAAACTGCTTCCCCCGCGTTTCGAACCCCTGACCGAGCCCCCCTACATGCGCCTTAGCCCATGGTCCGGACCAGCTGAGCTAGCCCACTTTCCTGATTTTTCTAATTTCGCAAATTGTATATATGCAATGCGATTTTTTTTATTTTTTTGTATTTTTTGAAATTTCAAAAATTTGTAAAAATTGTTTATTATTTATTATTGCTATTTCTGAAATCATTTTTCAAAATTGATGTGTTTTCCTATTTATTTTTATTTTTTGAATATTTTTATTATTTATGGTAAATTAGAGAAAAATTAGAAAAAAAATTGAAAAAAATTGGAAATTATTGAAAATTGATTATTTTTATTATTATTGATTCCTAGAGCAAAAATGGGGTGTTTACACTGTTTATTTATAAATTCCCTTTTTTATTGTTATTATTGTTATGTACCAAGAATCTATATTTGTTCCTCTTGGTGTTATTGATATTCAATTGAATTTCTTTCTTTCTTTCTTTCTTTTTAATCTTTTCATCGAATACTTTGTTGTCATTTATCTTTTCCTTCATTTTATAATATTAGTATTTCATACTACTTAGCACGAATACCAATAGGAATAAGATTGGCGAATCATGACCATCCACTAACTTGGGATCGATAAGAACAATTAACAACTTAACTTGACTTGACTCAACTTAACTCAACATGACATGACACTAGATTGATAATGCATGACAACTTAACACAAAGACACAAAAAGATTAGTGATTCACTATCACACCCCCAACCAGGGGCCTAGAAATTCCAACTAAAAGCTACCATAACACATGTACGTGTGCACTTGTTATATGATAACCATCTTATGAGTCAGAGATTGTAAGACTCTAAATAGTTAATTTACATTTATGACTAATCATATTACATATAATTATATAATAAAATATAACTATGGATTCTGTACCCTACGGTCAACTATGATCTTAGAGAGTTGGTATCTCCTACCAACCAGTAAAATGGAATAAAACTTTACATCAAGGCCTACAAATAACATTTTATCTAGAAAGCCTATCAATCAATTCCTTACTTTATCATTCTAAGCTTCCAAGAACACTTGACATTTCACATCTCATCCTATTCTAAGCTTTTACAACTTTTACTTGTAAAATAGTCTATAGAGGGGTGAGCACACTGTAGCTGAATGAATGGGAGTGCAATACTCTTAATGCTACACGTGCATAAGTAATTTTAATCAAGTTATCAACCATATGTTATGCATGAGTAATCACATGAATGCAATATTTCATGTGGTTTTCTGGTATCCAACATAAAGTCTAGGGTTTATGCTCCCTTTAACCTTAGGTTAGGGATTCCGAAGCCACCATCAGTGCCAAGGTCTCACAACCTGGTTTAATTTTCTCATCACTTTGATATTCACAATATATTCATTTTAACACCGGATGCTCCCGTGCTTTTGCATCAGTTAGAGAAACACCCTCAAAGATACTCCGGATTAAGAACTGGCAAGGTGCGAACAATCCCTTAATCCCACAGTTCGCTTAGGACAGTTCAATAATATCACAATTACTTCTAGATGCCTTATGACACTAATAGCTTTTAAATTTATGCAATGTCTTGTGTAATGCATATCTCATTTTAATTAAATCTCATCCTTTAATTATTCGATTCAAGGTGATCAATCAATATATAATAACAAGCAATCCACATAAGAAAAATAAAGCAATTCCATTGACCATTCCACAAACAAGCATCAAAATATCATTTGAAATCTCATAATCAAACCCATTACGTTTCCAATATACTTAAATCTGTTCCCATTTGCGTATAGATGCATCTCATATATGAATCTAATATCCACATATTTCACATTTTCCAACACATGCTCCTTTCCATCAATACATATATATATATCAATACACATATATACATATGCACAAATGCGTAAATATATATACAGTGTATACCCTTATAAGCAAACACACGTATAACCATGCATATATATATAAATTTACATGTATATAAACATATACATATCCACACCTTTAATATATAAATACACATATATAAACATATCAATCTCTATACATATGATAAGTATCAGAAGACCCTTAATTCTAGTACTTATTAGTTATGATTTTATATGGATTTTATGTGATTTGTTGAAGAAAATGGTACCTATATAATTAAGTTCTAATTTTAGTTTTCAATGGAGACAAAAGAAAGGTTTAAGGATGATATGAGCAAAAGACAAGGTGAAATTCGGTGAAAAATTAAGAAAGTTGAATTTTCAATTCAACATAATCTTCAGCATAGCTTGTACTGAAGCCAGCGTTGAGTAAAAAAAATGGTTAGAAGAAAAAAAAAATAGCTCTACCTCGAGCATGGCCATGCTGGAGCTTGTGCTGAACTGGGCATTGAAAAAAAATGGGTTTTGAAGTCAACACGGCCTTGAGCATAGCTGTGCTAACACTCGTGCTGAATCTTGTTTTCGCAAAACTATAAATAGATACTTACTCCCATGCACGTTTATATATACGTGTACCCTATATGCATACATACATATACACACATATGTACAAACACATACACACATATACAACACGTACTTCCACATCCGAAAAGCACACATGTTCACGTACATATATGTACATCCACTTGTACATACACATATAAACATCCATACCTTCAATAGACATATGCAACATATCCAGATCGAACACAACATATCAAAACAAAACATAACATTATAGCACATCATGGAGTTCCCCACTCACCTGTTTATGGTCATCTTAGTCCTAGCTGTTGTCGAGTGGTTTCGACATGTAATCCTTTTACCTAATGATAAGATAAAATAAAATAAGGTAAATATCTAGAACCTAAGCCGAGCCTTAATTTAGCTAAAGGTGTTAAGTAAGATTCGTTTATATTTTACTTATACCTAATTTAATATTTTAGTATAATTTCGTCATTTTGCATCAGTATTTTATAATCTTATAATTATATATCCTCTCCATACTAACTCATACACATAATCGTTTTATCGACGGCACACATGCATTTCCAAGACTCCCTTTTTATAACTTGATTGCTTGGTTAAGTTACTTGAGCCTCCATTTCTATACTAATAATATCTCTTCTCTTCCATTCAATTCCACATACATACACACTTGCTTCCTTCATTTCTTGGACTTCTCCACCCTAGCTTCTCTTCTTTCACTTCGTCCCTTCCGTTCCTTCTTTCCCCTTTTCCCCAATTCTTTTACCTGTTAATCTTTGCTACATACTTGCACTTCGAACATCACACACATACACCATACATCCACTCTACACGTCATCTCATGCACCTTCATGTTTCCCATACATCTACACACACACATTTACCCACACATACACATGTCTCCACATTCATACACTTACGTGCACACACTAACACATGCACTACACATTCATGCACACACATCGACACATATACGCACCTACACACACACGTTCCAAGAACACACGTGTTGGCACACACATACACACACACATGGTTTAGCATACACGCATATACATCGACACTTCCTCCATGCGACACACTTGCACATCCATACACACTTCATACACCAGATCACCTCCCTATCCCCACACACACCGCCAAGCTTCGCATTCCTCGGTTTTACAAAAAAAACATTCGGGTATATTTTTAAATAATTTTTCCTTGCCTAAAACTCAAGTAAAAATACACTATTACATACTATTCGAATTCATGATACTCATATCTATAGTATTTCTAACTAATACGACTAATTTCTAGGCTAAATACTAAAATTTTTACATATTTGATATTAGTACCTATACTAAACAAATAACCTTGTTTTGCATAAACTTAGTCTTATTGAGTTGCACTCATCTTAAGAAACATGCTGGTGGTCATAGATTGTCGATCGGAGGTCGTATGCGAAAGATATGAATTTGTTTGTTCATTTTTCTTTTTTTCCTTTCTTTTTCTTTTCTTTTCTCTCGCGTCCTCTCCTCTCCCCTACTCTCTCTCTCACCGTCCCCCTCTGTTTCTCTCTTTCCGTCCTCCTTTCTCACGTTTTATAGCGTTTTTTTTTTTATTCATATCGTGATATGTATATATATATATATTATAATTATTTGTATTTTAATATTTCATGCATGAAAAATGTTATTTTTAAATTTTTTACTTTTAATATTTTATTACAAAACTTTATATCTAAGCTAATTTGATTATTCCAAACATAAATATTTATCTAAAATTTTCATTTAAAATTTCTAAATCTATAATTTCAGTTAATTTCATTATTTAACGTAATATTGTTCATGATTTATGTTTCGATGAATTTATTCTTTTAATTTAAATTGCACAAACTAAAATTATGACTTATAATTATTTTTAATTATATTTTTATTTTTTTATATACCTATATATAGATATTTTTTTATTACTTCATTTCCTAAATTTATTTAGTAATATATTTCATATAATTTGAAATTTTATACTCACTATCTTTTTCCTTTGCATAAAATTATTCTTTCCGGTTGATTTAAATGTCTATTTCTTATTGTCTATTATACTTATCAAATGAATTTCATCTCTTTCTCATTTTTCTATTTTAAAGTCTATTACTATTTCTCATAAGTTTTTAGTTATTCAAAAATTATTACAATAATATTAATGTATTGCGATGTTTTAAATTTTTCATCATAAATTCTCGAAATTTTTAATATTGCGAAATTATCATTCTCTCTACCCCAAATCAGAAGTATTTATTATTTCACTTATTTTCTTAAATTTTTAGATAGTTTTTCAAAATTTTCAGGATATTACATTCACCACTCTATCCTATTTGTACATATATGCTAATGTGCATATATATCATTTCTTAATTTCATATTCAATACTTTTTATTTGAGTGTTATTGTCTATTATGGAAAGTTTAGTGAGACAGTTTCAAATGTGTTTTAGATTATTCATTCTGTCAATGTTTTGTTATTAATATTAATGCTTTACTTTACTGTTCCTTATCATTGTTGTCATCATTATGTAAAATGATTAAGACAACCCTTTTTGTCTTTTATTATTTTTGTGTTAAGTTGCTTTAATTATTAGGTAATTTTATCTGAGATTATGTTAGAATTTCTATTTACATAATTGATTGTTTCTCTTCTCACTATGAGATAATAGTGAGATAGTTCGCACATTTTGGAATTTTCTATTGCCATTGTTGTTACTATTATTATTCCATTCGGTCATTTCGTGTTAACTTTTCCATCTTCAAGGTAAGTGGATAAGATGTTGAAATTTGGAAATAAATTATGTTACTTTTATCAACATTTGTTATTTTATTTTAAATTGTGTTTGAAGTATCTTTATCATTGTGTAAATGCTAAGCATTCCATCATTATGCCTTTCTCATTATAGGTATAGCGAGTCAATTTCTTTTCTTTATTAGTATGCCTTGTTTTAATCACGTATAATATGGTTATCATTATTTAGGGTCATTATTTAGTTATGATAGTATCTCCATGTATATGAGAGGGTAGTAAAGACGGATTGCACTTGCTTGTGTAATTTTGGAAATAGTTTTTTTATTTGTTTCAAATTTTGATTTTGGCAATGTATTAAACTTACAGCAACCTCAAACATTTTGGTTAACTTGGGGGTAACAATTGACCTCTTTCACTGTAAATATTATTTGCTAGATTTGGACCAAGTTTTGGTATTCGGTTTTTTTTTTTCCACCATATTTTGATTTTGTGAATATGTCAAACATTTCGGTTAGACTGGATGTGCTAAAACCAACCACTAGTTGTTGATTCATTATTCTCACTTTTGTTTACAACATATAATTGCCTTCATCGATTGTTTTAAGGGTAATACTATTATATTTTATTTACTTATCATAATAAAGCATAACAATTCAATCAAATCAATCAACACTAGAATACAGTATTAAGGAAATATACATTACATCATATTTAATCACCATAATAAAGATTATAGCACTACAAAAGTTATGCATTTCATTTCACAAGATACTTACTAGCATGTGTCAAATAAATTCACAAAGATATCATATTAATCCATAAGTAATATTGCAATTTAATTTCCTACATATGACATAATATTCATAGCAAAGTATTAATAACATGAGTAATATTTCAATTTTCAATATCATATTTGAGTATAACTTCCTAATTCCTAATTATTTCATGTCCATTTAAAATATCAGCCAGTTGAGTTATAAATCTTTTGGAAAATACACTAAAGAGGGGAAAAAAATTGATTAAGTACTAAAAATGTGATTAAAAATTAACTACTAGCTCATTTAAAATTTCTTTCTTATAATCGTATTAACAATTAATTACACTTATTAGCATTTTTTAAGTGGGTAAATTGATGAAAATTGAGGTTTGGGAAATCGAGATTATCTATTTCCTCATTTAAAGGTTTGGTACATAATGAATAAACCCAAAAATATTTAGGACTTAAACGTACCTTAAAATGATTTAGAACTCTATTAACAAAATTAAGAAATGGGTTCAAGACTTCTGATGACCTTTGCCACTTTTTTTTTTTTTCTCTCTTTTTTTTTCTTTTTAATAATCAGAAAGGAAGCTGATATTAGACAGGCAGTTCAACAAATACATCAGCTAAAGTATTATAATCATTGATAGACAAAATCATGGTTTCGAATTTAAAAAGCAATGTGACTTTGAAATATAAATTACAACGGATACAAACATAGCAAATTTAAATATGTATATTGCCGGTATTATATAGGTGGAGCATGTGTTAACCTATATATAAAAAATTGCACGTGGCATATGTTTTTATAGTATATATTAGTGCAGTTCTATATCTTATGCTGAGGTTTAAGTTTCAAAAATTAAAAATTGAAACCTATTTTACAACATCTAATTGTATCGCTACCATAAATATACTTAAGTATGTAGTGTCCGAGAGCTTTAGGTACGAGGGATTACTACACTCAGCTTTAGTATAAACATCCCTATGGTGTGAAAGCAACAGAAAAGGTGTTGTGGCATTTGATGTTCGTTGTGCAGCGCAAATATCATTAATGAATCCATTGTCTGCGTAATTTCCTGTGTTACAGTATAAGGAAGAATCGGCACACCCCGAGTGGCCTCCACAAGCCCCTTTCATACGATCCATTTTTCGCTCCACGGCACGGAGATAACATAAACCTCCAAGGGCCTATTTATTACCACCAAATTCAATCAAATAGTTCAAGTGATTCCTCACATGCAGAAAAATAAAAAGAAAAAAGGGAGAGAAAATTTATTTCCGATCAATATATAAACAGCCAAATGGAGTGCAAGTTGACTAATTCTTTGTAGATTTCCCCTCAACTTTTTATTATGATTTTCAAAATATGTACTCTTTCTTTCCAACATTCTAATAATTACCCCCATTAATTTATTTTAACAAAAAAAATTGAATGACTGTTTCTGTAATTAATTAAATTATTAGTGCCATTTGCTTTTTTTTCCTAATAGTAATGCTATTTATCACGGTTTAACATATGAGCAATTTGTCTGGTTTGACTTAATTGAGTTCAATTTGACCATAAGTGAAAATGCAAATGATGCCAAAATACATAAAATCAACAATGATGCCCTTGCGTTTAAGACATGGAACAAGGAAAAAAACTTGAAGTTAGTTTTGGACTGATTGCCCGGCCAACATTACAAGTCACTCGTACACCCAAGCGTCAAACAAGATAAAAGATTTGTTAATAGTAATACTTATTATTTATTTAGATGAATAGTGAGTAAATACTAATAATATTTAAATATATGATTATGATAGTAGATATTTTTTTAAAAATTAATATTATTTATTTTTTATATATTAAAATTTTATTAATATTTATACAACTCATCCGTATGGTATATTAGAGTTATTGAAAGTGGGATTTTTCTATCCATTACAATAAAATAGCTTACATGACTTGCAAGAACAAAGAGAAGGAGATTAAAGGCAGCTTCTATCCATGCATATACGTCGGAACTTGAAGTTACAGCTTGATATCTTGGTAAGGTTCGGAAATTCCGTGGAACAGATTGGCATATCACTCCAAACTTAAGCCATGCCTTTAAATAAGATTGCAAGTCCACTGCCAAAACCACCACCTGAATGCAACAATAACACGAAATTAGTCTAAATTAAGGGGGAAAAAAAAGTGAGTTTTGCATAATGCAATACTTATGGTCATACTTATTTGATGACCAAGATACAATTAGAACACTAAAAAAAATTAAGCTTTATAAATAGAATTTTTTAAAATATTGAGTGATATATTTGCAACAAATTTGGGACAATCGGAAAAATAAAAAAATTTATAATTTTATTTGTTTTTACAATGGAATTTGAAACGAATTACCAACGCAATTGTGGGGGAAGGAGAAAATTTTGGCACATCATTTTTTTTTTCACATTTTATTGCAAATCTCTCTAAATGTCAAAAATATGATCTTAACTTTTAGTAGTGGAAAATTTTTATCTCTAAAAATATTTATTAGCAACATATTTTTAACAAATTTGCAAAAATATAAAAATAGAGTCATTATAATTTCATTTGTCTTTACAATGGAATCAAAGATATATTACTAATAAATTTGTGAAGGAATTAATTTTTTTGTAAATTCATCTCTAATACAATTGCTGAAAATGTTAATCCTAACTTTCATAGGCAGATTAATTTTATCTCTAAAAGTAAATAATATATGTACATAAATAAATAGTATATATTACAATATATAATGTTATTTTGATTTTCTATCTTATTTATAATATTATATATTATTTAATATACATATATCTTATAAAATATTTATTAAGTACTAAAAAATTGAGTATATATAATTTAGTTAATGTTTTTTAAAAATAAATATGATATAACTTGTTAAGCCTTTGTTATGTATAATTTACTATATATAAAATATTTGGTATACAGTATTAGGTAAATATAAGTGAATGTAGCTTTAATCATGAATACATAAATTGGTGTCGCAATTATGAGTTGTGCAAACCCTAATATTAAATGTGCTTAAAAAAAGAACATTTTCAAGATGAGTGGCCTCCTAAAAAGTCACTAGTACAAAATGATAAACGATAAGGTATTTAATATGTAAGTGGAAAAACCATTGTGTAGGGAGCTCCGGTCGGGCAATTAAATCTTAATAAATTTGACGAGATTCAGACACAGAATTTTCTGTTATTAGCTATGATATTTTAAAATTTAAATATAAAAGTAAAATCAAACAAATATTTATAAATATAATTTTTGTTTTTAGACAAACAGGTCAATGAATAATGCGATACCTGAGGGAGAGGTAGAGATGCTACTAGGGCCATTACACGAACTTCCGTACTTGAGCTTTCCTAAGTAGATAAAATTTTAGAAATTTTAAACCTCTACAATAAGTTCGGGACACAAGCAGGCATACTTGATATGACGAAGTTTTATTTTTCAGCCCGTTTGGCAGGAGATAAAGTTTTATGATTATTAGGCTACAGCTTAAAAAGGTTTCAAAGTCCGTCCAATTGTCCAACGTGGATTAGATTTAGATTGTCAAGACCTAACTCAACTTGTTTAAAATGATAAAGCCTAGTCTAATCTCAATTGTCCAACCCAAGCCCAAACCATCCCCCTAGGCCCAATAAACAGTTGCAGCAGCCCCTCATCATTCCACCAACCGATCAGCCCTTAAAGGTAAATATCCCAACTCTTACCTCTATACATATATATATATATATATATATATATATATATATATATATATATACATACACACTACTCTTTTGATGGAGCACGAGTACATAGTGTAAACACCATACTTTAACGTGATATAATCATATAAGAGTGTTATCAATGTAATTAAAGAATCAAGTATATACATATATACACGTAATGATCGAGAATATGAAGACAATTTCAAGAATTGTTTTTTTTTTTTAATTCATATATCTCTATATTAGGATATATTAGCTCTCTTATAGATAATGTAAAACTTGTTCCTAAGTAAAAGGGAATAAAAGTAGAAAATAAATAAACATAAAAAGAAATAATTACATATAATTGCAAGGATACAAAATAACTAAATATGGAACGAAATAATTACATATAATTATAGAGATACAACCACAACTATTTAGGAGATAATTATGAAATCTTCTATATTCTCCCTTAAGTTGGTACATAGATATTTTGCATGCCCAACTTATCTAATGTTTGGTGAAAGGTTTTACTTGATAGTGCTTTAGTAAGAATATCTACATGTTGAACCTCATATCATACATGAGGAATTTCAATTATCTTGGCTTCTAGCTATTCCTTAATAAAATGTCTATCAATTTCCACATACTTTGTATGATCATGTTGTATAGGATTATGACCTATATCACATGTAGCCTTGTTATCATAATATAACTTCATAGGAAGTATGAATGGAATTTTCAGTTCATGTAACAATTTTTTTATCCATAACAACTCGCATACTCTTTTAGCCATACCTCGATATTTAACTTCCACACTGAATCTAACTACAAATCCCTGTTTTTTACTTTGTCATGTAACTAAATTCCCCCCAACAAATGTCAAGTATCCAGCAGTTGAATTCTTATCATCAATTGAACCAACCCAGAGTTCGCATCGATATATCCTTCAACTTATAACCTACATCTTAGAGGTAATTCCATGTATACTTCTTCCTAGAGATCCCCATGTAGGAATGTGTTCTTTACATCAAACTGATGTAGAGGCCAATCAAGATTTGTTGCTAATAATAAGAGAATATGTACAATGTTTATTTTGGCAATTGTTGAAAAAGTATCTATATAGTCAATTCCATATATCTGACTATACCTTTTAGCAACTAATCAAGCTTTATATCTTTCAATGTTTCCATTTGCTTTATATTTAACTATAAAGATCCATCGACATCTAATAGGTTTTTCCTTCAAGTAGATCAATCACCTTCCATATTCCATTCTTTTGAAGAGACTTTATTTCTTCATTCATTGCATCTCTCCATTTGGAGTCTTTTATTGCTTCTTGCACACTATTAGGAATATTTACAGTAGATAATTGATTTACAAATGATTCACATGTCTTTGACAACCTATGATAAGATATATAATTATTTATTAGGTGTTTGGAGTAGAATTCAAAGCAAGTTCATAACTTACCCTAGGAACTCCTCTTATGGTGTGATTAGGAAGTGTTCGAAGTGAAGGTTTAAGATTTACCTAAGGTTCAATTCGTACAGATAGCTCTTTTAGACTAAGAGCTTGAAGATTAAGTGATTGTCATGGTACATATAACTCTACCCTATTATTCTAACCTTGGGATTCAGGCTCAAATTCCATTGACTTAAACTTATGAGGGTCAAGTTCAAGTAAATGAGGTTTAGTGATGGCATCTTCTTGTTTGGATTCTTCAGGTTTAGAAGTGTGGTTCATTTTTTTAGGTTGATGTTTAGGTTTAAGTATAGGTTCAATTTGATGGCTAAGATATTGCAAGTCAATACTCCTCTCGCCAAGACTTGCATTTGAGGTGGTAGAAAAATACATCTTATATGTTCATGGAATTGAACATCCATAGTAACATACATCTTACATGTAGGGGGATGGTGACATTTATATCCTTCTAATGAAGAACATAACCCACAAAAGCGCATAGTATAGCTTGAGGTTAAAGTTTGTGGCGATTGCGATGTGTTATGTGGACAAAAGCAATATAGCAAAAAACTTTTGGAAGTAAATATTATATTGATGTTGAGGTTATGTTATGGTTGAGAGTTTCAAGTAGAGTATGGAAGTCCAAGCTTCGAGATGGAATGTAGCCTATCAAATAAGATGTAGTAGCAAGTGATTCCCCCTAATATTAAAGAGGCATATTGGCTTCAAATAGCATAGCTTGAATCATATCTAAGAGATGTTGATTTTTTTTTTCTGTAACCCTATTCTATTAAGGGGAATAAGAACATTTAGTTTGTTGAATGATGCCATGAAGTTGGAAAAATTGTTTCAACTCAAGGTTGCTAAATTCTTCACCATTATCAGTTCTAAGAACTTGTATTGCTAACTTATACAAAGTGGTAACTATTAAATAAAATTGTCTAAACAATAAACAAACTTCTTGCTTAGTCTTCATTAGACATATGGAAGTCATACAACTACAATTATTAATAAATGACACAAACCAACGAGATCCATTTAGAGTTGGTACTTTTGCAAGACCCCAAACATCAAAGTGTACAAGCATAAATGGTATAGAACTTTTATTCAAACCTATTAGAAATGGAACACAGTGGCTCTTTGCCATTTCACAAGTTTTAAATTTCAACAATGTTGGAGATGCTTTTGAAAAATATTTAGGAATTAAATACTTCAAATATCGAAATGATACATGTCCAAGGCATTTATGTCATAACCAAATATCAAAAGTAGATGCTGAACTAGTTGCAGATCCCGTCTTGGTTAGTCCGCTTAAACTAGATGGTGTAAGATCAAGAAAATATAGCTTTCCCTTTCTAGTACCACAGCCAATCATCTTCTTTGTCTTGATGCCCTTAAAAACACAATAATCAGGCCAAAAAGTCACGATACAATTCAAGGAGGTTATGATCTAAGAAATAGAAATTAAATTGAAATTAAGGGATGGAACTATAAGAATAGAGTCTAAGTTGAGTTTATCTATAGAGAATGAACATTTACCAATGATAGTAGCTTCGATATCATTGGTTGCAGACACAATAGATTGTTCATATGGTTTTAATTTTAGCACAAATTTAGTATCAAAAGACATGTGATCAGTTGATCCAGAATCAACAATCCATGCGCATGACCTATTATAGGTAGGAATATCTAAATACTTACCTAGAGGATCTGATGAAAGATGTAAGGTAGCAAGATCGGGTGGTGACAGTTCAGTTGTGGTGGTGGAGGTAAAAACTATTGCTGCAATAGCTTTGGACTAACGTTTTGGAGCTTTAGAAGCATCCCACCACTCAAGTTTTCCAATCAGGTCATAACACCGAGTTTGAGTATGCCTTGTTCCTCGACAATGAGTGTAGTGTCTAGATGGACCAGATGACTTACTTCCAACATCAAAGCTATGAGATGTTGTTGTTGAATATGGTAGTGTACTATTGGGGTTGGTTTGTCGAGCAGATAGTTTATTTCATTGGGCTAACATAGCTATAGAATCAGAAGTAATCAAGTCACCTATTAAGAGAGTTTTACAGTTTGCTTTTCGACGTGCACATGCATATGTGCATTCAAGATCTAGACTTGGATCCATGCAAAGAATTTCTCCTTGCACTTGTTCAAATTCAGCATGAAGACCATTAAAAAATATATATATATCCTCAATTTCTCAACAGATGCCTTATACAAAATAACATCATCAGGGCCCTGCATTTTAATTTTGTCACGATGATCAAGTTCTTGAAATATTTCAACAAGTTCACCATAATAAGAAGTAAGAGAACGACCTAATTGATGATGTGAGAATACACGTTGATTGAGAGCAAATATTTGCGCTTCATCTGATCCATCATAAAATGCTTTAGCAAAAGCACTCCAAATTTCACGAGTAGTATGAAGGCGGAGATACCTTTTCACAATTTCTGGTGTCATTGGGGTGAGTAACTAGCTTTTAACTTTTTTAATTTTCGGCATACCACTTAAAGTGCGAAGGATCATCTGATATTGGTCGAGGAGAATCCCCAATAATCTGATCAAGTTTCTCACTTCCAGTAAGCATTTCCATGATTTGAGACTGGATGTCATAGTTACTTTCAGTGAAGATTATGCTAGCATTAAAGCTAGACGTTTCAAATTGAACTTGAATGATAAGAGAAGATGGTACAATGGCTGATTTGGATGGTTCAGTTGTGGATTCAGGGATTTGGGTAGTTATTATTATTATTTTTTAATTTAGATTTGAGAGGCCTGCAAGGGATTATGCAGTCTGCTCTAATAGCACGAAGACAATTCAATTCAGTAAAGAAATTTTCAAGAATAGTTCTTTTTTCATTATTTATATATCTCTATGTTAGGGTACATTAGCTCTCTTATATACATTATAAAACTTGCTCTTTAGGAAAATGGAATAAAAATAGAAAATAACTAAACATAGAAAGAAATAATTACATATAATTATAGAGATACAATCACAACTATTTAGGAGATAATTATGCAATCTTCTACTATATATACAATTTCTTCTTCATTGCTATTACACGTTGTTGAACATAAAGTTGAAGTGATCAAGACTAGTTGAAGTAAAAGTAAAAAGAAGTATGCACAAACATTGCATACGTGTCAAGACCACAATGAAGGAATCTTAAGCTTATTAACTTTGTTTGGTTGGGTGAGCCTTATTAATATAAGTATTATCATTTAATATGATAAGAATATATTTAATTAGAGTTTTGTAATTTTTAATTTATAAAACAGTTTTTATATTATAAGTACACTAGTAATATAATAATCTTAAGAAAATTCCACTAAACTCCATTTAAGGTTGTTATAGATGGTTTAATCCCAATAACATGTCATGGCAATCCATCCCCAACATGATTAACATAATATAACATAGCATATATAATATATATATATATATATATATATATTAAATTTTAAAGCAAGTTCAGGAAGGTTAAATTTATTTCTAAATAAGAGTAATACGGTTGCTAATGGCATTTCTAATATTTGGTGATAATAGGCCACAGCATTGACCTTTAATCGGTGGTAGTTATAGTGTATTAAGTGTTAATGGAAATAACAAGTGAAAACTATTTCCTCTTCATTTCTTCGCACTTTCTATCCTTTTGAAATAACTTTCATTAATTTGTATCGATATTTTCTATAGTACAACCGTGAGTATTATATTAGATCTTGTGCTGAAAAATGTATGAAGATCATTTTTACATATTAAGCACGTCCTAGGATTAATTTTTTTAAAGTTCCTGCTACCTATAACTATTTTTCAATTTTGAAATATGAGAAGACCTCAAAATTTACGTAAGGTACTGTCCTACATAACACGAACCAAAGGCACCACCCAATGATAAAAAAGCGAAGTCATAAGGAACAAAGGATGAAGAAAACTAATACCATGGTATGCGAACTCGCCGTGACTCGATTGGTGTGGTGAGTTACGAAATGTGTCCCAAGAACCTTCAACTATTAAATCCATATTATGTTAAATTAATTTATTTTGAGTCAAAATTTTTTTTAGCCTAGTAACATTGACGCTGATTTTTTAAGAGGGATGTACCGAGTTTGAATTCTCCCATCTTTTCAAAATCAATGAATATATACATAAAGAAAAAAAAAAAGAGACAAAATTTATATTAGAAAACTTTTATTTATTAGACCTCAAATCAAATACCTAGGTGACGTCCATTAAATATTTTCTTATTTCTCATTTAAAGCTGCATGATATCAATAAAACTAGTTATTTATGCATGTAAAAACCAACAAAAACCTACTCTTAGTGCAATCATCCGAGATACATATTCGTAAAGACTAGTATATTTACATACCTATTCTTAATTAAGGAAGTCTTCAAGCTCAAATAATGAAGGATAATGACTGGTTACACCTCCTCCCTGAACTATGGAAAAGCTTGCCCCATTTATGCGTGTGAAGCCATGAACGAATTAAGCAGTTATATTTATACAGGGATCAGAATAATCCAGCTCCACATGTCTTCATGTTCGTCCAAAGGAGCAGTAGTTAGCTGACTGACTTGCAAGTTTGAAGAGTCTTTTTTAAGGTATTCAATGAGGATGATAATAATAATAATAACAAGTATATATTTAAACGGGCTGCACTTGCAGGAGAAGAACTTGTCGACGTTAATCAATGATAAAGACAGTGAATGTGGATGTGAATATCATGGCACTCTTTAAACTAAAAAATATTTAATGATATTAATATATTACGTTGATAAATTAATAATATATAAGCAATAATAATATTTTGTCATATGAAAACCTAAATTTTAGTTTTCTAAAATATTTATACTATCAATATCACCAGTTTATAATTATTGATTTGTACTCACTCCCTGAATATGTGTCAAAGCCAAGTAACGTCTCTTTTAGATTTGTCCACAGAGGCTAATGGTTTCCCTGCAAAGCCAATTTTTTTGTTCTACAAAGCCATTCTAATACATGATAAAAGCTAACGGATCAAAAATTGCTAATGATTTAGTATTTTTTTTCTTCTTTTGAAGAATTGATAGCATTTATTATTATAAGATGAAATTATTTAGGCGAAGGGATAGGATGCTTGTTGTGATTAGGGGATACCTCTGGAAATTATTAGGATAAATCATTTAAAAACATTTTGAAATAAAATCTTTTATATACTAAACTTTTTTATGTATAATCACAATTTACATAATCATATTGCTATCTTTATAAAAACTTAATTTAAAGACTTCTAATATGAGTAAGTCTGATCCAATCCAGCTAGACATGGGAGAGGGTCAATTTAGGCCCGTGAATCGACTCGTGTGATGATTTGGTCCTACAGGTAGAAACCACTTTGCAACTTTAGGAAAAAAAAAAAAAAAACAGAAGATAGCTGAAGAGAAATGTAGAAGGAGGGTGCAGGTTGAAAACAATGAAATTTGTGCTTAAAGAATTTATAAGCATGGAGCACATTTTGAAGAAAAAATTTGCATAGGTTGATAGGATTACAAGTAGTGAGGAATAGGTCTTAGCTGTTGGTGTAGATGCAAAGTACAGGTGTTTAAATTTTCAAATTTGAACGTTACAATGGAGCAGAAGAAATTAAGTATTCTATAAATTGATAGTGTAGTGTAAGGAAGAAAATTACCTACACACAAAAATTGCACTCACTCTTGTCTTCTACTCTCATCTTAAAATTTCTATACTCTCATCTTCTCTTCCGTGTGCTCTTCTCTTCTATTTACTTTGCTTGCATCTTCTACCCTATTAGATAATTTCTGTTGTATTTATTGCCAACAGTTAAATAAATTATATCCCCTTATCTACCCATATCAGTATTTTATAATTATTCTAATATTAAAAAATGGTAAGTCATTTTAGTGGTTCAAGTTCTTATAAGAGGGATTGTTTTGGCAAAGGTGATAAGGGGAAATCTATGCAAGAGCCACCCCAACAATATTTTGAAGTGGAAGATTTCAATATCCATGACTATACCAACGAATGCTTAAAGGACTTGATAATGCCACCCCCAGGCTTTCATGAAAGGCTTTCTAGTAGACAAAGTAAACTACTGCCATAACATGGTAGTGAGGAAGAGGTGGAAGGTGATGGGCAAGATAATGTGGAAGAAGTGTCAGAGGAAGAAATTCCAAAGCACTTACGTGGTCCATCTAGCTCCACAGATAAGCCACTAGTACCACTTAAACCTGAAATTTTTACTAAACATTTTCATAAAATTACAAGGGAAGATGTTAGCAGTCGTGCTTATTACAACTATTGCCAATCAAGTCCTGTGTGGAAAAAGGGAGAGGGGTATGACACCCTTAACAAACACATGCGATCGAAACACCCCACAGAGTTTGGCATAAATAAATTGCAGTAACAAATTTCCCAGTGAACAGGATCGCAAGGAGGAGGCTTATTTCGCTATTTTACAGATAGGCAACAAGTTCTACTTGTAGAATACTTAGCAAAGTGTAACCTGTCATGAACTCATGCAACTTCCCCACATTAGTTGGAGTATGAGCGAGAAGCGCTGAATCTAAACTCATGGACTTACAACCCAGAAACCATATAAAAAATTATCGTTAAGCTGTATCATAACAGTAACTATGAATTAACCGCTTATTTCAATTCTCTTGACACGTGTGTTTCCATTTGCTTAGATATATGGACCGATCTGTGGCAAGAAGATTCATACATGAGAGTTACATGCCACTGAGTAGACGATGTGTGGCAAGTATAAAAAAGACGATAGCTTTAAGGGTTTTCAATGATCACCATACGACACAAAGCATTTTTTCGTATTATAATTATCATTTTAGGTGAATACGGTTTGACAAAAAATATTTTCTCAATTGGTTTTGACAGCACAGCCTCTAAAATGGTATCCATTGATGAACTTCAATCTTTATGTCAACTTACATTTGGTGAGACATGTTTCCACATTTGATGTGCCTGCCACATTTTAAATTTTTGCGTTAAGGATGGTGTGAATTATTTAGGTTTTAAAATGTCCCTAATAAGACAACTAGTATATTTGTTTTAATTGACCATCCTTTCGTAAATAAAGCATGGCACAAATTTTGTATTAAAAATGGAATGTGACCTAAAAAATTTAAAAAGGATGTTAAGCATAGGGAGAATTCCACCTATCGACTTTTACAAAGTATACTTGCTTATAAAGATACATTATGTTCTTTGGCTACCATGAATATCCCAGATATTTCACTGCACCCCAGTGATTGGGATATATGTAGTAGAATGTTGAATATTTTAAAAGTTTTTCATGACTGTATTATAACATTTTTGCAAGTGTACCAAGCTAGTGTTCATCTTTTCCTTATAAATGGGGTGAATATATTGTCGGTGTTGCTCAATTCCTAATATGATACTTTTCTGCAGGTGACTATAAATGATATGGCTACAAAATGGTTGTAGTATTATAGATGAATTCTAGCAATTTATCTAGTTGCTTTATTTTAAATCAACGGTGTAAAAAAGACATATTATTAGAATATCTTAATTTGTATTATTCTATTGTTGATGCATTCTCAAACACGTAAGACACTTATGCCATTATCACTACGCAAGAACTATGTCAAGTAGTTTAGGTAACGAAAGAATTATATTCTAACTTTTGCACTACATTCGGTGGTCAAGTGTACTGAACTCCCTCACCGTCCCTTGGCTCACATGATACCACCCATGATCTTAGTCTCATTGCGCAATGAATGATGTTTCAAACGTTGAAGCAGCACCATTCTAGCTCAACTGAGTATACTAAACTTGACGATTATTTTGATACACACTTCAAATATGGTGATAGTTGTATCACAAATTTCAACATCCTCGATTACTTGAGGAGGCATTGGAAGACGTATCCTATACTCTCTCACATGGTTCACTAGGTTTTGGCTACTCTCGCATCAATGGTAGTTGTTGAACAGGCATTCAGCATGGCGGGCTTTATCCTGTCCCAGCGGCGATCACGATTGTTACACGTCAATGTTGAGGCACTAGCTTCTGTGAAGGATTGGTCAAAGGCAAGGAGTCGCACACAAAAGTCGTATAGGATGTTTAGTGAAGAAGATGAATACTTTAGTGACTTCGTCCTATCGAGTGGAAGTTCTGCTGGTTCGAATTCTAATATCAGGTAAGCCAAATAATTTTGTAAGGGTAGTAGTACTACCTTATTTATTTTTTGTATCAAGTTAGAGTTAGACATATTTTGTAAGGGGGGTAGTACTCTCTTATTTATTTCTATTATTTACTTATGTTATATCATTATCATGTACAAAAGGTAAGGCCAAATGTCCTCCTCTTTTTTTGTAATAATTCTATTTAATCAATAAAATTTGAGGTTGGCACCCCCACCCCACCCCCCCCCGGCCCTTCTGTTATGGGGTATTGCCATTAATTAATTCAAAAAAATCATATATTACCTTGAGAAATTATAGATTAAATTTCAATATTTATAAATTTAAGGAAAAAATAAACCAAACCAACTAAAAGAATACACATGGATAAATATTAAATAATCTCAAATAATATGAAAACTATTTTATTAAAAATTTGGATTAAAAAATATAAAAAAAAATCTCAAAGGGTCGGCTCACGAGTTAAACCGACTCTTAAACCATCAGGTTAAGGGAACCAGCCTAACCCTTTCTCCCCGGTTTAGTTTTGATTCCCCCTCCCTGCAACCCTTGACCTGGCGGTTCTGGGCCAGTCCTAAACTAGCCTAATGTCTAGGTCCGATCATATATTAATTAATGCACGGTTAATGGTTATCACATCAATGTCAACAGCTTATCGAATAATAATGAATGACTGGATGACGACATCTTGTCATGATCATGCGGCTATGATTTACGAATTATAGATTAGGTGTTGTTTATGCTTTATCAATCTTCTTTCTTTTTTTTTTTCATTTATTTTCATCATTTAAATCTAATATTTAATTGCTTTAGAGAAATTTACATTTTTGCAAATAGTAACTACAATATTTATCTATTATTATATCAGCTAAACATAATGGTTGGACAATTAAGTATGTTAAGTTGAATAATTTGTATATTCATTTTATTTTTAAAATTTTAAGGAGAGATTTGCATGGCACATCACCACAAACTTGAGCCGCATCTTTAAATGAGATTCCGAGTCTATTGCCAATGCCACCACCTGAATATGCAACAATAATAACATGATGTTATTTGTAACGTCTAGGAACCCAAGACACTACTGCTTGCCACGTATGCTTATCAGGTAACGATACATTAAAGCTTTCAACCTTATTCTAATACCATTAAATCCTATAATTCTTGTAAACCACAAGTACATGTATCCAATACTTCCAACATGATCCAAATACATCTTGTATAAAATTTCCAACTCTTAAAGAAAACATTTTTAATACATTAAACCAAGTCACTTAGAATATTTAAATGTTCTAAGTCTAAAAAATCTCAAATCTAATAACAAGTCTTGATAAAATCTTTGTGCTTCAATTAATCAGTCATCGATTAATCTCCATAATAATAATAGAATTCTTCCTCCTCCATCTCCTATAAATTGAAACCTAACTTCTCTTAATGAGCAATATTTTCCTCTATACTTGCATCTAAAAAAACTAATTTTCGAGGGTGAGTTAATGCCCAGTACATATAATAGCAAACATATACACATGATCAAACATGAAATAACTCACATACATTTATGTAGATACAAAATGTCATACAATAGGTTCTTGTTTTACTTAAGTCCATATAACAACAATAGGGTATTTATGACCTTGGTTAAACACATTGAAACCTTTAATCCATAACCTGGTATTGGGAATTACCACCAAAAGCCCCAACACTTATGAGTCCTTAAACCTTAAATATACTTAAAAACTTAATACGAGTTTGAGAACTATCACTATGCACCCCAACACCCATGATTCCTTAAACCTTAAACTAACCTAGATCATTTCCAAACACAATTTCATTAGGGACAATGTCACATAAAGATTGTTGGGGTACCCACTAGGGATTTGCTACTACGAGCCCTTAGGTTGAGCCAAGCACAATTAATAAGCAACTTAACCATTTAAACCAATCTATCTAACTTAATTAAATTTTAATACTAACTTAACAAGCACAAAAAACAATTAATGTTATGCATACTTTGAATCTTAGTCTTAAGCACATCTAGACTTGAACTTAAAGTAATCTGTAATATGTTAAAACACCATTGATTTCTCCTTAGTACTAATTTAAGAATAATCTAAGTTTCTTAATTCTCTTTATTTAATTGTTATATAATTTCTTCCTTAGTCTATTAGATTTTCTAGTGTTTTACTAGATATCTAAGTTGCATGAAAGTTCATTTAACTAGAAATTAAGTTAAGTAATGAAGTGTTTCTAAGCACACAATCATGCTTTAGACCATATACTTTGGCACTGTTGGATGTACAGTCGTGTATGGTGGTTGTGTATCTTTCTATGTGTTTATGGCATTTTGGCATATACCTAGGTATACGGTTGTGTAGTTAGCTGTGTACCTTTATGTGAATTTTAATGTTTTAGTAAACTTAGGTACATAGTCGTGTAGTTAGCCATGTACATTTCTGTAGATTTTTCATATTCGACACACTCAAGTACATGAGCGTGTATTTTAGCCATATACCTTTTTGTACATAGTATGTATTTCTACATGAGCAGGTATACAAGCATGTACTTGACCATGTACTACACTGTTTTTCACAAGCCATATTTTTCTCTTTTTTCAATTCATTCCAATTTATGATTTTTTGGGTTTCTTGATGGGAAACTTTTCGGCACCATTGACACTTTCAGAACTCGATTTGGATGATTATCCAAATCACTCATATTTTACATCATTTCTTTTCATCTAATAAATATTTGAGAAATAATCTTACAGGTATAATAATAATTTTCCATGGGATGCCAATATGTCTTACACTAATTGATGGACACGAGACATTTTCAAATTTACAATCAAAGACCCGTTGCGATTGTTTCCATTCCGAAACATTGGCTCATGAAGACTTATGATATTTTTGTACTTTGTAATTGTTCTATGGACTATTTTATGTTGTATTTTCTTTTGGGACACTTTCATTTTGATTGTAATTTCCATTTAGGACCGGCCACCTTAAAAGTGGCATAGTTGTAATTTTTGTCTATTTTCTAACCGTAAGGGTGGCAAATATAAATATTTGCTTATAGTAGGGTTTGAGGAGGCAAAAATTTTCAGATTTGAACATCACATTTTTGTGAGAGAGCTTAGGGTTTCCCTAGTTCAATTTCCTCTTATCAATTTCAATTTCCAAGAGTTGAAATTGTGGCAAATGCAACAAAAGGCAATTGTGAGTAATATCAATTCCTTCTTTGTTGTTTTTCCTTATCATCACTAGTGAGTTATATTTAGGGTTGATTTGGAAGTTCTTGGTCAGATTTTTAATTGCATTTGTGATCAATTATCTTATTATAAGATTGATTGTTTTAGTAATTGTTATCATCATCTTCATTTGTGACGTGAATGGGAATTGTAGGAAGAAGTTGAAATCACGGTTTTTGATATGTTCTTCTTGATATAATTCATGTGGATTTCACTTGTAATTGTTGATATTTGGTGAAGATTACATAGATGGATTGTTAATTGCATCTTTTGATCTTCGGATTTCATCAAAATTCCATTAGGGTTCACACAAAGTCTATTCTAATTGAACCGGTTTATGTTTGAGAGTTGGGGTTTGTTTCTTTGATTCATTTTCATGTGCTTGGGCTTGGTTTTAAGCACATCATCTTTTGCTATTAGAGCATCATCATATTTGGATCTAAGATTGTTTACATCCTAATTGAAGAATTGGTTACATTAATTGGAAATTGATGCCATTATTTATGAGATTAAGACTAGTTTGATTGACTTTGTTTTTTTGTCTTTCAAATTGGTTTTTGTATGTGCTTAATCTTGGTTTTAGGCAAATCATCTTTTGGTATCGGAGCTTGAGGTTTGTGAGAAGGGATTGTTGCAACTTGAATTAAAAAATTAGGGGTTTGTTGAGTAGCACCTTGATCTGAAAATTGTTGGCGTGAAACTTGGATTTTTTTTTAAGTTGTTGAATTGTATCTTGTTGATTAGTGGTTGAACATTTAGAGAATTAAAAACTCTTGGATTCCTTGATATTTAGCTATGAATGTGTAGTAATTTTGAAGCAAACCATGAAGGATTGGGAGTAGTGTTCAATTGGTGAAGAGGATTTGTGTTATGTACATTTGTTTTTGAAAAAAAGTGGAGGAGTAACACTTGTATTTCCAAATTTGAAGTGTGAATTAAGAAGCCAATTTGAAATTTCAAAACACACATTAAGACATTGTTTAATGAGTGTTCATTTAAATTTGAAATAGCTTCTTACCATTTGTAGAATTGTGTACTTATTGAACTCCTTTTTGAATTTGAAAGTGGGCTACCTTACCTTGTGTAGAAGTTGCGGTTTTGGTTATAGTTTGTGGAAGAAAGGAAAGCTAATTGAATTTGAATTCCATCACTGGAATTCCTAAATTTGAAGAAGCTTGTGGAGTGTGTTGCGTGATTTCTTGTGCAATTTGAAAGTGGAAGTGTACAATTTTCAGATTTGCATTGTGTGGGATAATAGGGAATTTATTTAAATTCAAACACATCCAATAAGTTTGAAGTAGTTATTGAGTGGTATTGATTACATTTTATTTGAATTTGAAATTGAATCTTACCATTTGTGGAAAGTGCATTAAGGATGCTCATTTGAATTTGTTGCCATGTTATGGAGTTGTGTTTTTGTCAAATTAGTGAAGAGTGTATGCATGTGGCATGAGTTTTGGTGTATGTTGAGTGAAAGGTAATTTGCACCGTGAAGTGTTGTGTGTATGTAGTGGTGGTTGAAGTGGTTGCAACGTGTATATGTGTGGTGTGAGTGGCGGTGTGAATTTGTGGAGTTGTGTAGAGTAAGGTGCTGCACATTAAGATCAAGTGTAAGTGTGAACTGTAGCTAATAAAGGAAGTTAAGTAGTGAAGTTTAAAATTCAAAGATAAGCATTTAAGTGTGAAAGTTATTGAGTATTATTACTTAAACACTTGCTTAGTTGAATTTAATATCTTAACTACTTAGAAGTATTTATTTGTGCCTCAATTATTTTACTATACTTGAAGTGACAAGAAGTATTTGTTACATTGGTGACTTGTTGCACCGTGGGTGTACAAGTGTGTGTGTTGTTATCTAAACGTGTTATTGTGACGTGGTGAAGTGAAGGGAGTGTGCTACAATTATTTGAGATTAAATTTGTACTTTAAATAAATCGCATCCACAAAAATGTCAAATGATAGTGTGAATGGGGGCATTGGCAATGAGGCCAATAGCCAAGTGGGTGGTAGACCAGGTCGTCGAAATATAAGTAGAAGAACTCTAGATGAACAACTTCAGGACCTTACCACAATTTTTGCTACATTAGCAACAAGGATTGATAGGACGACATTGCCACTACCACCTGTGGTAAACCTTCGGGCACCACCTAGAGTAGCTCCTCAAAATGTCTAGAGAGAAAGGGGCAGTTAGAGGAAATTTGGGGAGAAGAGTAGAAGGAGATTATCATGCTTTTAGGGAAGACAGAGATGATAATTTTGGGGTTAAGCCATACCCAGACAGGGAATTTAGACCACCTCGAGGATTAAAATATATGAAGTTACAGATGCCTTCATTTGATGGTAGGGGTTCCGTCGATAATTACCTAGACTGGGAAGATAAAGTTGAGGGTCTTTTCGAGTGTTATGAGATTGATGATGAATCTAGGGTACGTCTTGCAGCTATAGAGTTCATAGGGTATGTCACTTTGTGGTGGAAAAATATAGTGATCAGTAGGCGAAGGGATGGAGAGACCAAAATACACAGTTAGAGAGGCATGAAACAAGTTTTGAGGAAAGGGTTGGTACCGGAACACTACAGACAGGAGCTATTTATGCGTCTCCAGGCATTGAGACAGGGAGGGTAAAACAGTGAATGACTACGTACAGGAGTTTGAGACACTAGTGATCAGATGTGGATTAGTTGAACCTCTTGAACAAACCCTAGCACGTTTTATATCTGGGTTGAAATATGAGATAGCTTGTGTAGTTGAGCTTAAGAGATATAGTACACTTGATGAGGCTATATAGTTAGCCTTGAAAGTGGAAAGACAGAGGCGATCCTATTCATTCCAGGTTACTAGGAGCAGGCCTAGTACTAATAGAAAGCCCATGGGGATTGTTGGTCAGTTAGATGGGTCAAAGGGAGTAGGTGAGCATTTCAGGGTTATAGACAAAATTATCCCTACTATAGAAAAGTAGAAAAATGTTTCTTGGAAAAGCAAAGAGGTAGTTGGATTTTATTTAAGGTAGATGGTACAAGGGTCAACTAGTGGGAAGATGCGCTAGATTAAATGTTTCAAATGTATGAGATTTGGACATATAGCTACATAATGTCCCAATAATAGGGTGATGACCGTCACGGAGGGTAACGAGGAAGATGATGAGGAAGAGACTATCGAGCCTACAGATTTATCCTTAGCTTTACAAGAGTATTATGATGATGAACATGCTGAAACACATGGGGTTAAAAAGGGAGGAAAATACTTACCTATTAATGCATTATATAGGGTTATGACTATTTCTCCAGATACCAGGGACATATAGAGGGAGAATTTGTTCCACACACCTTGTTAGATTCGAGGTAACCTATGTATGCTTTTTATTGATAGTGGTAGTTGTACTAATGTCATATTTACTGCATTGGTAGAAAACTTACAATTAACCACTAGCTCTCATCCTAACCCTTATAAAGTGCATTGGTTGGACAACTGAGGTAGTTTACATGTTACATAGTGAGCAATGGTACCAATCAGTATAGGAGATCGGTATAGTGATGAGATTATCTATGATGTGCTTCCTATGTATGCATTTCATTTACTACTAGGTCGACTATGGCTATTTAATAGAAATGTGTTACATGATGGGTTTAGAAACACTTACATGTTTCAAAAGGATGGTACACAGATTTTATTGACTCCTTTGTCTCCGTCTAAGGTTCGTTCTTTCTAGGAACTAGTCAGAAGCACATATAGTTCTTCCAGATTTTCAGCTAACAAGTAATTCCAAACATCGGGTTTCAGTCTAGGAAAAGACCCTCTAGATTTGAGGGCAAATCTTTCAGAAGCTCGGGGAGATAATGGGAAAATTTCTGGCACCATTGATACTTTCAGAACTCGATTTGGATGATGATCCAAATCACTCATATTTTACGTCATTTCCTTTCATCTAATAAATATTTGAGAAATAATCTTATAGGTACAATAATAATTCTCCATGGGATGCCAATATGTCCTACACTAGTTGATGGACACAGGAAATTTTCAGATTTATAATCAAAGACCCGCTGCGATTGTTTCCATTCTTAAGCATTGGCTCATGAAGACTTATGAAATTTTTGTACTTTGTAATTGTTCTATGGACTATTTTATGTTGCATTTTCTTTTGGGGAACTTTCATTTTGATTGTAATTTCCATTTAGGACCGGCCACCTTAAAAGTGGCATAGTTGTAATTTTTGTCTATTTTCTAACCTTAAGGGTGACAAGTATAAATACTTGCTTATAGTAGGGTTTGAGGAGGCCAAAAGTTTTCAAATTTGAACATCACATTTTCGTGAGAGAGCTTAGGGTTTCCCTAGTTCAATTTCCTCTTATCAATTTCAATTTCCAAGAGTTGAAATTGTGGCGAGTGCAACAAAGGGCAATTATGAGTGATATCAATTCCTTCTTTGTTGTTTTTCCTTATCATCACTAGTGAGTCATATCTAGGGTTGATTTGGAAGTTCTTGGTCAGATTTTTTTATCGAATTTGTGATTAATTATCTTGTTATAAGATTGATTGTTTTAGTGGTTGTTATCATCATCTTTATTTGTGATGTGAATGGGAATTATAAGAAGAAGTTGAAATCACAGTTTCTGATATGTTCTTCTTGATATAATTCACACAGATTTCACTTGTAATTGTTGATATTTGGTGAAGATTACATAGATGGATTGTTAATTGCTTCTTTTGACCTTCGGATTTCATCAAAATTCCATTAGGGTGTCTATTCCAATTGAACTGGTTTATGTTTGAGAGTTGGGGTTTGTTTCTTTGATTCATTTGCATGTGCTTGGGCTTGGTTTTGAGCACATCATCCCTAAGTGTAATTGAATCCTAATTTTGGTTAATTCTACTATAATGTGTGATTTAATATACTTACTTGTCAATTTCATGATTCAAATCCCTTAATCGATTGATTCAATGTTCATTTTACCCTTTCCTTAATCTAAATTCTGATGAACCATGTAATGGAGTTCATTAAATGCCTCAATTATAACATCAGATATAATAGTTTAACCATTAAAATTCTTACTTGGTGGAATTGAGTTAGTCCTTCTTGCAGTTTGTTAAGTTGCCTTAGTACTCCATAGAGTGTTCTTTTAGGTTGTTACTATGCATATAGAAAAAGGGAGGAGCATTAAGTCAACTAAGGTTTACATACTCCATCAAGAAAATGACCAATTTGTCCCCTATATTTTATAAAAATCTCACTTTTGAATTTAGCTCCATTTTGTAATAAGTATTAAATAAAATATGTTTGTTGGGGTATTTACATCTCTCTAGATTAACATGAAATTGAGTTTTTAGCACATAATCCAATACATATCACCATCTTGTAGATGACTAATTTGATGGACATATTAGTATATCAAACAAAATCAATAATACAAGACAATATTAAGGTAGCATTTGAATTGTAATACTAGATAGTACAAAGAGAATTGGATAGCATAAAATAAGAAAAATAGAATAGTATAACTCTTTTATACCATGCTTGATGCGTATAGTACAGGATAAGGATTTTTGTGATGTCCACTATTTAAATATATACAATAATGTACTAAACATGATATATAAAGTACTAAATAATGATTTTTGTGTTTTTGTTTAGTGAATTTAACTTTTGTACCATATTTTAGATGATACAAAAAATAAGCACTTTATTTAGTACTTCATGATCATTTTTGTCTAGTAATAAAAAAATATACAAATTAAATAAAGGACAAAATATTTTATCTAGTCTAGTATAAGATATTTTTTACAACCAAATGATACCTAAGACTCATTTACGTATTTGAAATTTTAAATTAAATTAGGTTAAGAGATTAGTTTATTTAGTGCCTTGAGCCATGTAAAGAAAGGAAATCATTTAAATATAAAAATGAATTTATTTTAAATTCAACATGTATATCAATGATTATCAGAATGATAAAGGTGATATTACTTAATTATTAATACTAAAATTCTATAGTTAGAAATAGGAAGGTTAAATAAATAAATACGATACCCGAGGGAGAGGTAAAGATGCTAATAGGGCCATTACACAAGCGTTTGCACTAGATCTTCCCTTAAGAGATAAAATTTGAGAATTTTTAAGTGAGTTTAACGAGTTTCTGGCATGAATTGCATGGTTTTTTTCTCTTGGTACAATTGCTTTTTAGAGGTCACCTATCCTAAGAGTGCTTTAGGGTGAATATGTTTAACCGTGGGATTTCCATAAACTCTAAGCCACTATACTGAAAGGCACCTTATTTATTAGAATTTGGTTATTTTTATTTGAGGGATATTACATACTCTCCCACTTATAGAACTGACATTCTCATTGCTTGGTTACATAGGTCCAAAAACATACACCAAGCATAGAGGACTCTATAGATGCTCCCTTATAGGTGCAAGTGGTGCCCCAAACTAAGGCATTTTGTTTGTACAACACTTAGCTTCTTCATTTCTAACTAATTTATTGCTCTAGTACCACCATGTAATGACCTGAAATTCGTTCTAGTAAGTTATTATTTGATTTAGCACAAAACATCATACAATTTTCTCCCTTAATACAATAGCTTCCTAGGGGGCCGCTCTTCTTGGCAGTGTTCCAAGCCAAGCAAACTTAACCTCGAAGTTTCAACGAACTCCAAGCCACTACACTAAAAGGTTCTTCGATGATTAGATTTTTATCACTTTTTATTTGAGAGATATCATAGTGATGATGACATTACTGTTAAAATTACAAGTCAATTATATAATTTCACAAGTTTAGAATTTTTTGAAAATTTTCATAATTAAAATGGATAAAAAAATCATTTAGGTATAAAGTTTTGATAGAATCATGAGTTTAAGTATACAATTTTACAAGTTTCAAATTCTACCATTTTTATATAGTTTTATACAATTTTACCAATTTTATACCTACCAATTTCAGTAAAATCACGAGTTTAATAACCACGGATAATGATATAACAAGGTATTTCAAAAATTGACAATCGTAACCAGTAATTTGTAACTTCAAAAGACTTAAAAAAAAAACTATAGAAGATCCAAAAGTTAGTTTTTCTAAATTTACAAATCATTAGTTAAGATTTAAATCTTTAAAATGCCTTGTTGCATCATTATGATATCATCTTCCTCATTAAAATGTCAACCATTGATTACAAGTGATAGCATTTTAAGAAAATAATTTAGAGAAAATCATTTTAAAAGATTTATTCCCATCTTACACATATAGGTGTGTAAACATTGTTATTAAAAATGTACTAAAGATACCTTATATGGAATCATTCATATTCAAAACAAAACTATAGAATCGGAAAATTTTAGTTGAACTTATTATGGTATATAGTTGTGTTACTTTATGTTTACATGTTAAAAAATGTACGAAAATCATTTTTAAATAATTAATACATCCATGGATTAGTTTTCTTCTACTCTAGCTATCTATGTTTTTTTTTTCTTCCAATTTTTCAATAGGATAATATTAATTTGACTTTTTCTAAAAGTACTTTACTTTTATAAATGAATGTGCATCCTAGGGTAGAAGTATTTAATTACCAAGTCAAAAGGTTACTAAGATGAGCTTTTTTAATCATTTAACTCAAAAATTGTTAACTAGTATTTTTTTAATATTCTCTACCTTAACCATGTATACTAGTCTTGTCCCCTCCTACTCCCACAATCCAAGTGGTATTTTATTTACATAAAATATCACAATATCTCATCCCAAAATATTTGATGAGGACATCATATATTTAAAGGGATGTCACAAGACTCTTATACTGGGTCCAATTCTTTTTCCTTTTCAACGCTCAATCTAGAGATCATTTTGAAAGCATGTGAGAAGGCACCTTGGCAGCACTTCCCACCCACTCCTTAAACCTCTTTTCTTTAAATTGGGCCAAAATAAGCCTGTAGTTGGTTCATTCTGAATCAACTATAATACACTTTCTAATATTTTGAGTTAAAAATAATTAATAATCAAGTTGATAGATAATTAATAATTTTTTTAATTAATTAATTTAAAAGTTTTTAAATAGTATTAACTTAACATTCTATATCTTAACTTATATATCATTAATCATTATTTCCCTTTCGGATGCAACTTCATTCACGATTATGCGACTCAAACTTATGGTTGTAATTATTTGCAAAGGGGGAAGAAACAAGAAAAAGGAAAGATATAAAGAGTGAAGGATGAAGAAAACTAACTCATTACCGGTTTGCTCTAGATCAGTATTCATCATATCATATGATGTAATGTCCTCGTTGCACATTTTTATGTAAAATCGTCGTGACTTAACCAGTTGGTGAGCTACGAAATATCTCCCTAAGCACTTCGACTATTAGTGTGATCTGGCAAAAAGGAAAATAATAAAATGAGATGAATTACTACTACAACTTGTCATGAAATGCAGCGATCTTACACTTGTAAGACAAGAATCAGATCTGTCTCTCTTTCTGTCTCTCCAAAAAGATTTTATCACCTCTCTTTTAATACGGCATCACATCAATGTAAATTAACTGTCTATGTACATAACCAATAAATCATAGCCACTTTGTTGTAGTGTGATTATGTAAATATGATACGTCGACAAAGAGTAGCAATGTCTTACATCGAACCACATAGCTTGTTGATGGAGAAATTAAACTTATGGCACATTCAGTTTATAGAATAGAAAAATTTAGGATTAGGAATTATATTTTTTAAAGAATAAAATAAAGAAATAATAACTATTTCTGATATTATGTTTAAAATATTATTAGTAGATTATGAAAATAAGCTAGAAAAGATCAAATAATAACTATTCCTTTGATTATATAAAGAGAATTGCAATTATTTATTTTATAATTACAGTGACTATAAAATAGTATAAATGGGGAGTCTCAGTAGGAGTGGTCATATGTATATCACATGAGTACCGCACTATACATGAATTCAGAGAAAAGTGATTCAGAGATGGTACGTGATGAGATGCCTATGGAGAGATAGACAAGGAGGAGAAATATGCGATCTCAAGCATCTCGAATGCAAAGTGATAAACAAGGGAGCTAAGGGAACCTTAAGCATTAACCTTGTAGTTCTTGGGCAATGGAGATCGTTCTTTGCTTGATCTCTTATTTGATCTTTGAGAGCAAAGAACTCTTAGTGGAACACCGTTTCACTTATCTTAGGAATTTGAAAAAAGGTGTCTTCCAATGAGGAGAAATGACTAAATATTTATAGACTCTTAAGTCTGATAACATTCATTAGGTCACTTTAGTGATCAATGAGTGAGATGGAGTTTGCTTAATTTAGGATTATCTTAATCATAGGCTCAATTCCAATGGCTTAATAATTGGACTGGACTCATTACGCCCTATCACCTAGTCTAATAAGTTAAGTGAAATAATTAATGGGCTTAGCCCAATATATTTATGTAATATTTTTTAGCCCTTTACAAATAGTTATTCCACTAACTAATAGATTTGTAAGTAAAGAGTAACTATTTTATTCTATTTTTATAAAGTTAATTAGACAAACTATTAAGGTTTCTGTAAACACCCCATTTTTGCCCTAATGATCAATAATAATCAACCATAATTAATTTCCAATTTTTTCCATTTTTTTCTATAATTTAGCAAAAATATTCAAAAAATAAAATAAATAGGAAAAATACATCAATTTTGGAAAATAATTGCAGAAATGGCAATAAAAAGGGTTCAATAATTTTTACAAATTTTTGAAATTTAAAAAAATACAAAAAAATAAAAAAATTGCATTGCATATATGTAAATTGCGAAAAATAATAAAATCGCGAAAGTGGGCTAACCTAGCTTGTCCGAACCTTGGTCTAAGGCACACGCGAGAGAGCTCGGTCGGGGGTTTGAAACGTAGGGGAAGCAGAATCCGCGTTTTGCAATTTTTTTCTCTGCTTGGGACACGTGTCAGCAGCCGATTGGCCGGGGCGAACGCACGCGCTGGGCGTGTGATCATCTTCAACCTCCGTCCGAGATCGCCGACGAGGAGAAAAATCCGGATTTCGGTCATTTTGATTCGATTTTGTGCACAAATCCAACAGATCTTCAACGGAAATAAGATAAACATCATCCAATTGGAATTAAATCGCAACAAATCAATGGATTTGCACAAATCGGAGATGGGTTTTTAATCGCAAATCCGATTTGATTCAATTGGTGGAAATTCGAGCTTATCCAGCTCGATTTCTTGCACCTATAAATAGAGGATGAAGTGGAGAGGCAGAGGCACGGATCAAAAGTGAGGAAAAGAGAGAAAAAAGAGAGAATCGAAGCCTCGCTAGAGTTCTTCAACCCGTGACCACTGATCAAGTGTCGAGCAGCCATCAGGAGACGTTTTTGGAGAAATCCACCGCTACCGTTGAATTCTCCAGCCCCGAAACCTAGGAATCAACACCTCAGTTGCTTCGAAAGGCCGTTGGAACGCCATCAATGAGCATCCCCAGTCGCCGTGTTCGATTGACCCGACCAACCCGACCCGCGAACCGACTCGGATCCAGGTAAGTGGGATTTTTCGATTTTTTTAATTTATTTTATTTATTTCTTATGTATTTATTTAGTTATTTTATTTATTTTTTCGAATTTCTTTAGTTATTTATTTGTTATATAATTCAAAAATAGAAAAAAAATATATTAGAAATTAGATTATTTTTTTAGGATTTGATTTAGTATCAATAATAAAAATAAAAATAATAATTATAATAATAAATAATAATAATGTAAAAATATATAAAGAAAATGATAAAAATATTAGAAAAATAATAATAATAAAAAATTAGATTTTAGATTAGGATAGACAAAAAATTTAGCAAAAAATGTTTCAATAAAAATTTAATAAAAATTATAAATAAAAAATTATGAAAACTAATAAAAATTAATAAAAATTATAAAAAATCAATAAAAATTTATAATAGTAGAAAAGAGTTGAAAAATAGAAAAATGAAATTTTTATCACTTAGAAAAATCATTTTCTTAAATAAATCCAAAATTGGTTTTTCTTAAAATTGTAATTTTTTAAAAAAAAAAATCAAATTATCAAGCTTAGGCTTAGATTTTTTTAGAAAAATACTAAGATGGTAAAAACATAAATCAAAAGAGATTTCACAATTAAAATCCACAAACACACTAAAGTTTTTCAGGAAAAAGCGAACTACGGCAAGTTTGATCCTGAGTAGCAGGTATGTAGGCACCCATTTGGGGCAACCTTAAAAAGAAACAAAAATCGTTTTCTCAGGATAGGTTATTCAAAAACAAAATAAAAAGACAACAAAAAGACATTTCTAGATAAAGTTTAGATTTTAGGAGATTAGGTGGTAACCTTAGGGTTTTAATAGGTTAGCCTCTGAACTTAGAAACTCTAGTTTTCCCCTTTTCTCTTTTCACAAAAAACGAAAAGAGGAAATCACGACAACTAGTGGTCCAAATTAGGACTAATCTGCTCAATTAGTCCTAATTCAATCTTTCCCAACTATAGTTGGGTGGCGACTCCAAAATAAAACGAAATTCCTAACTCAAGTCGATGATCTACATTAGATAAGTATAGGGTTTAGTATAGATCAGATTAGGAATAGGAAATCAAAAATTAGAATCGACAGTTTCAAAAGCCTTAAATGTATTAAATAATAAATCCTAAAAGAGAGAGAGAGAGAGAGAGAGAGAGAGAGAAAGAGAGTGGCATTATTACATATACCTAACTACTTAAGGAACTCCCGAAGCTTAAATAAGGATGACTAGTAAGCCCTCCCTGAAACATGGAAAAGCTTGTTCCCTTCATGTATAAAACAATGAATGAATCAAGTAGTTATATGTAGATGTATATGGATTAGAAATCAGAATCTAGTTAATATAAGTCCAATAAAGCAGTAGCTAGTTAAGATTGCAAAAGTGGAAAGGTTAGAAAAATTTATTAATTAACTCTAATCCTTCTAGTCTTTTCAAAATTATTTAGTGAGGAAAATACTAAAGGAGTTTAGATAAATTTAAGATAGTAAAATAATTGAGATGCTTGGATTACGTAATGATGGTGGCTGCATCACTGTTAGTTGAGACAATTCTTTAGTGACTAAATGTAGCTCACATTATTGTAATGCCAAAATTGAAGTAGTATAAAAATTTTCTTTTAACTAATTGGCTACTCCTTCCCATTGAAAATTTCCTTTCTTGAAGTGCTCTATCAATGTAAAAATAATGTTGAAATTTCTAATGAAATGCCTATAAAAAGTGGCTAACCCATGAAAACTTTGCAATTCCGACACATTCCATAGCATAGGCTAAACCTTAATAGCCTAAATCTTGGAGTCATTCACTTGAACTCCATTAGTAGACATAACATACCCTAAGAATTGTAGCATATTCTTCATAAAGCTACACTTCTTAAGGTTAATATACAATTTATACTCCTTCAATGCAAATAACACTTGCCTCAAATACACTAAGTGTTCTCCTTTAAGCTAATATAGATTAGGATATCATTGAAAAATAGTAAAACAAACTTCCCAATAAATTATTTCAATACCTAATTCATTAAATGCATGAAAGTACTAGGAGAACTTGTTAACCTAAACAACATCACTAACAACTCATAAAGCCCTTTTTTGTCTTAAATGTTGTCTTTCACTCATCACCTAGCTTGATTCTAATCTAATGGTGTCCATTCTTCATATCAATCTTTGAGAACCACTTAGCTCTATGTAACTAATCCAACATGTCATCTAGCTTAGAATAGGGAATTTGTAACCCACAATGATTCTATTGATTGTTATGTTGTTAACATACACTCTCTAACTCTTATCTTTCTTTGAGGTTAATAATGCAAGAATAACACATGAACTCATACTTTCTTTTATAAGTCCCTTCTACGACAATTCTTCCACCTTCTCTCTCAAAATTTCACTTTCTTTCAAATTCATTCTATAATGTGGCAAGTTTAACAAACTTACCCTAAGGATCAAATCAATATAATGTTAAATGTCCTTTAAGGAAGGTAGTCCATTAAGAATATCTTTTGGTATTATTTCCTTAAACTCATTCAACAAAGGAAGCTCTACTTCTTGGTTCTCCTACACTTACAACTCAACTCTATACATTGACACTTGCCTAACTACAAACACATGAACCTTCCTTATTTCTTTACCTTCAAGATCAAAATCATGAGTGATAGATAAAAATATGCTCTTCTTCTTATGTGATTCCAACTTATCCTTTAAAGGCAACAATTTATACTTAACTCTATTCTTCTTCACTCCATACACATTGTTGTAACTCAAATGTTAGCAATCTACATTATATTACTAAGGCCTTCCAAACAAGAAATGACAAACTATATTACAATAAATTTCATTGCTGTACTTAACAATGGAGGTCAGTAACTTATAGTGAATTGTCACCTCTATGTTTCCTGCTTCGATCTTGATTTACCCTAATCTATAGGGGTATGGATACTTCTTGATAAGGAGTTTCAACTTCTTCACTATATCCTTTATGATGATATTTTTACAACTTCCACTATCAATGACGACTTTAACCACTTTATTTTTTTATAATATATCTAGTTCTAAACATTTAGTGCCTCTGAGTTTGATCCTCTTGCTTAGGAGATAAAATTGTCCTCTAAAACACATACATTTGGCCTTCATCCTCATCATCTCCATCTAGTTCACAATCGATTTCATCATCCTCTCCATCCCTTTTCTATAATATTCATAGTGTTTTGCAAATGGTACTCATTAGATTTGTCATTCGGTTGGTTACATTGGGAAAACTTTTCAATTGTAAGCTTTGTGTAAGGATTCTGAACCTTTTTGGTCTCCTTTCCTCTTACATTAGCCACATGATGTTTGCTTGTAACCTTCTCCTTTTGTTAATGTATATTTACACTTCTACAACTACCTTTTGCCATAAATTCCAACAATGGTTTAGATCTTTCACTAGTTTCTATGACTTTGTAACCTTCATAATTCCTCCTACTCCTTTCATATTGATGAGTTCTACTTTCAAAGCCATATTTTTGGTTTTTGATAGTGCATGGATAATCTAAACATTAATCTTATCTCTTAAGAAAGGTTTCACGCCATCTAAATATCTTATAAATTACCACTTTTTCGACTCAAGGAAGTTATTCCTCTTTACAAGCCTCATAAATTTAGTAGTTTACTTATGCACAAACCTATTCCCCTATTGACAACATTGATATTGTTGAAACAAAGTCTATGCATTATGGATTGAATTTGTTCCCACCAAGCAAACGCTCTTCTTTTCGATTTACGCACCACTAATTTAACTCTCTTCTTTGGTGGAATCTCCAAATAATCAAAGAATTGTTCCACCTTTGCAATCTAATCCAAAAATTCCTCTATTCCCAAACAAATACAATAGCATGGAATATCAACTTTTAGTAAAAAATCTCTAAAGTCTCTATCATTTTTGTAAAGACCTCTCCTACTTGCCCTAGTTATGGGAAACTATATCTATACAAATGAGGGTTGTCTTCTTCCTTTGCCTCATCTTCATCATAGGCATATTGCCTACATGTCGGAGTAGGTCTATCAATAGGGTCTTCACGAGCTAAATCTACCCCCAGCCTTCTATTGTCAATCTACCTCCTATGTCCATTGATTCCTAAAGCATCCAGAGGTTTCACAATATCCTCAAAATGTTCTTTGAAAGGTCAAAATCTGATATCTATCAGCTACTTTAGATATTGCTCAAAATGTTGCAACATGTTTCCTTTAGAGAGGAATCCTACCCTCCTCATCAATGTCACAAAGTCCATTACCATCACAGCTACCACTAGTTGCCATCCTTACTCTTATACTAACTAACGCAACGTAAAGCTAGAAACACGCAATATGTGCGAAGAAATAAATTTGAAATACTAAGAAAATTCAATGATCATCCTTAGTAACACTATTTCAAAAGTATTTTTAAATTAGAAGAACTAAAGCTAGTAAGGAAACTAAATTAAAAAATAATAGGAAATTAAATTAATGAACATAGACATTCTTAATCTAGATAAAAGATGAAAACTAAAGATTTTGACCATAGTGGGTTTCAATAGTTCCTGGTATGTTCAGAACACTATTCTTGAATGCTTTACTAGATCATATACTCCAATTCCAATGGCATATTGCAAAGTTTCTAATTTTCTGTCTTCTATAACTTCTAATGGTCAAGTTGTTCCATAACTTATAATCCTAACTCATCTATATCATTGTGTGTAGTTGGTCCAACAATCTTGCTTCTAAGAAAATCATGTTAAATCTCTATAAGTCTTCTCAAGTTATGAATTTGATTCCTTAGACCTTATTAGTAGTCAAAGGAATCAAGCTTAAGTTATTGCAAAGTTTAAAGCACAAAATCCTATAAGTCCATTGTAGCCCCATATATTTTTCCTCTAAACTAAAGTCCTTTAAGTGAAATCAAAGAGGTTTAGGCATCAGTTGTATTCTTGGAGTAGTGATAGTGCTACCTAGCACATGCATGTTGTAAAATTGTTACATTACTGCTAGGTATGCTCATGTAGTTGGAATCTTTGTTTGTTAATGAGTAATAATATATAGTTTTAGCTCTTATGTTTCAAAATGCTTCTTCCTCTTTAATTTCATATCATCATTCAACTATACACTTATGGAGTCTCAATAAATTTTAATAAATGTTCTTTAGCAATGACTTACTTGCCATTGAAATGCAAGAACTTAGGACTTACATAGTTCTTAGTTTTTGGCTTTGCAACTATGTATTAGTGTTAGCAAAGCTTGAAGTGTATCATTTTGTACTTAGTTTACGTGGGTGTAATAATACCAATAGCGCTATTGCCGGATGCAAGAATAACACAAAGTGAGTCTAGATTAACCAAAAATCGAGTTTAGCATAATCAAGTAGATATCATCGTGCTTAATTGAGGAGTGATACGAAGGACTATATATATATATATATAGAAATGTAAATATCAGACAAGTGATATTTTATTAGATATAAAGAAAATCTCATATACTTCGATTTTAAGTAAATAATATTAATAGAGTTCAATCAATATCTCAATCCATAAATTAAGAAAAAAAAAGAATCATTTAAGAAAAGAATCATTTAAATATAAAAACGAAATTATATGTATATCAAGAAATTTACAATAGTAAATTAATTTTTTAAACAAATTCTATGAATAAACCAGTTTAAAGTCATCATATATAGTAATCATCTTCTGATAGAAAGTGATACTACTCAATTATTAATACTAAAATTCTATGGCTAAGCTAAAATAACACGATACCTGGGGGACAGGTAATGATGCTATTATGGCCATTACACGAGCTGGTTCACTTGATCTTCTTCCTAGAGATGAAAAGAAGTTTTTAAATCTACCTCCGCATGTAAGGGGTTTTTCAATAAGCCCCTTATTTCTCGATAGTTGACTTTTATGAACAAGACTTTTAGACCACCATGACCAATCATGAAGTATATCCACCGATGTGCGCAGTATAACCAGCACTAATATCAGCGACTTGTCAGACCCAAGACAGGTTGAACTATTTTTCATCATCAGAATATATAAGAACAATGGATCGACAACACTTGCTATTATGGCTAGCAGTAAGAGGATCTCTTCAGAACAAACCACCTTCAATTCGAAGTCTTTTAGAAACATCGAATTCCCAGGTCTTTCATCTTCCGCTTCTGTTCCTTCATCATTTTGAATGCTTAAGAAAGAAAAAACCAAGGTTGTACAGTTAATGCCTGACGACGTAAGGAGAAAAAGGAAAGAACTTGTTAAATTCAAAGATATGAAGGTTTTGAAAAACTTGTTAATGTCCTTTTTTTCTTTTTCTTTTTTTTTTTCTATGCTCAAGAAGTCAAGAAGGATATATTTTAAGAGAAATACAGAAACTTGGTAAGTGTTTTGACATCTTTAAGATTAATTAACCTATTTCTCTTCTTTTAACGAAGCGATAATCATTAAGTATTACTATTTAATTTGTTACCATTAATAAGCATACTTGTCATCATTTAATTAATCCAAAATAATTAATTTAATAAAATGAATTTTAATAGATATATTTAATTAAATAATATAATACTATAATTGAAAAAGAAAAATATATAAATAAATAAATTAAAAAAAAAGACAAACTCCAGCTCAAACCTTGAAGCAATTAGCTAGCCTCCCAAGTTTAGGGGGGTTAGCCACCACTGGAGGCGGACGCAACCACCTATGAATTATAATAAAAAAAAGAAAAAAAAAGCTAAAATCCCAATGAATGCTAGTTATGTTGTTCAACGGAATTAGGATCCATTGGATATTTTATTGATTTTTCTTTATCATTTCATTTATCATTTTTCACCCTTATATTGGTTTTGGGTCCATAGCAAAGGATGAGGAAAACTAACTTCACGATTTGCTCTAGCCGACGATCGACAGTATCATCATGTACAATTTCGGACATTTTTATTGTGAATTGACCTGTTGGCAATGTGTCCCGATAAAACTTCAACTATTAGTGTGATCTGGGAAAGAAAAATAAAGTAATATGATTTATTAGGATCACATATTGTCATGAAATGCAACACTCTTGCACCTATAAGTTAAAAATTCTTATATGGTTTGAGTAAATATATTTTCTAATTATATACAATTCAATAAATACTTTTTAGAATAATATATTCATATCATTTTTTATATAACACATCTGAGGCATCAACATGTCAATATAAAACACTATAAAAGAAATCGAGACATATTGATACAAAGTAGTAACGCTTAAAATCAAACTAGATAGGTTGCTACTTCATGGAGACAAATAGACGTTTCAAGTTGTTAAATAATAATAAATTTTAAAAAATGCATTATATCGGCAAAATTTCAAAAAAATATATATAATTATCTTACATAGTAATTACAGATTGAAATTACACAATCAGAACCAAAACCCCATAAATTCCAATCATTCAACATAATTAATAAAAATAAAATATGAAAAGCCCTCAAAAGAAAATAATGACAAAAACTCCAATTTATTTATTTATTTATTATTTAAGCACAAGCAGGAAGCACAGAAATATCAACGGTTTCCAGACACATCCTCACCGCCACTCCTAAGCATCAAACACACCAAGCTACGATTTTGAACAACCTCTAAATGATTTACGTGATGTTATATAATTGAACAAAAGATACGATTTTGAAGTCAACCTAGATGTCTAACTGCGATCAACGAAAGAAAACTAAGAAAAAATGATATCTTTTTCAACAAGTTTTATTTACACGGATATGGGCAATCGTAAGGAGAAAGAGAATTGAGAACTTGAGAGTGAAATTGAGAGGAAAGTTGAGAAACGCACAGTTGAGTAGTGAGGGCAAGACGCAAAACAGAGTTGAGGTTTTAAAACGGTGTAAAATAATTCAGTAATGGCAATCGGTTTGGTTCACTATGGATTCTATACTTCTCTCGAAACAGGACCGTATATGGTTTTAAAAATAGATCCAAGACGACCCATCTCTTGGCAAATATGGAATTCGGTCGGATTAGGTAAATATATTACCCGGTCCAGTTACATTCTTATATTTGTCTATTTGCATTGAATTATAATTCAATTGGGGGATGAAGTGAAGGTTCATTATTGAATAAAATATTTAATAATAAATAGAATTTATTGTGACAACAGATTTGCATGTTAATATAAGAAAGTAGGTGACTAGGGTTGTAAAACAGTTCAGTAACTTCATGACAAATACATAATACTTGAAATTGTAGCCCATTATCAAAGGTGCACTTAGTGAAAGTTAGAAGGACTCAGCCTAAGATATAGGAAACTTATTAGAGTGGTTTCCTCAAATGAAAGGAATCAAATGCTGGTATAAATAATATATCCCAAGTAAAATGCGACAACCATATTTCTGGATTAATTAACTACAAGAATAAACTTTATTCCTTAGTTGTAATATTATTATTATTATTATTATTTGGCGTTCGGTTCGGTTTGAAAATAGACACACCACCCAGTCAACGAAAACAATTCATGCACGGTTATCACGTGAACGCCGACAGCTCCTGAGACAATAATTGCCATGACTTACTCTTGTTAACGACTGGATGCCAAAGTCACCTCATGATCGCGTGGCTGTGGAGATTTAACGAAACTCAATGTCCCATTTTAGAATTACGTGAGGTGCGGCGTTATCTTTTTTATATATTTCATCTGTTTACCGTATCATTAATATATTTTTGTAATTTTTTTTCTAGCCATAATATATTATATAATTTTAATTTTTTTTATATTTCACTTTTTTAACCTCATAACTTACCATTTATCATTTTAAAGTATTAAGATCACATATTATGAGATCAAATATATACATATATATATTATTTGAAAATTTTAATTCTACTAAAGCTTCTGTGCATGGTGTTCCATCTTTTCAAATACCATTTAATATTCGATTAGTACATTAATCAAACATTTCATTAATGTCCATTATAAATTGATTAAATATTCGAAATATGCGGGCTATTTAACTAGTTTAATATAATTTCCAAAACTCTTTCCTCTTATATTCTACAAGAACAAATTATTTCAAATTCTTTATTCTACTAAAATAAATTCATTATTAAAGAAAATATTCTCAATTAGTTACTATGGATATAACATAACACATAACTTTCAAGTTTTACGATATTTGATTTGTTTATTATACATTCATAAATACTTGTTTAATTTCATTCAATTTTCTTTACTTCAATGATACATCAAAATGAGAATAATCAATACTTTGTTTAATATTTTATTGATTATTTCACTGGATAATATTTTTTTGATAATAAATAAAAATATAAAATTATATTTCATATTATAATATATAGTTTTTGGAACTCCTGAGTTTTTTGTATTTCACCCTTTTGTGGTACCATTAATGCATATTTTTACACAATTTCTTTTTTCAAATTATATCATATCATATTATAATATATGGTTTCAAAATTATATAGTTATTGTTATCCTTATTATTTAATTTTGTGTTTCTAGTAGATTATTCGAATTGATATTATTGATGTTTGTTAATTTGATAATTGATTGCATGTTTGGAGGTTAAGAGGTCTTATGCGTAAATAGATCAGCATAATCGAAAAGAATTGTATGTAATCCTAAAGATAGAGTGATATAAACCTTCTATATTAAATTTCTTGGGTTATTAGTGTGAAAACTATCGTAATCTTATTTTGTTGTTAATTAATCGTTATTACCTACTGGATGTTGAAGTCCAATTGGGCCTCTAGTTGATGGTCAAATAGTTATAGAGAGTAATTGCCTATACTAGGGTGTAACATATGA
The DNA here is from genome assembly GCA_037954665.1 of Laguncularia racemosa. Lineage (NCBI taxonomy): Eukaryota > Viridiplantae > Streptophyta > Magnoliopsida > Myrtales > Combretaceae > Laguncularia > Laguncularia racemosa. Next base: position 77,596 of record JBBMOL010000264.1, on the reverse strand, counting down.
GGGATTATTAGGGGCAAGGCCAAGGTTTAGTAGCATGATGTGGCTTTATGATATGTATTAGGCCCTTCTAACTAACACTGGTAGAGAGAAAGTTTAATGCCAAACACGTGTATATATTGCAACTCTTGGGAGGATTTATCTTTGCTAATAAATCTAGCTCTCTCATACACATGATGTTTTTGCCTCTGCCGAAACATTTTGACATTATAGGGACAATAACTGAGGGTCTATGTGCCTAGGTAGGTTGTATTGCCAGCTTTATGTTACATCATCCTCGTTAGCTCACGAGATTAGAGGGGCTACGATATTGTTATAACTCTAAGCATGGGATAAATTCTCACACATAGTGCCCCTTAGCCAGCATAAGTCAATTATAGAGGCTAGAGCTCTTTTAGCCACACAGTAGAAGACACAAAAGGATACTCAGGATCCCCCGACCTATGTAGTTGGCACATATTGGAATGTTCATGACCGGTAGAATGATTAACAAGCATTTTGGTAATTGCTTCTTTTTTTTTTCTTCCATTTCAAAAAATGCATCATTAACAATGAATCATACTTGCAACCCTTTTGGTCGAGTGGGAGCTGTATGCTTGGAATGTAATTCACATCCTACCAGCTTTCTACAGAAGAGGCATATACATTTGGACCACTCTAGTACCACTCATATGTTTCAACATAGTTAACTGGAATTACCCCAACTATGTTACAAGGTAGTTTAGGGGCTTTCAATATATTCCATAAGATATGAACATGCAATTGGAACTCTCTTGGATCAACCTATGCAGGAGGATTGATGTGGATTGGCCGGTGTAGCATACAATGTACATGTCCTTATGGGAAGATCATTAGGCTCGATTAGTGTACATCAAGGGCCCATATGGCATCCATGAGGAATACTTGAGGTGGTATAGGTTTATTGGCCATCGATATATAGAATGCACAAAAGTAGTTTTTAGATATCTAGTAAGTACAATATCAACACTAACTAGGTGATTTATTGCATATCCATTGCTTATTTAATTTGCAATCTGTTCTAACATGCAGGTTAATACGTTAAGATAAATCTATCTATCCTTGGATCATGACACGGCTATTAGTCTAGTTGATCATGGTCTTGAGTTCATACATGACCACGAAGGGGTAATGCTATAACCACAAGCTCACCAGCAGCATGGTGCGGAGGTTAAGGTTGAGGCACAACTTGCTGACATGTGGCAATAGTAGCCAATTCCTATACAACATAGGACTGTGCGATGTTGACGACCTTGAAATTGGCTGAGGCACACGAATATCGAACATAGAACCAACTGTTCCCACTAGAGTCTGATGTGGTGTACGACAGCTTGATCTTAATGCTTAACACATATGTCGCACCATATGGTCATTCCATTAGTGGTCCTATCCTTACATCAGTTGCTCTGCAAAAGAGACCCTCCAATAAACAATGAATTTATTAAGGTTAAACTTTGTAGCATGCTACAAGGTGGAGTCCAATGCCTTCCCGAGATTTTGACAATACCTCCCAACACCATCTAACATAAGAGTCTTAGGCTCCTCTTACTCCACATTCAAGGTTGTTAAGAGAACTAACAAACATATAGCAAGATAGTTCACTAGGAGTAGGGATAGTAGGGGATAAGATTCTATTTTTTCTTATTTATTTCATATGTAAATCTTTCATCGAAAGTTTTTATTGATGTAAATTAATTTTTTAAATTGATAAATTTATTAACATTATCTAATAAATTATTTTTTACCTATTTTTATATCTACGCTTTCACATTTTTTTCCAATGATAACTTTTCTGATATTCCATTTTTTTTTAAAAAAAAAGAAAAATTGAAGGTTCACATATGGATAGAAAAAAATCATTATTTTAAAAATTATGAACATTTATTTAAAATTACAAAAAAAAAATAAAAAATAAAAAATAGCAAAAGTGAAGGTATGGGTCGTGTTCATGCCTTTAAGCAAAATGCTTGATGGACATTCCAGATCCATGATTTCAAAACCTATTTTTGAAATAATTTTTCCAAGTATGCTATTTTGCGAATTTTTTTAAAAACATTATTTTAGTTAAAAGCCTAGAATTCACATATTGAAGTAGTGTGATTTTAGGGGTTTCAATTATAAAGAGATTTTGATTAATTAATCTATGTTTTATTAGTTTAAATTAGATATTCTCATGATCCAATAATGCAATAATGGAATTGAGTGACAATTAATTAATTGCATTCGCAGTCTTAGGGGTATTTAATGTCCAAGCGCATGTATTTATAGTTGGTTATCTCTTAGCATGATGTGGCTTTATGATATGCACCAAGTACTTCCAAACCACACTGGTGGAGAGGAAGTTCAATGCCAAACACATGTGTATATATTGAAACTATTGGGGAGATTTATCTTTTCTAGTAAATCTAACTCTCATGCACACAATGTTTTTGCCTCTATTAGAGAATTTTGACATTGTAAGGACATATGGTCGAAGGTTTGTGTGCTTAGCTTGGTTGTATTGCTAGCTTTATCTTGCATCATCCTCTTCAGTTCACAAGATTAGAGGGGTTGTAATACTACTACAAGTCTAAGCATAAGATAAATTCTCACACATAACGTCCCCTAGTGGAGCTCTTTTGACCACACACTGGAAGGCACGAAATGATACTTAGGATCACCCAACCCATATAGTTAACACATATCGAAATGCTCTCGATCAGTAGAATGATGAGCAAGTATTTTGGTAACTATTTGTTTTTCTTCTTTTTCAACAAATGCATCATTAACAATAAATCATACTTGCTACCCTCTCGGTCAAATGGGAGCTGTACACTTGAAATGTAATTCACATCCTACCACCTTTCTATAGAAGTAACATACACATTTGGATCGCTCGAGTGCCACTCATATGTTTCCACATAGTTAAGTGGCATTAGCTGAACCATGTTGCAAGGCAGTTTAGGGGGTTTCAATATATTCTACAGGATGTGATCACATAGTCGGAGCTTTATTGAATCAACCTATGTGGGAGGATTGATGTGGATTAGCGGGTGCAACATATAATGTACATATCTTTATGGGAAGATCATCAGGCTCGATTGGTGTACATCAAGGGCCCATATAGCATGCATGAGGAATACTTGAGGTGGTATAGGTCTATTAGCCATCGATATATAGAATGCATAGGAGTAGTTCTTAGATATCTGGTAAGTACAATATCAACTCTAGTTGTGTGATTTATTGCATATCCATTACTTATTCAATTTATGATCTGTTCTAACATGAAGGATGATACATTAAGACAAATTCGTATATCCTTGGATCATGACATGGCTATTAGTCTAGCTTATCATGGTCTTGAATTCATACATAACTACGAGGGGGTAACGCTGTAACCATGAGCTCACTAGCAACATGGCACAAAGGTTGAGGTTGAGGCACAACTTGCTAACTTATGGCAATAACAACCGATTCCTACGCACTGTAGGATCATGCAATGTTGATGACCCTAAAACTGGTTGAGGCACATGAACATCCAACATAAAACCAACTGTTCCCACTAGAGTCTGATGTGGTGTATGATAACTCAGCCCCAATGCCTAGTACATACATCACACTATATTATCATTCCATTAGTGGTCCTATCCCTACAACAATTGCTTTACGGAAGAGACGCTCTAGTAAACAACAAATGTATTAAAGTAAATCTTTGCAACGTGCTACAAAGTGGAGTCTAATGCCTTCCCAAGATTTCGATGGTACCCCCTAACACCATCTAATATAGGAGTCTTAAGCTCCTCTTACTCTGCATTTAAGGCCGTTAAGATAGCTAACAAACATATGGCAAGATAGTTCACTAGGAGTAGGAATAGTAAGGGATGAGATTCTATTTTTTTCTTATTTATTTCATATGTAAATCTTTAATCAAAACTTTTTATTGATGTAAATTAATTTTTGGTATTGGTAAATTTATTAACATTGTCTAATAAATTATTTTTTACGCATCTTTATATCTACGCTTTCACTTTTTTTTCCAATGATAATTTTTCTCAAATTCCTTTTTTTTTTAAAAAAAAAAAAAAAAGGAATTGAAGGTTCACATATGGATAGAAAAGAAAATCATAATTTTAAAAATTATGAGCATTTATTTAAAATTAAAAAATAAAAAATAGCAAAAGTGAAGGTGTGAACCGTATTCATGCCTTTAAGCAAAATGCTTAAAAGCATGTTTCAGATCCATGACTTTAAAACTTATTTTTGGAATAATGTTTTCAAATATGCTATTTCACAAAAAAAAAAAATATTTTAATTGAAAGCTCCAAATTCACATATTGAAGTAATGTGATTTTAGGAGTTTCAATTATTAAGAAATCCTAATTAATCAATCTAACGTTTATTGGTTTAAATTAGAAATTCTCATTGTCCAATAATACAATAGTGGAATTTAGTGATAATTAATTAATTGCATTTGTAATCCTAGGAGTATTCAATGTTCGAGTGCATGTATTTATCATTGGTTATCTCTTATTCTATATTATGATAATATTTAGTTTCTTATTTGTTTATTAATTAATTTAATTATTTGATTTTATCAATTAGATAATATGAAAAAGGTAATTACTAGTATTTACGGTCTTTATGGGATTTACACACAATATCAATATCTGTTAAACTATAGTATTGATAAGTATACTTATTTATAAGTCTTAAACTAAAGAAATAAATTGATATATCATGTTTTTAGTGCTATTACCAAGGATCAAGATATTAGAAACTTCAGGATCTCATTAATCTAATCATTATTTTTTAATTTTTTTTCTCTACAAATAAGTTTATGTTTTAGTGAAAAAAATAAAGAATACGGGAAAACTAAAATATAAAGATGAAACAATAACCAAAGTTTTTTGTAAATATGAAGTAACTAAATAAATGTGAATTATGATAAATTTAAAATACACCGTTTGGTTTTTGTACACTTGACTTTCTTTATATTTCAAGTGAAGTGTTTAAACAACCTAAATCTAAAAAGAAAAAAAAATAATTTTAATTTTTTATATAACAATTTTATCGCTATAGAAAAAATATAAAATATGATTTTTAAAAGGAGTAAAACAGTATATAAAAACATGTTTACTACAAATCTGGGCTTTGAGCCCTCAAATTCCGTTAGGAAAAATAATATCCTTTATTGAACTGTTGCACAATAGCAATAAGTAATCATAATGACACCAGAAATACTAAATGATAGTTAGACTAGAATTTACGTAGAAAACCTATTAAGGAAAAAAGAAATAAAAAAACTACAACATTATAGTACAAAACCTTTTGCTACTGAATTTACAATATATCTCCTCATTAGTTAAATCTGTCCATAATTGAAAATTAACCAAAGTATGGACATCGTCAATAATTATAAAGTAAACCAAACTGTGAAATCGCATAAGTACAAATTCATTATGCACAAACAACTTAAAAGGGCACACTAAGTCAAAAGTGTTTTTTTTTTTTTTAAGTGCTTTTTTGACCATTCAAAAGTGCCTTTTTCTTTTCAAAGTCTCTATTGTTATTGTTTCTTTTTCAATATATAGAAAAGGCACACTAAGTCATGGTTTTCTTTAATTTTTTTTTCTTTAATTTTTATTTACTATTTGCAATTTCCCCACTTTTCAAACACTAACAATTATAATTCAAATAAATACTTAAAAACGAAAATCAAGAATTCTCCTTGAAAATGATAAAATTTATAAAGTGGCAAATAAATACAATACAACAACAATAGAGAAAAAGGGGAAAAACATGAACAGATCGCCAAATTAATACAAAATACATAATCATATATTTATATTTATATTATAATAAGTCTTCGTCAACCGGGTATATCTCCATCACTGGTCATTTTTTCCTTTTTTTTTTTTTTTTTCATTTTCTTAAGCCTTCACGGTTCGGTTTAAGATTTTTACGTTGACCATGTGAATGTCACATTTCTTAATATGTGAATTGAAAAATCTCATTTTCGTTTCTTCTAAAGGGGCACATCACGAAACAAAATCAACTTCAATAATATAAGGAACATGAAAAGGCATCTAACAATAGAGAAAAGATGTATCGGTACTAATATAATTTTAGCATGCAATTGTTAATAAAATATTTTCTCAACAATATGACCTTTGAAGATAATGATAACACTGTCACTAAAAAAAAGAAAAAAATTTACTCTTCTTTTTTCAACGTTTTGCATTGAAAAAAAATTAATGAAGAAACACATTTTATCCCCATTCTTGACACTAGAAAAGCATCTTCTTTCATTAATCTCTAGCATGCATAAACAAACATTGCAACAAATATGATAAGATTAATTTTTCTTATTTTTACTCATACCGAAAATCAATTTTTATACTAATGTATTGCTGCTATAACTAAGAGTGCATAAGATATTTTCAAGTTTACATTATAGTAATTTTTCAATTGAAGCGTAATATGAGAAAAAAAGAAAAAACTAAAATATTGTTAGTTCACATGTATTGAACAAGATATGTACTTTAATTTCGCAATCATAAATGAATTGTAGTCGTAGGTTAAAAAAAAAAAAAGGAAGAAAAACAAGGAATTGAAAGGACAGACAAAATGATAATTAACAGTGTCTCCTAATTATGTTGTAACGAAGCCAGGATAGTTTGAAATTGAAAATATACATTCTTATATTTTCTCTATGAACACCTAACCCCTTATCATTAAGATTAACGTTGTGTTTGGTATAAGGAAAAGAAAATGAAAAGAAGAAATATAAGAGAAAAGAACTAATGGAGTACTTAATTCCTTCTTATGAATTTGGTTAGCAAAGAAAGGACCAAATTTTACAAAATTTTAAAAACAATTGAGAACATATTTACAAAATTTAGGGTCAATTTTTTTTCAATAATGACCTTTTTACCCTTGAACTTAGTTTTATTGAAATTAACACAAAAATAGCTTTGTGGCCTTAAATGATTTTCTAATACCCTAATTAGGTGAATAAAATCAATAAGAAATTATTTGAAGTCAATTAGAAAAGAGAAATTAAAGTTTGGAAATCCATTTTACAAGATGATCAGAAGGCCTCTAAGCTTAGTTTTACTGAGGAATGATTAAATTCTGAAGATGAGTAATTTAGTTTGGAGAATTAAAATGAAATAATTTTAGACAAGACAAAGTGGAAATAAAAAAGGATGCCCAAAAGTAGGAAACTTGTCAAAACAATGTGATTTGGCATAAAGCCCTTATGGTCTATTTATTTTGAGGATTGGAATAGATAGTGAATAGAAAAGTTATCTCTTGAGAATGACTATTATTATGGATAATTTAAGAATTTATATTCTAGTATTTATTTCATGTAATTTAGAAAATACTTATTCTAATATTTATTTCATCTTATTAATTACTATATTAAGTTAGGAATATGACAAGTTTGTCTCTATTTGGTCATTAATTGCAATATTGATGGAGCTATAATGGTCATAATTTTTAAAATTTTGATTTCCTCTAATGAGAATAAAAAATTTTACATTTTCTTAGATAATGTTTATTCCTAATGAAGTGTGAATGGAACAACCCTAGGAATCAAAATTCCCTTCATATTTTTTCAATTAAATAAAATAATAGAGGGTTAAGAGGGAATGGATATTCTATTCCCTTTCAACTACCTCAAAGTAAATGGACCATTAGAGTTTTAGAAACCCTTTTAAAACCCCATCCTAACCATGAAATGCAGTAGCCTCCTTCTCCTTTTTATTCAAAATCTCACAAGGTAAAGAAACCTCTCAAAATCCTCCTAAAACCTTAAACCTTTAAGCTTACTCTAATTACATCTTGTTTAGACAACTAATCTAGCTTTCTTCTCGAGTGTTTTAGGATCAAATCAACTGAAATAACACTAGAAGAGGGGCTCTCAAGCTTATACATGACAATCAAGAAGGTAAGTAGGTGCTTTGATGAGTTTAATCGAGGTTTAGTACACTAAACTAATTTGTGAGTTTTATTGCTAGAACTTGTCCTAGAAATTGGGAAACACACCTAGGAGACCCTATACAAGTGACAACTAGCATGGAAAAAAAGAAGTTGGAAAGCTCTTCAAAAGGTAAGAAATCCACGTAAGCTTAAAGTAGTGATTTATGATGATCTTAGAGTATTTATGACTCCTATGATGATTTGGACCCTAACTACTACCACCTTCAAATGCTCATGTTAGATGCTTTTTGATGCTTCTAGATGATGAATAATGTTTTAACATGTCAAATGTGATGTTAGATTTACGTTTAGATGATTAAGAATGAGTTTGATGCATGGAGTTGCAATATGGAAATATGTGTGTAGGCCACCACCAATAGGGATGAATTGGAATTGATCCCTTTCTTGAAGTATGTTTTGGGTATTGAATGTATGTTAATTTCCAAAAGTGACAAGCTCATCTCATTGAAAATTATAATAATCACATCGGCGAGATTCTCAATGTGAAACAAGGCTTACTAAAGTGGATCTAGTACTCTAAAATTAAAGGCTAAAACAAAATTCAAAAAACAAATTAACAATTTATCTGTTTAAATTCTTGAGTATTTAATAATATTCCCATTAAGATTTCTTTAAGAACTATTGATATGATATTTTAGATATTAAAAGCACATGTTAAGTTGGTATTTTTTCACAAATTATATTAAATAATCCATGCTCATTTATAGTTGCTTGTGAAAACCTATTTAATTTGATTAAATTCATAAATGTAAATCAAACTTATTGATTGATTTTGATGAAAAACAAAAAACAAAGAATATCAAGCACCATTCTTGAGAGAAGAAGTAAAGAATGATTGTGTCATTTCTAATAAAACTAAAAGTTATGTATAAGTATATATATATATATATATATATAGTCTAACACATGTTAACACACCTAGTAACTTGGTACAAATAACATCTTACAGAGGTATACTGATAGATTTAGTCATGAAATCTACTAATTAAGAGGTAGATGGAATATAAGAAATGTTGAGAAATCTAGAAGAAATGTGACCCCTTATGAAATGTACATCAATTTCAATATTCTTCATGCGACCATGATAACAAGGATTTTTAGTGATGAGCTTAGCCAACTTACTATCAGAAAATAATGTGACAAGGAGTGATACGTGCACAAGAAAATCTCACATGACAAAAGAAATCCACAACTATTCTTTTGTAGTGGTAGTAATACTTTGATATTTCGCCTTCACCAATGATTTTGAAATAGTAGCTTGTTTCTTAGTTTCCCATGAAACTAAGGAAGAACTAATAAACATGCAAAACACTATTAATAACTTTCTATTAGTCCTATAAGCACCCCAATCTACATCTGCATATCTACACAATTGAAGAGAGGAACTAGAAGAATGTAATAAGCCATCATTAATTGTGCCTTTTAGATACTTTAAGGCATGAAAGGTTGCAAGTAAATGGGGCTTCTAAGGTTAAGAGACATATTGACTAAGAAATTGAACGACATAAGGTAAATTTGGTAGTGTTAAAGTCAAATACAATAGCCATCCCACAATGCAATGAAATAAAGAAGGATTAGTCAAAAGTTCACTAGTGTATCAAGATGAGTATTGGAAGTAAAAGGGACAACAGGTGGTTTTGCACTAGTGAGACCAATATCTTGTAAAATATCAAGAGAAAAATTTTGTTGGTTAAGAAGAAAACTGTGAAAACTAACTAAATTTGATTGAATTCATAAATATAAATTGAACTTATTGATTGATTTTGATGAAAAGAAAACTGATAATATCAAGCACCATTCTTGAAAGAAGAAGTAAAGAGTGATTATGTTTTTTTTTTGATAAAACTAAAAGTTATGTACAAGTATATATATATATATATATATGTATATATATATATACGTATGCCTAACACATGTGGCTTACATGTGTGAATAAATAATATACATGTATATTAATAGTTTGTTTAAATAATAACTAAGTTATGCAACTATTAGAACAAATGGTTCCATTAAATTAACAAATGGACATCATGCAACTTTTAAGTGAGATTCCATAATTTGCCTATCCACAAAAGTAGAAAAATCCCTTTGGATTATATATAAGTTAAAAAATAATAATAGCAACAACAATAACAAACCGAATAAGGGAAAAAAATAGATAGTTTTACCTTCTTCATCCATAATGCCATGGTCTAATCTTCCTTTAAGGAAAGTAGATAAACGGTATTGGACAAATAACCAAGAGCAAATGTTAGTAATTGAAAGCAAGAACTCCAATTGCCAAGTTTGCCTTCATTATCACTATCAAATAACTTAAATATCTGGTTTTCCCTTCTTTTTGTAAAAATGTGTTACATGATAACTTGTTTGAACTTATGTGTGTTTGTAGCATTGAGAGAATCATTCAAGACTCAACATGAATGGGAGCTATAACTATCCAAAGGTAAAGTGTAAGACTTACAACCATAATAGTAGAGATATATTATCCTAACTGTAGAGTTATAAATTTTGCTGTTAATAATTCCAATAGAAGTAAATCACTTTTTGTCTCATGAAACACAGGAATGTTTTAGCAACTATCTATTGTACTTTTTTTTTTTTTTAAAGGATTTCAATTCTATATGGTTCTAAATGGCCATAGGATATTGGAATCCATGGCTATTTTCACAGTGTAATTATTTATGATATGATTCGATGTAAAGGTCAAATAATTGAATAGTCTTGCAACCATTGACTTATAAGATTATCATTTGATCGGTTGGTATACGTGACTTGGCAATTTTAGAGTCTTTTTTACTAATCCCCCATAAGGTTGTTATAGTTAAAGTTTAGGGTTTTTTTTTTTTTTTACCTTTTCTTCTTATTGATTTAAGCTTTCGGATTAAGCTTACTAGATCTTAGTTTTATGATTTGCTTTATTGTTTCATAATTCAGTTTTCTAAGTTTTGATTACTAAAATTAAATTAAATTAAGATTTAAGAATTAGAATTCACTTGAGTGGTTATTGATGTCTGGGGTCTTCTTACATAGCCTTTTACATTTCATCAAATAATGTTACAAGGAAAGAAATATGAGGACCAGTGAAAACTACACGTCCATACTTATCAATTTCATAATTGAAGTTAAATAAATCAAATGTTAGATGTAATTTTAGCGTGCTAAACATTCCCCAATTTTATTAGGAAAAAATAGTATTTTTTAATGATAAAATTTTTTTCCTATTGCAATAGTGATAAATAATTATGATAGCAAGGGAAATAATAAATAATAAGGGCACTATTATTATAAAAGTTAGTTGACTATGACTCCTGTAGAGTTTTTGACCAGGAATAATTATGATTGCCAAATAAATTAAAAAAAAAGGAAAAAGAAAAAATAACAATGTAAGATATATATAACACATGCCAGTCTGCCACCAGCTATAATGCATGAAGGAAACTAACTTATAAATAGTTCACGGAGAAAAGTAGAAAGGTGGTTTGTAAAAAGATAATATTAGGTATAAAAACGTCTCCAATTTTGTTAGGAAAAAATAGTACTATTTAATGATAAAATATTTTTCCTATGGCAATAGTGATAAATAATTATGATAACATGGGAAATAATAAATAATAAGGGCACTGGAATTTATGTATAAAATCCATTAGGGTAAAAACACTATATCAAAGCATAAAACCTTTTATTAAGTTTTTAGTGTTATTACGAGGGATTAAGATATTAGAAACATCATGATCTTATCAATCTAATCATTATTTTTTATTTTTTATTTATTTTTCCCTACAAATAAGTTTCTGCTTTAGTGAAAAGATAAAGAATGCGAGAAAACTAAAATATAAAGATGAAACGATAACCAAAGTTTATTGTAAATATGGGGTAACAAAATAAATGTGAATTATGATAAATTTAAAATTTTCCGTTTGGTTTTTGTACACTTGACTTTATTGATATTTCAAATGAAGTATTTAAACAACCTAAATCTTAAAAGAAAAAATAATAATTTTCTATATAACAATTTTATCGCTATAGAAAAAATATAAAATATGGTTTTTAAAAGGAGTAAAATAGTATATACAAACAAGTTTACTACAAATCTGGGTTTTGAGCCCTCAAATTCCGTTAGGAAAAATAATATCCTTTAATGAACTGTTGCACAATAGCAATAAGTAATCATAATGACACAAGAAATACTAAATGATATTTAGACTAGAATTTACGTAGAAAACCCTACTAAGGAAAAAAGAAATAAAAAAACTACAACATTATAGTACAAAAACTTTTGCTATTGAAATTTTTTTTTTTTTAAGTGCTTTTTTGACCATTCAAAAGTGCCTTTTTCTTTTTAAAGTCTCTATTGTTATTGTTTCTTTTTCAATATATAGAAAGGGCACACTAAGTCATGGTTTTCTTTTTTTTTTTCATTAATTTTTTATTTAATATTTGCAATTTCCCCACTTTTCAAACACTCACAATTATAATTCAAATAAATACTTAAAAACGAAAATCAAGAATTCTCCTTGAAAATGATAAAATTTATAAAGTGGCAAATAAATACAATACAACAACAATAGAGAAAAAGGGGAAAAACATGAACAGATCGCCAAATTAATACAAAATACATAATCATATATTTATATTTATATTATAATAAGTCTTCGTCAACCGGGTATATCTCCACCACAGGTCGTTTTCTAAAATTTTTCCCGATTTGTTCTTTTGACTAAAATGTAAAACCAAATAGAGAAGGTCAGAGATTAGCAGCTGCATTTACTCTAAAATTGAAGACAAAAAAAAAAAAAATCAAATGAAAAAATAATTTATCTGTTTAAATTCTTAATTTCTTTTAAATAGATATACTAAGTACTTCCAATAAGTTTTATTTAAAAAATTATTGATGTGACCTTTTAAATATTAAAGTGAGACATATTAGCTCCTTACTTGTCATGTATTTTGTAAAATAATCCATATTCATCTATAGTTATTTTTCTATATAACAACATATAAAGATGTATAAATGGGTTAAACAAGCCAACTTGATCCTACCTACTTTAACCCATGAGTTAAATAGGCTAATCTATAATGACCAACTTAATAAACAAGTTAGAATTTACTGGCTCTAGCTTAACTTACATGGATTGGTAGGTTAAATATGCCGATGCACTAAGCCAATCCATTTAACCCATATATGCGTTTTAATGGGTTAAATAGGTCATTATAGCTCATTTAGCCTATTTAAATATTTTAGTGAGTTATATGGGTTAACTCATAATCTATAAACAATATATTTTATATTTTTATTTAAAATTATACAAAATATAAAATCTATAATGACCTTGTATTGTTTATAATTGCAATATTTTTATAATATGAATATTATAAAATGATAGAAGGATTAAAAGATGGAACCAACAAGGAAAATGGACAGACTAAAATAAAAAAAGAAAGAAAGAAAGAAAGAAAGAAAGAAAGAAAGAAATGTGAGGAGGATGATGATGAATGATAATATGCGAGTTGAGTTTCATAGTTCATTACGTTAAGTTTAAAAGTAAAATGAATTAGCGACTCGGTGTTATATTGTGAATATAATATGTAGTTAAGGTAAATTATGCCATTTTTTTTTTGCATATGGGTTAGTCGGTTGGCTTGTAGGTCAAATGGGTTGACCCATTTTAACCAAAGGGTTAAATGGGTGGGCTCATCTAGTCTACTTTTTAAATGGGTTGAAAAATTTAATCCTAATTCTTTTCTTAAGTAGGTTGAATGGGCTAGTTTGCAAAACATAACCCGTATGCACATCTCTAATAACAAGTGAATGTATACACACCTAAACATTAAAAAAAAAATGAATAAGATCTAAATAATACATGATATGCAAAAAAAAAAAAAGAAAAAAGAAAACGGACAACGTAATTCTATTTAATGATTTACTATGGATGTTAATAAGTAACTCTTACATTTATATCAAAAGCTTTCATTTGTAAAGCAATAGTGATCAATATATTAAATATATATTATACATATTTATGGCACAATATTTATTATCTTGATAATACGTTTAAGGCACAATTATCATTATTTTAATACTATCTTATCATGAAATTATTATTATTTATTGGTGACATTATTATTATTATTTTTGATCATTCACTTTCCAAACCCAAAAATTAAACAATAAAATCATGAATCAGTTACTTAATATTTTTGCCAAAGCCATTATAGCAAATGGCATAAGCACTAGTCTCACAATTGATGGATGAAGACAAGTTTGATTCCCTCTTTCTTTAATGATTGTGATAGGAAAAAAATGTAGAAGAGATGCTAGTATTTAAAGACATATATTTATAAGATACCCTCCTTTCAGAATTTTATCCATTTATTGTTAATGGAGTTTGACGTGGTGATGTAAGCGTACTCATCAAATTTTGTAATACAGTACATTAAATACAAATATCATCCCACAGATAATATGAGTATTAATACTAACTTACACTATTATCTAATAAGGAAATTATAGAGATTGATTAATCTAAAAACTATATCGAAATATTAACTAAAGAATGATGACTTTGTTGAAAGACACAAAAGCAAAACAATTTAGATTTAATTTCAAGATGATAAAACTAATATCTAGACTTTGTTTTCTTTCGGAATTGTGATAGTAACAAAAAGTATTTAAACCCTTCTAAAATTTCATTAACTAGGAGAATTCCTAATTATGTTTAATAATTTTCTCAAGCTTATTAAACCCTAATCTTAAAATTACTTATTCGAATATCTTCACCATAGCATAATTCAAAAAACGCATTAAAAAGACAATAAATTCTCGTAATCAATTTAATTAAATAAAAAAAAATTATACAATTTATCTCTAAGATTATATCAATTCTCTTCAAATATGTAAGATCTAATTATACATTAGATTTCTCAATCTTAATGTATAATATCAAATAGATAGAAAACTACCATAGAAATATTAATCTAATCAAAATATCAAAACACTTGTATGAATCAAGAAATACAAGAATTCATTGAATAATAAATTATAAATCTCACTCACATAATAAACCTAAGTTCTATAAATCTAGATACTAAGGAAAATTAAGTAGTAATCATAATGGAAACCGGATTCTTTAATGATGTATAAACATGCATCATCAAGAAAATCAATTAAAACAAAGAAAACCCTAATTTCATAAAGTATAGAAAAGTAACCATCTTATATGTCTCTAAAACCCTTGAACAACTTAGAAATAATACCTATTCCCCCATTCGATGTCAAGTCATCTTCTATTTATATAATGAGCATAAAAAACTCCGTGTTTTAAGCTAATAGCTATCTAACATGGTTGTGCTATAGGTCATGTCCAATATGTCAATCAAAATCACGTAAAACGTGATATTCTAACAGATACAATGTAGACATGGTCATGTCTATAGGTCATTTCTAAATCAATTAGACCAAAGAGATACATGACTAATGGAAATGGTTATATCTAGCCCCTACGTAACTTTCTATGAATCTTTAACTTCAACATGACCTGGACATAATCATGTTTGGGTGGTGTCTAATTTCAAAGCTTCATAACTTCTTTGATTTAGCTCCAAATTAAGTAAAATTGGATTACTTTTCTTTCTTTTTCATTCTGCTATCCATTAAAGCCTTAAAATGAAAATATTACTCAGTTAAAATTTAAGTTCTTCAAAAACATGCCAAAATCAAGAGAAAATTAATTAAATCAAATTTAATATACATATCTAATTTAGCATTTATCAAACTCCCCTACACATAAGCATTTGCTTGTCCTGAAGCAAATTAATCAAATCAAGTCTTAGGATAAGAAATGCTTAATCAATTTATTCAAGAAATCAATTATAATAATTCTCATTTAATCCTATATTAGTTTAAAAATAAGCTCTTAATTAACTTGTAGTTTCAAAAAGGAGATGAACCACAACTCTTATATTTTTTAGTTAGCCAACTGTTTTGAACATATGAAAGATTTAAAACTTAAATTATCATCTCTTAAATCAAGAAAAAATCATCACTACTTTACTAACTTTTACAAAAATGTATACATCCCCCCTTTTTTAAAAGAGCTTATTACTTATGCTTAGCCTTAATGTAGACTTTTTTCTTGACCTTTTTAGTGAGCTTTCAATCGATAATCTCGAGTTCTTCGCCTAAGTGTAGGTGTTGTTCTACACAAAGTTGGTACCTCACAAGTTTAATTACTCGAGTCAATGAGACCCACAGCTAATTATTTTCATCTCTAATTATATTAATTTTTTTCACAAAGTTTTTAAGGGATAAGTATCAACTATTTATTTATCAAGGATTATGGTGTTCTAAAAATGTTAATAGGGAAAATATACATCAAATTAAAGTCGAAAGAAATCCGTGATTAATTCCTAACTAGTAATGTAATTCAAATTTCCAACTCATCAAGTTCAAAACTTTGATCAAGTATTCTATACTATCTAAAGAGCTATTTTCTTTTCAAAATTGCAAGTTAACTTTATAATTTTCAAGTTAAATAAACAAATTTTGATTTCTCAAATAACCCCACATTTATAACCTCTTTCCTTACACCTAAAATTATATAGTGTCCTCAATGTATGGATAAAAAGAAAAATTAACAAAATAAGAAGAAAACAAAACAAAAAATAGAGGAAGGTAGTGGAGAAAAGAACTAATACTCCCTTGAATATGGCATTTGTTCCATTACAAAATGAGCTTAGTGTGTACAGTAGTTGATCTTAAATGCTTGTAGACATTGAAAGCTACAAAAAGGTGAAGAAGAATAGAAATTAAAAAAAAAAAAGACAAAGTTAAAAGAAAATAAAATTATTAAAATCTAATTTGGCAAGCCACATGAGTCTCATTAATACATCAAAGAAGACAAAAAACATTAATCACTATAATCTTGATCATCATCCTCTTCATCTTCCCCATGTTCATGCCTTAAAAATAAAATAAGGGATTTAGTGTCAACACACTTTAGATACGATCATATCTAAAGACTATGTATCTCTCAGAAAAATTAAAACAAGGCATAGCTAACATAACCTTAGACATGGCTGTGTCTAAAGGTCGTGTAACTTTCAGTAAAACTTTACATTCTTCGAATGTTTTAACACAACTGAAACATGATCATATCCAATGGTTGTGTAACTCTCGATAAAGATTAAATTTAAAACTCTATTAGACATGACCTAAACATGACTATGTCAAAAGGTCATGTAACTCGAATAGAATTTTTTTTATATAAATGATCTTAACACGACTTTAGCATGCTCATGTTTGATGGTCATGCTACATCTAGAGAATAGCATGTAATTAACATGTCGTTGACACGATTGTGTTTAGTGGTTATGTCAAACTCGCAAAAAAAAAAAAAAATTGGCTTTCTTTTTTTTTTTTTTTGACTGGGTGTAGAAAAATGAAATAAATCTAATTAAATTAAAATAAACTAAGGAAAACTAAATTAGAAAATTGAACTTGAGTTGCCACCTAAGAAGCATTATTGTTTAACCTCATTAGTGTGACACACTTATATTTTTCTAGTCAGGTGGATAACCATAAAAAATTTTACCCTTAAATTACTTACATTTATCTAGACCCATTTTCTTACCATAAATAAGATGTTATTGAATTGGTTTTGTATAGATGCTATCCTGTATTTAGGAAATAACAAGTATCATTACTCTTAGGGTTTTGTTGAATCGTGTTAGGTGTCTTGAAGATTCTTTATCCCCAACTTTTAGAGTAAATATTTGACTTCCTACATCTATAATTGCCCTAAAAGTAGTTAGAAAAGGGCAACCTAAAATTAGTGGTGCTTTGATATTCTTTTCTGTATCTAAAATTACAAAGTCTATTAGAAATATGAATACACCTACCTTAAGGTACCGTTTGGTTACTGATACTGGACAGAACAAGGAGTACTAGACAGTACAAAAGAAGAAGGACTGGACAAAAAATATTTTTGTACCGCATTTGGTTTGTTCAGTACTGAACAAGGATTTTTGTGTTGTTCAGTGTTTGGATTGCAAAAAACTGAACTGAACATAGTAAATTTGACAGTTTTACCTTTTTTTAATTACCGAAGAAGGATTTTTGTGCTGTCCAGTGTTTTGAATTGCAAAGTACTGGACTGAACATAGTAAAATTGATAATTTTGTCCTTTTTAATTATATCATAGTTATTTATATATATTTGATATTATTATAAGAAAAAATGATTTGAAGGTTTAATATATTATATTAAATATTTTAGGGAAAAAGATTATGTTATATTTAATAACATAATACGTTATTTATGATTTTGAATATGTCACTAAAGACATGAAATACTTTTATACTGAAACATCCACATATCCATCAACCACTTTGAATAAGTCATTGAAGGACCTAAAAATTCCAAAAACCATCCACAAATTAGATCGATTAGATTGGAACATTAACCACTTTTATATTTCATAAGGATAAGGTATAAATGGCATAGATAAGATAATAATCATACGAAGGAATAGTCAAAGTAGTTTCTATGATTATGATCTGCCAACTACATCTGATAAAAAATCTAGCAACTCTGTTGCAGGAGATACATGAGGTTACAACTTCTACATTATATAAAAACAAGTTTAACCATACAAGGTACTAAACCAAGGTAGAGAGGTTTGATAATACAAATCCAATGAAAGAAGTCAAAATCACACAAATACTGCAAACATGTTTTACATCAACCGATAATTTACCTAACAAATGCTAGGCGTTGTTCTCTTTGGAGCCTCAAAAAAACTTCTCATACTATGGATTTGTTGCCATTTGCATAAGAACATCCAACTCTTCATTTTCCGATAATCCTACTGTTTTCAACTCTGCAACAACATCGTCCCTAGGAGGATTAGCAATTTTTCCTGCAAGTAAAGCAAAATCACTCCTAACATCACTTATGCTCTTTTGAAACATAGATATAAATTCTGCAGCATATTCTGCCATCGGTCGCTTGCGAGTCGGTCGCATAGATGGATCACGTGAGGCATAGCTGGAGGCTTCAATAGACTGTGGCACTTGTTCTGACTCCATATCTTCATTAAAAGTATCCTCACCCTCATTTTGTAAGTCTTGTGTCACATTTGCTAGTGTCTCAGCCCTTTTGCCATTTGCTCTATCCTTTCCAAATATCCCTTGAAGTGTTTCAAACTCTTTAAATTCCTTGTTGGCATGATTACCAACCTTCGGATGTTTCTACAAACAATAGAAATAGTTATTATAACAACAAAGAATTAACTTTAAAAAAATGAGTATATTTCAAAATAAAGATAATGTTGATTTTGCCTCCATGTATTTGGCAAGGACCGCATTACTATTAACTATAACACATTTTTTGACATCATCCCACCCAAAACCACTAGTATTTATCATGTTAACAACCTCTGCCAGCTTTATTGACCACCTCTTCATTTTGTTAACAATTTACCTGACATTGAGATTGATTTCTGGAATTTGACTTTTCATCCTTTTTAAAGCTTCTTCATGAGCCCCATTCTTAAAAGTGTCATTTTCTTCTTTGTATCCTTCAATGACTAACTCCTCTAGCACTATCAATAATGATTCTTCCTTAACTTGGCTCCAAGAATGTCTAGTTTTTTTATCTCTACTATCCATGACTGTAAACGAATCCATAGTGTAAGGCAATAAGAAAACAAATAAAATATAACTCATGCATACAAACAGTGGATAAAATATTTCAATTTACATTATAACATAAAATTGAAAATTCGATAACCAAATGATTTCAATAATATATAATTAATGAAAAATCACTAGTGACACTGGTCCAAGATACATAATCAAAGAAAGTACAACAATTAGTGACATTCTAGTCCCTATGACGTGCCCTCCATTCATTATACATCTCTTGTGCTAAAGTATTCCTCATCTCAGTCCATGCCTCAGTAGGTTCTATTGTTTCAATTGCATCAATTCCATTTTCTCCAATTAGAATTTCATCACCTTCAATTACAGCGTGCTCCAATGGGCCCAGTAGCATGTACATTCGAATGAAGTTGTGTAATAGACAACAAGCTAGAATCATTCAACATTGTATTTTGATGGGATAAAATGATGGACTCTTTAGAATACCCCATCGTTTCTTCAAAATTCCAAAACATCTCTCTACAACATTTTTTGCCTTTACATGTCTATAGTTAAATAATTCCTCACAATTTTGAGGCCTACGTTGACTTGTAGCCCACTCTTGCATGTGATAACGCCTCCCTCTAAAAGGGGAAAGGAATCCTGGTGCATTGGAATATCCACCATCCACTCGATAATGTAAACCTACAACGAAATGTAACTACATAAATTTACATGAAAAATTTCAATTGGATAGATAAAATGAAAACAATTTTCTTTTTTAAAATGCTTACCAAGTGCAACTCTCAATCTATTAGATTGAATGACTGCATCACGTAATACTCTAGAATCTTATGCAAACCCTTCCCAGCTAGCCAATATGTAGATAAATTTCATGTCACGATCACATACACCCATGACATTCGTTGCAAGATGACCTTTCCTTGTTCGATACCTAGGTCTATCTGCAACTGGTTTCATTATTGCAATGTAGGTACCATCTAATGCTCCAAGGCAACCCTAATATGTTCCCAAACAAAAAAAAAAAAAAAATTATATTGTACTATAAGTACTCATGACCATCGTCAATTAACTTAAGGTACCTAAAAGATTTTTTGTATTACCTCAAACCATTTCCACCGTTCGTCAATGCAATCTTCTAGTACTAGACTGGGTTTTGCAAATAAGATATCTTGTAACCTTAACATAGCAGCTAACACTTGATGGCAATTTCTACTAACAGTCTCACCTGATCTACGAAATCTAACTTGAATACTCCTATTTTTTGTATGATGTGCTAGGATGTTAAGAAAAATCGCAACTTGTTCTTCAACCATTGCTCTTCCATTACAATGTATTCCCCCTCGTACCCGAATGAGTTCACAAAGATGTACAAAACTATTCCTACACATCCTTAATTCCCATAAACAATTTATATCACTTCCATTAATGAGGGAATCAATCACCTCTCGATGTGTTTCATATCTAGCTAATGCTCACTCATTCAATACACCCCTCTCTACTCTCCTATTCAAAAAAAAGTTCATATAATAGAAACTAGCAGCCGCCATTGCAAGCATATTGATATAAACTCTCTATCTAAGAAGACAAATAAAAAATCCATGATGATCCATGATCTATAAGACATATCAAAGGAAAGACCCATAAGTGTAACGTTGGGGATCATAAGATCATTTTCATAATACAAAACATAATGGACAACATCATATGCTACATAATCTAAATTCAATAAAGGTAGCAAAAAATATAGCATCATAAAGTATGATAAAGAAGAGAATCCAGACATATATTGAGTAGCCTCATTGGATTATCTAGGAAACCATGCATCCACGAAGATACAAAGGAAAGCACAACATATGGGATATGAATTCTCCATAGAAGTCAGTTTTAATCTTAAGGATACAAAAACTTCTTGCTGAAAATTGCCAGTTCTACTCCACACTATATACTTGTACTAACGTACAAGTACAATGAATTTCTTCTGAAGTCAATTCATAGCTCCAGCTGTCATAGAAAATGACTATTGGACATGGAATCATGCACTTAATCATCTTCATGAAGAAACCACCATTAGTCTAGATTCTTGAAGTTTGCTTTCTATAGATCGTTGTAAATGAAGAATCTACATTGTCAAAGTGCTTAACAAAGTGAAATGCATCACTAGGAGAGATAAATGGAAAACAAGCACCACCTAAGTAATCAGCTACTATGTTTCTAATTGTTACAAAGTAGTGAAAACCATTTTTTTTTTTTTTTTTGCAAGGGAAGAATAGGGCTGCATGAAAACAAAGAATGTTGAATCTTATGCAAAAAGAAAAATCAATGGCACAGTATATATGCTAGCATATTACAAATGTTTGATTGTAGTGCTCTACAACTATGATTTATAGATAATACCAAAATATCCAGCAAATCAGTGAGGAAGGTCTAACCTTCATACGCATATTAATTATTACAACAGAGCAACCACTACTTTAACTCTGCATGGTTATTATACTAATATAAATATTTTTCTTTTGGTCTAACATATTGCAATGAATTGGCTTCAAACATCAATAGTTGTAGTTCCATACACTAACAACCATTGCCTCATTATAGCCAGTGTAGAACAAAAACACTGCACTTTCTTAAGAATGCTTTTACTGATAATCAATTCATGGATTGAGGCCATCGGACGATTTTGGTTGACACTATTCATACTCCAACTTTCCATTTCTTTAGTGAGGATTTGATGCAGATGCAAGTGTAACATTGGGGATCCGAAGATTTCTTCCCACTAAGGACACAAATGCGTTTCCTAGATTCCCAAGAGCATCATTTCCATGATTCCACAGCAATATGTTACAAGTGTAAGCATTGGGGAAGCTCAAAATCAGAATATTGTATACAACCATATTAGGAAGGAATCTTGATCCCCTCATCTCATTTAAAACTCCAAGCCCTTCATACTAAACCTACGTTTGCAATAGACATGGGGCTTCCCCGTAAATATAGACCTAAATTCAAATATAGACCTAGGTGCACACTATGAAGAAATAAGGGCTATGGGCATTCGAGGAACCAACTGAGACATTGTAGGCAGTTTCAAATTTCTTTGGAGGCCAAGTGGAACAATCTTTGATGATATGCTATGTTTTCTTACAATAACTGTAGAATGTTTTACTACAATTAGTGGCAATGTACCCAAATCCTTTGCAACTATAGCAGTACACATTAGTCATATCTCTACATCCTTTAAACCTCCCTTGAGTTGCATAGGCAATAGGAATTGGAGTAGAATTTTGAGATTTTTGCTTTAAGATAACTTGTGTAATGAGCCATTATTCTTCCCTAAGAAGCTCTCCTACACAAATATCTAATAAAAGAACTGGTTCTCTATTCATTAAGTTGGACTCGATTGCTTCCAACCTCACCCCCCCCCCCCCCCCCCCCCCCCCCCCCCCCCCCCCCCCCCCCCCCCCCCCCCCCCCCCCCCTTAACTTCATTAAAAACTAGTCACACTTACAAGTCTCATGTACACTTTGGATAGCAATGAGTCCTTTAGGAGGCACACTTACATACGTAATATCAATGTACTCATCCAAAATATTTCCAAAGGAAGAATAAAACTCTTGGATTGACATACTCCCTTGACTAAGTTGTCCTAACTTAAGTTCTAATTGAAACCTTCATGTTGTATTGCTTTGATTATAAATTTTCTTCAAATAATCCTACATTCTTTTAGAGGTCTTATAAGGCTTGAGATTGACAAGTATGGAGAGTTCAACACTTCCAAGGATCCTAGACATAATCTGAGCATAATATGAAAATGTGCATGAAGTGATCACTCAACCTTAGAAGCAACAAATGATAGAGGTGAAAATGTGCATGAAGTGATTAATATATATCAAGTCCTGAACTAATCCCCATAATAAGCTCAGATAGCAGTAGAGAGGTTGAAAGTGAAGGAAATTCCACTTCAACATCTACAGATAGCTCCAAAGCCATCAACTTGTCTTAAGATATGGGGTTCTACTATGGTGACATGGAGTGAACTCCTTCATCCAGCAAAGACAGCATAAGCGAAGACAACTCTGCTCCCCTCCCACACAAGCACCATGAATCATTCACCAAAACTCAGATTGCCCAGCCAAGTCACTATGGACATTAGCACTACATTGCTACCATGGACATGATCAAAAGTGGAGTGCTAGACATGAAGATGAAGGTGAGATGAACTTTGATCACAGAAGAAAGGTGTGTGCCAGCTAAGGTGATGATGATGATCATATGAACCCTAAACAATCACAATGCACTCGAAAAGGAAGCAAGAAATCGAGAAGAAATGCACAACATATGAACCTGATGGCAGCGATGGTCGAACTTCTGGTCGATTACACGACAAGCGACAGCGAAGGAGCAGCATCAATGAGCTCTTGTACGTCCTCATTGCGGGTGCGGTGATGAGGGTTCTTCACTTGCAGAAAGAAGGAAAAGGAAAGTAGAAGGGGGCTGATTAACGGGAGAAGGACGAAGGCTAAATTGGGAATTTCGCAAAAATAGTGTTTTTGTCCAGTATCGGATTTTTAGTACCGAATTATTTACGGTACAAATATATTTGATTTTGTCCAGTACTATATTAATGTTTTGTCCAGTACTTTTTTCATGGGTGGCAACCAAACGGTGGACAAAAAATTTTGTCCTATCAGTATTGAATTTTAATGCCAACCAAACGCTACCTAACCAACACATCTTCAATAATACTAATAAGATACTTTATAGATCTATTAGCTAATTGAATGCTCATATGTGTTGGTTTAGGGTATCCTAATCTTAAGTTTTTAAACATATAATGTGGCATTAGATTTATACTTGCGCTTAAGTTAGCTAAAGCTCTATTTATTGATAAATTGCCAATAAGATACGGTAGAGTAAAACTCCCTGGATCCTTCAATTTTCATGGCAACTTATTTTACATCAATGTAGAGCATTCCTCATTAAATGTCATAGTTGATATCTCTTCTAACTTCCTCTTGCTCAAGAGTAGATCCTTCAAGTACTAAGCGTACTTAAGCATCCATGATAAGACATCAAAAAAAGGTAAGTTACTATATAATTGTATAAAAATGTCAAGGAACTTACTAAATTATTCATTAGAGTAGTCATTCTTAAGATGTTTAGGATAAGGTATTAGTGGTTTGTATTGCTTCACTTATGGTGGCTCTATAATTTCTTTTTCTTTAGCCTTCTCTTCATTCTATTCTAATTCCCCACTAGTTTTTTGTTCAACTTGCAATTCCTTTCCACTTCTAAGAGTTACCGCTCTCACATGCTCTATAGGATTCGTCCTTATGTTTCCTAGTAGTGTCCTTTATTGTCTTTCTACCATCATCTTCACAAGTTATCTTACGTGATTCTATGGATTATGGATGAAAGCTTCTTGATTCTTTAGAGAAGTTTCTATGTTCTTCAATCTAACATCAATGATTTGAATATATTTAGTTAAAAGTTCTTCTAAACCTGATTTTTTCTCTTGTGGTAAGGAATGCTGAAATCTTGGAGAAGGTAAGTTTATTCTCTATTGATTTTGATTCTAGTTACTTTAAGAAAAAATTAGATGGTTTCTCCATCTCAAATTATAGGTATTACTATAGGGGTTGTTTTATGCCCTAAAGGTGTTTCTTAAAGTCTGCCTATTTCCATTGACCCTCTACATAAACTTTTCCTAAGTTAGACTTGGGGTTTAAATGAAGTGCATCCAGTTTTCTACCAATGGCATCAACTTTCTTAGCTAAGGTTGTCACTGCATCTACTTCGTAATGCCCACTGCTCTATTTCTTGCCCAAGCACCTTCCCATTGAGAACTATTCATAGCTATGTCGTCAATCAAAAATTGAATCTCATTAGGTGTTTTAGTATTAAATGTTTCTCCTATAATAGCATCTATCATTTGTCTAGCTGATTGACTTAAACCATTGTAGAAAGTTTGAATCTGCATCTAAAGGAGTAGGCCATTCTTATATCACTCCTAAGTGTCATATAAGGTTTCAACCTCTAGTTGAGCATAAAATGATATGTCCTTTTGGAGTTTAGCGATTTTAGCAAGTGGAAAGTATTTTCCTAGAATGTTTTGGGCCATATCATTCTAGGTTATGATAGATCCTCCTAGGAGTGGATTTAGCCATTATTTTGCTCAACCACTTAGTGAAAAGGGAAAGAGTCACAATTTTATCACATTATCTAAAGCTCCATTGATCTTAATAGTGTGACAAATTTCTAGAAAGTTAGATATGTGGGCATTGGGGTCTTCATCTTTTAATCCATTAAACTAGACCAATTGCATAATATGAGGTTGAATTTGAAAGTTATTGGTAGTAACAAGTGGCCTAACAATACTTAAATCGGCTCTAACTAAAGAGAGTTTAGAGTAATTGGACATAATCCATTGTTAGTTTTGATTTTTATCACCCTTGATTTCTAATACTTCCTCTTCCTCTTCTACTTTAATTTTTAGAGGAGATCCTTGGTTTAGTCCCTCCATTATTTACCAAACTATTTTTCGCAACTGCTTGGTTATCCTTCCAATTTCCAATTAAAAAATCAACACATCTAATGAATTGTTTCTAGTCATGCACTACAAAAAGAAAATAAAACAAGAAATATAATTCAAAAAATGGTTAAATTAATAAAGAGATTAGTGTTCTTAATATCGAAATCCCCAACAATAGTGCCAAAAACTTGATGTAAGGCAAAAATACCTGTCAAATTTGGTAATATAGTGTATTAAATATGGATATCGTCCCACAAATATTATGAGTACTAATACTAACCTAATTTATCTAACTGATAAATTATAGAGATTGATTGATCGAAAAACTATAACATAATATTAACTAAAGAACTAAGACTTTATTGAAAGATGGAAAACCAAAGCAATTTAGAATTAACTTCAAGATAGTAAAACTAATATCTAAACTTTGTTTTCCCTAGAAATTATTATGTGACATTAACAAAAGTATTTAAATCCTTCTTAAAATTCATTGACTAATGGAATTTCTAATTTAGTTTAATGAGTTTCTCATGCTTATTAAACCTTAATTTTAAAATTACCTATTTGAATCTCTTCACAATAATATAATTTAAAGGTTGCATTAAAAAGACAATAAATTCCTACAATCAATTTAATTAAATCTAGAAGAATTATTTAACTCATCTATAATATTACATCAATTCTCTTCAAACATGCAAGATCTAATTATACATCAGATTTCTCAATCTTAATGTATAATATCAAATAGATAGAAAAATACCCTAGAAATATTAATCTAATCTAAATATTAAGAACACATATATGAATCAAGAAACAAAAGAATTCATTGAATAATAAATTAGAAATCTGAGTTACATAACAAACTTAAATTCCACAAGTCTAGATACTTAGGAAAATTAAGCACTACTTATATTGGAAACCAAATTCTTCAATGATGTATAAACATGTATCATCAGGAAAATTGATTAAAAGAAAGAAAATCCTAATTTCTTGAACTATAGAAAAGTAGTTGTCCTATTTCTCTCTAAAACCTTATAACAACTTAGAAATAATGTTTATTCTTCTTAATGTCAATTCCTCTTCTATTTATATAATGAGCATAAAAAACTCTATGCTTTAGGCCAACATGCTATCTAACACAATCGTGCTTTAGGTCATGTTCGATTTGTCAATTAAAATCATGTAAAACATGATGTTCTAACAAAAATAGCTTAGACATGGTTGTGTCTATGGGTTGTGTGTAAATCAATTAGATCAAAGAGATACATGACCAATGGACATAGTTGTACCTAGGCCCCGTGTAACTTTCTATGAAACTTTAACTTTGACATGACTTCGGCACAGTCATGTCTAGGTTATGTCTAACTTCAAAGCTTCATAATTTCTTCAATTTATCTCTGAATTGAGTAAAATGGATTCCTTTTTTTTTTTTTTAATTTCACTATCAATTAAAGCCCTAAAATCAAAATATTATTCAAATTTAAATAATTTAAATACTTCAAAAACATGCCAAAATTAAGGGAAAATTAGTTAAATATCATTTAATATACTTATCTAATTTAGCATTTATCACATGGCATAGATAGAGAACCTAAAATGAGCATAACTTATAAACACAAGCTCTTAAATGTATAATGGAAAAATCCAAGCCCTTTTTTTTTGAAAATTTCACAAATATAGGCCCTTTATATATTTTTCTAGATAAACATAATTAGATAAAATTAAACTATTATTTTTAGTAGTATTTTATGTGCTTTAAAGTATAATCCACACATAGGTTATAAATGATGAATATATACCAATTCATATTTTTAGTTAAAAGCTTTATCTTTAAGTTTTAATAATTATTTTTCTAGGCAATAAAAATTTAAGAAATATTTAACCAACCAATAATAGATGCATATTGTTGTTTCCATTTGCAAAAGATGCATCTTCTGATGGTATAATTAAATATTGAATATAATAATAAGTATTATTTAGAATTTAGCTTGGTGATGACAAATATAAAAAACGGAAATAAAATAAAATGTAAACAATATTGGGAACAAAGAAAAATAAAATATTACTTCTCATATATATAAGGATCCCATTGAATCATGAGATCTGGTTGTCTCTAGCACGTGTTTTAATGAGGTTAAAAACTAAAATTATGTGAAATAAAATTTAATTAAGATAATATTCTCATATATTTATGCAACAATTATGAAAAAACCTAAAAATAATAATAAGTTAAAGGAAATAAAAAGGAAAATTTTGGATTAAATTATGAAGGAATTTCAAGTTGGATAAATCAATTTTTCTTAAAAGGACCATTTTGCCCTTGGAATTGATTTTATTGAATTTGGACTTGAAATTTCCTAAAGACCCTAAATATAGCCTTAATACCTTAATTAGGTGAATAAAATCAAGTACAAAATATTTGGAGATGATTGGAAAGGAAAATTTTAATTTCAAAGGTCAATTAGGTAAAATGACCAAAATACCCTAACATAATTTATTCAAGGAGGACTAATCAAATTGGGTTTCCAAGGGCATTTTAGAGAAATAAGGAACAACATATTCCCTTAAACCCTTAGGATAACCCCACTAAACCTTTGTGGTCCCAATACTTTATTCCTTTAAACCCTAAATAACCCTTTTAAATACTCCATAAAACCCATGAAAATAGCTAGCCCCCACTCTCCTTTTATTTTTGAATTCCAAGGGTAAGAAAAACCTATCTACTCAAGCTTAAGCCCTAACATTTCTTTAGCTCAATTTCACCTTATCTAACTTATTACTCTAGTTCTTTTCTTGGTGAGTTTTAGGATAAGAAGCAAGTGAAAATCCTATCTAGGAAGGGGGCTCTCCACACATGTATTGGGTTGTGAAGGTAAGTGTAATAAGCTCATTCAAGAGGACCTTAACTTTGTAGATTGTAGATCTAAGTAATTTATGATATTTATTGCGGAGGGAAAACCGATTAGAGTTAGGTGAAACATCATCTTGAAGTTAGGTTTGGATAATATTGAGAAGTTTTGCATGTTACTTTGATCTCCAATAAGGTAAGTCCAAAATCTTATCTAAATTGATGATTTAGAATAGTTACAAGTGATTGGACTTGATGATTTGGTGATTTCTTAAATGTTGAGGATGTATCAAAATTTACTCATGATGCTGCTACCTTAAATGATATATTTTGAGTGGTACTTACGAGTAGAGTGTGTATCTATATTAGGACATGATGATTGTAGTGATTGGTGTTGGGATTGTAGATAGAAATCAAGTTCGATGCATGATAATAGAGTATATGCTATTTGCTATCCTTGTATCACTATGATAATTCAAATGAGGCTTAATTATTCTTGTTAAATCTAAATGGAATGTTAGATAGCGATAAATTAATTATTGGAGTAAGAATTTGTGGCATCTGGGATGATTTTGATGATTAATTGGTGGATATGGTATGTTGAAAAGTTGGAATTGTTGATATGATTGGATTAGTGGTTAAATTACTTAATCTAATTGTTAATAAGTGCATTTCTAGCATGTTATTAGTGTTCCTACTATGATGAATTTGATGAAAATTGAAGCTATACAATAAATATTGAAATTAGTAAAGTTTGAGGAAGAATTAGATTAAATTATTGAAATGCATGAACTTGACATTTTGATTTTCTTGCATGTTTTGATATAATGTTTAATTCTAGAAAAAAAAAATGATATGCTTTATTTACTTTGAGTAAATTTGATTGGAATTATAATCAATTATAAATAGAAGTTGGATTGAGTATAAAATGAGGTATAGAAGTGTTGTTATGTTAAAATTGGATTAGTGAAAGATAAATATGTTTTGCGGCTTACTTGTTTTTGATGATATGTGGAGCTTAAAAATGAAAAATAAATGATGTTTTGGACTTTAGAAATGAATAGCAATGAGTGAGATTTGGTTAGAGTGATTTGGACCTAAATTAGATAAATCATGGCCTTTTTAAAGTTGAGGTTCATAACTATATAAATTGAATAAAAGAAGGCTTTTCATGTTAAAATAGGTAGTAGATGTAATAAGAAAACAAATCTCTTTGGCTTTACTTGATTTGAGCTTAAATTGAGTAAGTTATGGTGCATTAAAATCAAGACTTCTAATTATGACAAATAAAGATTACATTAATGGTTAGCTTAATTACATTAGGCCAAGACCAACCAAATCCCATGTTACCTAATCAAATAGACCCATGGACGACCCTCTTACCCATTCCCTTAGGTGACCTATATAATTAAACATAACTTGGTCAATTAGGCTTAATTAGCTACATTATTTTAATTGGACCAAAATAAAATTTAACATGACAATGTAAGCTCAATAACCTCTAAAATCCAAAATTCAAAACATAATTGGACCTAAATCAAATGGGCTTCAAACCAATTCAATATCAAATCAAATCAACTAATTAACATAAACAAGACATAGGCTTAATAATGTAAAATGGGCTTACATGACTATAATAAAACCTAAATAAGCCTAAGATTCACTATATACTTGGACCGATTAATCTTTAGTGTCTATACCCTAAATGAGACCTAGAAAATAAATTAAACCTAAATAGGCCATAAACTTATCAAAGCCATAAATCAATAAGGGCTTAAAATGAAATTAAAGTAGGATTGAATAAATCTATTTAACCTAGAATATAACAAATAAGATTGATCAAACATAACAAGCCTAGGGTAATTAAATTGAATTGAAGTATCCTAATTGGAATCAAAATGGACTTAGTTATTATAATTAGGCTTAACTAAATTAATTAGGATTAGTGGGCCTAATTCTAAACATAACTGTGCCTATTGCTCTTAAAGGGTTTCAAATACCCCAATTGAACCTTCAAACACAACTAAATTCAAAATCCAAAAACTTATTAGGTTTATTAAATAAACCTTGAATGACTCAAGCCATAATTAACTAAAAGCTAATTAAGCCTAAGTAAACTTAAATGGGCTCATAACTAATATGAGTCTTACAAATTCTAAACCAACCTTGGTATATGATTTAATCACTTAGAATAATCAATAAACTTAAAATTTTTCTTTGATGCATATAACTAACTCAATTAACTCATGTGAAACTTAGATTGCAATTTGGAAATTGTTGATCTTTGATGTACATGGTAACATGCATGTTGCATACTAGGATAGAAAAGTTAATTAGATAATAATTAACTAGATTAAGTAACCATTAACTACTTGTGTGTAGTTACTTAAACCAGTAAGTGACAAACCTTGATCAGAATTATAATTGCAATCATATGCCTCGAAATGACATGGATAGTTAGGTGCTTAGGCTATGGTATTAAGGGTCTATACTTTTACTTTAGACCTGTAAACAAGTGCACCTATTGATTCTATAATTTAATAGATAAAGATATCGAGTGTCAATATCACAGGATTACGAGTACTAGTAATAATCCTTTTTCTTATTATCTAATCGATAAAATTAAGTGAATAAGAAAAATCATAACGAATAAACTGAAGAAAATTATAATAATTAAAAATGTGCTTAGAAAATGAATCCCTCTAAAATTACTAATGTAATTAACCAATTATCATCCATTTTTCTTATTATATTCTTGGATCGTAGCAATTCCTAAATTGAACTAATAACTTTCTTGAGTCTTACTAATTCCTAATTCTAAGTTGATTAATTGAAATCTCTTCCTTATTAAAACCCCTAAAATTGCATTACATTGATCTATAATTCCACCATTAGGTTTAACCCTAATCCAAAAGATTTATGTCGTCTTATCGTTAGGATTGCATGCAACTCTTTCCACTTTTGTTAGATCTATTCTAGTATAAGATCTCTTGATCTCTATATAAGAAATTAGAATTCAACTAATATGTCGACAATATTAAATTAAAACCAATAAATAACACATAATTGAATCACAAGAATGAATGACTTTATTGAATAATAAATCAGAAAAATTGCATGTTCATTTTGGTTTACATACCCAAATATAAAGGAAAAGCTTAAAGCTAATAACATGTTAAATATAAAAATAACAATTTAAAAGAAAGCATAAATAAAAGCATTAAAACTAAATTCTAAAATCTATTAATCTATTCCAATCTATCTTTTTAATTTCTTTCTAATCTAATCTAGTATTCTCAACTAATCTGCTCTTCTTAGGCGTCTTATGTAGAGTTTTATGTGCCACAAATGATTATATAATCAAATAAATTTCAGTTTCTAGGCGACAATCCAATATTAATCAAATAACGATTGATAACATAAAATAAACCTTAAACCTTTACCGGATATGATGCATCAGTAAGAGAGTAGTCCTAATATGGATTTGTTGATATGATGCACAACAATCTAATACCATCACTTGCCACAATCTAAAGATTGATAAGAGTAAAATGAAGAGCAAACTTCACTATGTATTTCTCTAAGGTTCAAAAGTCCCTTCTTCTTACAATACCAAACTATTTATAGGAAAAAGAAAAACAAAATAACTTCGAAATTACATAACAACATTGTAAGTCACTAACTTTAAAACATGCACTACGACCTTAAAGACTTAAGTCGTCGACCTTAAGACTTAGGCGCCAGGCTTGAGGGCCGGTTTAGATGGCTAAGCCTTGACTTTGGAGTTTAGCTTATCTTCTAAGCCATTGACCTTGAGGCTAGATCTAAAAGGGATGCCGCCGGCTTTTATGGCTAACTTAAATAGGTTCTTCACAGGTTCATATGATTTAAATCTTCTATCAAATGACTTTATAGTAGTGTGATTTGATTCCCATCATCTCCTCGAACCTATAGATGATTTGCCTTCAAATTTAATGGTTCTTTGATTTTAAATGAAAATGCCTAAAAATCACTTGGATTGAAAACCTTGGTTACTTATGTTTCTTGTCTTGAGTCGTAGCTACCTTGAAAATTTTGAATTTCCAAATCGTTCCACTCTATTCAATTCATCTTCTAGTGCCTTTTGCCTCACTAATAAAGACTTTCTTTCAGTGGCTTTATTGATTTTCTCCTAGGCTTTGTACACCTCAGTTGGTGACATAGGACTCAAAACAACCCATTCACCATCCTTCTGAAACATGCTATACTCTCTTGTCAAATAACCAAGGCTTACCCAGTAATATATGTGAATTGCACATAGGAGAACATCACAATCAACTTCATCCCAATACTTTTTTCTTATCCTGATTAGAACCTTAACCCTTTAAGTAACATGCAAATTGTCTCGTTCACTCAACTAGTGTAATTCATAAGGCCTAGGATAGATGTAGTGACTAGTTGCAATCTATTCACTAATGCAGCAACTATAACATTGGTGCAACTACCACCATCAATAAGAATAATACAAAGATTACCTTGGACCTTATAGGGAATATGGAATAGGTTTTCCCTCTACATGTCCTCAATATCTAGAGGTGTAGTCCTTATCTTGCATAACATATTAATAACCAGATATTGATCATTGCCTTTGTCCTCATGTACCTCAGCATCTGATCCTCATAATATTCCTTTAGCACTATTGATAAATATTTTTGCTTAAGTACCTCTTCCTTGCTATCTTTACTTTCCACTTCCATAGCAGTTATCACCCTCTTGTTGAGACACTAAGCAACCATGTGTCTAAAGCCCATATATTTGAAATATTGGGTTTGATGAGTCTTCCCACCTAATGATCTTGGCACTGTTTGTCTTATATTAGCCCTACAACCGCTTTGCCTTTTCTAGAAATTTCCCTTTCTCTATCAGTAACAATTGCATTTGATTCCATATCCTTATCAGTTCCCCCTTTTTTAACCTGTTGACTGTTTAATCCATGTAACTGAGTAGTGAATCCATACCTGTTATTCAATGCTCCATAAGAATTAGAGCAACTCTATCTCTCAACTTTTAAAGCCAACTGGATGGCTTCACCAAGTGTACCATATTGCTGTAGCTCTACTATATAGGCAATTTCATATTTCAGTCCTAACATAAATTGTGCCATAGTTTACTCAAGATTTTCATTGGTTCCACCACGAATCATGGGCACCTCAAATTCTTGGACATATTCATCTACAATTTTACATCCCTGTCTCATGGTCTGGAGATACATGAATAGTTCGTGCTTGTAATGCTTTGGAACAAATCTCTTCCTCATTAGCCTTTTCATCTTCTGCCAGTATGAATCTCAGCATCACTATCTCTCTTCCTATTGGCCACAAGGTTCTTCCACCACAAGGTGGCATAACCTGTAAACTTAACTGTTACTAGACGAACTTGCATATGGTCATTAATCTCATAGCACTCGAAGGAGTCCTTCTACCTTATCCTCCTAGTGAAGGTAATCCTCTACAAACCCCCTTCCAGTAAATGAAGGCATCTACAGTTTTACGTATTCCAGACTCCTAGGTGGCTTGAACTCATGGTTAGGATAAACCTCATCCTTAATTGTCATCCCTTTCCTCCTTATAAGCATGATACTCTCTTCTAACCTGTCTACTCCTATTTCCTCTTAAAGCTCTTTCTCTACCCACAACATTAAAGGTAACCCTAAGTAGGGGTGTCTATGGATTTGCCACGAACTGTTGGGGTAAGGTCATATAATCGACCTAGTGGCTAGGTTAGCAACCATAGTGGTTAAATCCTACAATTGTTCTTCTAAAGTTCTTCTTCCACCTACATCACGACGAACTTGAACTCCTCCAACTTAACTATTGGCCTCATTCCCGATTCCTCCATTAACACTGTCGTTTAACACACTTAACAGAAATTGCAATCTCAGCATGAATTCACAAGTCACAATCACACTTTACACTAATCCCCAATTGGCACAATCCTAATTACAACCTCTGTTCGAATCCTCAACTTAAAAAATCCTAGCACAACGACAATACAACTAAGATACTTAAACAACAATAGTAGCAACCAGCCCTGATTCTATTAATCAATCTAATAATAAAATCCATAACCTACGACAACAAAATCGCATAACCCACAAGAACAATTACGGAAGAAAAACCTTAATTTTCAATTGGATAGTAATTCTAAGAACAAACCAACATTGAATCACACTAACAACACAACCCAATTTGACAATCTACGTATAACCTTAATTCATTAACAATCTACCACAACACAATTTCACTATCTCAAGAACCCTAATTTGTCAAAGGAATTCCATAGTCACAATCCCTTATCTCAATCTAAGCTTTGACACCAAAAGATGATGTGCTACAAATGATTATATAATCAAATAAATTCCAGTTTCTAGGTGACAATCTACAGTAACCAAATATAACAATCAAATAATGACCGATAACATAAATTAAACCCTGAACCCTTACCGAATATGACAAAACAACAAGAGAGTAATCTTAGTACAGATTTGTTGATATGATGCACAATAATCCAATACCATCACTTGCTACATTCCAATGGATTGATAAAGTAAAATGAAGAACAAACATCACTATGTATCTCTTAAAGGTTCAAAAGTCCCTTCTTCTTACAATACCAAACTACTTGTAGGCAAAGGAAAAACAAAGAAACTTCGAAATTACATAAACAAATTTAAGATGCGGCCTTGAAACATGCACCACTGGCCTTGGAGAGTTAAGCTACTAGCATAGGAGACTTAGGCCACTGGCCTTGAGGGCCGACTAGATGGCTAAGCTGTTGGCCTTAAGGCTGATCTAAAAGGGTACACGCGGCTTTATGGTTGGCTTAGATGGGTTCTTCACCGTTCGTGTGATTTGAATCTTTCATCGAATGACTTTGTAAGCGGCGTGATTTGATTCCCATCAACTTTGGACACAACACGAACATATCTTGGACGCAACACCAGTGTGCTTTCTAACGTGCTACAGTCTATGCATATTTTGCCACCAACACGCCTACAAGCATGGGCACTCCTTCTCCTTGTGTCACTATTGTTCTTCTATGTTCATTCTATTTAGACTCGCCTCCGATACACCCACAAGCATAGGCATGTCCATTACCATGTCGAGCTTCTATGGTCAATTCTTCTTGTTGTTGCAAGGTCTGTTTTCCATTGTTGACGTGATTTCTTTTGCTTTGTTTGGATACATCCATGTTGATTCATGTGTTGATCTTTCAAACTTTTAAATTGGATTTTTTTTCTTTAAATTCCACATAATTATTTCATTAAATCGTAAATCATATTTTAAAGGCTCTAAAATTAAAATAAAAAGTGATTAAGTGTAATATTCATAAAAAACATAAGAGAATTAAATAAAAGATTATTATATTTATTATAAATAATAAATACTTTTAACCTTATCAAATTCACTCACACTTGAGTCTTTGCTTGTCCTCAAGAAAAAAAATAAGCATTTAAAGATCAAGAAGAAATTTCTAAAATATCAATTTAACGAAATTACATTCATGAAAAAAAATTATTTATCCTTAACATCATTGTATGTAATTATATTTATGCACATGTAAATACTAATATAAGAGTTCAAGAGTTAATCTATGCAATACCAAAAATTTATCATGCCATTTAAACAAAAATTTGCAAACCTAAAATTGTACTAAACATTACTCAATCATAAAATTGTTTTCAAAATTTTGTTCACTTAACTAAGGTATATACTTCCTCTTTTTCATCCCTTTAAGTACTATGACATCCAACAAAAATTTTCTCCATTTATCTAGTGAATGTCCATTTTAATTTTTTTTTTCAATATTATGGAGTAATTTCATTGTCAATAAGTCCCAAACTAGATGATCATAGGCTATAGGTTTTGAAATATCCTTTCGAAACCTCCATTACTCATTATTATTTTAATTAGCTCAATTTTCTCATAACTTTTCTCTTACCCATATAGCAAACTTTAGGCTAATGATCTCAAGTTCTCACTCAAGTCAATAGGTATTATTCCTCGAAAGGCACCTTGCAAGCTTAATTACTTGAGCAACGAGACCTGCTATTGAACTTTATTTATTATTATTTCTTTTTTTTTATAAGAAAAATCTTCAAAAGATAAATTTCATTAGTTCAATTATTCAAGATCATAGTACTCATAAGGATTTCTAAGAGATAGGTATATATCAAAATAAGTTTAAAATTTTGAATTCCTAATCATTGATTAGTAATATTTTTCCAATCTAGAGTTTATAAATTCTAAGTCTAAATAACATGTAACTTTGATTTACTAAGATTTCACAATTCAACTTAATCAAGTATTTTAAGTTCACTAAAGGAAAGGTAAAAATATATCAAGGAAAAAATTTTCAATAATCTACCAAATTATGAATGCAATTAAAAAAGTTTAATCCACTAGGAAGATAAATATTCCTACCTTAACCAATACATCTTCAATGATACCGATAGGGTACATAATGGACTATTAGCTAATTGAATGCTTATTTGTGTTGGTTTAGGTTTCCCTAATCCTAACTTTTTAAATATATGATGTGGCATCAAATGTACACTAGTACCTAAATCAACTAAAGCATCATTTATTGATAAAGTACCAATGAAAGATAGTAAAGTAAAACTCCTTAGATCTTTTAACTTGTTAATATGTTTTGTAGGATAGCGGAGCATTCCTCATTAAGGGTAACTGTTGAGACCTCTTCTAATTTCTTCTTGTTGGAAAGTAGGTCCTTCAATAACTTTATGTACTTAGGGTTATGCGATAAATCCTCAATAAAAGTTAAATTGATATGAAGTTGATTTAAAAAGTTCTAAAAACTTACTATAATACTCCTCTAAGTGTTCTTTCTTGAGTCGAGCTGGTAAAGGATTTTTAAAATGTATTCTTTGATCTTTGGGGGGTACTCCATTTCCTCTAGTTTTTTAACTTCCTCTTTAGTTTGCACTTTCCTTCATTTACTAGGAAGATTGCTTTGGCATGTTCCTTAAGGTTAGGTTCCGTGTTTCTAAGCAAACTTCCTTAAGGTCTTTCTAAAAGCATCTTGCAATCTATCTAACTTGATTTTCAAATTTTGAGTTGAAGCTTCTTGATTCCTTAGTGATGCCCTTGCATCTTAGAAGCGCGTTTCAATTGGTGATGAGCTTGTTGGAACTCGGGTGGACCATTCCTTTATTGATCCCCCTAAGAAAAGTTAGGATGATTCCTCCAACCCAGATTATAATTGTTACTATAAGGATTGTTTGGTTGCCTATTTGAGTCTTACAAAATTAGCATTTTCATTAAAATTAGAGATAAACTTTGATTGACTTGGTTGCTATGCCATGGAGATTCCATCTAGGGCCTTGACTTATGCTGCTAAAGCAGTAACAGTTTCAACATCATATACTCCTGCTACTCTTGGTTGTCTAGCTCTTGGTGTATTCCATTAGTAGTTGGTCATGCCTCTCTTTTCTATCAAGTTCTGGGCCTCTTCAAGAGTTTTGTTATTTAAAGTCCCTCCAGATGCTGCATCTATCGTCTGCTTGGTAGTTTGATTCAGTCCCACATAGAAAGTCTAAATTTTCATACAAAATGGAAGACTTTGATGTGGACATCTCCTCAACAAATCCTTATATCTCTCCCATGTATCATATAGCATCTCAAACTCTATTTGAGCATAAGAAGAGGTATCGTTTTGTAACTTCACAATCTTTACTAATAGAAAATACTTAGCAAGAAATTTTCCACCATTTAATCCCATGTAGTTACCTCCCTTAGGAGGAGAATTTAACTACTATTTAGATTTGTTTCTTAGGAAAAAAAAGAAGGAAAAAGTCATAACTTGATGGCGTCATCCATGGCCCCATTGATTTTGAAGGTAGCATAGATTTCCACTAAGTTGGCAATGTGTGCATTTAGATCTTTGTCATGTAACTCATCAAATTGAATGAATTGTTGAACCATCTGAATAATGCTAGGTTTAATTTCAAAGTTGTTAGCTACAATTTCAGGCCTAACAACACTTGAATTAGCCTTAGTAAGTGATGATCTTGTGTAGTCAAACATTCTTCTCTCCTCTTGCTTGTTAGCCATGTTGATCGATTAATTATCGTCCGAGTCTTGAGCCAAAATCTAATATTGTTGACTTACTTTACGAAGTCCCCTAAGAATAAACAATAGAAGAAAAATAGAAAATTATAGAAAATAAATACTAATGAAAAGTTGCAATAAAAGAAATAATGACTAGATTAACAAAGATATAGGTGTTTCTAATATCTTAATCATTAGAAATGGTGCCAAAAACTTGATATTGGGAGTCTATCCTTCTCTTTTAAACTTATAAGCTAGTATACTTATCGATTTTATAGT
Organism: Laguncularia racemosa; assembly: GCA_037954665.1. Classification (NCBI taxonomy): domain Eukaryota; kingdom Viridiplantae; phylum Streptophyta; class Magnoliopsida; order Myrtales; family Combretaceae; genus Laguncularia; species Laguncularia racemosa. The sequence continues at coordinate 38,172 of JBBMOL010000264.1, read as the reverse complement.
ATAGTGGATAAAAATATCGAGTATCAATCCCATAAGGATTTCTAGTATTAGTAATAACTCTTTTTCTTATCAACTAATCGATAAAATTAAGTGAATGAGAAAAATCAATAATGAATAAACTAAAGAAAAATATAATCATTAAAAGCACACTTAGGTATTGAATCCCCTTTGCATTGCTAATGTAATTAATCAATTATCATTCAATTTTCTTATTTTATTCTTAGACTGTGAAAATTCTTAAATTGAACTAATAGTTCTCTCAAGTCTTACTAATTTATCATTCCAAGTTGATTAATTGGAATCTCTTCTTGATTAAAGTCCCTAGAATTGCATTAGATTCAATAAGTGAATTTCGCTATTAGGTTTGGCCATAATTTAGAAGATTTACATCATCCCATCTCCAAGATTGCACACAACTCTTTTGAATTATGATAGATCCACTCTAATATAGGATCTCTTGGTCTATATATAAGAAATCATAATTTAAATAATATGCTGATAATATTAAATTAAAAGCAATAAAGAACATACAATTGAATTACAAGAATGATAAATAACTTTATTGAATAATAAATTAGAAAAATTGCATTTTTACTTTAGGGTTCATTATACTTAGATACAAGAGAAAAGTTTAAGCTAATAATATGTTAAATCTAAAAATAGCAATACAAAAAGAAAGCATAAATAAAAGCATTTAAACTAAATTCTAAAATCTGTTAATCAATTCTAACCTATCTTCTAATTTCCTAATATGTCTCGTCTACTAATCTATATATCTAATATTCTCAACTGATCTGCTATTCTCTTGGACGTCTTTGTATAGACTTTGGACACGGCATCTTAGACGCAACATCGGTGCGCTTTCCGGCGTGCTACAATCTGTGCATATTTGGCCGCCGACAAGCCCACAAGCACGGACACTCCTTCTCCGTGTCACTGCTGTTCTTCCGTGTTCAATTCTATCTAGACTCGCCTTCGACACGCCCACAAGCATAGGCGTGTCCACTACCCTGTCGAGCTTCCACGATCGATTCTTCTTCTTGTTGTACGGTTTCCATTGTTGGACATGGTTTCTTTTGCTTTGTTTAGGCACATCTATGTTGATTCACCTGTTGATCTTCCAAACTTGTAAATTTGATATTTTTTTCTTCAACTTCCATATAATTATTTTATTAAGTCAAAAATCATATTTTAAAGTTCTGAAATTAAAATAAAAAATGATTAAGTATAATATTCATACAAAAAGTAAGTGAATTAAATAAAATATTATTATAATTGTAACAAATAATAAGTATATTATAACCTTTATTAGGCTACTAAAGGTGGATGGGCAAGTAACTAATAAGTATGATTGCATTGGATAATGAACATTATGAGTGGAGGAAGCCATATCAATAGTTGTCTAAGCCATATCAATAGTTGTCTAAGCCATACATTATGACTGGACTATGATTAATGAGTTTGCATAATAGTGAGATTACTTAGACAATTGTCTGGACTATGATTAAATAATTGTCTATTGCATTAGTTGTAAGCTTACTTGGTATGCATGTTTGTGCTTGTGTTATTGTGTACTAGACCCTTATGGCTCACTACCCTTATTCTTTTTTAAGTGAGGATGTTTCTAATATACTCTATGATTCGATGGGTTATGGCTTTAAAGAGGAGATCTAGGAAGAGACCGTGGATATAGACTATGTTGATTACTACTATGATTGAGTCCTATTTTGTTTGTAGACTACGTTTTACAATTTAGTTTGTACCTGTAGGGGTACTGAGTTTAATTCATGGGCTTATGCCCTATTATTTTAATGGATTTGACTCTTTAGGCTAAGGTGATAGGGCCCAAAGAGTAAATTCCATGTTATGGGATGATAAGGGGAGATTTGGCCTAGTGGGCTTAGAGTAGGGCCTGTTGGATCAGCCCACCCGATCCTATCTTTCTTAAATAAGACTCGTACACATACATACTAAAGGCCTTTGGTGGGCCTAAATCCACACAAGGCCCATATGAGGCCATATTTGCTAGGAACTGTTGATTGCCATCACCATCTAACGGATGAAATTTATAACCAAACATTATAAATACCTCATGCCTCCTAACTAAAAATGAGAACTTCTATTGGAAAAAAAAAAAGTGTTTACTCTACCAAATTTTTTCTAGAATATTCAAATTATCACTTACCCACATATATCTCACAAATTATACATTTGTCGCCATAAAGTTGGGCCTTATTTAAGATTAATTACTCCTCCTCCCATCTCGATCACTCCCTGATCATCCTCACACGTCACTTCCTCGTTAGACTATGCGTAGTACATTTTGCATCCCAAACCCACCCCACCCGATCCTATCTTTCTTAAATAAGACTCGTACACATACATACTAAAGGCCTTTGGTGGGCCTAAATCCACACAAGGCCCATATGAGGCCATATTTGCTAGGAACTGTTGATTGCCATCACCATCTAACGGATGAAATTTATAACCAAACATTATAAATACCTCATGCCTCCTAACTAAAAATGAGAACTTCTATTGGAAAAAAAAAATGTGTTTACTCTACCAAATTTTTTCTAGAATATTCAAATTATCACTTACCCACATATATCTCACAAATTATACATTTGTCGCCATAAAGTTGGGCCTTATTTAAGATTAATTACTCCTCCTCCCATCTCGATCACTCCCTGATCATCCTCACACGTCACTTCCTCGTTAGACTATGCGTAGTACATTTTGCATCCCAAACCCACCCCCCGCCCCCCCCATTACCTTTTGGGTGCCATCTAGCCTGTTTCTATTGGTTATACCTTCTTGTAGGCTTTATAGGCCTTAAGACCTAGATTATCTTTTCTTGTGTACCATTTGTTTTCAAGCCAAATTACCATTAAACATTTTCAAAAATCCAATGTTTCACCAAATATTTCTTTTTTTTTTAAAAAAAAAAAACCTAATTAATGATTTCAAAGTCCTAAAAGTGGTTTAAAACTCTATTATATTATTAATTGACGATATCACAAGGAACTCTTAACTAATCATTATTTTGTTTATGATATTTTTATTATGTACTGCGACATTTAAAAGACACAAGCACTACATTATTATATCATTATCATGTTTATGGATGCTTTATGAATGCCTTCTTTTCTTATTTATCAGTGCCATTAGGGAGTTCTTCCTAATGGAGAAATTTGTTATAGCGTTAGCGCTAGTCAAATGCACATGGACGGAGGCGGCTCCAATTCGATTGGTCCACACGCTCCCATATGTAACACTTTTCCATATTTTGCAGTTAATTCAAGGTACACTTCTATAATTCATCGGGACGTGCTTTAAAATCCTGCTCCATAACAAACATACATTTTACTTCTTAAATCAAAATCCTTAACTTTTATCCTCTTCACACTAACTCAAATCGAGAGGGAGACAGATATCTTGAAGGAAACCATGGCCTTTGGTGAGATCCTTGAAAATGTTAGGGAGTTATGGGCTGAATGGAATATCGGAGGATTCATCATCCTCAACCTCTCTCTACAAGCTTTCCTCACCCTGTTTTCTCCTCTCAGAAAATGCACCTCAAATATGATCATAAGTTCACTCATATCGGTGGCTTATCTTCCTGCGGATTGGATAGCTACGTTTTTGGTTGGACACATTGCTACAACGCAAGCAGACATCTCTGCTGATCATGGGGAGCTCTAGGCATTTTGGGCTGCATTCCTATTAGTGAATTTGGGTGGTCCAGGCACCATTAATACGCAACAATTCAACCATTAGAAATGAGAAAAATTATAAAAGATGATGCAATAGTTATGCATAAGTATTAAACAACGGTTAGGACCATAAGAGCCACGGTTTGATAGAGGCAAAAAGCAACGGTTTGAAATAAAGGCAGTAGCTCGTGCGGTGTTTTTGTAACGGATAACTATGTAGAGGATAATTGTTTAGTCTAAGGCAACTAATTTTTTATTGAGGCAACAGTTTAATGGACATCAAAGTAATGGTTCATAAGATAAAAGGCAACAATTAATAAATTGAAATGCAACATTTCAGCAATAACTAAAGGTAATGGTTTTTTCATTATATACATCATTTTTAATTTTGATGATGAAAACCTGTAGACATGTAATTCATAATATGATAAAAACATCATTAATAATCAATTGCAAATCATAAATTTGCATTTAATTAACATAAAAATTTTTCATAAGTATCAAAGTTCTGAAAGTAGCAAATTTGCGAACAAAGTAAATAGGTTCCAATGAGATGTGAATTATTATAACAAACACTCCAAAAGCAACATGGAAGTTCAATAATATCTCAAATGTCCTATCCTTGCGTGGATTTTGACATGTTTAATTCAAGCATCATCGCCTTCAATATTACCATCCTACAAAAAAGAAAGCAATAAAATTAATTTTCACTATATTGAATTTGTTACAAAAAATTCAAATGAGTATGCAATCATATAAATTCTCCTATAAAAAATCAAGGAACATTCACATATAACAACGAACTACAAGAAATTTATTTATATAGGCATCTCGAAATGTAAAGTAGTAATATCTCAAGTATGATTCTATTGTTCTTTTAAATTTTAGAAAATTCTTTTTATCATTCAAAATAAGAATTTCACTAACTGTCATACAAAAGTACACTACAATTTGAATTATATAGTTTATCATGTACAAAATTATGTTTCATGTAATTTGAATTTTATATAGTTACATAGGTTGAGGGATTATTCGTACCATTTGAAGAGTGCACATTGCGTAAAGCAATTGGTTGATTTGGTAAACTACGAGTGCTCCCAAGAGACCTTGCTACAAAATCCAAGCTACCAAGAATATTAGGATCAATGTTTAAAAAAGGATTGACCCCTTGCAATTGAGATATGATCATTGACATGATATTTTTATTCATTTTGATTCTTTCTTGTTCCATTTATTACTCTAATCCTGTTTACATATATATATATATTTACATCTCTGCCACCAATTCCACTTTGATAGATTCTATAAGATCTTTTGGAGCTTTTGTAGATGACTTAGTAGCTACTCCCTTTCCTTTCACGTCAAATGGAGTAACACTCCTCCCAGAAAGTCTAATGCGCCCAGTGTGCTCTTTTCCCATCACTTCAGAAAATACATTAATCATCTTATGCTTCTTCAATTTGCTGAGACTATAACTCTTCCATTCGAGCTTACCCATTATCTGGTGCATGATAGAGTTTTTAAGTATATTTTTAATAGGTAACAATGAGAAAAAATCCAAAAATTAAAGAAAAAAAAAAGGTTCAAAATACTTTCAATTTTGTTTTGTATATCCTCATCAAATTGATTATACTCTCATTTTCGATTTCTTTCTCAAGTGACAATATACATCTCCAAACGAGTAGGTGGTGCTTTATCCTCTTTTGCATTTTGCTAAATGAAAGGAAAAGTGAATATAATTACCTATGACAAATCATATTAGATATCATTGTTTAATAATAAAAGGAATACTAGACTACTTGTCAATTTGTTGTGCGCCCTTGCTACGGTTTTTGGTCACATAGTATGCATGTCCGTATGTTTTGCCTGGTTTTGAAACCACATTGCCACCCGCCTTATCATTATAAAACTCCCTAACATCGTAAATCCTAGAATCCAAATTCCTTCGATTACAAACCTCCATTGATTTAATTTTTGTTGACCTAGTCAAGGAACTATCTAATAATCCATAATCGTGTTCTCTCCTCTCTTGAAAACCTACAAAATTAGAATGAACATTAGCCAAGTTCCCTAAAGAAAGCTGCTTTTCTTAAAATTTTGATTTGTCGACTTCAACTAGAGAATCAAAGGCTCATTTTTCAATTTTTCCATCATAAGGGTCACCGAAGCTGGGTTCTTGTTGAAGAAGAGGCAAAGGAGAACTCACCTACTATTCATGTGGGATGTTAGTCTTCCTTCTTTTCGATTCCCTTTTCTATTTGTTGGTCCCTCTCGCTTTCTTTATCCACTAGAAACACCCTCCACTCCCACCTATCCATAGTTTCTAGTATCTTTGAGAGTACGATCTCCTCTAGCTTCTTCGACGAAGCCATATCGATCTCCTGAAGTTTGGACCTAGTGCACAAGAGAGCATCGAGGTCAGGATGCATGCCATGGGATTAAAGAGCAGCACATTTATGTATTACGTCAGCAATGAGGCTAGACCTAGAGATGGAGGAGGTGGAGGGGCAATTAAAAGGAAGTGAAGAAATGTGTAGAAGAGAGTGAGAAGCATGTGGGAAATGGAAGCAACTAAAATCGAAAGAATCAAAAGAAACGTTTTTTTTTCTTTTTAATTCATATGGATTTAAACTGGAATTTGAAATTAAAAATTTACTTAATAAGTGTAGTCTTGATGAAAAGTATTTCTAAGGACCATAATAGTGCTTACGTTTTTTTATTTGGAGTTAGTATGAGAAAGTTATGGATTTTTAAAATTTTTGGGAAAAGTTTGAATTTGTATTGTAGGTTTTGGAAAGAGAAAGAGAATAGGAGAAAGGAAGAAGAAAAAAAAAAGAAAGGATAGAAAAGTAGAGGGTGGTATGAGGAAAAATGAGGAGAGAGAAAAAGAGTTTAGTAGGCAATTGTGGATAAATGTAGGGAAATATCCATTTATGGTTTAGTTAGTATATGTATTTATATGTTGTTATATTATTTAAATAATGTTATTCTTATATAAAAATTTATATATATATATTAAATAAAATATTTTAAATATAATTATTTATATAAAAATTTTATTTAACTATTATAAATCTAAAACTTTAATATTTTAAAATTTATTATAATTACTTAATAGATTATATTCTTTTCTTACTTTTATATTTTAAATTTTATTATTATTTATTATAAGATTTTTATTATATATAAAATGTTAAAATAATATTAATATATTATAATAATTAAATTTCTCATTATTAATATTTTTACTTTTTTTTTTTTGATGTTTCAGCAATCGCTTTAATATTAATACACAACAATTCAACCATTAGAAACGACGATAATTATAAAAGATGATGCAGTAGCTTGTGGGATGTTTTTGTAACGGATAACTTTGTAAAGGATAATTGTTTACTCTAAGGTAACTAATTTTTTATTGAGGCAACGGTTTAATGGACATCAAAGTAATGGTTCATAAGATAACAGGCAACAATTAATAAATTGAAATGCAACATTTCAGCAATAACTAAAGGCAATGGTTTTTTCTTTGTATACAACATTTTTAATTTTCATGATGGAAAAAAGGTAGGCATGAAATTCATAATATGATAAATTTGCATGTAATTAACATGAAAAGAAAAATTCATTCGTATCAAAGTTCTGAAAGTAGCAAATTTGCGAGCAAAGTAAATAGGTTCCAATGTGATTTGAATTATTATAACAAACACTCCAAAAGCAACATGGAAGTTTAATAATATCTCAACTGTCCTATCCTTGCGTAGATTTTGAAATGTTTAATTCAAGCACCATTGCCTTCGATATTACCATCCTACAGAAAAGAGAACAATAAAATTATTTTTTCACTCTATTGAATTTGTTACTAAAAATTCGAATAAGTATGCAATCATGTAAATTCTCCTATAAAACATCAAGGAACATTCACATATAACAACTAACTATAAGAAATTTATTTATATAGGCATCTCAAGATGTATGTTGAACCCAAATTCTCTTTTTTCCTAATCTAATTTATACTAAACCTTATACTCACTTAATGTAAACAGTTGACTAAGATTAGAAAAAAAAAAACATTACTTAAAAAAAATGGAGTTGCCACTCAATTATAATCGGAAAAAATATAAAGTTAGAATTAATGGAGCAGTATTAATTTTAATTTGGCTACTAATAAAAAATTAATAAAAAAAACTAAAGATTCTATACTCAAAGGCTAACTTTTAAAACATTATGGTTAGTACTTTAAATCTTCCAAAATTAAATTTTTTTAATCAAAATTATAAAAATATATATATAATTATTGGGGTACCTCGTAGGTACCTATGTATTCATTATTCTAGATCAGACCGATCGTAGTTTACAAAATATATATATATATATGTTATTTATTCATAAAAAATATATATATAAACAAAATTATACTAAGACGAAATAATTTTTTTTAAAGAAAACATTTTTTATAACAATTTTATAAAAAAAAATTATTTTCTTGGAAAATTCTAAAATGTAAAAAAATAATAATAATTAAAAAATTAGGGAAAAAATGTTACTTTTTTAATGTTTATTATAGAGATCAAAATTTATTTAATCATAAAAAATAAAATTTATACTAAAAGAAAATAATCTTTTTTTTTTCAAAGAAAACATTTTTTTTTATAACAATGGCTCAAAATAATAATTATTATTATTATCTTTTTTTTTTGGAAAATTCTAAAATGTAAAAAAAAAATAATTAAAACTTTTTTTTAGGGAAAACATCTTTTCCTTTTTTTTTTACAATGACCAAAAAAGAAAAGAAAAGAAAAAAGAACCTAGTTGGAGAAGTAGCTACTAGTCAAAGATGAGGTGGTCGGTCGGAGACAAGGTGGTAGCTTTCGACAGTGCTTTGGCCTATTGGGGACATTAAAATTGTACAATGAAAGAAAGCGCATCAACTTACCTAGCTGGTTCGATCCTAGAAGCAGTGGAGGGCGGCAATCCGGAAAGGTGGCCAATGGCGGAGCTTTAGAGGGTCATGACTCAAGCTGTTCTCAAAGCTTCTAAAAAAAAAAAATAATACTTCCTAAGCCTTCCAACGATGAGGAAACTAATGGAAGTGGTGGTTTTCCCTAGAAATGGCTTATGGAAGCTAATTCCTATAGAGAGAAAAAAATGCGATTAAAGAGAGAAAATGTTGAAAAGCTTTGAAGTGGAGGTGATTTTCTCTTGATCTATGTCTATAGGGCTTGCTCGAGCTCCTACTTATACTGAAGAAACTCAAATTGGAGATGGGAAGTTCTTCCAAATATGAATTTGTGAAATAAAGCTTAAGATTTGGTTAGAGAAAATTTCTCGATTTTTTACCAATTTTGATTTTAATTCAATGAATTCGGCTACAATTTGAGTAAAAAAGAATCCTTGGATACTTTTACTTGCTTGAAAATGTCCATGGAAGCTTTGATTTTGTCCAAATCGAGCTATATATGCAAGAATAGAATTTACGTGGAATGATTTTTTTCCCTTTTTCCTTGGAGATTTTAGCTGATTAATTAAGTGTATTTAGATTGATTTTTTGCTTGGATGCATAGTAGGGAATGTGATCTTCATGATTTTTCCTTCAATTTGGTGAAATCATGAAGAAAAAGAGATAAAATAAAATAAAAAAAGCTCTAAAAGAGGCTATCCAAAAAGGAAAAATGAGCTAATCACGGTTGAAGGAAGAAGATGAATAGTGAAAACATGTTTTCTTAACTATTCACTAGAAGAAGAAAACTAGTTTTGAACACATGTTTTCTTATTTCTTTGCTAAAAGAAGAAAACTTGTGTTCAACACACATTTTCCACTAGAAAAAAAAATGTCGTTTACACCAATCAAGATTCGAACCTGAGACCAAAGCTTAGTTTGTGCAAATGTCTGCAATGTATAGTAATATCTCAAGTATGATTCTATTGTTCTTTTAAATTTTAGAAAACTCTTTATATGATTAGGTGACTCCTATGGTTCAAAATAAGAATTCCACTAATTGTCATACGAAACTACACTATAATTTGAATTATATAGTTTACCATGTACAAACTTATGTTTCAAGTAATATGAATTTTACATAGCTACTTGGGTAGGAGGATTATTCATACAATTTAAAGAGTGTACATTGTCCAAAGCAGTTGGTTGATTTGGTGCACTACAAGTGCTCCTAAGAGACCTTACTACAAAATCCAAGCTACCAATTTAAGCTAGGATTAACCGCTTGCAATTGAGATATGATCATTGACATGATATTCTTTGTCATTTCAATTCTTTGTTGTTGCGTTCTTTTTCTCTAAACCCGCCTCCAATATTTTTTGCATCCATACCTACAATTCCGCTTTAATAGATTCTATAAGATCTTCTGGAGCTTTTACAGATGGCTCAATAGTTACTCCCTTTCCTTTCAACTCAAATGGAGTAACACCCCTCCCTTAAAGTCTAATGTGTCCATTGTGCTCTTTTCCCATCACTTTAGAAAATTCATCAGTCACCTCATGGCTTTCCTTGTCTTCTTCAATTTGTTGAGACTATAACTCCTCCATTCAAACCCACCCATTAGCAAGTGCATGATAGAGTTTATAAGTATATTTTTAGTATGTACCAATGGGAGAAATCCAAAAATTAAGGAAAAAAAAAGGTTCAAAATACGTATAATTTTGTTTTGTATATCGTCATCAGATTGATTATATCTCGTTTTGGATTTCTTTCTCAATTGACAATGTACATCTCCAAATGAGTAGGTGGTGCTTTATCCTCTTTTGTATTTTGCTAAATGAAAGAAAAAGTGAATATAATTACTTGTGACAATTCATATTAGATATCTTTATTTAATAAAAAAAAGGGAATACTAGACTACTTGTCAATTTATTGGACACTCTTGCTAAGGTTTTTAGTCACATAGTATGCATGTCGTTATGTTTTGCCTTGTTAACCGTATTTATAACTACAATTTTCTACTTATCCATGAGATTATAAATATTTTTAATACCAAGTATAAAAGTAATAATACTTAAATTCAATATGTTAAATGATATATTGTACCTTTGCACCTTCAGAGTTCCAATAATCTACAAGATGTCTGAATTGCTCCTTGAGTACATTTTCTGGTCTATTTTGTAATCTCTCTTTATTTGTTTTGTACTTCATATAATGCAATTTTTTCAATCTACATTTATAAGTCCTCCAATCGTCTCTAGGACCCATTTTTTACCATCTTGAGGAGCCATATATTTTTTTTCTACAATAGTATAACAATTAACTTAATTAAATGCATAACAAAATAAATTTAAAAAAAATGAAGGATTTAAAACAATATTTAACTTACTTGCATATACTCCCATAACTAGTCGTTTGTTGGGTGGTGCAAGAGTTGCATTTCGAGCCAAAGTCCCTAAAAAGTTACTGAATCCATTTAAAGTTGGTTGAACTCATTCAAAAATAATTGGTTTTCAATCATCATCACATTGAGCATGCATCCTTTTCATTGTTGTTGGTCCTCTAGTTTTTCTTTCTTCCAAATATGTTATATGAAAAATAGCAACAATTAAAATAAACGTTGATGGACAAATTATACCTCTTTTAATGATATTGAGAAATAGAAAGTTGTACCCGTCTTTTTAGAATTTTCTTCTCTTTGTAGTGCATCAGGCTCAGGTACTTGATTTCCTTGAGGCTCAACTTATTCTTGTTATTGATCCTCCTCTTCCTCCTATTGTCCTGCTTTTCTTCCTCTTCTTGTTGTTCTATGTCTTCTAATTGTTTATTTTGCACTTGAAGTTCTTGAAGCATATGATTCCTTTATAGCATCCTTAAGGAAGTTGAAGCATACCTCATTGAAATTTGATGTTGTTGTTTCTGACTTTTACCTAGTTGTTGAGAACCATGAGATGCTAACTTTTTCATCGCTCTTGACAACTAGTCTTGTGGTTGTTTTTGCAGTACTACTCCTTCAAAATGCAATAATGATCTTTGCTTTAATAGTGCATCCTTCTTGGTAGTATATTAAACTCATAAGTTTGCTCATTTATATTGTCAAAAAATAAACTTTTAATTAGACTCGTGAATTTTATAGATATTATATATACTATATATTATATAATATAATTAATAATCAAAAACTCAAATTGCAATTATTTGGCTATATGCGTAGTACATTAAATAATTCTCCTCATTTTATGTCTTTAAAAGTGACGGAATCAATTCAGGTTTCAATTCTAAATTAAAGGGTTAAGATTCCAGTTAGGCAACCCATATTGAACCTTGAATTTATGAAATCATAAAATTTTAATAAAATATTAACAATTTGTTTACCAAAACTTTATGCAGTTCGTCAGGGCAAAACATCGAAGTCGGCGATGACGTATGGGATGCATGCTTTACAATTTTCATTCGCTTACTTGGTTTGCTTCTGTTTGCTCTACTTATTGGAAATTTACAGGTTTGTTTTCAACATTTCAATACTTCGGCTATATGGGTTGATCTAATGTTCAATTGTTCGGATTTAATCGGATTGCCTTTCCCTGGTCCAGGCTGTTAATGGGCTGAGCGCAACCTTGCATTGCTCCTCTAAGCAGTTTGTATCTCGTATTAAACTCTTGAAGCAGTCCTATAACTGTTAAATTTTATTTCGGGTCTGTGAGCAGTTTCTATCTCATATTAAACTCTTGACGAAATCCTGTAATTCTTAAATTTTGTTTTGCTTTGTATGGCTTCAAACGCTGGGAAGAGGATGAGTTATTTGGATTGGTGGTTAATTCTCCCACCCCCTCTCCAAAAGTCCGTCCACTTAGACCGGTATCTATTGATGTTTTGGAGCCTATATCTTTTAATACTCATATTGATAATGGATAATATCTAATGAAAAAAGTATTTGATGGACAAGAAAAAAAAAAAAACATTTAACGTTTAATATATATATATTAAACATTAGATATATGTATGTATGCATATAAAAATATTGGATAGATCTCTAATATTAATCCATGCTTTTTCTTTACAATTTTCAGATGCACTTGCAGTCCCAAATGCCATCTACAGTGGCGAAATTGAAAGAGAAAAGAGAAAAATTACACAAGTGGGCTCTATTCTTTAGTCTTCTCAGAAGAAGTCAATAGGTGTTCATATTTTAAATATATGTTTTATCATCATAGATCTTAACTAATGTGATTAAAATTTAGATACAAAATTTTCTCGTATAAATATATATGTAAAGATATATATCGAATCATACATTAAATAGATTTTTCAAAAAAATTACATAATATCTTGATGCGAATCCAGATCCAAAAAATTCTAAGACCTCTTGCTAGACAAACTATTGGAACCGTGATAAAAGTTGAAGCATATGCTCTGTCAAGTGATGACTTTGTTGCAATATTTTCCAAATATAGAAGGTCAATTGAAGCTTTCAAGAAAGAATGGGCTGCGAACGTGATCACTGCTGCAATTAGGAGGAATGCTGCTATGCAGAAGTGGAAGGAAACTTTCTAAGTGAAAGGAACAGTCAATGGAAAAAAATTAAAAAAGTAAGAAAACGGCGCTTACAGATCCTCCTAAGCGCTCATCATCTCGATTCTAGCTGGTGCTTATAGTTTCCTTCTATTAATTACACAATCTATGATTTCTCTTGCAAGTTGTAATGATGACAAAAGCACCAAAAGAACTATTAAAACAACAAATGAATCACAAAATAGCAATTTCATTACAAGCAATCAAATGTGAAGTTAAAGTCTAACTTAATTAGTATAAATAGTATTCTCCCTTTAGAGTAGAATAAGCTCGAATCCCCCCTTCTTTAGTTGTATAATATATAGTTAGTTAAAAAAAAGAGAAAAGAAAAATAATGTGAGATCCTCCTAGGAAATGTGGAAAGCTTATCCTCACTGACATTTGCCAATTCCAACAAAATGTCACTCCACAATCGTACTACAATTGGTCCCACTTACAGCGTTTAACATAGTGTTTAAGGTCATAAAGTTTCAATATTGGGAAAATTTTATTAAAAAAGATTTGATTTTTGAGTGAATCTTGAAATAAAGATTAAATCTTAAGTGTATCTTAAATATTGAACCCTAAACATGAACTTTAAAGGATGAGTTGAAAAGTCCTTGATTTTTGCCCTCTCTCATTTGAATCATGTGCAATCACATTTTAGAAGTAGCAAGAGATCAATTTTTGCTATCCTTACTAGATGAACCATTCTCTCTTTGCTATGGTTTTTCCTCATGCTTCACTTTAGCACTTTTATGTCATATGCTCCTTGTGACATATTGTGAAGTGTGAATATCAAGATAAGAGAAAGAAAATAACTTGTAATTATCAATAAATGAATAGTAATCTTAGGTTACACGATTGTTGAGTATTTATAAACTAAAAACCCTAAAATTATTAAGTAAATTGAATAATATATAATAGGAAACTAAATTAATCAAAATATACTCTTCTAATCTAAACAAAATTCTTTGACATACTGGCATGTAATGGAAACACACAATTTTGACATTGAAAAAATTTATGAAGTTTCAAAGTTAAGCTTTTGAAATCAAGTCTCTCCTACCAAGTTAATAATTACTAACTCTTTCTAAAGAGTTTTAACAGCTTCTAATCCTTTTAGAATTTGACTATTGATGCTTTTAACTAGCTCTTGATTTTCAACTTCAAAATCTATCTATCCTTTCAAATGCTTCTACTTCTAATGCTTCCAAATGTTAAAGTGTTATATAGCTTGAAACCCTAACTTTTACACATCAGCTTGCATGGTAAAACTGGCCCAAGTTTTTATATTCGATTTCTATAAATATCTAAGATAAATAGCAAATACTTTATACAAGTCCTTTACATGAAGTGCAAAAGATTTAGATTTAGTCATAATTTGAACAATTTTACTTGCAATTAAAAGGTCTAATGAGGACTCATTAGTAGCATTTTGTTGCTAGGCTACTTGTTTTAACTATTGCAGCAGGCCCTCTCCTTTAAAGCAACCATTTGATAGGGGATTTGCTAGAGTTATAGTCTAAATAATAATTATATCAATGGAAAATGTAATCTAAATAATCATAACATCAAGAATATTGGAAAGACATTTTGGTAGCTTCATACATCTGATTAGTTAAGGCTTCACACCATAGGGCATTTTACTCAAAGGACTCACATTAAGAAAGTCTTGATAGAATTTCTCCACCTAAGTGAGTTGAAACCATTAATGAGGACAAAAGGCATCACACAAACCTTAAGAAAATAATTTCATTATAAAATATCTAGATATCGTTCATTCATTCATTTCATTACAAAGCTTATCTATTGATGGAATTAATAAATTAAGAAATAAATTCTTAAGAATACTTAAAACTATTCTTTCTCTCATTTATAAAACCTAAAGGACAAAATTACATATTGACAGGAGGTCTAAGGCAATAAAGATTGTCTCGAGCACTTTTACAGACATCATCTCAATATTCATGAATTCGATTGAAACAAGATTGATCAAAGGAAGGGTGATGACAACCAACTTGAAGATAGAGCTATAAGAGGTCGATTGCTAAATGATCGAGTCAAGCTATGATCAACTTTTTTAGCTGGATCCAAGAACTTAGCCTCTCCTTCTAGTAGGTGGTTTTCCATAATGCTATTCAAACTTGTTAACTTCCTTTTAGCCATCTATTTCCATGTTATTTTATATTATAGGATTCTTAGTTAAGCTAATAATTAGGGTACTCAAGTAATAACTTAGGCATTTAATAGGAATTGAGGTTTACTCCATCATAATTCAAGTTAGAGAGGAATTCAAAGTATTAAAAATTAGAGAAAAGGTAGGTAAAGGGAACATAAAGAGAGATACATGACTAAATGATATGATTATGTTAGGTCATGTTGAATGGAAATGGGGACCATAAAGAGAGATACATGACTAAGTGATATGAATGTTAGGTCATGTTGAATGGAAACATAAGGCAAAGAGTTACATGATCAAGCAGCATGACCATGTCAGGGTAATACTAAGTGAAGTTGCGACATGACCATGTCGAGGTGGTTTCAAGTGAAGGAGCATGTATGAGATTACACAATCTAGCAACATCACCATCTGAAAGGCATGTTGAACTTAAAAATGACACAGTCATGTTAGGGGCATGTCAACCATGTGAGATATTTATTTCTTTTATTTTCTTATGTTTTGTAAACTTATTTTATCTATGCTTTTACCCTTCAGGTGTTAGACATATTAAAGCCTCTTATTTCTACATGTAATATAGACTATTCACTTTTTTATCCTTTTGATATTGAATCAACAGCTCTTAAAGAGTACAATCCTTAGCCAATATTGTGTCGAATTATTTTAATTGAATCTTATGAATCAACTCTCTCATAATTGTTTATGACAATTCCTTAACTCTTTTATCTCGTGAGTCATATTAAGACATTAGTATTAAGAACTATTGTATTCTAAAAAATGTGTATAATATTGATTGAGAAATTATGACGTCTTAGTTCAATTATTGGATTTATTTACAATAATCATCTATACCCTTTTTTATTTTTAAACCCCTATAGTTGAAAACACCAAAATACTTAAAAAAAATAGCATTCCACATGTTTTAGAGAGCAGTGCTAATCTAAAGTATTTTTGCCTAGAATCATCCATTGATTTAGGCACATCAGTGTTCATCTTCAATTATGGAACTTGTTATTGCCATTAATGTTGTTAAGACTATTGAGTTGTGAATACTGAGTATTGAGAATTACATTCTTTCCTCATATTTGTTTCTTTTAATACTCATGATAGCTACATAAGTCATGTATAATCTTAATCTGTGATTTGATCATAAAATAGTTCGTTTTCAATACTCATACGCAATATCAAATATTAATCTCATTCATTTCCTTTTTTAATTTCATTCGTTCTTAAAGACAACATAAAATATGTCACATATCTCTTTTTCTTATTTATAAAACATAGAATACAAAACCACTAGTCAAATTATTTTAGAGTGACCATAGATTCACATCGAAACCTTTATATTCGCAAATGGTGTTGCCATTCATGTCTTTCTCAATCATTTACTGCTATATATGAACACATTTGATGTAGACACTACTTTGCACCTCTTTCATCTTCACATCAAGCCACATATGATTCATAGAGACATTGATGGGAATACCATTTAGGGAGAGAAATTTTATCCATGTTATTGGATGGAGCTCTTTAAATAGAGAAAACTTAGGGTAGAGCATAGCTTACCAAGAAGATACCTTACACCCTAAGGTCATTTTCCATTTATAAAGAAATTTCTATGAATTTTCATTCTAAAATTCTATTAATGAGAAATTTACAAATAAGTCAACAATCCAACTTATTACAATTCAAAGGATGTTCTAATCAAGGAGAAAAAGCAAGAAAATAAACTAAAAAATCCTTCAACCTTTGTCTTCTCTAATTTAGATAGTGTGTAATCACATCTTGGAAGAGGTAGGAGATCCATTATTACTATCCTTGATTAATGAACCATTCTCTCCTCATCAAGATTTTTCCTCTTGCTTTGCTTTACCAAGTTTCCCCAGGCCCCTTGTATAGTAGAACTGGCCTAAGCATGGTTACCAACAAACACTTCACGTAAGTCCTCTATGGGTAGTGCAAAAGCTTCAACTTTAGTGATAGCCTGAATGGATTTGCTTGCAATTGGAAGGTCTAATGAGAACTCATTAGGAGCCTGTTCATCCTGGGCTACTTGTTCCAATTGTTGAAATAGCTCTTCTCCAAAAAAGCAACCATCTGATAGCCGCTTTGCAATAATTCTGGCCTGTGTACTATGTTTACTATAACATAATAAGTTGCCAGTTACTACAAAGACTAACTCATGAATTGGTTCCCCTCCCTAAGAATGTGGCTTCTTCGTGAAAAGACTAGAGGTTTTGCAAGGTTGCATAGCTTACCTCTTAGTTCATTTCTTAGATTTCCGAACTTTGGAATCTAAAATACACCACCAAGAATAATTTGAAATTAACATCACTAAAATGATTTTTGAAAAGTTTTGTGTGCTAGTTTCATAGAGAATGTTTTCAACACTTGATTGGATATTTAATATGATGAAAGCTTTATGATTTTCAAACATTATTATAATAGTTTTAATATGTTATAGAATGTAGCATGTTTTAGTAATAAGTAGTGATGGAAAACAAGGATAGATCTTCCATCTTAATGGTTAACAACTACCGATATATACCAATGGTTAGAAAGAAAATTTTTATCATTGTTTTAAAAATTAAAATCATACCCACATTTTTCATTGTCGTACTACACTTATTGCTAAAAGTGACTAATGATCTCAGTTTCTTAAGATTTCTTCGATGGAATTTGAAACTTTAAACTTATAATTTAAACAAAAATTATGAAAATCTTTTTACTTCAAAAGAAACACAACCTTCCTAATGTGCAATTTTTATTATCACTTCAAGGCATGAAACTAATCAACAATAATGATCTAGTTGGTAGCATTGGAACTCACTTTTGAGAACATGTCCTTGCATAAATGTGGCCTCACTTTTTGCCCAAGTGTCATCGAAATATTGTTTAGCAAACTCTCCAAATTAACTTCAGCTATCTCCTGGCACTTTAGGCCTTCACAACATATGACTTCCTCTCTTAGATCCTCAGGGAGCAAATCGAATGGATTCCATTCTTCTAAATATTTTTTTCTCTGTTTCATTTTCATCCATTTAATAGGAGATTTTGTTTGCAAGTAGACCTATTTTCAAACCAAAAAAGAAAATAAAAAGGTTAGTAAAAAGAAAGGCAGCTCATGTGTGATATATGCAATTTCTTTTTTATATATTGATAACAAATTATACAAATTAGCTTTAGATGGAAAGAACTAAGTAGTTACTTATGCATTTGCAAACATATTTGAACTTCATTTTTTGAAAAATTACGTTACAAAACTATCACATTATAATGAAACCTTGAATTTGTAAAATAATGTACTTATACTCCTTGTAGAATGTTAATACCATAAAAATTTCCCTCCAATTCCGAACCAAATCAATATTTTACACTAAAATATATTTATAATTTTATTTTTATATCAATCCTTCATCTAATTTGATCCATATCACCATCACTAAAATATCATGTCAATTAAAAAAGTAATAATAATGTGGTGAGTCAACTTTAAAAAATTATCATAAATGTATATTAATATGAAAGACTACTTTACAATACATTGGAAGAGAAATAATACAATACCAACCTGCATATTTCCAATGAAGAAAGCAAATAAAACCAAACCGCAAATCGCAATGCAAATCGCAACGAAGCTGTCCCATATATAGGTACCCGGCTCAAGGTTTTGTCCTAGGCTACTGCAAAACTTATACATTACCCATGTTAGTAATTCAACTAATGGTATTGTGACTTTAACATTAGTCCTATGTTAAAGCAAAGATAAAGCTAATTGCAAAAATTCCCTCGCATTTGCCTAAAAATTAAAATGCTCTGAGCCCCTAAATTCATCTTACCAGTTTGCCAAAATAAAAAAAATGAAAAAGTATTACATAAAAATAATAATAAACTATAAAAAAAAAAAAAGTCAGCAAGAGCTGCTTTGGTTTAGCCTCTCCAACATGAAGGCGTCTTTATCCCAGAGGAGAATATGACAAGAGAATTTCATGCATTGAGATGGCAAGAATATTCACCATCTTTGCTGATAAGAAGCCATAACGTCAAGCTATACTTTTACATCATACGTTAAATATCATCTTACTGACCTCAAGGTTCGCAAGCCCCACCATAAGCAATGAAAGAATTTATCTAGAAAGGGGATATTCTTCATAACAACTGTCTGAAATGCTTCATCGGATATGCCATAATCAAAGGACGTTTCACTGGAAGCTGGAGGTACCGAGCAATGATCGTACAAATATCCATTGTAACTTGAGGTGACATCACAATACAAAGAAGAATCACCACACAAGGTGGCATTTTTATAACAAGCTCTTTTCCAGCAAGCCATGTGTCGCTCAACAGCACGTATATACCAATATCCTCCAAGAACCTACGTTTATTGTAAGCGTTTCAATAACAAATAGACATTATTGTAATTTGTTGCTTGACCTTGTATCTAAGGAAATTCAAGCAAGAACTATAGTTAGAAAAGAATATAGTCGAGGCCCCGATCTATAAAGCATGTATACAAGAGGTATATGTTGTATAGTACCTGTATCCTGTTTGGATACAGTTTATGTATACAATACAAGCTCCAAGGAAGTAGTGGCAATCGAGACAAAGGAGTAATTACTTACATTACTGGCGATTGTGTACATGATAAGATTGAATGCAGCTGCGAACCACGTATATATATGCAGCATGTGATCGGAAGTTCTCGTTGCATCTTTATAAGCTGGAATGATTCGTAAAAGTCGCAGAACAATTTGGTAAAGCACCACAAACTTAAGCAACTTCACCGTGTGCGGCTGCCAATGAACGTGATAAATCACCACCTGCAAAATTAAATTTGTAGAGGAAAATCAAGTCCATGAAAACTTGGAACTTGCAGTAAAATGCAGTCGAGAATCCACTTTACAGTAAAATGTCTCCAGAAAAGAATTACTATTGTGGCTCTTTAGATATTTAATATAAGTATACCTTACATGAGTCTTCTATTCTTGTTATAAGGCCAAAGAAACAACTCATAGAGTGTTTGTGTAATCGTTACAGAAAAACATAAATATTTTCTTATTCTCTCAGAATTTCAATTTTTTTCTAACTGCATTTCAATCTCTTTTAACTTTCATATTTTTGCACTCAACTATTTAATGTAGAACCCAATCACTCCCCCTAAAAGTGAAATTTCCTCCCTAAGCCATCATCGGCTTCTTGAAAAGCCTGGGAAGCTAAGTTCACGAACATAAAAATTTAATGGATCAAAGTGTAATCTTTCCTATTTTCTTCTAGAATCTAGAATATTTCAGAATTATGTTGTTGGTGGAAACAAGATATCAGGATATCTTACGGGAGTAATCAAGAAGAGTTTGAATTGGCTATACGTGTTTTAATTTTCATTTCAAAATCTGTCTGTTTAATATTGGGAAGTTGACATATTTAGCATATATTCAAAATTAAATTATTCCACGTAGGCTATACTATAAACACCGTCGCCCTTAACTTGGTTCACTGTTCTAATCAGCCCATGAGCCAAAGTTTCTGAGCCGGGTCATCTGACCAGGCAGTTTACGTGTTCGATTTGGCCCGTGAACGATGAATCCAATTTTTTTTTTTTTCATTTTTACAAAAACAAATAATTATCTCCATTTAATTAAAAATAAAGAATTTAGGATTATTTAACTTATATGAAACAAACATGAGAAAATATTTTCAATTTCATACAAAGTTAAAGAAAATTTACACTTATTAATATAGAATTATACTCAAATAGAGTTATAATATTAGCAATATAAGACAAAAATTTAGAAAAGAAAATCAAATGACAAAAGCTAGATTTAGCCTTGTATTGTTAGGAAATAAGAACCTCTTTTAGTAAAAGTATATGAATATTTAATCAAACATACTTTTTTAATGTATTTATTTATTTTTATTATTAATAATAACATATTAAATATCGTAGATGGAAAGTATATTTCTCTATTTTACATGTAAATGATTTTAATTTTCAATATTATTTAAGTAAATATTATTTAATAAAATTTTATATTTTTAATTTTAAAATTTCGTTTTATGGATTGTGTCCTACGGGTTCAATGAATTAGTAGCCTTGAAACACCACAACTTGCATGGTTTGGTGAGTCATTGGCTGATTCGAAATTGGCCGAAAAGGACCCATTCATAGTCAGTGAACTACCAAGCCGATTCGAGATGAGTTCATAGACTGAACTAGCCCTTTATCAACTTTTGCAAATCTATGAGAGTAGATAGTTTATACTAAAGAACCTAAAATTCAAACGACAATAGTTTATACATTGCTTTCTCGATTCGGGCGCTCGGGACACTAATAGTACAAAATTACAAAATTATAATGTTAAAAAATATTTATTGATAATAATACTTTAAATATGAGTGATAAAAAAACATTTATTATATTAATTCATTAAAAAAATACTAATCACATTTAACATATATTGCTAATAATAAGTAGGTTTAATATCGCTATATATCCATCCGTATATAGGATATTAATACCATTAACAGTTTTGTCCTTTACATAGCCCCTTCCCTAAGAAAGTACTCTATTACTTTGTTTGGTAACCCAGGATTTTATCCATTATTTTGATATTGATGAGTTTGAAGTAGTGGATTTTTTTATTTTCTATTTTTTTATCCATTTTATAAGAATCTGTTGACATTCTCGATTCTATTTTCTTATTCCTAGGCTATTTCAAAGAAATAAATTGAAATTCTATTTCTTTATAAAAATTGGTTTATTTAAAATCTTAAACTTCAATAATATATTTAAAACATACCTAAAAATATTAATATACTATTGTACAGTTCTTGACTTGACTAGTAAGTCAAGGTCACATGCACAGAATATTAAAAAAAATAAAAATAAACAATAGCTTTTTTTTTTCAACCTAAAAAGAAATTATAATTTCTTATTTGAGAATAATAATAGGAAGCTAGTGGAATAACAATTCTACAAATTAAATATAGAAATAAATTTATAAGGAAATAGCTATTTCATTTTTTTTTCTTTTTTCATAAAATAAATTTATCCTTCTTTGAATTTTAATAGATTTGAAGCGACACAGGATTTGCTTGCCGTGGTCATGAAAAGAGAAACTTTCTTCTTCTTTTTGATAAATAAAGAAAGGAAAATGAAACTTGCCAATGCAGATACTTTCCAAAGGAGCATGTCAAGTAGCTAAAAATAAAACTATACCTGAGGGAGTGGCAGAATTGCGAGGATGGCAACTGTCCAGGCTAGTATTTTACGATATCCATGAAGTAGAGGCAAACTATGATGCCACCACAGAATGGTATGAAGAACATCCACAAATGAACGGAAGACGACGACTATGATTCTCAAGTTGTTGTCAAATCCAAGGCAGGTTGAAGCATTTTTCACTACAGGAATATAAAAGAACAATGGATCCAGGGAGACAGCCGCTAGACTCAGCAGCAAGATTGCCTGACTTTCGGTATAAAAATGCCTTTTGAAGAGCTTAAGCCTTCGGTATATTGACTTGCTAGTAGTGGTGCTCTTGGTTTGGTCATTCTGCATCCTATTAAATACATTAGCAAGTGTTCTTTATATATTGTAATATATATATATATATATATATATATATATATATAGTCTAGTGTATGAATGTAATTTTCCTTCCTCATTGTAAAAAAATAAAAAAACTTACATATATATATACATTCCCCTGCAATTAAACTTGGAGGTAATAGGCAACAATGGCAACACCAGCAAGTTTTGGTGGTTAATTAGAGCATTAAATTTAATGGAAATGAATAAATTAAAACAATGTTCTTTTGACGCTTTCATCTTCTTAAAATAATTTACATTATTTTCCCTGTACATTGTACGCAATATAAACTATAAAGATTATATTACTATCACATGTTACACACACAAAAAGAAAAAAAAAAACATCATTTTTACATAACGAGTGTATCCTCGAATTAATAATTAATAATCAAATATGCGAAAAACTCAATTTTCTGAGAGTACTTTCCCATAAAACATGAACCAAAGGCGCTGTGTTTCTCAATAATAAAAATTGGAAGTCATAAGGAACGGAGGAAGAAGAAAACTAACTGCACGATGTGGTCTGATGAATTGACAACATCATCTTTAACTCTGCTCATTTTGTATGTAAAGCCGTCGTTACTTCGCCAAGCAATGAGCTACGAAATGTGTCCCGAAAATTTCAACTATTAGTGTCCTCGATCTGGAAAAAGAAGCAAATGAAAAAAGACGAGATTTATTATCACAAATCGTCATGAAATGCAGTAGTCTTGTTACGTCGACGTAAAAATCACAATCAACGAGGAAACAGGACACCCGTTGAAAACGTACCTTCTTAAGGAACTCTGGAAGCTCAAATAATGATGTTAGAGCCTCCCTGAATTATAGAAAAGCTTCCTCCATTAATCCATGAAACCAAGAAAGAACTAAGCTTATATATATGGATCAGAATCCAGTTCAACATGTGGCTGCACACTAGTCCAGAAAAAACATTGGTTGGTTGACTGACTAGTTCAACATGGGCTGCTGCACGCTTGCCCACAAAACATTGGCTGCATGACTGACTTGTAAGTGTCATTCTTCTAGGTTTTTTTTTAAACGAAAACCTAAGAAGGATATGCCATGCTGGTTCATAAAAGAGGACAAATCCAAGTCGACTTATGCTTGTATCTAGTTCAAGTCTTATCGTTTCTTCTTATATGAATTTAAAAATCCCATTCTTTTCTATTGTGAAAATGCACATTCTCCAATCAAAATGCAAGGTGACCTCTTAAAACAATTCTCATAAATAGTTTTCAAGTAGTGTTTACACAGTGTGAATTTTGGTGCAAAAATTTGTATCCTTCAAGCCTTTTAAAATTGCACGACTATACTTTTAATATTTCTTAAGTATTTTATCGAATAGTAAAACAGTACGATAGGTGTACAAAGTAGATCAGAATCCAGTTCAACATAGGCTGCTGCACACACGTGTAGAAAAACATTGGTTGGTTGATTGACATGCATGTGTGAAAGGGTCAAGAAAATTAATTGACTTGGATTTTTCCTAAGTCTTTTTTCAAGCAAAAACCTTAAGAAGGATATGGCACGCTAGTTCTTACAAGGGAACAAATCTAGGTCGACTTATAATCGTATGTAGTTCAAGTGTTATCATTTCTCTATATATATAAATTTAAAAATCTAATTCTTTTCTATTGTGAATGCGCACATTCTCCAATCAAAATGCAACGTGATGTCCACCGTTGATGTCCGGACGTCTTACATGTCCACCGTTGATGTCAGGACGGCTGACACACCCTCCGTTGCAAATTCGTGGAGAATAAAGACGAAACCAAAGCCAATCTTTAATTTTCCACCGTTGATGTCCGGAGGGCTGACACATGACCTTTTATCCGTTGCAAATTCGCGGAAAATAAAGACAAAACCAAAGCTTATCTTGAGTTAACCCACGATTTACAATCAATATATTTTTTATTTTTTATTTAAAATTATACAAAGTATAAAGTTTATATGATTTTATATTGTTTATATAATAATATGATTAATTGAATTGATACTTTATACCATAATATGAATATTATAATTATAATTTTTTTATAATATAAATATTATAAAATAATTAAATGATTAAAAAATAGAACCAACGAGGAAGATGGAAAGACTAAAATAAAATAAAAAAAAATAATAAGAAAGAAGTGTGAGGAAGGTGATGATGAAGGATAACATGCAGGTTGAGTTTCGTAGTTCATCATATTAAGTTTAAAAGTAAAATAACTTAGTGACATAATATTATATTATGAATATAATATGCCATTAAGATAAATTATGTTAAATGTTTTTTTTTCTTTAGGTTAGTAGGTTGGCTCGCAAGTTAAATGAGTTGACCATTTTAACTAACCGATTAAATGGGGTGGGCTTGCTTAGCCCACTTTTGAAATGGGTTAAAAAATTCAACTCTAACTACTTTTCTAAGTGGTTTAAATAGTCTGTAAGACATAATTCATTTATGCAACTCTAATAACAAGTGAATGTGTCCATATCTAACTATTAAAAAAAAATGAATAAGATCTAAACAGTACATGATAAATTTACTTAATATGAAAAAGAAAACAAAAAACAAATAATACAAGTCTATTTAACAATTTACTATGGATAGTAATAATAGTAACTCTAACATTTATATCAAAAGCTTTTATTTGTAAAGCAATAGTGAAAATAACTTTTAAAAAATTATAGTTACAAACAAATCTTGGAATTGTATTTTGAAAAGTTCCCATCGATGACTTTAGGAGAGAGGGGGAGTAAAAAAAAGTGAAAAGAATTGATGGTGGGAGGGAGAAATAAGAGATGGAATGTAAAAAATACTGATTGTATTCTATACTACATATTGAAATGTATGGATGGTTCAGTTAATTTAATAAATGATGATCTATTATAATATATAATTTTAAAAATTTTATCAATTGTATTTTCAATATATTAAATATATATTATATATATTTATAGCACAATATTTATCATCTTGAAATACGTTTAAGACACAATTATTATTATTTTATTACTATGCTTATCATGAAATTATTATTATTCATTGTATACATTATTCTATTATTACTATTATTATTATTGACCATTCACTTTCCAAACCTGAAACTTAAATGGTAAAATCATTAATCAGTTACTTAATATTTTGCCAAAGCCATTATAGCTAATGGCATAAGCACTAGTCTCACAATTGTTAGACGAAGAAAATTTTGATTCCCTCTTTCTTAAATGATAGTAATAGGGAAAATCGATATTCAAAAGACTTGTGTTTATAAGATACCACCATTTAAGGGTTTCCTACCATTAATGAAATTTGATGTGGTAACGATAGAGACCCTAAAATGAGCATAACTTATAAATACAAGCTTTTAAACTCATGATTGAAAAATCTAAGCACTTTTTTTTCTTTTTTTTGCAAAATTGCATAAATGTAAGCCCTTCTCTATAGTTTTCTAGATAAACCATAATTAGACAATAATATTCATACTATATTTTTAATAATCAATGAATATACATTGTAAGAATATTAATTATGATGACTTTTAAAATTAAACTATTATTTTCAATAGTATTGCATGTGCTTTAAAGTACAATCCACACATAATGTAGCATAAATGATGAATATATGTCAATTCACCTTTCAAGTCAAAAACTTTATCTTTAAGTTTTGATAATTATTTTTCTAGGCAATAAAAATTTTAAAAAATATTTAACTAATCTAATAATGGATGGATATTGTTGTTACCATTTGCAAAAGATGCATCTTTTGATGCGATAATTAAATATTGAATATAATAATACATATTATTCAAAATTTAGTTTAGTGATGACAAATATAAAAAAAGGAAATAAAATATTACTTCTCAAAACCAAGTTTAAGCACAATCAAATGACTCAAGGAAAACAATTCTCAAGTCTCATACAAACCGGTTTAATCAACTAGGAAATTGTGTGACCTTAATGGAACTTTGATGAAATCCAATGGTTCAAAGATTCAATTAACTCCCACTAATGGTCAATTTCACTAATCAACAATAAGAACAAAAGAATTACACGTGAAATGGATGAAAAAGATAAGCACAAAAACCGTGATCTCAAATCCTTCCAACAATGCCAATTCACACCAATCACTAAAGAGCATTCAATCTCAATGATCAATCAACCTTACAAGATGATTATCCACGAATTACAATCACCAATAAGTCCAAGAAAGATTCAAATCTACCCTAGATATGACTCATTAGAGAAGAAATGAACGTACAACAAAGATGAATCGATGTGACTCACAGTTCTCCTTTGTCACACTCGCCACAATTCCAATTCTTAGGTTGAAATTGATAAGAGGTGTGAACTAAGGATGAACCCTAATTCCATACGTGAAAGTGCTAGGTTATTTCTGCAAAATATGGCCTCCTCAAACCCTCTTCTAAGCAAGTATTTATACTTGCTACTCCTAAGGTTAGAAAGTGGTCAAAATTACAAGTTTGCCACTTTTAAGGTGGCTAGTCCTAAATGAAAATTACAAGGAAAATGAAAGTGTCACAAAACCAAATACAACAAAAAATAGTTCATAAAAAAATTACAAAGTACAAAATATCATAAGTCTTCATGAGCCAATGCCTCGGAATGGAAAACAATCGCAACGAGTCTTTGATTGTCACCCCGGAATATTTTGTGTCCATCAATTGTTGTAGGACATATTAACATCCCATGGAGAATTATCATTGTATCTGTAAGATTATTCTCAAATATTTATTAGAATAAAAGACATAAAGTAAAAATATGAGCGATTTGGATCATCATCCAAATCGGGTTCTGAAAATGTTAACGGTGCCAGAAATTTTCCCATCAATAATGAAGGAATTTCAAGTTGGATAAATTAATTTTTCTTAAAAGGACCATTTTGCCCTTGAAATTGATCTTATTGAATTTGGACTTGAAATTTCCTAATGACCCTAAATATAGTCTCAATACCTTAATTAGATGAATAAAATCAATCACAAAATATTTGGAGACAATTGGAAAGGAAAAATTTTAATTAGGTGGTCAATTAGGTAAAATGACCAAAATGCCCCTAACATAATTTACCAAAGAAGGACTAATCAAGTTGGGTTTCCAAGAGCATTTTAAAGAAAGAAGGAACCACATAATTCAACAGGAATAAGTAGTGACAAATGAGGAAAAATAAGTTAGAAAATGAGTAAATTAGTAGACATATGTCACTCTTAGGATAATCCACTAAACCCTTTATGCTCCACTTACTTTATCCCCTTAAACCCTAGATAACCCCCTTAAATACTCCCTAAAACCCATGAAAACAGCAGCCCCCACTCTCCTTTCATTTTTTAAACTCCAAGGGTAAGAAAAACCCATCTACTCAAGCTTAAACCCTAACATTTCTTCTAGCTCAATTTTCACCTTATCTAACCTACTACTCTAGTTCTTTTCTTAGTGAGTTTTAGGATAAGAAGCAAGCGAAAGTCCTATCTAAGACGGGGGCTCTCTACACATGTATTGGGTTGTTAAGGAAAGTGTAATAAGTTGATTCAAGAGGACCTTAACTTGTTGATTGTAAATTTAAGTAATGTATGCTATTTATTGTAAAAGAAAACCAATTGGAGTTAGGGAAAAATCATCTTGAAGTTGGGTAGGGATGGAATTGAGAAGTTTTGGGTATTACTTAGATCTCTAATAAGGTAAGTCCAAAATCTTATCTAAATTGATGATTTAGAATAGTTACAAGTGATTGAACTTGATTATTTGATAATTTCTTGAATGTTGACGATGTATCAGAATTTACTCATGATGCTACTACCTTAAATGATATATTTTGAGTGTGATTTTATGATTAAAGTGTGTATCTATATTGGGAAATGATGAATGTGGTAATTGGTGTTGGGATTGTAGATAGAAATTAAGTTTTATGTATGTTAATAGAGTATATGTTATTTGCTATTCATATTGCCACTATGATAATGCAAATGAGGCTTAATTATTCTCGTTAAACCTAAACAGAATGTTAAATAGTGATAAATTAATTATTGGAGTAAGAATTTGTGGTATTTAGGATGATTTTGATAATTAATTGGTGGATATGATATGTTGAAAGTTGGAACTGTTGATATGATTGGGTGAAAGGGTGAGGAAAATTACTGGTCTTTTTGTAAACTATTTAAAATCAAATCAACTGAAGTAAAAAACTATTTAAAATGTACATATGTAAGACATTTGTGAGTATAAGTTATTATAATATGTATACAAGTTAACTTAAGATTTATATCATATGTTAATTTTATGAATAAAATTAGTTGTCACATGCTTTTGGAACTCCTTAATTGTATAAATTAATTTGTCAACCTCTACATAGTGCCGATGTGTGTTATTATAAATTATTATATGGATCAGAGTCGTGTTTGCACACACGTCCAGAAAAAACATTGGTTGGTTGACTGACTAGTTCAACATGGGCTGCTGCACGGATGCCCACAAAACAATTTAAATGAGACTTGTTTATTTATCAAAATTCTTTTAATGTGTGTCTCAATTTTGGATATAACTCAATATCCAATTTATTGTTTAAAATTTACAAACAGTATTCAAATCTTCATTAATGAATTCCTCCCAATATTAAAACTTTAATTCGTAATATTAGACACATGTGTAGCACCCCAATGATTTATAACAAATGTACTTAAGAATATTTTATGGTATTATTGTTTCCTAATTGGATCACTCCATTATTTTTCGAAATTATCAAAACTCTAATATAAAATATAGCATTTGGCCTCTCTTCCTAAGCAACAACCCTTTGGTCGTAAGAGCTCGGAAATTCGAACAACAAAACGTCTCAAAATTGGCTTAACAGTGAAGTTCTATTTAATTTGAAATTCTTCTTTAAGTGTTAAAGAACAGCCAACACCCCTGCTTAGTAATCGTTATATATCTTACATGTCAGTTTGTATTTTCGCGTTTCGTTGCTTCGAAAAGCACTCTCGGCCCGGCCCTCTGCCGAAAGTGTTTTTATACTATGATCGTGATATTTGATTAATGAAATAATGAAAATATACTATTCATGGGTGTAAGAATGTATTAGAAATCCGTTTGAAAAAGTATATGAATGTTTCGACAAGCTGGATCAATGGAACACCACAGCTCTATTCATCCCTATTCCGCAAATTTATGTTCATAAAAGAATGTCCAAACCACTTTAGAAATGATCAATAGAAGTGGTGATTGGATATCATCCCCTACTGAGCTAGAAGCAAAAGCTGTCCAATTTTTTACCAACCTTTTGCGGCAATAGCCAGTTGATGACGATGCTGGAGCCAAGAATAGGCTGCTTGATAACATCCCAAATTCAATTACCATCGAAGACAATAGAGCATTATTGCGTCCTATTGAGGGCCCGGAGCTAAAACGGGCTATTTTTGGATTAGACGCGGACAACTCACTTGGAGTTGATGGATACGGGGGCTTTTTCTATCGCTCTTGTTGGGACATAATAGAACAAGATCTCTTAGCTGCTACTCGAGACTTTATGGCTGGTACTCGGATTCCCAGGGCAGTAGCAAGCACTCTGATTGTCCTTCTGCCTAAAAAGCACTCTACAACATCATTCGCGGATTATAGACCGATAAGCCTTTGCAACTTCTTGAACAAAATTTTCACAAAGGTACTAACAGAAAGGTTGAAGTTAGTTCTACCATCCATAATCTCACCGGAGCAGTCGGGCTTTCTGAGCGGTCGCGATATCACAGAGAACATACTCCTTGCTAAAGATCTCGCCCAATTCCTAGAACATCCCTCAAGAGGCGGAAATATAATAATCAAGATGGATATGATGAAAGCTTTTGATCGGGTATCATGGTCCTTCCTCTAGAATTTAATGATTAAATTTGGCTTTGCACACCATTTTGTATCACTCATCCTTGGTAACCTTAGAGCTGCCTGGTTTTCGATTATATTGAATGGAGGTCTAGTTGGTTTCTTCCAAGCATCTAGGGGCATCAAACAAGGGGATCCACTATCTCCATATCTCTTCTTGTTAGCTTCGGAAGCTTTATCTTGTGGACTTAAAAACCTTGAAGAGACAGGACAAATACTCCCATTTCATACTCCCTCATCAAATTCAGTCAAAGTAACACACCTAAGCTTTGCAGATGATATCTTGGTTTTCACTCGTGGAGATAAAAGGTCCTTGCAGCATCTCAATAGATTCCTTTCTGATTATGAACTAAGCTCTGGACAAAAAATCAACAAGGGCAAGAGCTTCTTCATTCCCCCCAACAACCGTCCCCCAATATATCTCCAACAAGTCTCGACTTCTCTTGGTATTTCGGATAGTTCATTTCCATTCCAATATTTAGGATGCCAACTCTACAGGGGTAGAGTACGAGAATGTTATTTCTCACACCTGATCGAGAGCTATGAACGAAAACTTGGCCATTGGTCCACCAAGATCTTATCGCCTGGAGGTAGAATAATTCTCATTTGTCATGTGTTGCAAGCAATTCCAATTCACACGCTCACAGCTATTCAACCCCCCAAATCGGTGATAAAGAAGCTTGAACACAAATGCCAAGAATTTTTATGGGGATCCTCAGACTATGGTAAAAACAAACATTGGAGAGCTTGGCATAGAATCACTTTTCCATCGAATGAAAATGGACTTGGAATCCTAGATTTTTCCTCACTGATTACAGCTGCCTCATTGAAGCTATGGTGGAAATTTAAACAAGGCAAGAGTCTTTGGGCAAATTTCATTAGCTCATTGTCTGAAACATCAAGGAAACGTACTTCTTAGCGGCGTATTCAGGCTATACAAGATGTTGCAGAACAGAATACATGTTTACAACGTAACCAACGCATATGGATGCCATCTGTCACCGATGCATTCAGCTATAAAACTGCATATGAATTGGTTAGGCCAAGGCAACAATCCATTCAATTTTTTGATAAGCTAAAACATCGTTTTTTGCCTCTTCGAATTCGTATATTCATGTGGCGTTTATTTAACAAGCTATATGCATTTCTGGAGGTCCTTTGCGGCTTTGGCTTCATCCAGAACCCCTCTCGATGCCCGTTGTATTTGAGTGAAATGGAATCCATACAACACCTTTTCCTCAAATGCAAAGTAGCTACTGATCTATGGTTTCTTATCGCTAGCTGGTTGGACATCCATATTTCTCCGGTTGCTAGCTTGTGGAATATGATACAAAATTGGTTTCAAATGCATCCAAAGGGCACAATGTTTAGCTTAATATGCCAGCTAACACCGGCCTTCATCTACTGGGAACTATGGAAGGCTAGGAACATAATGGTTTTTGAAGGGCGCACAACATCAATTGGAACCCTTTTCCACCGGGTTAAGGATCAGCTGGTCTTAACTCTTAGATCCTATTCTCCCGTAGTGAGTACCATGCAAGAAGCTGATGCTATCAAACACCAATTTGCAACCATTTTAGAGGTGAGGGTGAAAAAAAGAAAAATTATCAAATGGTTGAAACCCACATCAGGTTATGTCATCAACTCCGCTGGTTCGTCTACTTCAGATAGAGCGGCTTGGCTTACACTTTGCGACGGAATGATGGCTCATTTATACATTCAGAAATGAAATGTGTAATGGATACATCAAAGGCAATATCTACAGAATTGGAGGGTATTCTCTTTGGCCTACGCTCATGTGCTACCAACAATATCTCCCCAATACAGATTCAAATCAGTAATATGTCACTAGTGTCTTACCTTCAAGACAGAGTAGAGTGTCCGTGGCAACTATCCCTCAAAATAACAGAGGCAAAAAACCTTATGCAATTACTATCAGCGTCCGTTGTTTCTGTATATCGCGAAGCAAATGCTTTAGCGGCAGGACTTTCTCATTATGCAACTCAACTTGATAGTACCAACATCGTGCGCTGGTAAGATCTCCCCGGAAGACTCAAAGGTATCTACCTTTTAGATCTTTCTTGGTGTCTATACATTAGAAGTAGATAGCTTCCTTTGCAACTTTACCTACAGTTCTTTTGTATACATCCTCCAGCTGGGAGAATGTCTTTTGTACAGTATTTTCAAATACTGCTCACTGTAAGGTTTTTTTATGAAATCAATAAATGCAATAGCCATATGGGCTTTTTCTGAAAAAAAAAAAATGATCCATACCATCCCCATCTACAAAATGAAAAATGACTAGAGTGGTCAAATCACTCCATCTAGGCTGTCCCATTGCTATTTGTAGAAGTTTAGTGTTTATAATGAGTGAAACAACAAACGAAGCAAGAAGAAGAAGAAAGAACCGAGAGACGAAGTGTTTTGTATTCTTGAAATAGTGCAATTGAACTAACTATTTGTAAGAGTATGAAAGTCTATTTATATTATATCTCTAACTATAATCCAAGTAATGATATTTTTACACATGGATAAAAAAAATATTATAATGATAGGATATTCTCTACACTATTTATGAAAGTAGCTCGAACCATTCCTTAGAATATCAAAATCACAAGACTTTTTATGCTCAAAATTGAGTAATTATCGAATATAATAAAGTGAGATTCACTTAGGAAACTATATTTTTCAAAATATACATGAGTGGTATAGTTTTTAATGAGGTGAAAATAATAGCAAACAAATACATGGCTAAATTTAGTAAAAACAAGCCAGTTGCAATTTTTTAATTTTTGAACCTTATTTCAAAAGAAATAAGCTAACTCAAAGAAATTAGAACATTTGGTGCTAAGCTACACCGTTTTTTAGGCAAATTCCATCATTTAGCCTTTCGAATAAACAATTTGACTAATTTTGGTAATTTTTAGATTTCTTATAACTTTTTATAAGTATTTCTATTTTAGATGCTGCTTGTGGCGTTATCTTTATCATCTAAGGTATGTCGTGTCCTTAAGTTTTAGGAATTTCTATTTTTGGCTATTTTTAGACGTTTCTTTTTTTGGTAAATTTTTTATATCTATTTTTAATAGTTTGCACTTACTATTATTTGTATGCCCTAGGGTAAAAGGACAAATTATTATTGAATTTGAAAAATTATTGTGAGCAATTTTTCTTTGTTTCTTTCCCAAATTTGCGAATTTTATACAATTCTTGAATTTATATACCAAATCTCTAGGAATTCTTAGAGTCAATAAGTATTTAAAGATTACACTTCAAGTATTCGCAGAATCAATGGTTCATGATAATCTCAACACAATTCATACATATTACGCTGCGTTAGTTAGTATCAAAGCTGAGTTCGTTCTTGGTAACAATGACACCCCATAGACAAACTAACCAACATCATGCTATAGTAGATGAAACCTACTATCGTGATGATCCAAAGCGAAGAATTGGGTAGATGATTGGCGAAAGGCTAGATGTGGTGTTAGAACGTCGTTTGGATGTGGTTATAAATCAATTAGCAGAGAGAATGGGTGCATTGATGGGTAATCAAAATCAAAATATGAACACTAGGCGTGTGAGAAACTCTAACCTGATGCCAATTGCAAAAGAGGTAGAAGACGACTCTTATTCTCTTGAGGAAGATGAGCAACATGATGTAGTACCGCGTAACTATGTTAGGTTTCGTGCAGAGGAAGACCAAAGGCGTTGGGAACTAGGTATGAGAATAGAGATACTCGAGTTTCATAGAAACCTCCAACCAGAATAATTCTTGGACTGGTTAACCACAGTTGAAGAGATTTTAAATTTCAAAGGAATCCCTAAAGATAAATAGGTGCAATTGGTTGCAATCAGATTGCGTAGTAGGGCCACAGCATGGTGGCAGCAATTAAAATTGACTCGAAATAGGCTAAGAAAATGAAAAATCGCATTGTGGGAAAAGATGAAGAAGCATCTACGAACAGTGTTTTTACCTTGTAATTTCCAGTGTATTATGTACTAGATACTACAAAATCTTAAACAAGGTAGCAAGTCAGTAGATGATTACACTTCTGAATTTTACCAATTGATAGTTGGGAATAAACTTCAAGAAAAGGATGATCAGTTGGTTAGCAAATTGGGAATAAACTTCAAGAAAAGGATGATCAGTTGGTTGCCAAATACATTGGGGGTTAAAGGATGTAGATTCAAGGTACAGTCAATTTATTTGACCTTGTTAGTGTATCAACAGCACACCAAAGAGCATTGATTGTTACAAAATAGCAAAAGCGATATGGGAGTAGTGGTGTAATGGGCAGTGGAGGCGGCATTAACAGTAGTGGTGTGAATTGTATTAGAGGTGGAACCTCAAGTAGTAACACTATTAGGCGTTTTAGTAAGCCTAACACAAGTGGCCCTAACACTAGCGGGGTGAAGTGCTTTAAATGTGGTGAAGCTAGTCATCGATAGTCTAAATGTAGGAAAATGGAAAAAAAAATGGGGAACTTTTTGTCAAAAACAAAGAGGAGGAAGATGACGAATTTGTGTTTAAAGCGGTAAGTGACGGTGAGCCCGTCTTTAATACTGAATATACTGAGGAGGAGCTTGTGATAAGCGAAGGTAAGGAAAATTTAGTGGTTAAGAGATATTGTATGACCCCTAAAGTAGTAGAGGAAGAGTGGCTTAGAAACAATATTTTCTAATCCACTTGTACTATTCTGGGCAAAGTTTGTCGATTTATGATTGACTCAGAGAGCTGTGAGAACATTGTGTCTATAGAAGCTATGTAAAAGTTGAGCATTTAGCCAGAACAACATCCTAAACCTTACAAGTTAGCTTGGCTAAAGAAGGGTGGCAAGGTAAGTGTCTCTAAACAAGCGCTAGTTACATTCTCTGTTGGTTCTAAATATAGAGACTCTATCTGGTGTGATGTTGTGACAATGGATGCTTGTCATTTGTTGTTGGGGAGGCCTTGGCAATTTAATAGGGGCGTGACTCATGATGGTAGAGCTAACACATATAGTTTTGTATGTGTAAACACCCCATTTTTGTCCTAGGAATCAATAATTCTCATCAATAATCAATTTTCAATTTTTTCAAATTTTCCTATTTTTTCCCTAATTTAGCATAAATAATAAAAATGTTCAAAAAATAAAAATAAATAGGAAAACACTTCAATTTTGAAAAATGATTTCAGAAATAGCAATAATGAATAATAAATAATTTTTACAAATTTTTGAAATTCCAAAAAATACAAAAAAATAGAAAAATCGAATTGCATATATGCAATTTGTGAAAATAGAAAAATCAGGAAAGTGGGCTAGCTCAGCTGGTCCGGACCGTGGCTAGGCGCGCGCGCAAGGGGGCGAGGTCGGGCGCTCGAATTGCGGGAGAAGCAATTTCCGCGTTTTGCCATTTTCGACTTGTCCAGGACACGTGGCGGCTTCTAATTGGCTGGAAAAAAACGCACGCGCCGGGCGCGTGGTCGTCTCCTACCTCGAGCCCGAGATCGCCGGCGAGGAAAAAAATCGTATTTCGGCCGTTTTGATTCGATTTTTTGCACAAATCCAACAGATCTTCAACAGAAATAAGATAAACACTATCTAATTAGAATCAAATCACAACAAAACGAGGGATTTACACGAATCAAAGTCGTTCCTTTTAACCTTCGATCCGATTAGCTTCGATCGGAGGAAATCCGAGCTTATCCAGCTCGATTTCAAACGCCTATAAATAGAGGAAGAGATGGGGAAGCGAAAACACAGATAAAAATCGCGAGAGAGAGAGAAAAGAGTGTAAATCGGAGGGAACCCGAAGTTGCGACCGCCGATCGGAGTGGAGTCGTCGTAAGGAGACGTTCTGGGAGCAAACCGCCACCACCATCGAATTCAGCACCCTCAAGAAGCTAGGATTCGACATTTCACCCGCCGCAAACAACCACCGGAACGCCGTGAACGAGCCAATCCCACCGTCGTGTCCGACCGATCCGACCCGACCGACCCGACCCGTGCACCGATCCGAATCTAGGTAAGTCGGATTTTCCGGATTTTATTATTATTATTTTTTATTTATTTATTTTATTTCGTTTTGTTTATTTATTTATTCTGAATTTATTATTTGTTTTTGGTTATTTATTTATTTGTTTTTGTTATATTTTTGATAAATAGAAAAAAATGTAGAAATTAGGTTATTAGGTTTAATAATGTAAGAAAATACAAAAATATATATAATAAAAATAATAATAAAATGTAGAAAAATAATAAAATATATATAGGAAAATAATAATAAAATTTTAGATTTCAAAAATAGGATAGATAGTAGTTTAGCACAAAATTCTTAATAAAAAATTCACAAAAATATGGAAAATTTAATAAAAATCATAAAAATAATAAAAAACTATAAAAATCATACAAACTTAGAAAAATTATAAAAAAATTGTAAAAGATCATTCAAAAATTAAAAAATTAAGTTTTAGCACCTAGAAAAATCTTTTTCTTCAAATAAATCAAAATTGGTGTTTTCCCTAAAAACATTTTCAAAAAATAAAATCAAAGCTTAGGCTTAGATTTCTTTGGAAAAATCCAAAAATGTTAAGAACATAAATCAAGAGAAATTTCAAAATTAAAATTTACAAACAAATCTAAATTTTTCAGAAAAGCGAACTACGACTTGTTTGATCCTGAGTAGTAGGTACGTAGGCACCCATTCGGGTCAACCCTAAAATGTATGAAAAATCATTTTCTCAAAATAAAAACACAATAAAAAGTAACAGAAACACAATGAAACACATTTCTAAAGATGAACAATTTTAGGAGATTAGGTGGTAACCATAAAGGTTTAAATAGGTTAGCCTCCGGACTTAGAAACTCTGGTTTTCCCTTTTCCTCTTTTCACAAACATGAGAAGAGGAAAGAACGACGACTAGTAGTCCAAATTAAGACTAATCCGCTCCTTTAGTCTTAATTCAATTTTCCCAACAACAGTTGGGTGGCGACTCCAAAAATTAAACGAAATTCCTAACTCAAGTCGAGGATCTAGATTAGATGAGCATAGGGTCTAGTTTAGATCGGATTAGGAATGGGAATTCAAAAATTAGACTCGACAGGATGGCGACTCCACTGGGGACCCATGCCAGTAGGCTAGCCACCTGCACCTCTTCAAATTGTTATCTTTAAGAAATGTATTTCAAATTATTACTCTGTTACTAATTTTGTAGGATTTAGTTAGATTTTTACTGTGGGGGGTTTGGCATACATACGTTTGTGTGAGTAGATGCGGTCGAACCCGAACCGTCCTAGAAAACTAAGACGGGGAGCCATTGTGTAGGTTTCGGGCGAAGTGAGTT